>CAWUFW010002939.1:1200000-1800000 GCA_963921515.1 Calotriton arnoldi | reverse complement strand
CATTATATTACGCTACAAATAGTGGTGTTTCACTTTCCCTGCTACATGACAAAAAGGAAGATGTCAGCCCACACTCCTCTATCAAGGGGCAACATAGAGACAGCAATTACACTGCTGAGGGAGGTTGACAGCCTGCCACCAGCTGTGCAGGATCTCCTGTGACAATGATGGATACAGGTATGCTTAAAAGGGCGGAGTCAGCGGAGGTCTCTGCAGCAGTCTATATATGCGATTCCTCCCTAAATTCGGGGATGGAACAGAATGCACCAGATGGCAATGCAACTGCCCCTGGAGCAGGGGTGGGAGAACACAGGAAAGAGGATGGGGCCCCAGTGGCTATTAAACATACGGGCTGCTCCCTCCTAACAAGCATTTGCAATGCAATAGGTCTCCCATTCACGCGAGTTTGAGCTATTGGCATTGTAAATGACAATGCCTTTTATTTATGTTTTGTGTTTTAAAACAAATAAATGGCATTGTCATTTACAATACTAATAGCTTAAACTCTCGCAAATGCGAGACCTATTGCACTGCAATAAAGGGCCTTCTCGACCGCTTGTTAGATTGTAAATAACAGAGGAAAAGACCGGCCTGCGACGTCTTCAAAGTAGTGATAAATAGTGCAGTGAAGAAGATGTGTAAGTGTTGTAAATTAGTGTGAAGTGAGAGTTACACATGATCCGAGCTATAAACTCTAACAAAGCGCTCCAACACCTTTCGCTCTGTGATTACACTGTCACGGCTCAAGAGGAAGAGCAGGAGGAGGGGCTATTTCCTGCCCTCTCCGTGATTTGAGTGTGCAGTGTGGCATTGCGTAATGTCATTGCTATCTTTGGCCTAATAAAAAACACTCCTGCTGGAAGTAGGGCCCTGGCTTCACCTCTTGGTGCAGGGAGGGTGTGCTTTATGGCAGGCATGGAGGGGGTCTTGGCTGCAGCTCCAGCCTGCTATTACTAGTGAGTGAGAGGTGCTGAGGTGGTGGTATTGGTATTGGTGGTGGTGGTGGTATTGGTAATGGTGGTGGTGGTATTGGTGGTGCTGGTATTGGTGGTGCTGGTTTTGGTGGTGGTGGTATTGGGGATGGTGGTATTGGGGGTGGGTGTATTGGTGGTGGTGGTACTGGTATTGGTGGTATTGGTGGTGGTATTGGCGGGGTGGGGGTATTTGTGGTGGGGGTATTGGTGGTGGTGTTGGTGGTGGTATTGGTGGTGGCATTGGTATTGGTAGTGGTGGTATTGGTGGTGGTGGTGCTATTGGTGGTGGTGGTGGTGGTATTGGTGATGGTATTAGTGGTGGTGGTGGTAGTGGTATTGGTGATGGTATTGGTGGTGGTGGTATTGGGAATATGACTCGTTACTAACCCTGGGCATAATACTTTGCTACACTCACGAAGCATGCAAAGTTTGTGCTACTACGCACTACGCAAATTGCACGTAGCAGAGTGAATAACTGTACTAATAAACGTAGCGTAGCAGGAGTATAATAAACTCCTTCAAATGCTTTGATAAAGCAATTTTTTATGCTAAAAGCATATAACCAATTCACAAAAATGAATGTTGACAATAAAATATCAAGCAATGAGAGAGGTGATGATTTTGGAGTCCCCCTAACCTAGGGGAGGACCAAGCAGATGCCTTGAACACAAAAAGCATATCATGTGAACGATTCAATGGTGGTCCCTTCCTCCTAGGACCACCCCAAGCACAGTTATGGGCAAAAATACAATCCCAACCAAAGGCCCTGCAAAGCATTATGGGACGAGATTAGCAGTGGGCAGTGAATATTATAGTGTCCAATATCAAAATAATTCTACAAAGAGCTGCAGTTCAACTAGTCGTCACTGGGTGTCGTCCCTCAAGAGTGAAATGCAAAAGTATTGAAAACCTTTCATGAAGCTTTTGCATTTGACTCGTGAGGGACGACACCCAGTGACGACTAGTTGAACTGCAGCTCTTTGTAGAATTATTTTGATATTGGACACTATAATATTCACTGCCCACTGCTAATCTCGTCCCATAATGCTTTGCAGGGCCTTTGGTTGGGATTGTATTTTTGCCCATAACTGAGCTTGGGGTGGTCCTAAGAGGATGGGACCACCACCTAATCATTCAATAAGATGTGCTTTTGTTTTCAAGACATCTGCTTGGTTCTCTCCTAAGTTAGCGAGGATACCAAAATCATCACCTCTCTCACTGCTTTTTGTTTTCACTTTAGTGAAATGACTATATGCAATTTTAGCATATAAAGACAGAGATATTTATTTTATCTTAACTTGCACTGTACAAGTTTGCTTTTGGTAATTATTGTACAGTGCAGTGAGTCAAGCACACAGCTAGCACTACGCCCAGGCTTAATAATAATAACAAACTCCTTCAAATGCTTTGATAAAGCAATTTTTTATGCTAAAAAGCATATAACCAATTCACAAAAATGAATTTTGACATATCAAGCAATGAGAGAGGTGATGATTTTGGAGTCCCCCTAACCTAGGGGAGGACCAAGCAGATGCCTTGAACACAAAAAGCATATCATGTGAACGATTCAATGGTGGTCCCTTCCTCCTAGGATCACTCCAAGCACAGTTATGGGCAAAAATACAATCCCAACCAAAGGCCCTGCAAAGCATTATGGGACGAGATTAGCAGTGGGCAGTGAATATTATAGTGTCCAATATCAAAATAATTCTACAAAGAGTTGCAGTTCAACTAGTCGTCACTGGGTGTCGTCCCTCACGAGTCAAATGCAAAAGCTTCATGAAAGGTTTTCAATACTTTTGCATTTCACTCTTGAGGGACGACACCCAGTGACGACTAGTTGAACTGCAGCTCTTTGTAGAATTATTTTGATATTGGACACTATAATATTCACTGCCCACTGCTAATCTCGTCCCATAATGCTTTGCAGGGCCTTTGGTTGGGATTGTATTTTTGCCCATAACTGTGCTTGGGGTGGTCCTAGGAGGAATCGTTCAATAAGATGTGCTTTTTGTTTTCAAGACATCTGCTTGGTTGTTGGTTCTCTCCCTAAGTTAGTGAGGATACCAAAATCATCACCTCTCTCACTGCTTGTTAACTTTTGTTTTCACTTTAGTGAAATGACTATATGCATTTTTAGCATATAAAGACAGAGATATTTATTTTATCTTAACTTGCACTGTACAAGTTTGCTTTTGGTAATTATTGTACAGTGCAGTCAAGCACACAGCTACGCACTACGCAATTTGCATAGCTACGTGTAGTTGAAGCTGTACTTCACGTAGCTACGTGAAGTGCTACTACGCAAACTACGCCCGGGCTTACTCGTTACAACGTGAGTCATCACAACGCGTGCCATAACAACGCAGTTGTTACAACGACCACATTGTTACCACGCAAAGCCATTACTACGCAAGTCATTACATCGACTTGCAGTAGATGGTGTGCTGACATTAGAAATGTATAATTTACTATTCCAACCCCAGCCTACGTAACAGTAGGGAAGGTGTTGGAATAGTAAACTATACTATTTATAATGTTAGCACGCCATCTACTGCAAGTCGATGTAATGACTTGCTTAGTAATGGCTTTGCGTGGTAAGAACGCGGTCGTTGTAACGAACGCGTTGTAATGGCATCGCGATGTGATGCCCCCGTTGTAGTGGCTGTTTCCCGGTATTGGTGGTGGTATTGGTGGTATTGGTGTTAGTATTGGTGGTGGTGGTATTGGTGGTATTGGTGATATTGGTGGTGGTGGTATTGGTGGTGGTGGTATTGGTGGTGGTGGTGGTATTGGTGGTGGTGTTGTTAATAAAAGAGACTTTTGAAAATAACCTGTTAGGTGGCTTTAGTGCAGATGACATGTAACACAATGCTGTTGTTAGCTTCAGCCATTAGCACACAATTATGTGCTACCTGGAATTCACATGACTTAATTCGCTAATCATTTCTAAATCCATTTTACGTGGGGGGTTGAAACAGACACAAGATAATGCTGGGTTAAAGTGATTGAAAGCAGGTGCCTGTGTTACGGGGGAGGGACGTGCTGCTTAAAAAAACACAAGCGGTTTCAGCTGAAGCAGCGCATGTCCGGCCTGCAGTAAGAGAAACTCAATAAAGTAAATAGTGCTTACAGACTAAATAACATGTCCCATGTAACAACCGAAGTAAAGGGGCCAGTAGCTATGGGAGGTTACAAATGAAGACAAGGCTGTACTAAGGAGGGACTAACAAGCCTATTAACGAATCCGAAGGCAGCATTTACGAAAGACAATGACACAAGCCAATGAAAAATATGGGCAGAGAATGGGCACGGCTTCTCTCCCATACTCTACTACAGCAGTCTCGCAGAGCTTGCAGTGCATGCGTGCTGCCGCTAGGCTCGACCTAAAAATGGGGATCAGCAAAATGAGATTAATGAAGAGAGTGTATCTCCTAGAGTAGATGTGGGGCCCAAGCAACGTTACATGAACACAGGAGCACATTGAGGATGAGAGAAGGGCTTCCCCATATGCAGAATGGACAGTAAAATAGGTATGACACCTACAGCCCAATGAGAGGAGATAAGCAAAAAGGGAAAGGAGGGCAAAATCCCAGGAGTGAAAGAGTCAAGGAGTACTCAGCTGAGAGGATGCGTGGCAAGAGGGTAGGACAGAGGTATAATAGAGGAGGACTGGGATTGTGAGGGGTCAATAGAGGAGAAATAGGAGCGCAGAGGGTGAGGGAGCACTAGCAGAGCCCTAGATAGGACCAAAAAGAAAGACCTACAGAATGAAAGTGATTCCAAATGGCAGTACCATGGTCAGGATTGGAAGACAAAGAGGGGAGTCACAGGGCAAAGGAGGGGTCACCAACACTAGCCTCAAAAGGAGCTGGCAAGAGCCAGGGTATGACAAGAGGTTGTAGTGATGTGGGAGAGTGGGTGAGAGGAAAGGGCCAGAAAGAGCGGGGAGGACACGGAATGTGAATATTGGGGTAATTGTAGGAACTCATGGTGAAAAGTGAAACATGGCGGGGTTGAGAGGAGCAGTAAGAGTGGGGATGATGGGCAGAAAGAACAGGCAGGAGTTCGAGAAGTTTTCAGAGAGCATAGTGAGACTCTTGGAATATGTCCATGGAACAGAGGCTGGAGTATACAATGCCATTAGCCACCGGAAGAGAAGAGGAAGACAAGAGTACAGAGAGCAATTGAATCTTTGGACTTGGAAGGGGGTATTTATAGGGGTGACAAGGGAGCAGGAGCAGATAAAAAGGAGGATAAAGGACATAGCAAAGAAAGTGAGAAAAGCAATGAGAAGAATGGGTCAGGGGCCAAATAGGAGAAATATATAAAGTTGCAAGACATGAAAATGACTGCTCCATTGTAGGATGTCAACTTTTACTGAACACTAAAAATGTAGGCCAATGAATATTTTGATATACTAAAGTTGCTTCATAGAGTGACAGGGTGATAAAACAGGTTTCAATGCCGAAGAGAGGGAATTGGTCAGATCCCAGATAGACCCGAACAATAATAATGCTTGTGTGACGCCATTCACTATTTAAGCCAGCATAATTTGTGAAAGGTCACCAGAGAGCAGTGTTGATTTGTTCAAGATTATGGAAGTGGTAAGGAGAGCCAGTGTCAGTTTGGCAGACAGGCCAGGGTGAGATACAATGCAGAGCCGTCTCCCCTCCCTCCAGTGCCTTGAGACCCTCATGGGTGAGTAGTTGCGCTTTATCAACCCTGATTGATTGATTGAATTCTGGTTGAGTAGAAGGATGCACCCAATGAAGTGGTGGTGGGGTTTGGACTTTGAACCATGCCTGCTGTACAGACTCCAGACTCCAACAAGGCCCATTCCGTCAGTTCATGCAGTGAGAAAGATTTAGACATAGGTGTCAAAGAGACGCGTGGGGGACCCTTTAACACAGTTCCCATAGAACACATGATGATATCCCCTTTAGAAACAGTGCTGAAGGAGGTGGCAGGTGAGTGTTGCTTTATACACCAGCTACTGTTTTGTCCACAGGGGGTTCAGTGAATGACTTCCTTGACCAAAACGAATATACAGGACGAATACTTTATCCATGACACAGCAATTGCACTAGTATGTAAATATAGGCATGGAAGTGGACGAGTGGGAGGAAGATGTCTGACAGACAGGTTTTGGGAGTTCTGAAATTGTGTTTGAAAGACACAGGGGAAGGTAAGTACAGGACACACTCATTGAAGTTGCGTATGATAAATGAAGGTCTCAGGATTAGGCTTCAGTGAAGAAACATTTAAGGAAATGGGGAGGTGGGGAAGTGACTGCATGTGGTGTGACTTGAGACTGGTGATGGGGCAGTGAGAAATGTGGCCAATTAGTTTCTTTGTTCATAGGCCGAATAGCCCTGAACTCTATCTAATAAGCAAGAGATATGGATGTGTGGAGGTGTTGGGGAAGTGGAAGGGGAGTGCACAGTGTGGGGGAGGGCCTGAAGTAATATCTCAGAATGTTTTATGCTGCGGCAGTTTGATGACTCATAGAATTAGTACAGAAGGAAAGAGAAGGGACAACCAGTCAAGAAGTGAGCCTGAACTTGGGGAGTTCAGGACAGTGGTGCCCGGTGAACATGGAACTCGGTGGAGCATAAATACATTCTTCAAATTTAAACACGCAAGCATGCAAAGCTTGAGAGCCCATACTGCTTCAAAGGTACTCCCCTACAAAACGTTAAAATAAATAGGTCCAAATTACTCATTTTGAAGTCCAACCTCCACATAAATTATTTTGAAATGTAGAGGTTTTGAAAGGGCACTGATAACATAACTTTTGTGGTATGTCAGGCATGCCTTACCTTTCCTGGGTGTATTGGGACTTACCTCCTGAAGAAAACATAGAAATTTAGTTGTGAAACAATAACATTTCAACATTTTATCTCTTAAAAGTTGGCTAAAGAGCTATGTTCAGAAAATAAGGTTATTTTATGTCCAGTGCCCTAATGTGTTTCAAAATGATTTCATCATCTTTCTTTACTTCACTTTTCCACCCAGTCCCTTCTAAGTAGACTCAGTCATGTCTTATGATATATTCTGCCTGGAAGGGGCAAGGTAAACAAATCAACGTTATACATATGTTACAATCACAGCCTATAGAGAGGAAAGCTAGTCAAATCTTAGAGTCTTAAACATCAGTGGTACTGCATACAAGCTCAGACAGCAGACTGGTGACATCAATCTTACACACTCGGGGCATATTTACAATAGAAGTGACGGAGCGCGGCATTAGCCTTCTTGGCTTAACGCTGCGCTCCGCCACTTCTGAAACGCAGGGCTGCACCGTATTTACAACAATATGGTGCAGCTCTGCGTTCCCCCCTGCGCTGGTGCTAAATTTAGGTGCCTAGCACCAACGCAGGCAGCCTTGCACCATAGTGCAAGGGTGTCTGCATTGCAGGGGAAGATTGTTTATGTGCAGGAAGGTGTCCCTTCCTGACCATAAACAATCTTTAAATGGCGTTTTGTAACTTCTATGTGTACTGCTTAATGTAGCACTTATAAAATTTGCAAAACGTCAATTTTTAAAAAAGATTGTTTATGTGCAGGAAGGGACACCTACCTGCACATAAACATTCAAAGGCCTTTTGCTGTTTCCATGTGGGCTGCACAACGCAGCCCACATGGAAACAGCAAAAACGAGGAGAAATTAAACATTTCTCCTTGTTGTGCCAGGGTAAGATCAGGTTTTCCTGGTCTTATTTTTGGTGCTGCCCCATATTTACGCCACCCTTGTAAATAGGGGGCAGCGTCAAAATCAATGGGAGTTGCGGTGGAACGCCCACAGCAACACCCATTGCCCACCCCTTTCACGCTAAGTGTAGCGTGAAAGGGTGCCATATTACCTCTACAACGTCCAAAAAAGTGACGTTGTGGTGGCGATAGGGGCTTGTAAATATACCACTTAGTGTTCAGACAGCGTAAGTGATAATATACAAAACGTTATTAATATTAATGATGAATGTCTTCTTGCAAGTGATGAAATAGTAACCATTAATGAAAGCGCCCTTTGGTTCCAAAGAACAAACATAAGCAAAGTCTCTCATACTCAATTCAACCTGAACTGTTACTGCATAAGTATCAATTACAAATAAGTGCCAGAAATGCTTTCATTTTGTCAGTGTGCCAGTTTCTGAAAATGCGAACATTTCACCTTGAAATTAAAACACATTTTGGATCAGTGGGTTTGATTCTCCCAAACAGAAGTTTGTCATTTTCAAAAACAACTCTGCAATTTTGTCCCAAAATATATGATTCCCATTTTTAGAAAATTAATTTTTAGACCCCGAAAAATCAGCTTGCCATTGTCACCAAACACCCACTACTGTCAAACATGGAGAGATTCTGCTTTTCCATTTAATATCACCAAATACCCGATAAACCAAATAACAAGGAAAGGGTTTTCTCCACAACCATGACATTGACAGCCAGACTTATGCCAAGAATATCCTTTATAAATCAAGGATAGGCTGCTATTATTCCACGGTTAGTCACATTTGTGTGAATAATGACCACAATATGTCGTAGATGGGCCACAGTAATGCAGAGATGATAGCATGCCACAAAGAATTTAGACAATATGTCACTAATGCAGCACCAGATTATGAAGGGCCTTTGTGTTTCCAAGAATGCTCATACATATGTCACTGATGGGCCTCATTAGGTATGGGGTGAGCCCTCAGGATCTTCCACCAGACACACCACATATTCACACACTTACTCCATCACATACAGTTGGGTGACTGTAGAATTTCAGGGCCTTCACCACAAGCTGAATGGGGTGCATAAGATTGTTCAGATGGTTCCTACAAAGCTCATTGGTGCCTGTAGAGGTTCTGTTGTGTGCCATCAGTAGCTCAATTGTTCGACTGCAAGAGCCGCGATAACTGGCAGCATTGAATATTTGCAGGTCAGGTGGGTGAGAGCAGAATATGAGTTGTTACTATGGTAGGTCAGTGTTGTCCCTGCAGTAGCTTAAGTAGGATCCTGCTGGGACTCTACTGGGTGTCTGCAAAATCCTGAGGGGCAGATTTACGTTGAACTAACGCAGCGGTGTACAGCAAGTCATTTTGCTGCGCTGCGTTAGTTTTGAAGCACAGGGATGCAACATATTTACAAGAATATGTCGCATCCTTGTGCTTCCCCCTGCGCTGGCGCACAAACTGCAGCCATGCGCTGGCGCAGGCACCCTTGCACCATGGTGCAAGGATGCTCATGCGTCGTGGGAGATTGTTTTTGTGCAGGAAGGGGAACCTTCCTGCACAAAAACAATCACTACAACCATTTTCCTCTTTCAATGCGTGCTGCAGAATGCAGCACGCATTGAAAGAGGAAAAACGAGGAGAAATGAAAACATTTCTCCTCGGTGCGTCTCGCTACGCCACCTCTAGGGTGGCGTAGCTTTCAGACGCATCTCCAGAGTTACGATTTCTCGTAATTCTGGAGATGTGTCTTGTTCCATGAGTGTTGCGTGGGAACACCCACAGCAACACCCATGGAACGCCCCTTCACCGCAAAGTGCTGCGTGTGAAGGGGCCGTATTTACAAGGAGAGGAAAAGTCACGCAGGGTGGCTTTTCCTCTCCTTGTAAATATGGAGCAGCCCCCTGCGCCAACAGTACGTCACGAAAAGTGACGTACTGGTGGTGCAGGGGGCTCGTAAATCTACCCCTTAGTACCTACATTCAATCAGTTAGCTGCTGACATGAGCTCAGTGAAGTGCCAGCTTGAACTCTACTGGCGCATGAGAGAGATGATTTGGATGTCTTCTTGAGCTCAGAGGAGTGCCTACATGCACTCAGATGAGTGTCTGCCTGAGCCCAGTTGGCACCTGAGTGGTCTCATTTTTGCTGTCTGATGAGCTCAGTGGACAGCCTTGCAAACTCACTTGGGAGCTTGCATCAACACAGTGCACTGACTGCATGAGCTCAGAGGAGAGCCTACATGAGCTCGCTTGGGTGCTTGAATGAACACAGTGCAGTGACACCATGAACTCAGTGGAGAGGCTGTGTGAGCTCACTTGTGTGCTTGCATCAATTCAGTGCAGTGACTGCATGAGCTCAGTGGAGAACCTTGTAAATTCACTTGGGTGCTTGCATGGACACAGTGCAGTGACTGCATGAGCTCAGAGGAGAGTCTGTGTGAGCTCGCTTGGGTGCTTGCATCAATTCAGTGCAGTGACTGCATGAGCTCAGTGGAGAACCTTGTAAATTCACTTGGGTGCTTGCATGGACACAGTGCAGTGACTGCATGAGCTCAGAGGAGAGTCTGTGTGAGTTCGCTTTGGTGCTTGCATGAACACAGTGCAGTGACTACATGAGCTCAGTGGAGAGTCTTGTAAGCTCACTTTGGTGCTTGCATCAACTGAGTGCAGTGACTGCATGAGCTCAGAGGAGAGCCTGTGCGAACTCGCTTGGGTGCTTGCATCAACACAGTGCAGTGACTGCATGAGATCATAGGAGAGCCTGTGTGAACTCGCATGGGTGCTTGCATGAACACAGTGCAGTGACTGCATGAGCTCAGTGGAGAGGCTGTGTGAGCTCACTTGGGTGCTTACATCAGCACAGTGCAGTGACTGCATGAGCTCAGTGGATAGCCTTGTAAACTCACTTGGGTGCTTGCATGAACACAGTGCAGTGACATCATGAGCTTAGAGGAGAGCCTGTGTGAGCTCACTTGGGTGCTTGCATGGACACAGTGCAGTGACTACATGAGCTCAGTGGAGAGTCTTGTAAGCTCCTTTGGGTGCTTGCATGAACAGAGTGCAGTGACTGCATGAGCTCAGAAGAGAGCCTGTGTGAACTCGCTTGGGTGCTTGCACTAACACAGAGCAGTGACTGCATGAGCTCAGAGGAGAGCCTGTGTGAGCTCGCTTAGGTACCTGCATGAACACAGTGCAGTGACTGCATGAGCTCAGAGGAGAGCCTGTGTGTGCTCACTTGGGTGCTTTCATCAACACAGTGCAGTATCTGCATGAGCTCAGAGGAGAGCCTGCATGAGCTCGCTTTGGTGCTTGCATGAACACAGTGCAGTGACTGCATGAGCTCAGTGGAGAGGCTGTGTGAACTCATTTGGGTCCTTGCATGAACACAATGCAGTGACTGCATGAGCTCAGTGGAAAGCCTGTGTGAGCTCACTTGGGTGCTTACATCAGCACAGTGCAGTGACTGCATGAGCTCAGTGGAGAGCCTTGTAAACTCATTTGGGTGCTTGCATGAACACAGTGCAGTGACTTCATGAGCTTAGAGGAGAGCCTGTGTGAGCTCACTTGGGTGCTTGCATGGACACAGTGCAGTGACTACATGAACTCAGTGTAGAGTCTTGTAAGCTCACTTGGGTGCTTGCATGAACAGAGTGCAGTGACTGCATGAGCTCAGAGGAGAGCCTGTGTGAACTCACTTGGGTACCTGCACGAACACAGTGCAGTGACTGCATGAGGTCAGTGGAGAGTCTTGTGAGCTTGCTTGGGTGCTTGCATGAACACAGAACAGTGACTGCATGAGGTCAGAGGAGAGCCTGTGTGAGCTCACTTGGGTGCTTGCATGAACAGAGTGCAGTGACTGCATGAGCTCAGCGGAGAGCCTGTGTGAACTCGCTTGGGTGCTTGCACGAACACAGTGCAGTGACTGCATGAGCTCAGAGGAGAGCCTGTGTGAACTCGCTTGGGTGCTTGCACGAACACAGTGCAGTGACTGCATGAGCTCAGAGGAGAGCCTGTGTGAGCTCGCTTGGGTGCTTGCATGAACACAGTGCAGTGACTGCATGATCTCAGTGGAGAATTTTGTGAGCTCGCTTGGGTGCTTGCATGAACACAGAGCAGTGACTGCATGAGCTCAGAGGAGAGCCTGCGTGAGCTCACTTGGGTGCTTGCATGGACACAGTGCAGTGACAGCATGAGCTCAGAGGAGAGCCTGTGTGAGCCATTTGGGTGCTTGCATGAACACAGTGCAGTGACACCATGAGCTCAGAGGAGAGGCTGTGTGAGCTCGCTTGTGTGCTTGCATGGACACAGTGCAGTGACTGCATGAGCTCAGAGGGGAGCCTGTGTGAGCTCGCTTGGGTGCTTGCATCAATTCAGTGCAGTGACTGCATGAGCTCAGTGGAGAGCCTTGTAAATTCACTTGGGTGCTTACATGGACACTGTGTAGTGACTGCATGAGCTCAGAGGAGAGCCTGTGTGAGCTCGTTTGGGTGCTTGCATCAATACTGTGCAGTGACTGCATGAGCTCAGTGGAGAGTCTTGTTATTTCACTTGGGTGCTTGCATGAACACAGTGCTGTGACTTCATGAGCTCAGAGGAGAGCTTGTGTGAGCTCGCTTTGGTGCTTGCATGAACACAGTGCAGTGACTGCATGAGCTCAGAGGAGAGGCTGTGTGAGTTCACTTGGGTGCTTGCATGAACACAGTGCAGTGACTACATGAGCTCAGTGGAGAGTCTTGTAAGCTCACTTTGGTGCTTGCATGAACTGAGTGAAGTGACTGCATGAGCTCAGAAGAGAGCCTGTGCGAACTCGCTTGGGTGCTTGTATCAACACAGCGCAGTGAGTGCATTGTAGGAGAGTAGGATCTGCCTCTTATGGTTACCCCCACTTTTTGCTGGTGTATCACTGTTTTTCGACTCTAGTCTGGCTGGGGCCCTGCTATCCAGGACCCCAGCCTAGCTCCTTCCTCTCTAAATTGATTCCATGTACCTTAAGTACACTTCATATTGGATTATGGGGTACCCTTATAAGTCCCTAGTATATGGTATACTATGTACCCAGGGCATAGGTACCCCAGAGGCCTACCAGGGGTTGAAGCATGTATTGTGCCACCCCTGGAAGGCCCTCCAAAATGACACCACAGGACTGCTACTGCAGCCTGAGTAAGGTGGTGCATGCACCCCTTACAGAGATATAGGTTCACTATATCTCACCTATCACTGCACATACAAACCTATCAGTCACCCCTATGGCAGGCCTTATCAATCCTGAAGGCAGGGTGCTGGGTTTTATGTGAGAGGGTGCCCATGCATGAGCAGAGCCCCTCTGCAGCCTTCGGAATCTCCTCTCCGGGGTTGTCTGTGGTACAGCCTGACCATATACTCTTAAGTGCATTATATCTAAACGGTAAATGCTAACTTTGGGATGGCTGCACGGAAACATGTCGTGTTTGGTGTCAAACACCTTGGAATCATACCCCCACACCAGTAACTGGTGTGGGAGTATGATCCCACCCTTCTAGAGGGAGAGACATGACAGCACCGGTATACCCGGTACCAACTAAACAGCGCCTGGCATCACAAAATGGATGCTGCAGCCACAGACACGAGTCTGGCCTCCTGCTGCTGACCGAAACTCCGGCAGGGGAGGCCTGGATAATAGGTTTCCTGTCACAGGGAGGTGTTACCACCTCCCAGACAGGCCTTAGTGGATTGGGGCTGGGTGGGTGCACTCTGTGTGTGCTTTGAAGTCCTGCACTGGGGGCACATTTGGTGTCCTCGTGCATACCCCAGTTCAAACCGGTTGCAGGGGCTACCAGCCCCTGCTCTGGCATGAAACTGGACAAAGGAAATGGGTGTAGCCACCCCTCTTTCCAAACCCTCCCATAGGTGGGTCCCCAGAGTTAGTCCAACCCCCTTCTTTAGTATAAGTAAGGGAACCCTGGCAACAGGACTTTAGATATCCCTGGACGAAACTCTGCTACTGAATCCTGGAACTTCGACGCTCTACTAAAGACTAGAGGACTGAAGAAATCTCCTTTGGGGTCAAGGAGTGACTCCCCTGCTTGGCAGGCACCAACAAAGCATTTGCCGGTCTGCATCTCCGAAGCTCCCGCCGGACTCCGAAGAACTTGCAGCCCAGGAAGAGGATGTCCAGACATCTCAGAGGCCGACCCGAGTCCCCAGCAAAGCTGAGACCCGCAGCCCTCGTGAGTAGCGTGGAACCGGAACTCCTGGTCACCGTGCACATTTGCTAGTGCATTGACTTCTCGATGACTCTTGAAGTCCTGCTTTGGGTTACTTGTAGCCCAGGCCCCGAGCACCATTTGCTCTGAAGATTGTAAGCCTACACTCCACGAGTGTTCCCTGGGCCCTCTTCCTGCATTTCTGCTTGGGGCTCCTTCGCGATCCCTGGTCTGTAAACTGGTGGGTCCCTGTGAAGGCAACTATGATTTTCTTTGGGCGTTTCTGGTTGCTCTAGATGTGCCCTAACTCCCCACCAAGTGGTGAGTCCCTCAGACCTTGCTGGTCTGCTCTGAAGCATCTTTCTCCTTTCTGCGTGGGTTGCTGTCGCCAAGGCTTGTTGTGTTCAATCCAGACACCAACACTGCAGCACTCGACATCCTTCATGGGACAGCTCAAACCCAGCTCCTGGTTGTCGTCGACGCCTCCTGGTCCTCGTGGCTGAAGATTCAAGCTTCACCTCTTTCACCTGAAGCACCCAACATCGGTGGGTATTCGACTACCGTGCCCCTGGTCACTGGCAAGTGACCCAGACTCTGTCCCCTCTGCTTTCAGGTTCTTCTCATCCTCGATCCAGGCTTGGATCTCTTCGGACACTTCGCATCTTCCCGGCAGCAGCACTTCATGGCAGGCTGCCATTGAAAACGACGACGCGACCCGACACCATTTGACACCTATGCACCCGGCTTCCCTGGGTGAGGTAGCTCGAGTACTATGGTGCTCCCATGTGTGTTGACCCTAGAACTGTCTAAGTCCAAGAGGGTTTGGTCTATTTCTAAGTGTCCCTAATCTCTAATACGATAACCGCGACTTTCCCATAGACTTCAACGGAGCTCGCGGCTGTGTTCACACACTGCACACAGCCCCCGTGGGTCCCCTGTGTCACTACCTTGGGTGGTTCCTTGGGGTCCCAGCAATTCTACAGGCTCTAGGCCTTGTGTCTATTTAAGTCGTGGTTGTTTTACCACTTTCTTAATATATGGTTTGGTACGCCCCTAGGGCTAATCGTATATTGTGCTAATTTACTGTGCTATTTGACTTTTAACTTGTGTACTTTGACCTCTAGCCTCATAAAGAGACTATTGGGTAGTGTTTAGTAATAAATGCATATATTTTATATATAGACCTGGTGTGGTTCTCCTTTCATTTGGTCCTTCATGAGCTTATAGCTGGTAAAACAAACAGCTTAACACTCCTTCAAGACTTAGCCTGAAGGCTGCTCTCCATAGCTACCACTAGGATAGCTTCCAATAAAGGTTGTCTTTAAACCTATCATCAATAAAGGTTGTTTGGACTGGTGCAAGGTGCCCACTATAATTAGTGGACAGCATATACCAGGCCAACTTCTCACATTGGTGTGCAGCGGTTGGATTCAAGCTTGCCTTTGTTTTACCAGATAATCTCAAGTGTGTGATCAACTGAAAACCACTAAAGGTACCTCAGGTACATATAAATTCAAGGTTAGCAATACAGTAAGTTCTACTGAACTTAGAGTTGTGTATTAAGGGCTTAGCACACCCTTTCTACAACTCAAGAGAGTTTAGTAGGCCACACTAGAGTAGGTAGTGCATACACCACCCCTCACTAGTGATGTCTTCAGGGCCAGGAACCAGTAGGTCCCTGCCAGCAACCAGTGGGCTCCTTCCCTCCAAATATGACAACCTCCCATTCTTGGAATTGAGAGAGTTGTGCAAGATTAGGAAGCTGAAGACAGGCAAAAGTGCCAACACCCAACGTCTCATGGAGATGCTTCTGCTGGATGATCTCAGAAGACCTATAGGGTCTGCAGGGGTAGGCAGAGAGGGTGGGGCAGAAGATGAGGAAGGGACCAGGGTTGAAAATAGTTACCCAGGACCTGCCCTCTGAAACTGGCAAGGAAGATGAAAATGATCTTGCCCTGGACAATCCAGCTCCTCCTGCAGATGAGGAGGAGGATCAGAATGACCTCCCCTTTGTCCAACCAGGAAGAGTTGTGAGTGTGTCTAGAAGGTCCAGATCTCCTTCTCAGGAGTCTAACCATTCTGACACCTCAGTAGGGACCTCTGTTTCTTCTCATAGGAGGGAAACCTCTAATGAAAGGAAAAAGAGACTGCTCCAGTATGAAGAAGCTCAGCTTAGGATCAGAAGAGAGCAGCTGGCTATAGACAGGGAGTCCCTAGAGCTTCATAGACAAAGAAGAAAGTTGGGACTAGAGTCCCACGGTGGCAGCAACTTCCCTAGTGGTAGGGAAAGGTCTTATGACCATAGAAACCTGAACAAGATTGTCCCTCCCTACCAGATTGGGGATGACATCCACAAATGGATTACTGCACTGGAGAGGGCCTGTAAAGTTCAGAGGGTCCCCCAGGAGCAGTGGGCAGCAATCTTGTGGCTCTCCTTTGCAGACAAAGGTAGAGACAAGCTCCTCACTGTAAGAGAAGAGGATGCTGATGATTACTCAAGTCCTGAAGAGTGCCCTAATAGATGGGTTTGGCCTAAACACTGAGCAATACAGGTTATAGTTCAGAGATACCCATAAGGCACAGACACAGGACTGGGTGGACTTTGTAGATTGTGCTACTAAGGCTCTGGAAGGCTGGTTACTTGGCAGTAAGGTGTGTGACTTCAAAGGATTGTATAATTTAATCATGAGGGTGCAGATTCTTAATAAATGTCAGAATCAGTTGCTACATCAGTACCTGGTTGACTCTGATCTGACCTCTCCCCAAGAATTGGGAAAAAAGGCAGACAAATGGGTCGGAACCAGGGTGAAGCAGAAAGTACAGAACCAAGGTGGTGACCAGAAGAAGCAAGATTCCAAAAACTCTGACAAGGGTGGGGAAAAGGGTAAAGACCAGAAGTCTTCTCAAGATCCCCAAAAATCTGCATCTGGTGGGGAATCCCAACCTACTAAAGGAAAAGGCCAAAAGAAACCATGGTGCAAAATCTGTAAGCAGAAGACTCATTGGACAAGTGATTGCACCAAGTCCTAAGACTCTAATCCAGCCACCATTGCCCCTAAGGCAACTGTTCCCCCTAGTCCAGCTACAAATGGTGGTGAAACCACTCAGAATAAGGGTTTAGTAGGGTTGACCCTGGGTACTGAGATGGGCTCTGGCCTAGTCAGAGTGCCAACTCAGGCTGTCCTAGTCTGTGATGGGGGCATGGATATGTCCCCCTTTGTGAGTCCCAATAATTTGGGCAAATACAGACAGCAGCCTTTAATTAATGGAAGAGAGGCTTTGGCATTCAGGGACACAGGAGCAAGTGTCACCATGGTGATACAAGATCTTGTGGATCCTGGGCAGATTATACTTGGTGAAATGTACCAAGTAACCAATGCTAGCAATGTCAGGACAGACCATTCTCTGGCAGTTGTTAACTTCTCCTGGGGAGGGGTAACTGGCCTTAAGAAGGTTGTGGTGAGTGCAGACCTACCAGTTGAATGCTTGCTTGGCAATGATCTTGAAACCTCAGCCTGGGCAGAGGTGGAGCTCAGGAAACATGCAGAAAAGTTAGGGATCCCTGCACATGTCTTTGCTGTGACTAGGTCACAGGCAAAAATGTCAAAAGCTGAACAGGCCCTGGATTCTGGAATAATGGACCAGGTGCCTCCCAAGAGGAGGAGCAGTAGGGTTAAGGCAGTGCCTTCCCCCTTGGCTCAGGAGGAAGATCAGTCTTTTGAGGAAGATGATCTCAGGCCTGAAGAAGGAACAGTCCCAGAGGAGATTGAACCTGATCAGGTTGAGTTCTTGGGGACAGGGGGCCATTCCAGGGCAGATCTGAGCCAGGAGCAGCTGAACTGCCCCTCTCTTGAACCCCTCAGACAGCAAGCTGCTGCTGAGGCTGCTGAGAATGCTAGTGGCACCCATAAGATATATTGGGA
Source organism: Calotriton arnoldi (assembly GCA_963921515.1). Classification (NCBI taxonomy): domain Eukaryota; kingdom Metazoa; phylum Chordata; class Amphibia; order Caudata; family Salamandridae; genus Calotriton; species Calotriton arnoldi. Next base: position 1,782,198 of record CAWUFW010002939.1, on the reverse strand, counting down.
TGATGGACTCCTGTACTCAGGGAGTAGAGACCCCAAGCCTGGAGCAGCCAGGAGGTTGGTTATACCTCTGAAGTTCAGGGGCTTCCTATTGACACTAGCCCATGATATTCCCTTAGCAGGTCACTTGGGCCAGAACAAGACTTGGGACAGAATTGTCCCTCACTTTCACTGGCCCCACATGTCTGAAGACACCAAGGAGTTTTGTCGCTCCTGTGTAACCTACCAAGCAAGTGGGAAGGCAGGTGGCACCACAAAGGCCCCCCTGATACCACTACCTGTGGTGGGGGTCCCCTTTGAGAGGGTGGGGATTGACATAGTTGGTCCCATGGATCCCCAAACAGCATCTGGGCACAGGTTTATCCTGGTGGTGGTGGACCATGCCACCAGGTACCCAGAAGCCATGCCCCTTAGGACCACTACAGCCCCTGTGGTGGCAAGGGCCCTCCTGGGAATTTTCTCAAGAGTGGGCTTTCCTAAGGAGGTAGTATCTGACAGAGGTGCAAACTTTATGTCCAGTTACTTAACTGCAATGTGGAAGGAGTGTGAAGTGACTTATAAGTTCACCACACCCTATCACCCACAATGCAATGGTTTAGTTGAGAGATTCAACAAAACCTTGAAGGGCATGATTAAAGGGCTCCCAGAAAAGCTTAGGCGAAGATGGGACATACTCTTGCCCTGCCTTTTATTTGCATACAGGGAGGTGCCTCAAAAGGGGGTTGGCTACAGCCCTTTTGAACTTTTGTTTGGCCATACTGGCAGGGTTCCATTGTGTCTGGTGAAGGAAGGTTGGGAGTTACCTCTCAAACCCCCTAAACAGGACATAGTGGACGATGTACTTAGCTCCGCTCCAGGATGGCTGAGTATATGAAAAAGGCAACCAAAAACCTTGAGGCTAGCCAGGAATTACAGAAAGCCTGGCATGACCAAAAGGCTGTGCTGACTGTGTACCAGCCAGGACAGAAGGTGTGGGTGCTGGAGCCAGTGGCCCCAGCAGCCCTCAAAGACAAGTGGAGTGGCCCCCATACAATTGTTGAGCAGAAGGGAGAGGTTACCTATCTGGTATACCTGGGAACTCCCAGGAGCCCCCACAGGGTGCTCCATGTCAACAGGCTGAGGCCATATGTGGACAGGGCTGACATGGGCTTGCTCATGGCAACTGATGAGGGACAGGAGGAGGAGAGTGACCCTCTCCCTGACCTGCTCTCACAGAACCCTGATGATGGGTCAGTGGATGGTGTAGCCTTGGCAGGCAGCCTCACTGCCCAGCAGCAAACTGATTGCAGACAGGTGCTCAATCAGTTCAGACACATGTTTTCTCTGATTCCAAGTCAGACCACCTGGTGCACTCATGAAGTGGACACTGGGGACAGTCTGCCTGTTAAAAGTAAGATTTACAGGCAACCTGACCAGGTCAGGGACTGTATCAGGACAGAAGTCCAGAAAATATTGGAATTGGGTGTCATTGAACCTTCAGATAGCCCTTGGGCTAGTCCAGTGGTCCTGGTGCCAAAACCTCACACAAAAGATGGTAAGAGAGAGATGAGGTTTTGTGTGGACTACAGAGGCCTCAATGCAGCCACTAGGACTGATGCCCATCCAATCCCCAGGGCAGATGAGCTAATAGACACTTTGGCCTCAGCCAAGTATATAAGCACATTTGACTTAACAGCTGGCTACTGGCAGATCAGACTAGTTGATGATGCAAAGCCAAAAACTGCATTTTCTACCCCTGGTGGGCTTTACCAATTTGTGGTGATGCCCTTTGGTTTGAAAAATGCACCTGCCACTTTTCAGAGGTTGGTGAATACAGTCCTTACAGGTCTGGAAGCCTATAGTGCAGCATATCTAGATGATATTGCTGTCTTTAGCTCCACCTGGGAGGATCACCTGGTCCACCTCAGAAATGTTTTGGAGGCCCTGCAGAAGGCAGGCCTAACTATCAAGGCCACAAAGTGCCAGATAGGGCAGAGTCAGGTTGTGTACCTGGGCTACCTTGTGGGTGGAGGCCAGGTTCAACCATTGCAGAGCAAAATCCAGACCATCATGGACTGGGTTGCTCCAACTACCCAGACTCAGGTGAGAGCCTTTTTAGGCCTGACTGGGTACTACAGAAGATTTGTCAAGGGGTATGGATCAATAGTGACACCCCTGAATGACTTAACCTCTAAGAAAATGCCCAAAAAGGTTCAGTGGACAGTTAGCTGTCAAAAGGCATTTGATGACCTGAAGCAGGCCATGTGCACTGCTCCCATTCTGCAAAGTCCTGATTACTCCAAGAAGTTCATTGTGCAAACAGATGCATCTGAGTTGGGGGTAGGGGCTGTACTATCACAGTTGAATGATGAAGGTCAGGATCAGCCAGTAGCTTTTATTAGCAGAAGGCTGACCCCCAGAGAGAAACGTTGGTCAGCCATTGAGAGGGAGGCCTTTGCTGTGGTTTGGGCTCTGAAGAAGCTGAGGCCATACTTGTTTGGCACTCACTTCCTTGTTCAGACCGACCATAAGCCCCTCTTATGGCTAAAACAGATGAAGGGTGAAAACCCCAAACTTTTGAGGTGGTCCATTTCCCTACAGGGGATGGACTATACAGTGGAACATAGACCTGGGAGTAACCATGCCAATGCAGATGGACTCTCCAGATATTTCCACTTAGAACATGAAGACTTAACTGGTCAAGGTTAGTTTAATGTCCCTGCGTTTGGGGGGGTTGTGTAGGAGAGTAGGATCTGCCTCTTATGGTTACCCCCACTTTTTGCTGGTGTATCACTGTTTTTCGACTCTAGTCTGGCTGGGGCCCTGCTATCCAGGACCCCAGCCTAGCTGCTTCCTCTCTAAATTGATTCCATGTACCTTAAGTACACTTCAGATTGGATTCTGGGGTACCCTTATAAGTCCCTAGTATATGGTATACTATGTACCCAGGGCATAGGTACCCCAGAGGCCTACCAGGGGTTGAAGCATGTATTGTGCCACCCCTGGAAGGCCCTCCAAAATGACACCACAGGACTGCTACTGCAGCCTGAGTAAGGTGGTGCATGCACCCCTTATAGAGATTTTGGGGCATATTAGCAAGACTGGCGATAAAATTATCGCCGTTTTAGCGGCAGGAAACTGCCGCTAAAGCGGCGATAATTGGCTTGCTAATAAGCGTTATAGAATTCAATAGAAGCCCAGGTTAGATGTGCAGGACATCTAACCTGGGCTTCTATTGAATTCTATAACGCATATTAGCAAGCCAATTATCGCCATTTTAGCGGCAGTTTCCTGCCGTTAAAACGGCGATAATTTTATCGCCAGTCTTGCTAATATGCCCCCATAGGTTCACTATATCTCACCTATCACTGCACATACAAACCTATCAGTCACCCCTATGGCAGGCCTTATCAATCCTGAAGGCAGGGTGCTTGGTTTTATGTGAGAGGGTGCCCATGCATGAGCAGAGCCCCTCTGCAGCCTTCGGAATCTCCTCTCTGGGGTTGTCTGTGGTACAGCCTGACCATATACTCTTAAGTGCATTATATCTAAACGGTAATCGCTAACTTTGGGATGGCTGCACGGAAACATGTTGTGTTTGGTGTCAAACACCTTGGAATCATACCTCCACACCAGTAACTGGTGTGGGAGTATGATCCCACCCTTCTAGAGGGAGAGACATGACAGTACTGGTATACCCGGTACCAACTAAACAGCGCCTGGCATCACAAAATGGATGCTGCAGCCACAGACACGAGTCTGGCCTCCTGCTGCTGACCGAAACTCCGGCAGGGGAGGCCTGGACAATAGGTTTCCTGTTACCACCTCCCAGACAGGCCTTAGTGGATTGGGGCTGGGTGGGTGCACTCCAAGAGTGCTTTGAAGTCCTGCACTGGGGGCACATTTGGTGTCCTCGTGCATACCCCAGTTCAAACCGGTTGCAGGGGCTACCAGCCCCTGCTCTGGCACGTAACTGGACAAAGGAAATGGGTGTAGCCACCCCTCTTTCCAAACCCTCCCATAGGTGGGTCCCCAGAGTTAGTCCAACCCCCTTCTTTAGTATAAGTAAGGGAACCCTGGCAACAGGACTTTAGATATCCCTGGACGAAACTCTGCTACTGAATCCTGGAACTTCGACGCTCTACTAAAGACTAGAGGACTGAAGAAATCTCCCTTGGGGTCAAGGAGTGACTCCCCTGCTTGGCAGGCACCAATGAAGCATTTGCCGGTCTGCATCTCTGAAGCTCCCGCCGGACTCCGAAGAACTTGCAGCCCAGGAAGAGGATTTCCAGACATCTCAGAGGCCGACCCGAGTCCCCAGCAAAGCTGAGACCCGCAGCCCTCGTGAGTAGCGTGGAACCAGAACTCCTAGTCACCGTGCACATTTGATAGTGCATTAACTTCTCAACAACTCTTGAAGTCCTGCTTTGGGTTACTTATATCCCAGGCCCAGAGCACCATTTGCACTGAAGATTGTGAGCCTACACTCCACGAGTGTTCCATGGGCCCGCTTCCTGCATTTCCGCTTGGGGCTCCTTCGCGATCCCTGGTCCGTCAACTGGTGGGTCCCTGTGAAGGCAAATCGGATTTTCTTTGGGCATTTCTGGTTGCTCCAGACGTGCCCTAACTCCCCACCAAGTGGTGAGTCCCTCAGACCTTGCTGGTCTGCTCCGAAGCATCTTTCTCCTTTCTGCGTGGGTTGCTGTCGCCAAGGCTTGTTGTGTTCAATCCGGACACCAATGCTGCAGAACTTGACATCCTTTGTAGGGCAGCTCGAATCCAGCTCCTGGTCATTGTCGACACCTCCTGGTCCTCGTGGCTGAAGAGTCAAGCTTCACCTCTTTCACCTGAAGCACCCGACATCGGTGGGCATTCGACTATCGTGCCCCTGGTCACTGGCAAGTGACCCAGACTCTGTCCCCTCTGCTTTCAGGTTCTTCTCATCCTCGATCCAGGCTTGGATCTCTTCGGACACTTCGCATCTTCCCGGCAGCAGCACTTCGTGGCAGGCTGCCATTGAAAACGACGATGTGACCCGACACCATTTGACACCTATGCACCCGGCTTCCCTGGGTGAGGTAACTTGAGTACTACGGTGCTCCCGTGGGTGTTGACCCTAGAACTGTCTAAGTCCAAGAGGGTTTGGTCCTAGTCCAATTCTAAGTGTCCCTAATCTCTAAAACGATAACCGCGACTTTCCCATAGACTTCAACGGAGCTCGCGGCTGTGTTCACACACTGCACACAGCCCCCGTGGGTCCCCTGTGTCACTACCTTGGGTGGTTCCTTGGGGTCCCAGCAATTCTACAGGCTCTAGGCCTTGTGTCTATTTAAGTTGTGGTTCTTATACCACTTTCTTAATATATGGTTTGGTACGCCCCTAGGGCTAATCGTATATTGTGCTAATTTACTGTGCTATTTGACTTGTAACTTGTGTACTTTGACCTCTAGCCTCATAAAGAGACTATTGGATAGTGTTTAGTAATAAATACATATATTTTATATATAGACCTGGTGTGGTTCTCCTTTCATTTGGTCCTTCATGAGCTTATAACTGTTAAAACAAACAGCTTAACACTCCTTCAAGACTTAGCCTGAAGGCTGATCTCCATAGCTACCACTAGGATAGCTTTCAATAAAGGTTGTCTTTAAACCTATCATCAATAAAGGTCGTTTGGACTGGTGCAAGGTGCCCACTATAACTAGTGGACAGCATATACCAGGCCAACTTCTCACATGCATGAGCTCAGAGGAGAGCCTGTATGAGCTCGCTCGGGTGCTTGCATCAATACTGTGCAGTGACTGCATCAGCTCAGTGGAGAGTCTTGTTATTTCACTTGGGTGCTTGCAAAATCTAAATCTAAATCCATATTTGTAAAGCACAAACTACTCACCCTTACGGGTCTCAAGGCGCTGGGGGCCCTCGTGGAAATTAAGTGAGCTATTGCCCAGAGTCACATGGTGCTGAGCTGAGCTGCCGCCGGAGCCAGGGATCGAACCGTGAGCCCTGTGCTCTGAAGTCAACTGCCCTGGCCGCTGCACCACACCTCTCCACTGCAAGAACAAAGTGCAGTGACTGCATGAGTTCAGAGGAGCGTCTGTGTGAGTTCGCTTTGGTGCTTGCATGAACACAGTGCAGTGACTGCCTGAGCTCAGAGGAGAGGCTGTGTGAGCTCACTTGGGTGCTTGCATGAACACATTACAGTGACTACATGAGTTAAGTGGAGAGTCTTGTAGGCTCACTTGGGTGCTTGCATGAACAGAGTGCAGTGACTGCATGATCTCAGAGGAGAGCCTGTGTGAACTCGCTTGGGTGCTTGCATCAACACAGTGCAGTGACTGCATGAGCTCAGTGGAGAGTGTTGTGAGCTCGCTTGGGTGCTTGCATGAACACAGAGCAGTGACTGCATGAGGTCAGAGGAGAGCCTGTGTGAGCTCACTTGGGTGCTTGCATCAACACAGTGCAGTGTCTGAATGAGCTCAGAGGAGAGCCTGCGTGAGCTCGCTTTGGTGCTTTCATGAACACAGTGCAGTGACTGCATGAGCTCAGTGGAGAGGCTGTGTGAGCTCGTTTGGGTGCTTGCATGAACACAATGCAGTGACTGCATGAGCTCAGTCGAGAGCCTTGTAAACTCGATTGGGTGCTTGCATGAACACAGTGCAGTGACTTCATGGGGCAGATTTACAAGCCCCTTGCGCCACTTTTGCGTCACTTTTCCCATGTTAAAAGTGACGCAAAAGTGGCGCAAGGGGCTTGTAAATAAGCCCCCATGAGTTTAGAGGAGAGCCTGTGTGAACTCGCTTGGGTGCTTGCACGAACACAGTGCAGTGACTGCATGAGCTCAGAGGAGAGCCTGTGTGAGCTCGCTTGGGTACCTGCATGAACACAGTGCAGTGATTGCATGAGCTCAGTGGAGAGTCTTGTGAGCTTGTTTGGGTGCTTGCATGAACACGGAGCAGTGACTGCATGAGGTCAGAGGAGAGCCTCTGTGAGCTCACTTGGGTGTTTGCATGAACAGAGTGCAGTGACTGCATGAGCTCAGAGGAGAGCCTGTGTGAACTCGCTTGGGTGCTTGCACGAACACAGTGCAGTGACTGCATGAGCTCAGAGGAGAGCCTGTGTGAACTCGCTTGGGTACTTGCATCAACACAGTTCAGTGACTGCATGAGCTCAGAGGAGAGCCTGTGTGAGCTCGCTTGGGTGCTTGCATCAATTCAGTGCAGTGACTGCATGTGCTCAGTGGAGAGGCTGTGTGAGCTCGTTTGGGTGCTTGCATGAACACAATGCAGTGACTGCATGAGCTCAGAGGAGAGCCTGTGTGAACTCGCTTGGGTGCTTGCATCAACACAGTGCAGTGACTGCATGAGCTCAGAGGAGAGCCTGCGTGAGCTCGCTTTGGTGCTTGCATGTACACAGTGCAGTGACTGCATGAGCTCAGTGGAGAGGCTGTGTGAGTTCGTTTGGGTGCTTGCATGAACACAATGCAATGACTGCATGAGCTCAGTGGAAAGCCTGTGTGAGCTCACTTGGGTGCTTACATCAGCACGGTGCAGAGACTGCATGAGCTCAGTGGTAAGCCTTGTAAACTCACTTGGGTGGTTGCATCAACACAGTGCAGTGACTTCATGAGCTTAGAGGAGAGCCTGTGTGAGCTCACTTGGGTGTTTGCATGAACAGAGTGCAGTGACTGCATGAGCTCAGAGGAGAGGCTCTGTGAACTCGCTTGGGTGCTTGCACGAACACAGTGCAGTGACTGCATGAGCTCAGAGGACAGCCTGTGTGAACTCGCTTGGGTGCTTGCACGAACACAGTGCAGTGACTGCATGAGCTCAGAGGAGAGCCTGTGTGTGTTCGCTTGGGTGCTTGCTTGAACACAGTGCAGTCACTGCATGAGCTCGGTGGAGAGTTTTGTGAGCTCGCTTGGGTGCTTGCATGAACACAGAGCAGTGACTGCATGAGCTCAGAGGAGAGCCTGTGTGAGCTCACTTGGGTGCTCGCATCAACACAGTACAGTGACTGCATGAGCTCAGAGGGGAGCCTGTGTGGGCTCGCTTGGGTACCTGCATGAACACAGTGCAGTGACTGCATGAGCTCAGTGGAGAGTCTTGTGAGCTTGCTTGGGTGCTTGCATGAACACAGAGCAGTGACTACATAAGGTTAGAGGAGAGCCTGTGTGAGCTCACTTGGGTGTTTGCATGAACAGAGTGCAGTGACTGCATGAGCTCAGAGGAGAGGCTCTGTGAACTCGCTTGGGTGCTTGCACAAACACAGTGCAGTGACTGCATGAGCTCAGAGGACAGCCTGTGTGAACTCGCTTGGGTGCTTGCACGAACACAGTGCAGTGACTGCATGAGCTCAGAGGAGAGCCTGTGTGAGCTCACTTGGGTGCTCGCATCAACATGGTGCAGTGACTGCATGAGCTCAGAGGAGAGCCTGTGTGAGGTATCTTTGGTGCTTGCATGAACACTGTACAGTGACTGCATGAGCTCAGTGGAGAGGCTGTGTGAGCTCGTTTGGGTGCTTGCATGAACACAGTGCAGTGATTTCATGAGCTTAGAGGAGAGGCTGTGTGAATTCCCTTGGGTGCTTGCATGAACACAATGCAGTGACTGCATGAGCTCAGTGGAAAGCCTGTGTGGTCTCACTTGGGTGCTTACATCAGCACAGTGCAGTGACTGCATGTGCTCAGTGGAGAGCCATGTAAACTCACTTGGGTGCCTGCATGGACTCAGTGCAGTGACTGCATGAGGTCAGAGGAGCGTCTGTGTGAGTTTGCTTTGGTGCTTGCATGAACACAGTGCAATGACTGCATGAGCTCAGATGAGAGCCTGTGTGAGGTCACTTGGGTGCTTGCATGAACACAGTGCAGTGACTACATGAGCTCAGAGGAGAGCCTTTGTGAGCTCACTTTAGTGCTTGCAACAATACTGTGCAGTGACTGTATGAGCTCAGTGGAGAGTCTTCTTATTTCACTTGGGTGCTTGCATGAACACAGTGCAGTGACTGCATGAGCTCAGAGGAGAGCCTGTGTGAGCTCGCTTGGGTGCTTGCATCAATTCAGTGCAGTGACTGCATGTGCTCAGTGGAGAGTCTTGTAAGCTCACTTAGGTGCTTGCATGAACAGAGTACAGTGACTGCATGAGCTCAGAGGAGAGCCTGTGTGAACTCGCTTGGGTGCTTGCATGTACACAGTGCAGTGACTGCATGAGCTCAGTGGAGAGGCTGTGTGAGCTCGTTTGGGTGCTTGCATGAACACAATGCAATGACTGCATGAGGTCAGTGGAAAGCCTGTGTGAGCTCACTTGGGTGCTTACATCAGCACAGTGCAGTGACTGCATGAGCTCAGTGGTAAGCCATGTAAACTCACTTGGGTGCTTGCATGAACACAGTGCAGTGACTTCATGAGCTTAGAGGAAACCCTGTGTGAGCTCACTTGGGTGCTTGCATGGACACAGTGCAGTGACTACATAAGATCAGTGGAGAGTCTTGTAAGCTCACTTGGGTGCTTGCATGAAAACAGTGCAGTAACTGCATGAGCTCAGAGGAGAGCCTGTGTGAGCTCGCTTGGGTGCTTGCATGAACACAGTGCAGTGACACCATGAGCTCAGAGGAGAGACTGTGTGAGCTCGCTTGGGTGCTTGCATCAGTTCAGTGCAGTGACTGCATGTGCTCAGTGGAGAGTCTTGTTATTTCACTTGGGTGCTTGCATGAACACAGTGCATTGACTTCATGAGCTTAGAGGAGAGCCTGTGTGAACTCGCTTGGGTGCTTGCACGAACACAGTGCAGTGACTGCATGAGCTCAGAGGAGAGCCTGTGTGAACTCGCTTGGGTACTTGCATCAACACAGTTCAGTGACTGCATGAGCTCAGAGGAGAGCCTGTGTGAGCTCGCTTGGGTGCTTGCATCAATTCAGTGCAGTGACTGCATGTGCTCAGTGGAGAGGCTGTGTGAGCTCGTTTGGGTGCTTGCATGAACACAATGCAGTGACTGCATGAGCTCAGAGGAGAGCCTGTGTGAACTCGCTTGGGTGCTTGCATCAACACAGTGCAGTGACTGCATGAGCTCAGAGGAGAGCCTGCATGAGCTCGCTTTGGTGCTTGCATGTACACAGTGCAGTGACTGCATGAGCTCAGTGGAGAGGCTGTGTGAGTTCGTTTGGGTGCTTGCATGAACACAATGCAATGACTGCATGAGCTCAGTGGAAAGCCTGTGTGAGCTCACTTGGGTGCTTACATCAGCACGGTGCAGAGACTGCATGAGCTCAGTGGTAAGCCTTGTAAACTCACTTGGGTGGTTGCATCAACACAGTGCAGTGACTTCATGAGCTTAGAGGAGAGCCTGTGTGAGCTCACTTGGGTGTTTGCATGAACAGAGTGCAGTGACTGCATGAGCTCAGAGGAGAGGCTCTGTGAACTCGCTTGGGTGCTTGCACGAACACAGTGCAGTGACTGCATGAGCTCAGAGGACAGCCTGTGTGAACTCGCTTGGGTGCTTGCACGAACACAGTGCAGTGACTGCATGAGCTCAGAGGAGAGCCTGTGTGTGTTCGCTTGGGTGCTTGCTTGAACACAGTGCAGTGACTGCATGAGCTCGGTGGAGAGTTTTGTGAGCTCGCTTGGGTGCTTGCATGAACACAGAGCAGTGACTGCATGAGCTCAGAGGAGAGCCTGTGTGAGCTCACTTGGGTGCTCGCATCAACACAGTACAGTGACTGCATGAGCTCAGAGGGGAGCCTGTGTGGGCTCGCTTGGGTACCTGCATGAACACAGTGCAGTGACTGCATGAGCTCAGTGGAGAGTCTTGTGAGCTTGCTTGGGTGCTTGCATGAACACAGAGCAGTGACTACATAAGGTTAGAGGAGAGCCTGTGTGAGCTCACTTGGGTGTTTGCATGAACAGAGTGCAGTGACTGCATGAGCTCAGAGGAGAGGCTCTGTGAACTCGCTTGGGTGCTTGCACAAACACAGTGCAGTGACTGCATGAGCTCAGAGGACAGCCTGTGTGAACTCGCTTGGGTGCTTGCACGAACACAGTGCAGTGACTGCATGAGCTCAGAGGAGAGCCTGTGTGAGCTCACTTGGGTGCTCGCATCAACATGGTGCAGTGACTGCATGAGCTCAGAGGAGAGCCTGTGTGAGGTATCTTTGGTGCTTGCATGAACACTGTACAGTGACTGCATGAGCTCAGTGGAGAGGCTGTGTGAGCTCGTTTGGGTGCTTGCATGAACACAGTGCAGTGATTTCATGAGCTTAGAGGAGAGGCTGTGTGAATTCCCTTGGGTGCTTGCATGAACACAATGCAGTGACTGCATGAGCTCAGTGGAAAGCCTGTGTGGTCTCACTTGGGTGCTTACATCAGCACAGTGCAGTGACTGCATGTGCTCAGTGGAGAGCCATGTAAACTCACTTGGGTGCCTGCATGGACTCAGTGCAGTGACTGCATGAGGTCAGAGGAGCGTCTGTGTGAGTTTGCTTTGGTGCTTGCATGAACACAGTGCAATGACTGCATGAGCTCAGATGAGAGCCTGTGTGAGGTCACTTGGGTGCTTGCATGAACACAGTGCAGTGACTACATGAGCTCAGAGGAGAGCCTTTGTGAGCTCACTTTAGTGCTTGCATCAATACTGTGCAGTGACTGTATGAGCTCAGTGGAGAGTCTTCTTATTTCACTTGGGTGCTTGCATGAACACAGTGCAGTGACTGCATGAGCTCAGAGGAGAGCCTGTGTGAGCTCGCTTGGGTGCTTGCATCAATTCAGTGCAGTGACTGCATGTGCTCAGTGGAGAGTCTTGTAAGCTCACTTAGGTGCTTGCATGAACAGAGTACAGTGACTGCATGAGCTCAGAGGAGAGCCTGTGTGAACTCGCTTGGGTGCTTGCATGTACACAGTGCAGTGACTGCATGAGCTCAGTGGAGAGGCTGTGTGAGCTCGTTTGGGTGCTTGCATGAACACAATGCAATGACTGCATGAGGTCAGTGGAAAGCCTGTGTGAGCTCACTTGGGTGCTTACGTCAGCACAGTGCAGTGACTGCATGAGCTCAGTGGTAAGCCATGTAAACTCACTTGGGTGCTTGCATGAACACAGTGCAGTGACTTCATGAGCTTAGAGGAAACCCTGTGTGAGCTCACTTGGGTGCTTGCATGGACACAGTGCAGTGACTACATAAGCTCAGTGGAGAGTCTTGTAAGCTCACTTGGGTGCTTGCATGAAAACAGTGCAGTAACTGCATGAGCTCAGAGGAGAGCCTGTGTGAGCTCGCTTGGGTGCTTGCATGAACACAGTGCAGTGACACCATGAGCTCAGAGGAGAGACTGTGTGAGCTCGCTTGGGTGCTTGCATCAGAACAGTGCAGTGACTGCATGTGCTCAGTGGAGAGTCTTGTTATTTCACTTGGGTGCTTGCATGAACACAGTGCATTGACTTCATGAGCTTAGAGGAGAGCCTGTGTGAGCTCACTTGGGTGGTTGCATGGACACAGTGCAGTGACTACATGAGCTCAGTGGAGAGTCTTGTAAGCTCACTTGGGTGCTTGCATGTACAGAGTGCAGTGACTGCATGAGCTCAGAGGAGAGCCTGTGTGAACTCGCTTGGGTGTTTGCACGAACACAGTGCAGTGACTGCATGAGCTCAGAGGAGAGCCTGTGTGAGCTCGCTTGGGTAACTGCATGAACACAGTGCAGTGACTGCATGAGCTCAGAGGAGAGCCTGCTTGAGCTCGCTTTGGTGCTTGCATGTACACAGTGCAGTGACTGCATGAGCTCAGTGGAGAGTCTTGTGAGCTTGCTTGGGTGCTTGCATGAACAAAGAGCAGTGACTGCATAAGGTAAGAGGAGAGCCTGTGTGAGCGCACTTGGGTGTTTGCATGAACAGAGTGCAGTGACTGCATGAGCTCAGAGGAGAGCCTGTGTGAACTCGCTTGGGTGCTTGCACGAACACAGTGCAGTGACTGCATGAGCTCAGAGGAGAGCCTGTGTGAACTCGCTTGGGTGCTTGCATCAACACAGTGCAGTGACTGCATGAGCTCAGAGGAGAGCCTGCTTGAGCTCGCTTTGGTGCTTGCATGTACACAGTGCAGTGACTGCATGAGCTCAGTGGAGAGGCTGTGTGAGCTCGTTTGCGTGCTTGCATGAACACAATGCAATGACTGCATGAGCTCAGTGGAAAGCATGTGTGAGCTCACTTGGGTGCTTACATCAGCACAGTGCAGTGACTGCATGAGCTCATTGGTAAGCCTTTAAAATCACTTGGGTGCTTGCATGAACACAGTGCAGTGACTTCATGAGCTTAGAGGAGAGCCAGTGTGAGCTCACTTGGGTGCTTGCATGGACACAGTGCAGTGACTACATGAGCTCAGTGGGGAGTCTTGTAAGCTCACTTGGGTGCTTGCATGAACACAGTGCAGTAACTGCATGAGCTCAGAGGAGAGCCTGTGTGAGCTCGCTTGGGTGCTTGCATGAACACAGTGCAGTGACTGCATGAGCTCAGAGGGGAGCCTGTGTGAGCTCGCTTGGGTACCTGCATGACTACAGTGCAGTGGCTGCATGAGCTCGGTGGAGAGTCTTGTGAGCTTGCTTGGGTGCTTGCATGAACACAGAGCAGGTACTGCATAAGGTCAGAGGAGAGCCTCTGTGAGCTCACTTGGGTGTTTGCATGAACAGAGTGCAGTGACTGCATGAGCTCAGAGGAGAGCCTGTGTGAACTCGCTTGGGTGCTTGCACGAACACAGTGCAGTGACTGCATGAGCTCAGAGGAGAGCCTGTGTGAACTCGCTTGGGTACTTGCATCAACACAGTTCAGTGACTGCATGAGCTCAGAGGAGAGCCTGTGTGAGCTCGCTTGGGTGCTTGCATCAATTCAGTGCAGTGACTGCATGTGCTCAGTGGAGAGGCTGTGTGAGCTCGTTTGGGTGCTTGCATGAACACAATGCAGTGACTGCATGAGCTCAGTGGAAAGCCTGTGTGAGCTCACTTGGGTGCTTACATCAGCACAGTGCAGTGACTGCATGAGCTCAGTGGTAAGCCTTGTAAACTCACTTGGGTGCTTGCATGAACACAGTGCAGTGACTTCATGAGCTTAGAGGAGAGCCAGTGTGAGCTCACTTGGGTGCTTGCATGGACACAGTGCAGTGACTACATGAGCTCAGTGGGGAGTCTTGTAAGCTCACTTGTGTGCTTGCATGAACACAGTGCAGTAACTGCATAAGCTCAGAGGAGAGCCTGTGTGAGCTCGCTTGGGTGCTTGATGAACACAGTGCAGTGACACCATGAGCTCAGAGGAGAGACTGTATGAGCTCTCTTGGGTGCTTGCATCAATTCAGTGCAGTGACTGCATGTGCTCAGTGGAGAGTCTTGACTTTCACTTGGGTGCTTGCATGAACACAGTGCATTGACTTCATGAGCTTAGAGGAGAGCCTGTGTGAGCTCACTTGGGTGCTTGCATGGACACCGAGCAGTGACTACATGAGCTCAGTGGAGAGTCTTGTAAGCTCACTTGGGTGCTTGCATGAACAGAGTGCAGTGACTGCATGAGCTCAGAGGAGAGCCTGTGTGAACTCGCTTGGGTGCTTGCACGAACACAGTGCAGTGACTGCATGAGCTCAGAGGTGAGCCTATGTGAGCTTGCTTGGGTACCTGCATGACCACAGTGCAGTTACTGCATGAGCTCGGTGGAGAGTCTTGTGAGCTTGCTTGGGTGCTTGCATGAACACAGAGCAGTGACTGCATAAGGTCAGAGGAGAGCCTGTGTGAGCTCACTTGGGTGTTTGCATGAACAGAGTGCAGTGACTGCATGAGCTCAGAGGAGAGCCTGTGTGAACTCGCTTGGGTGCTTGCACGAACACAGTGCAGTGACTGCATGAGCTCAGAGGAGAGCCTGTGTGAACTCGCTTGGGTGCTTGCATCAACACAGTTCAGTGACTGCATGAGCTCAGAGGAGAGTCTTGTAAGCTCACTTGGGTGCTTGCATGAACAGAGTGCAGTGACTGCATGAGATCAGAGGAGAGCCTGTGTGAACTCGCTTGGGTGCTTGCATCAACACAGTGCAGTGACTGCATGAGCTCAGTGGAGAGGCTGTGTGCGCTCGTTTGGGTGCTTGCATGAACACAATGCAATGACTGCATAAGGTCAGTGGAAAGCCTGTGTGAGCTCACTTGGGTGCTTACATCAGCACAGTGCAGTGACTGCATGAGCTCAGTGGTAAGCCATGTAAACTCACTTGGGTGCTTGCATGAACACAGTGCAGTGACTTCATGAGCTTAGAGGATAGCCTGTGTGAGCTCACTTGGGTGCTTGCATGGACACAGTGCAGTGACTACATAAGCTCAGTGGGGAGTCTTGTAAGCTCACTTGGGTGCTTGCATGAAAACAGTGCAGTAACTGCATGAGCTCAGAGGCGAGCCTGTGTGAGCTCGTTTGGGTGCTTGCATGAACACAGTGCAGTGACACCATGAGCTCAGAGGAGAGCCTGCTTGAGCTCGCTTTGGTGCTTGCATGTACACAGTGCAGTGACTGCATGAGCTCAGTGGAGAGGCTGTGTGAGCTCGTTTGGGTGCTTGCATGAACACAATGCAGTGACTGCATGAGCTCAGTGGAAAGCCTGTGTGAGCTCACTTGGGTGCTTACATCAGCACAGTGGAGTGACTGCATGAGCTCAGTGGTAAGCCTTGTAAACTCACTTGGGTGCTTGCATGAACACAGTGCAGTGACTTCATGAGCTTAGAGGAGAGCCAGTGTGAGCTCACTTGGGTGCTTGCATGGACACAGTGCAGTGACTACATGAGATCAGTGGGGAGTCTTGTAAGCTCACTTGGGTGCTTGCATGAACACAGTGCAGTAGCTGCATGAGCTCAGAGGAGAGCCTGTGTGAACTCTCTTGGGTGCTTGCATGAACACAGTGCAGTGACACCATGAGCTCAGAGGAGAGCTCTCTTGGGTGCTTGCATCAATTCAGTGCAGTGACTGCGTGTACTCAGTGGAGAGTCTTGTTATTTCACTTGGGTGCTTGCATGAACACAGTGCATTGACTTCATGAGCTTAGAGGAGAGCCTGTGTGAGCTCACTTGGGTGCTTGCATGGACACCGTGCAGTGACTACATGAGCTCAGTGGAGAGTCTTGTAAGCTCACTTGGGTGCTTGCATGAACAGAGTGCAGTGACCGCATGAGCTCAGAGGAGAGCCTGTGTGAACTCGCTTGGGTGCTTGCACGAACAGAGTGCAGTGACTGCATGAGCTCAGAGGGGAGCCTATGAGAGCTTGCTTGGGTACCTGCATGACCACAGTGCAGTGACTGCATGAGCTCGGTGGAGAGTCTTGTGAGCTTGCTTGGGTGCTTGCATGAACACAGAGCAGTGACTGCATAAGGTCAGAGGAGAGCCTGTGTGAGCTCACTTGGGTGTTTGCATGAACAGAGTGCAGTGACTGCATGAGCTCAGAGGAGAGCCTGTGTGAACTCGCTTGGGTGCTTGCACGAACACAGTGCAGTGACTGCATGAGCTCAGAGGAGAGCCTGTGTGAACTCGCTTGGGTGCTTGCATCAACACAGTTCAGTGACTGCATGAGCTCAGAGGAGAGCCTGCTTGAGCTCGCTTTGGTGCTTGCATGTACACAGTGCAGTGACTGCATGAGCTCAGTGGAGAGACTGTGTGAGCTCGTTTGGGTGCTTGCATGAACACAATGCAGTGACTGCATGAGCTCAGTGGAAAGCCTGTGTGAGCTCACTTGGGTGCTTACATCAGCACAGTGCAGTGACTGCATGAGCTCAGTGGTAAGCCTTGTAAACTCACTTGGGTGCTTGATGAACACAGTGCAGTGACTTCATGAGCTTAGAGGAGAGCCAGTGTGAGCTCACTTGGGTGCTTGCATGGACACAGTGCAGTGACTACATGAGCTCAGTGGGGAGTCTTGTAAGCTCACTTGGGTGCTTGCATGAACACAGTGCAGTAACTGCATGAGCTCAGAGGAGAGCCTGTGTGAGTTCACTTGGGTGCTTGCATGAACACAGTGCAGTGACACCATGAGCTCAGAGGAGAGACTGTGTGAGCTCTCTTGGGTGCTTGCATCAATTCAGTGCAGTGACTGCATGTGCTCAGTGGAGAGTCTTGTTATTTCACTTGGGTGCTTGCATGAACACAGTGCATTGACTTCATGAGCTTAGAGGAGAGCCTGTGTGAGCTCACTTGGGTGCTTGCATGGACACCGTGCAGTGACTACATGAGCTCAGTGGAGAGTCTTGTAAGCTCACTTGGGTGCTTGCATGAACAGAGTGCAGTGACTGCATGAGCTCAGAGGAGAGCCTGTGTGAACTTGCTTGGGTGCTTGCATCAATACAGTGCAGTGACTGCATGAGCTCAGTGGAGAGGCTGTGTGAGCTCGTTTGGGTGCTTGCATGAACACAATGCAATGACTGCATGATGTCAGTGGAAAGCCTGTGTGAGCTCACTTGGGTGCTTACATCAGCACAGTGCAGTGACTGCATGAACTCAGAGGAGAGCCTGCTTGAGCTCGCTTTGGTGCTTGCATGTACACAGTGCAGTGACTGCATGAGCTCAGTGGAGAGGCTGTGTGAGCTCGTTTGGGTGCTTGCATGAACACAATGCAGTGACTGCATGAGCTCAGTGGAAAGCCTGTGTGAGCTCACTTGGGTGCTTACATCAGCACAGTGCAGTGACTGCATGAGCTCCGTGGTAAGCCATGTAAACTCACTTGGGTGCTTGCATGAACACAGTGCAGTGACTTCATGAGCTTAGAGGATAGCCTGTGTGAGCTCACTTGGGTGCTTGCATGGACACAGTGCAGTGACTACATAAGCTCAGTGGGGAGTCTTGTAAGCTCACTTGGGTGCTTGCATGAAAACAGTGCAGTAACTGCATGAGCTCAGAGGAGAGCCTGTGTGAGCTCGCTTGGGTGCTTGCATGAACACAGTGCAGTGACACCATGAGCTCAGAGGAGAGACTGTGTGAGCTCGCTTGGGTGCTTGCATCAATTCAGTGCAGTGACTGCATGTGCTCAGTGGAGAGTCTTGTTATTTCACTTGGGTGCTTGCATGAACACAGTGCATTGACTTCATGAGCTTAGAGGAGAGCCTGTGTGAGCTCACTTGGGTGCTTGCATGGACACAGTGCAGTGACTACATGAGCTCAGTGGAGAGTCTTGTAAGCTCACTTGGGTGCTTGCATGAACACAGTGCAGTGACTGCATGAGCTCAGAGGAGAGCCTGTGTGAACTCGCTTGGGTGCTTGCACGAACACAGTGCAGTGACTGCATGAGCTCAGAGGAGAGCCTGTGTGAGCTCGCTTGGGTACCTGCATGAACACAGTGCAGTGACTGCATGAGCTCAGAGGAGAGCCTGCTTGAGCTCACTTTGGTGCTTGCATGTACACAGTGCAGTGACTGCATGAGCTCAGTGGAGAGTCTTGTGAGCTTGCTTGGGTGCTTGCATGAACACAGAGCAGTGACTGCATAAGGTAAGAGGAGAGCCTGTGTGAGCTCACTTGGGTGTTTGCATGAACAGAGTGCAGTGACTGCATGAGCTCAGATGAGAGCCTGTGTGAACTCGCTTGGGTGCTTGCACGAACACAGTGCAGTGACTGCATGAGCTCAGAGGAGAGCCTGCTTGAGCTCGCTTTGGTGCTTGCATGTACACAGTGCAGTGACTGCATGAGCTCAGTGGAGAAGCTGTGTGAGCTCGTTTGGGTGCTTGCATGAACACAATGCAATGACTGCATGAGCTCAGTGGAAAGCCTGTGTGAGCTCACTTGGGTGCTTACATCAGCACAGTGCAGTGACTGCATGAGCTCAGTGGTAAGCCTTTAAAATCACTTGGGTGCTTGCATGAACACAGTGCAGTGACTTCATGAGCTTAGAGGAGAGCCAGTGTGAGCTCACTTGGGTGCTTGCATGAACACAGTGCAGTAACTGTATGAGCTCAGAGGAGAGCCTGTGTGAGCTCGCTTGGGTGCTTGCATGAACACAGTGCAGTGACACCATGAGCTCAGAGGAGAGCTCTCTTGGGTGCTTGCATCAATTCAGTGCAGTGACTGCATGTGCTCAGTGGAGAGTCTTGTTATTTCACTTGGGTGCTTGCATGAACACAGTGCATTGACTTCATGAGCTTAGAGGAGAGCCTGTGTGAGCTCACTTGGGTGCTTGCATGGACACCGTGCAGTGACTACATGAGCTCAGTGGAGAGTCTTGTAAGCTCACTTGGGTGCTTGCATGAACAGAGTGCAGTGACTGCATGAGCTCAGAGGAGAGCCTGTGTGAACTCGCTTGGGTGCTTCCACGAACACAGTGCAGTGACTGCATGAGCTCAGAGGGGAGCCTGTGTGAGCTCGCTTGGGTACCTGCATGACTACAGTGCAGTGACTGCATGAGCTCGGTGGAGAGTCTTGTGAGCTTGCTTGGTTGCTTGCATGAACACAGAGCAGTGACTGCATAAGGTCAGAGGAGAGCCTGTGTGAGCTCACTTGGGTGTTTGCATGAACAGAGTGCAATGACTGCATGAGCTCAGAGGAGAGCCTGTGTGAACTCGCTTGGGTGCTTGCATGAACACAGTGCAGTGACTGCATGAGCTCAGAGGAGAGCCTGTGTGAACTCGCTTGGGTGCTTGCATCAACATAGTTCAGTGACTGCATGAGCTCAGAGGAGAGCCTACTTGAGCTCGCTTTGGTGCTTGCATGTACACAGTGCAGTGACTGCATGAGCTCAGTGGAGAGGCTGTGTGAGCTCGTTTGGGTGCTTGCATGAACACAATGCAGTGACTGCATGAGCTCAGTGGAAAGCCTGTGTGAGCTCACTTGGGTGCTTACATCAGCACAGTGCAGTGACTGCATGAGCTCAGTGGTAAGCCTTGTAAACTCACTTGGGTGCTTGCATGAACACGGTGCAGTGACTTCATGAGCTTAGAGGAGAGCCAGTGTGAGCTCACTTGGGTGCTTGCATGGACACAGTGCACTGACTACATGAGCTCAGTGGGGAGTCTTGTAAGCTCACTTGGGTGCTTGCATGAACACAGTGCAGTAACTGCATGAGCTCAGAGGAGAGCCTGTGTGAGCTCGCTTGGGTGCTTGCATGAACACAGTGCAGTGACACCATGAGCTCAGAGGAGAGACTGTGTGAGCTCTCTTGGGTGCTTGCATCAATTCAGTGCAGTGACTGCATGTGCTCAGTGGAGAGTCTTGTTATTTCACTTGGGTGCTTGCATGAACACAGTGCATTGACTTCATGAGCTTAGAGGAGAGCCTGTGTGAGCTCACTTGGGTGCTTGCATGGACACCGTGCAGTGACTACATGAGCTCAGTGGAGAGTCTTGTAAGCTCACTTGGGTGCTTGCATGAACAGAGTGTAGTGACTGCATGAGCTCAGAGGAGAGCCTGTGAGAACTCGCTTGGATGCTTGCACGAACACAGTGCAGTGACTGCATGAGCTCAGAGGGGAGCCTATGTGAGCTTGCTTGGGTACCTGCATGACCACAGGGCAGTGACTGCATGAGCTCAGTGGAGAGTCTTGTGAGCTTGCTTGGGTGCTTGCATGAACACAGAGCAGTGACTGCATTAGGTCAGAGGAGAGCCTGTGTGAGCTCACTTGGCTGTTTGCATGAACAGAGTGCAGTGATTGCATGAGCTCAGAGGAGAGCCTGTGTGAATTCGCTTGGGTGCTTGCACGAACACTGTGCAGTGACTGCATGAGCTCAGAGGAGAGCCTGTGTGAACTCGCTTGGGTGCTTGCACGAACACAGTGCAGTGACTGCATGAGCTCAGAGGAGAGCCTGTGTGAGTTCACTTGGGTGCTTGCTTGAACACAGTGCAGTGACTGCACGAGCTCAGTGGAGAGTTTTGTGAGCTCGCTTGGGTGCTTGCATGAACACAGAGCAGTAACTGCATGAGCTTAGAGGAGAGGCTGTGTGAATTCCCCTGGGTGCTTGCATGAACACAGTGCAGTGACTGCATGAGCTCAGTGGAGAGGCTTTGTGAGCTCATTTGGGTGCTTGTATGAACACAGTGCAGTGACTTCATGAGATTTTAGGAGAGGCTGTGTGAGTTCCCCAGGGTGCTTACATCAGCACAGTGCAGTGACTGCATGAGATCAGAAGAGAGCCTGTGTGAGGTCACTTGGGTGCTTGCATGAACACAGTGAAGTGACTGCATGAGCTCAGAGTAGAGCCTCTGTCTTCACAAAGACATTTTGGAGTACATAAAGAGTAGTTCTCCAGCAGCACTCTTTTGCACACTCTTATGTGCTATTTATGAATTGACCCAAAAATATGTAAAATACAAACAAAATTGGATTATTAGAGCAATACTCATAAGCAATTTATACAAACAAAAAGGACTGTGCTTTCTTTGCACTCTTAGTAAAGGAAGGTGGACGTTTGAGACTGATTCACAAAGTCATAACAGTAATAAAAAGAGATTCCTGCACCCAGAAAGGCTTTTGTCAGTGAGCTCCTATACATACTACGTACAAGTACATGCCGTATGTGAATGGCTCTTCAAATGATTCTCCACACCCAGAGGGACCAGCAGCCCCCCCGCGCCCCGTGCTTTACAAACCTCTGATTGATTGATTGATTGAATGCGAATGATTACAAATGTATAAGAAAATAATCTTCTACTCTTTCCAGAAACCGGCACTCATTCTTTTACAAATTAAGCACTGCAGCAATATTGACCAGATGCTGGCTTGAACTCCTCAGTGAAAATAAACGTACGTAGGTTTTCGAAGGACAAACGTGTTCAGTACAAGGGTGTGTAAACCAATATCTATGCACAGGGCTGGGGCCGGATCAAGGCCATTTTTTGAGGACATCCACACAGGATACATTTTCATACAATGAGTTTAAATGGGACATTTTACATACTGAAAATGTATGTGACAGCTAGTCCTCGTGTTGTCTTATTGGGCATTCTAGGTTGTTAGTGACCAGTGTTCATTGATTTGTGTTTGGCTATATTGGTGCACAATGATGAAGTCCCTGATAATATCATCACAGTCTTCCCCTGATTGGATTCTGCATTTAGTACCTCCCCACACTGTGGATTGAAGAGGGTTTATGTTCTCTCCTTTTTCTTGTTCTCCTTCTGTTCTCCTTCGCTTTGCTTTGTTTTATCATGTCACTTGCTCTCACAGTCCTCTTCTTAGATGCAGCACAAGAAACAACAACATGAGCTAGAAGTGTTTATAAAAGAGTTGCTCTTTCTTAGAATGATTACTGTTTCCCTTTTCAGTGCTTGCAGACACTTCCTCTTACCCCATCTTCACTGGTTAGTTTGGGTGAATGCTTCCCGTTTGTTGTTCTTACAGTGTTTTTATTTCCATGTTTACTGTTACTTTTCTGTCGTTTACAGCTCATGTGTTTAGACCCATTACTATTTAACTGGGTGAGTTATTTTCTGTTATTTACGTTTCGCCCCTGAAATATGCCATTTTATTTTTCAAATTAATTTGTTGCAAATTGAAATTTCACGGGGAAGTTTTGCAAAACTGAATCTTTTAAACTTCACTTGCAGATACACAGGGAGAATTTACCTGCAAAAAGTAGGCTTCAGTTTTTTTATTTTTCCCGTAAACCTTGTTTTTAAGGCATTCTTTCGTTTTCTTTTTTTAAAGATTTGCATTATTTAGGATTGTTGATTATTTTTTAAATTGTCTTTCTGACACTGATAAAAGCTTTGTTTATAAACTTAGCACACCCCTTTTTAGGTCTCGCCTAGCGTTGCAGCGCATGCGCTGTCGCTTTGCGAGGCATGCAGTATGCACTATAGTGGGGGAAAGCTCCGCCCACTTTCCGGCCATATTTTTGATTGGCTTCAATAATAAATGCTGCATTTTGATTCGTTTTTGGCTTGTTAGTCCCTCCTCCTCACGACCATGTTCTCATTTATATCCTTCCCTGGCTATTGGCCCCTTTACTCCAAAAACTAATTTTGGCCCTGTGTCCCCCTCCCCGCCCCCTCTGCAGTCCATGACATTTTGGGCTTCCCCCTTCACCCATCCACTCCCGTTCCTGCAGTCCTGGACCCCCACCCTCCCATTTCCTATGCAATAGGTCTCGCGTAAGTACGAGACCTATTGCATTAAGAAATGCTTGTTTGTTGTGGGATTGGCTGGGTGATCGCACTCTTTTTTGGTGTCACGGACACTTTGCCTGACCAAAGCATGGCAATGTGCACAACACACGCGCACGCGCAATACAGACGTTTTTGTTTTGATGTCTGTATGCTGTGCTTGTTATTGCTGTGAGTGCTCATTTTGTGGGCTCGTCCCGTTTCATCCTTTTTTTTCGGATAGTTGGGCTTCTATCGTTACTACACTTTGCTGCTAGCTCCGCCCCGGAAATGACAGCGGTGTTGTTGCTTAGTGTTTTGGGGCTGCTGGTCCGTCGTGCGGCAACATTGCAGCTGCCTAAGTCTCTACTGCCAAAAGGACATCTAAGAGTGGAAGCACGCGGGTTCGGGCCGATTTCTCCTGCGAGCATTGGGAGATCGTGAAGCCGTCCATTACCAACTTGACATGGGAGAGGCAAAGTAACATCCTCTGCACTGTGCAGGGTTGCGGGAAAGTGTTCTCTAACCCGCCGACTCTCAATATGCAACTCGTTAAGAGTCACGGTGTTCAAGTGTGGTGTCTCAATCGGATTACTAGTTTGTGTGTATATTCTCAAGTTCTGCCTCCCTCTTACTGCATCTTTCTATCTCACCTGTGTCCTGACCCAGCCGGGCCATGCCATCCACCATGCTACGTAACACCCGTCCTCTTAACCCTCATTATGGCTCGGAGGTGGAGACCTGCGCCAGTCTTGCATTAACGAGCTGCCGGCCCTAGTTTCTCTAGTGTCCCCGTAAACGACCTTCAACTGTTTTTATAGTCATTAATGATCTCTTCTCCCTTAATTCGTATGGCTCTCCGTCTATGGACCGTTTTCAGTCAGTTATACACTTAACACTACTCACTTCACTCGTTCTAAATACAGAAAGGCGAGGATGTGGTCTCACGACTAGAGCGGCCGTCTTTGGTGCTGGAAACCAAGGTTCGAGCCTCGTCCCCATCCTGTGATTTTGGGCAAATCACTTAATCTCCCCGTGCCTAACAAAAAGAAATTTTAAAAAATGAATGTTCTTGTGTAACGTAACCGGTGCTCATGTAAAGCACTTACGGTCGAGTTCGCGCTATATAAACCTGCGAAAAAAAAATTGCTTATAGCAGCTGCAGGCAATTTTAAATCCTCTGTATAATGCTTTTCTTACAATCAATTAACCCTTAAGCCTAAATACAGAAAACCTGTGTTATCCCCCAGAGGTATTTGCACCTAAATACATTTCCTGTACTAATTGCGTTTTTGTGTGTGACTTGCTTAAGTTTTACAACCTTTAGCCATAAAATGTTAGTCCTGCCCCTCCAAGCATGAAATAAAAGCCTTCTCAATTATTCAGACCTTCTATTTGCAAGTATTACTTACAACGTGAGTAAGTTATGAGTAAGAATCTCGCAGGATTCGCCTCACATTCAGCAAATCATATTATGATTTACACTTACTTTGATTTACATTGAATTTTCAGTCCGATAATTGTAGCAGCATGAACTACCAGAGCCTTCTGAGATCCGAGTTTATGTAAGCAGACTCGTATCTTTGCAGTTGCAGTTTCTTGTAAGAGTTAACCAGACAAGGGGTTTGTAAATTAATAGTCCTGTTGGCACTTCTGCTTTCTAGTCCTGCGATTCATCTTATCTGTAGTTAAACCATAACATTGTTAGAGAATTTTAATTTTAAGACCTACACATGCAAGCAGTGTTTGCCTTTCTCCTGACACTCGAATATGAATTTTATAGTGCCACGCTGAGGCGTACCCTCGTTAAACAATTTCACGCCCTTCCCTCCTGTAGAACCCCCCTGTAATTCTATATCACAATGTACCATCCAATCCACCACCATACTACAGCTTCTAAGTTAAGAATCCGAAAATTAGTCCCCTGCTAGAATGATGTGGATCCTTTCCCCTAAAGTATCGTTCAAATAATGGGCATAGTGCAAAGCAGGCCCAGGGTTCACACTGGGTGCCTGTGCAAATTGCCAAATATTCCAACAAGGTGTTCCAGGTTGTGTCAGATTTCTAATGTACTTCCTGAATATTTACTGTCAGGCTTTTCATGGGCAATATATGCCACAATCCAATATGCCAGTAAGCGAGGGAACGTGTCTCTTTTCTTACACTGAGCAATAGTAGTCCGTTTCGCACACTCAGGGATCGCCAGATTATTGTCTTGTCTACCTGTTTGAGGTCAATGGTTGCAATCACAGAAGCATCTCTCATTGATCTTTGGCCAGGGGTTGTACCGCTATCTGCCTAGTTGCCCGTAATGCTTTCCTCTAGAATGTGCAGAGTCTGAGACAACCTTCACTATACCTACAATATATCACTATCTGATTACATTCTCTCCTGCAATTGTGGGCAGGGAGGGAAGTGGGCGGGTGATAGAACTTGGAATTATATAATGTAACATAGCCATGGTTTAATACCAGTCACAGAGTATCTTATAATGAACCTCTTCATTCTTCACACAAAAGAGCTCTTTTGCATATCAAGCCATAGCGTCTCCCAGGTTTTTTTTTAAAGTGTAATCCCTCGCGACAAAGTTAACTCCTGTTTCGTCATACGGAACCGTCTGGCAGGAGCTATGGACTTCAAGGTATGCATGCACCGTACTCGGCAACACGAGGAGCGACGTCCGTGTGTGGGATTAAACTATTAAGAAATAAGATTCTGGACTTCTGGGACATACAGGGATCCCTTGGATTTAACATTGAGAAGTGAGACGTCGCGAGATATTGAATCCCAGTGTGGGTTGGAATTAACACCACTAATAAAGGTTATACATAGGAAGACAATAGCCTTGATAAAGCCGCGGTAATAATTCCCATGTAAGCGACGAAACACGTGTCGGCTGTCTGAACATCGGAAAATAAAAAGGAAAAAAGAAATAAGAACTTACCTACTTGTATTTTACTTATGCTCACATCAAGCATGTTTATGTATATTGTGACATAACAGACGTGTGCTGAGGAATTCCTTTGTTAGACATAATGGAGATGTTCAGATTTGGCTAGTCTTTAAGTCCATCTTGCAGAGACAAAAATACTTAACAGTGCCATTTCTGGACGTATAAAAAAAAATCACACTACCCCCATATTATCGCCATGGGTCAAACAGTACATATTGAAATATGTGGCATAGTCAGGGTTACAGTGAGTGTGTGTGTGTGTCTGTGTCTGTGTGTATATATATATATATATATATATATATATATATATATATATACACACATACACACAGAAAAGTACTTGAGCTTAGTTTGTTTCACTGTTATTTTGTCCCAGACTAAATAGAGCAGTACACACAGGGGTACTCTGGCATTAGGTGGTCATGGGCCTTTTCTCAACCAAATAACATCGTATGGAGGTGTACCAAGAACTGCTTTCTCCATATTAGGCTATATTTGTTTCTTTTGGTTTTAGACCACTCAGTTACCACCTTCGGACTCCATAATAATACAGATCAAAGTGTGGTAAAGCTAAACTTACACATGACTTGTTGGATTGCAGTAGGTAAAGCGGCTCTCTGGGGTGCATATATTTCCATATAAAGCAATACACATAATTATATAGCATGTCAAAGAAACTGGGCTCCGTTTTAATCATGTAGGCCTGAAAGAGATATAGAAAACCCAGAGGTATATTAATTTTAACAATTTTACAAACTCTATTCTACCTATCCAAGAAGTAACCATTGAAAACAATCTCTTGTGGTCAGTATGAATCTATGAGAGCAGGGGCAAGTAATTTGCATTAAAAAGGTCTGATAAATATGGTGTGATTTTTAGCCCTGAGGTATTTAATTTAGCGCAGGGTCTGAAGTCCTTGGGAGGGAGGTACACTTGACTCTTTCATTGCACAACGTGTGTCAAATTGAACCTCTGCTTCACTGTCAGTTTAAGGATCAGCATCACAATGATTTCCAGACATCTCTTGCCTTCCGCCATTGTAAGATCATTTAATTCATTTTCCTGAGGTGGGAAGGGGAGGGAGCTCAGCAGTAACAACAAGATTTCAATTCCCATCTCTCTGCCTTATCTCTCCAGTGTACCATCCCTGCATCACTCCTACTGAGTGGGATCTCTCGAGTCTGCAGTGCAGTTTGTTGAGGGGCTGTGCTGACAGGTGTTGGCAGAGAATAGAGAGTCAAGTACTAGAGAGACTACACTGAACAGTCTTGAAAGAGTACTTTTGACTGTGTGGATGAAATTTAAAGTGCTGCGGCTCACGTTCACTTTTGCTGGAAAGCAGTCGCCTCCCCATCTGTTTGTCTACACTGTCGGCGAGTCTCCGTTTATCATGGGGCCATTCCCCAGGCAGAGCACATACAGAGCTCACCTGTGCCCCATCACTTCCTTAATCTCCACTTAAATACCCCTAGGATTTGAAATCAGTTCAATGCCTGCGCACTTTTACTATTGATGGGCATCCTTTTTGAAAGACATCACACAGCCACCTTTCTCTTGGGTGCTTTGTTTAATTCAGTTGTCTTCTTTTGATTTGATTATTTACTTCCCCTATTGTAATACTTAAAAGCATTTTGGTCTCCTTGCTAAGATTGGTTCACTGCTTGCATTCAGCGAAAAATATATGTTTTTAATTTAATTTATGCAGTTCAAGGGAGTGCTTGTGTTTTCTTGTTCACTCCGCATTTTGCTGCCCCCTTTGCTTAACTCCCATAACGCCATTCCCTGTCCTAGTTCTTGTGTTGCTTTTGCTGCCCCACCCATCCCTTCCTTGCTCCCATGACCCTCTACAACTGTTTTCATTTTTTTGCCTGGTGTACTACAGTCAGACATCCATCTTACCATGGGGTTTTACCCATTTAAAATTGGTTGCCTGTGAATGCGCAACTGGCACCAAGTAATGCATTTGTAATATCTGAACATACCCATTCACCGATGGCCACTGTCAATGCACACACATCATACTCTGCCATCTTTGAATGGGGTTGTTGCTCGCTTGGACCTACATCATTTCTATGCTGCCCAGGCTATGAACCAAACCCGCTCCCAGGGGAAGTCTGTGTTTAAAGGGACCGGAGGGTTTTAAAGGGCCTGGGGCATCTCTTCCATTGGGAGCAGCGTGTAAACCTCCCCTTGCACCCGAGCAGTTGCAGCCAGGCTGTGGCCTTAGAGACAAGGGAGGGAGAACGGTGGCTCCTGGCCCCCTCAGGTGCTGCTCCGCATTTAATGCAAAGCTTAATCTGTTAAAACTATAATCGCAGGGGCCCGAAGCCGTTCTCAGGAGCCTGGCGCTGGTTCTGCCAAATGTCCGCATTCACTTACACCGAGACAGCCTCGTCTTAATCCCATCTCGGGGCTCTTTCTTCCACCTGCCCTTCCTGTCTGTCTATCTTACTCACTGCTGGTTCTTTTTCAACCCTGCTTTCTCCCTTTCTCCTATATTTCACTTCCTCCTCCTATCCCCCTTTGCTTCCTTTCTCATTATTGTTCTGGGTCAAAATCTGAGGTTTAAAAATAAGTGCGGGTCACCAAACGTCAGTGCATGCACCTAACCACCGGCACAAATTAAGCAGTGTTTTTATGAACGAACAGCCCACTTCATGCAGTTTCTCACAGCACTTTTAATTAAAGGGCATGCGACGTAAGTGATCTGATTGGCTGCTGAGACCCACCATCCATCCCCCGCCCGTTCCAAAGTCTGCAAGATGATGAATGCTCCCTTTCTTGTATAGCGCTGCTGGGTCGGCGCTTTGTTATAGAAGCAGTACAAACATGCATACCCGAGCGTGCTGTCCTGAGTGCCCTCCCCAAAATCCGGCACAATAATAAAAAAAAAAATGATAATAGGAACAACAATGGTAATAATAATGACAAAGATAAGGATGATGGCAATCATAATTGCGATTTAGATAGAGTTTTTTTTTGCACACACACGCTCCATGGGGTAAGGTGCCCCGCCCTGCAATGGTTCTGGTTGAGCAGCGACTCGAGGTGCCAGATCGCTGCCATTGCACCTCATTGCAAGGGAGTGACAGCATCTCTGTTGCCATTGTTACTGTGCAAGCATCTCTCGAGGGGTTCTCTTTACAGTGCGCTGACACCTTCCTGGTAGAGTTATGTTTAATAAAACAGGCAAAATAAACACGCTGATTGTACTGTCAACACAGTTTTGACACATAGGTACCATTGACTATTTCCGAACAATGCTTGCATTATCTTTCACAATTCTTCCAAACAGGGAAACACATGCATTACTATTGCATGCTTCGGTGAAGACGTGCACTGCTTGCGCAATGGTTCTGTCTATCTCCTCTTCACTAGTGGGTGTGATACCAGGTTTCGGAGCAGAGAGAAAAAAAAATCATTGTGCAGTTGTGTGTGTTTGTATGTGCTGAGCACCTAGAACAGAAATGCAATGTAGGGGTTGCAGCTAATGGCACATAGTAATTTAGTAGTGGTTTGTGGGAGATATCAGTGTTTTGGGATCAGATTATTGAACTTTGTAAATCATGTTATTCGAATTGCTGCTGTGAATTGGTTTATGAGTGATGTGAATTATTTTTATATTTTCTGCTACTTTTATGGTCTTTGACCGAAATAAAGTTTTCAAATGAAATTAAATGAATTAGGTTGTGTCTCAACGACTAAATACCCAGCCTCTGATCAGAGGTTTTCTATGCTTAAAGTTTAACGGGACAATTAAGGTGTGGTGATTGATGCAGAGACATTGAAAGGCAATGCCAACTGGCGAGGACACAATCACACAGAAAATAACTCTTTCAGCACCCAGGCTAATGTGCTGCATAGCTAAATACATATACGGTCCCAAAGGCGAGACCGATTGCATTGCAAATGCTTGTTTCGACTTTGCCATTACTGCCTCACACAAATGTCGGTACGAGGTGACATAACAGAGAGAAGTCAGGAACCAAGTGCAACATTTACTATATTTTGACGCACTGCAGTGCAGCAAGCCTTCCTGCTGGCTGCCGTGCGTCAAAATAAAAGGGCAGGAATGCGCCCTATCTACAAGATAGGGCGCATTACTGTCCTTCTCCCGTGCGCCAACGCAGACACCCTTGCGCCATGGTGCAATGGTGCCTGATTTGCAGGGATGATTGTTTATGTGCAGGAAGGGGCACCTTCCTGCACTAAAACAATCATTAAAGGCAATTGAAGGCGTTTTCCTCTTTCTATGTGCGGTGCAGAATCCAGCACACATAGTAAGCAAACAACGAGGAGAAATAAAAGTATTTCTCCTCATTGCACCACTCCTATGCCTCCCTCTGCCTCCCCCGGGGAGGCGTAGGATTCTGACGCATTCCCAGGTTAATGACACTTTATAAACCTGGCAGTGCGTCAGGTTCCGTGGATGTTGCGTGGGAACATCCACAGCAACACCCATGGAACGCCCCTTTCACGCAGAGTAATGCGTGAAAGGGGGCCATATTTACAAGGCCGTGAAAAGTCACACACGATGACTGTACGTGGCTTGTAAATATGGGCAGGTACACTGCGCCGCCGGTGCGTCCAAAAAAGAGACGCACCGGCAGCGCTATGGGCTTGTGAATGACGCCCCTAGTCTTATGTTATTCAAACTGACAAGGCATAAAAGTGTTATTTTGTGAAATGAGTTAAGGGCGGTACTTACATCCAACAGCCAGAGTGATGCTCTTTGTAGTTTGTTTCTCCACAGCTGGAAAATGTGCGGTGCAGGACAGGCTTCTGTTGTTATGCTGCCTCGAAGCTGTGAAGGTGATAGTAGATTTATAGATCCTGGTACCATTCAGATTATCAGTTTTATAAAATGATTGATTGTATTTAAACTCTGGCTCTGGTCTCCAGGTTATCTCCGGGGCGGTGCCGGAGCATCTCCCGGGCGCCGAGCACTCCACAGTCACCGTATCACCCTCGATCACTCGATCAGGGAGGGAGATTTCTGGCTTGTCCTGAAGATCTAGGAGGCAGAAATCAAAATGCACAACATTATTATTATTATTTTTAATAAAAGACACCATCTAGGTAGCAGCAGCTATAAAGATGCTCGACGATGCCAACATGTCTGATTTATTTTATAAAGGTCAGTTTTTGTTATCATGGTTGCATTGTAGGTTTAAATGCTGTACACAATGACAACACATATCAGAAAGCCTTGTACATCAGGTCATACACTCAGATGCCCATATGCTCATAAAAGAAAGCACACAGTCAAACATACACACCCAGGTGGACGGGTAAATGAGAGAAAAATGTAGATGGAAGGATGGCTGTGTGAGTTCAGCAATGAATGAATGAATGAAACACTTTGTAAAGTGCAAACTGCTGCCTATATAGGAGTCCTGGCGCTAAGCACAATTGAGAAGACAAAGTTGATTCATCATAAACCACAGCAAGGAGAAAAACCATGGTTTTAGCACTTTCCTGAATTCAGTGTCCTCATTTACCTTACGCTGCGATAAAGGGGAGATTGTTCATGATTTACCACTGCTTTTCGGGCTTCAAAATGCAGAAGATCTAAAAATGTCTGCATGGAGAGCAGTATAGAAAAACCCATTCCTGTCATACTGAAAATATGCTGGTGAAAGGAGAACTTATTGCTAAATTTCACCCCAAGATTTTTAACTACTCATGTCGTGCTTTTGAAGGCAACCCTTTCAGTCACCAATAATCAATGTTAAAATCATAGATTTTCATGATGACCAGAATTTCTGTTTTGTCTAAATTACATTTTGTAATGCATTGCGTTACTGGTTCGTGGGGGCCCTTCTAAAGCAGCAACCTCAATTCTTCTCAGGGTGAAGTCACAAGCAAACCCTAAATTAACCTGTCAACAGACAAAGAGGGAGAAGCACTCCTGAACCCCTGCACAACTCAAAAGATTAGTTTTTTTTCAATCAAGATCAAATTTGTAATCTAAAGTTGCAACAGGAAAGACACAAAAGAGTCCAGAAGAGCAAATATGGACATCAGAAGTTATATATATTGTGAAAACGTTATTCTTTATTTCTTTGCTTCAGCTTAAAAGCATGGAGAAGCACACAGCCAACGTGTTTCATCCCAAGACATGGGGACTTCTTCAGGGAGTAAGTGATTGAAATGTATACTGTGTCATTCACGGTCACGGACCAATCAGTGAGTCCTCTCCGTCATTAATGAAAACACATACAACAAGCAAGAGATGTGTGTAGCACTTTCGACCAAGAAACACAAAGTTAAAACAATCCTTCTAATGAGTTCCAGTATGTAGCCCATTTTTCATCACCGTTAGTCTTCACATCTCGGCAACGGGACTGGGACTCATTAGGAGAATAATTTTACCTTTGCAGTCCAAGGCCTTCTCAGAGGAGGTGATTTGGGCTAGGAATTTCAATTCCCTGATACTCAACAACTCCACTCGGTAAATTAATATTCAGTCAGTGTTTTTTCTTATAAAGTACTTTTATTACACATACACTACTAAACAATAAATTACATATTAAATTCATTCAGGTAGGTGAAAATACCTTTGGAGACACCCTCATATCACAATACACCTCTAGTGGGTCTTGAACCCCATAACCACACTACTTCCCACCTATGCCAGATGCAACATCACAATATAAGCGGATGTTATTATATATAAAGTAGGCCTACTGGTTTGTCAGGGTGTCACCACATTAATAAAACAGCCACATGTTATATTATATATTGCATCACCATTAAACTCATTGGGGACAGTAGCAGTAGTCAAACACTGTCATTATAATGAGAAATAGTGCAGTGTCAATATTTGCATTATAGAAAAGGCTTTGCAATGTATTGCATGTGTATGTGTCTTACTTTTATTTTCCTTAAGTCACAAATGCATTCCTAGGCCCACCCACTAGAGGACCCTACACCCCCAACTTATGTGATAAAGTATAAGCTCAAATGCTGCAGCCCGGCTGATCTTGAACATCCCTAGGCGGGTTTCGGTGGGGGAAGCTTTGAAGAAACTTCATTGGCTCCCAATTCAGGCCAGAGTCACTTTCAAGGCCTTATGCTTTGGTCACATGATCCTTAGTCAGAAGGGGCCGCGCTTCCTGCTCCCCCTTCTTACAGCTTATCGGCCCGCACGGAATCTGAGATCGCTTGGCTCTGCCAGGGTGATTGTGCCCAGGGTGCGGAAGGTTCAAGCTGGAGGGAGATCTTTTGGCTTCATGTCTGCTAAGGCATGGAATGACCTCCCTATGGATCTTAGGACCTGCGAGTCGGAGTCTCTGTTCTGGAAAAACCTAAAAACTTGGCTTTTCCGACTCCCGTCTGGTGGACGGAAGTAATATTTCTGCTTTTATTATTCTGTCAGTCTTCTGCGCAGGAAGGCTTCTAGGTCTGGATTGTTGCGGGGTTTTCATTGATGTTCTAGCGCGGGGACACTCCGCTGGAGTAACCAGGCGCTTTACAAGCTAGCTAATAATAATAATAATAATAATTCACACTCTCTCTTGGGAGACTTAGGGTCATTTTAAAAACAACTATTCTGGGAGCCTAATGCAATCCCTGCACCCCCACCAACATCTACAAAAACATTTGTGGGTCCCTCTTTCCATTTTTGGGACCACAAAAGAAGCCACAGTAAGGTTTCTGAGTATCCCAGAGGATTATGGGTGCTCCTTTGGCAAGAGGGTGCATATTTTATTAACAGGTTGCTCGTCATTTCCTTTCTCAGAGTCTTCATGCTGCTGGTTCTTTATTCTCTTTTTGCTTTTTTAATAGGCTGTGCCCTGGTCCCACCAGGGGAACCAATGCGTTGCGGGGTCATTGGGGGCTGTGGGGAGAGCTCCAAGGCCTCCACACACTCAGCTGGCTCCTCCCACTCAGCAGGAGCCAGCATCCTGTGGGTGCTGCCCTTTCCATTTTCCTGAGGCCCGTGGCCTCTAAATACATTTTGCATGGGGATCTGGATTTTCTGGCTCCCTGCTCTGGACCTGTCTTCTGACTCACTCCATGTGCTCTTCTCCTGCTGGTGGGGACATTTTGCACAGCCCCTCCACGGCCAATCAGCAAAACACGCTCCCTGGAGCACTCAACAGGCCCCCGATCGTCATGACTTCTTGAAGTGTACCCGGGTGGCAACAAACTTAAAGTCAGCCCACAGAAGTCCTAGAGAAGCCATACCTGGTCCCTCAGCAGGTCAGTTCCTCAACTGTGCTTCAGGGGGCACAAGAGAACCGAGCTGAGACCCATCCTAATCCTGGTGCTCAGCTGGCGTCAAAGTCGTTAGTCAATCCTTGTAGAACATCAGGTGGCTTCGCTATCCAGCTGGGCATTCTTTCATCAATGTTGCTCTCATGTCCAAGGTCGCTCTCATGTCCATGGTCTTCTATCCCTGTCTCTCACTTGTGCAGGGGTTTTTAAGTGGGGGTGG
The DNA here is from genome assembly GCA_963921515.1 of Calotriton arnoldi. NCBI lineage: Eukaryota > Metazoa > Chordata > Amphibia > Caudata > Salamandridae > Calotriton > Calotriton arnoldi. The sequence continues at coordinate 1,747,783 of CAWUFW010002939.1, read as the reverse complement.
AAAGTTTTAGGAGCCAGGCACCTATGGCAATCCTAAGTTGCCACATCATCCCAACCCTCCTGCACAACATTCTGAGACAATCCATGATGGCAACTTCAAGTTGGCTCTAGTAACCCTATCACTCGAGACCATCTGAGAGCCTCAACTCTGTCCCTATATGACACAGCTTCCTGATCCCTTCCAACTAAAAATACAAAGGCGAGCGCCTCCTGTGTTGGCTCCAGAGGTCTGTCTCTCCTCCTTTGTTCCAGTGAGCCTGGATTGCCAAGTACAGTGTGCAAAGCTAAACATCAGATGCAGATTTCTACCCCACTTATCCTTTCCCAGGCACTGGGGCAAGCACTGTTAATTGCCCCATTGTGTGAGGAGGTCTTTGATCCATCCACTGGGGAGTACTTAACGTGGCCCAGTAGGGGATGCCAAAGGACTGAAATCTGATTATGAACTGTGCCATGGAAATACGACAAATTCTGAGGTGTGTATGTGGGATATTGGGGACTGTAAATTCAAACTCCTACAATGCGTGCACAGTGTAAGCATCACATATCCTCAGTAGGGACTACAGACCAATGTAATGAATGCCCACTCACATTATAAGACCTATGCCAGGTCATTATAAATCCTCGAAGAGTACCTTCTGTGCCTGGCTACCTGTGAACAGATGCTGGACTGCACATGAGAGTCGCACACTTGCAGTCTGAACACATGCGCACACTTATGTACTCATGTGTTCATGTGGAACCAGCCCATTGCCTCCTACTATAGCTATGCAACAGCGATCTTATCTTAAAAGGACTACACTGGTAGTCAACATGCTCAGTCCAATTGCTCAAGTAGTGAGATTCGCTTATTGCAAAAGTCCATAAACCGGACAGTCAAAAGTGAAAAATCCTGGGTGACTAAATGGGTGGCAGAATATGTGTGAAGAACAACCCAAACTTATCCGCACATTTGCATTCTTAAAACAGAATAGAAACTTAACCTGCAAATACATAAACAGTAATTTGCAAAACAAGTAAACAACAAGGATCTGCATTTTAGCTATAAAGAAATTTGAGAATATACAATAGCGCACAAAGTCTTCATATCCCACACATTTACAGTGTTGTGTCATATGGGTGCAAAGGTCTTATATTTTTCATTTTGCTGTTGCCCAATTTCTGTGTTTGATCATATTAGTGTTCCGATACTAACAGACATGTAAACCTAGAAGAAAGGCAAAATGCTCTGTAAACAGCTGATAATATACAGTGGTGACCATGTAAAGGGAATGTGTGAGGAGAATGTATCTGCAGAGTGAAGCAATGGCAAGTCTGGTGAGGTGTGGGAGATGTGATTAAGTTTGTTATTGAGAAGTTATCTGATAATGCTACAATGTCAGGCTATGATGAATTGACAGGTGTGTGGTTACTAGTAAGCTATAACATAGAAGTATAGTGTTTGGTGATGTAATGGTGCTGTAAATTGGAACTGGGTTGAATAGATGAGGTGTGTTGGGAACTAAGATCACTGTAAAGAAAGGGTATCATGAAAATATGAGGACTCTTATGAGTGTGACATTGCAAAGCTAGACAGTGATAAAAATCTGCTATTCATGGAAAAAAGCTGAAGGTTATGATAAGCTCCTGAGGTCTATAAGATGTGGGGTTTGTGAACAGTAAGAATGTGGGTAAATGTGAGCCAAGTACTGAACTGGAAATACTACGCGGTGAGGCTGTGAACAGCGATGACAGTCTTCCCTATAGATGCATACAGATAGAGCTTCTAACAATAGGGGAGGGGGAGTGATATGAGGGTATTGACCGTGGTGGCTTGTCAAAAGAACAGTTTGGTGCAGAATCTCACCACATACTATCAGTGGCCTAGCGTGGTGACCATGGGCTCTAATGCAAAAAGTAGAATAGTGCCCACTCCTACATAAAAGTGCTCCAACTCTTTAGATACCCATGCCATTCCTTAACCTTCCTCAGTATTTTCCACACATATCATTGCCATAGGAGAAGACAGCAATGATATAACATTGCTCAAGATGAAATACAATAGATTTCAATATCAGCATATAACCTCTCATATGTTTTTAGTTTATGATGGCTCCAGTTACTTCAACACTATGAAACATTCTCGCCCCAATACTAAAACATAATTACACTATCTGAACATAGCACCTTATTAAGGAATGCATGTGCCATTATCATAAAATTGTTATGCATGGCTCTCATAGAAAGACCTTTATATAAATGTCTGGATTCTAATCCTCTGGTAGCTTGGCACAAAAGCAGACAGGCTTAACTTAGAGGCAATGTGTAAAGTATTTATGCAGCACCAAAACAATAATCAAGTGAAAACACAACACAAACAAATAAAATCCCACACCAATTTAGAAAAATAAAGTATTACAAAAAAATATTTGACACCAAAACAACAACAATCCAATCAGTAGAACTGGAGCTTTCATTTTTTATTTTATTAGATGTATTTAATGCATTTTCATACATTAAGAGCCATGTTAACAACAACATAACATCAATTAAACACATTACACAGAGGAATGGCAAGGGTGTAGCAGGGTGCAAAGTACAACATCATGAACACAACATATTTATTTATTTATTTGCAGAGTTTTATATAGCGCTGGCTAGACCCGGAGTTATCAGAGCGCTTTACAAGAGGATCAGCGAGTTACAGGTTACAAAAATTACATCAGTTACAAGCCAAATATAGGCATAGGAGGAAAAACATGAGATTACACAGTAATATACGTTATTAGCGAGTAGCATAGCCAAGACGCACGTCTGTATGGGGAATGGAGGTAGAGGGGGAAAGGCAAACAGGGGAAAGGAATGCAGATGGAGGCAGGCCGACCGGGAGGGGGAAAAGAACTTCAGGGGGAACAAATCAGACAAAGGAGTCAAAGTGAAGGACAGACAAAACCGTGAAAAACCATGAAAAACAATGTCCGATGTCCGGCTGGGTAGATGACGTCCGAGGGGGTGAACCAGAGCCAAACTCCTCTATAGCTGCTTAGGACAGCTCCACCAGGCATCGGCCAAGGGTACTCGGGCTCCGTGGTAAGTACAAACAGTTTTAGTTTCAGCCCGTTGGGTATCGTCATAGCTCAATCTAAGGCATTAGTCCCAGTGTTCCTGGGAGGCGCCGTCTGCCTCGTCCTCCAGCTCCCCCCAGATCGGAGGACGTAGGGAGAGATCGCTGGCGACGTCAAAGGCAGGCCTGGGCGTAGTTCGCGGAGTTTTGCTACGCGGAACTTCGCGAAGTTACAAAAAAACTCTGCAAAGTTCCGCGAGTGGCGGAGTGCAGTGCGAACTGCAGTTTGTGCTGGTATTCCTGCCGCTCGGGTAGAAATTCTACCCGAGCGGCAACTCGCTATCGCGAACTTACCGTTCGCGATCGCGAGCGGGGAAAAAACTCCGCTGCACATCGCGAAGCGGAGTTTTCTGCAGTCCGCGAGCTCCGAGGAGTGCGAAGTGCAGAAAACTCCGCAAACTCTGCGAACGGAGCGAAGTTCACCGCCCAGGCCTAGTCAAAGGAAAGAGGTTCCCTAGCAGTGGATGTAGTGGAAATGTCTCGCTCAGAAGGGTGTTTAGTATGCAGAGGGACGGTGCGCAGCCGCTGCCAATGACTATGAAGAGGTGCAGCTACAAGGCATTGAGGACACAGGAGTTAGATGGGACGCTGGATTAGTTGCATGGGATCCCGCTGACACAATGCATCAAATGCTGTTGGTAAGGTCTCAACATGTGTTGGGCGCCATCTTGTCGGCAGAGCACTCGGCTGCCTCAACAAACGCGGACCAAAGTTCGCAACTGACTGCATTCCACAGAATCCCAGGTGAGCAGAAGGGTCCAAGGAGGGGGTAGACTCCGGGGACCAGAGAAAAAAGGCAATCCCTGGCTCCCGGTCAGAGCTCCTCACCTGTCGGCCATCTTGGTGTGCTGTGCCCATCACAGATGCAGTGCCCATCACACATCCGACGAGTAATCCTGCTGAATATGTCCAAGTATAGGAAAATTTGTGTGCTACACTTACATGGTGGAAGGCTATGAACATAGTCAGGAGTATGACAATATCAGCATATACGCCAAGAAATCAGGCCAAACAGCGATGCACCGTGGGCAGATCAGTGAGCAGGTAGGTCATTGTCTCCTTTTGGTTCTCAGAGCACTTTTTTTTGCAAAATGTTCTAAGTCCCAAGTTTTGGATTTTGGCCATCTGGGTAACTTTAGGGCCACCTCCAAGGATCCAGAACTGGAGGGACACCAGTTATAGGGTGAGGACTCACTCAGACTGGGCCCAGGTGCTTTTCTGTCCCTGAGGCTCTGATCAGGAGACCAGCCAACTAGCCCTTAGGGTCACTCTGGAAGTCATGGGTTCAAGCATAAGAGCAGGTCTCAAGCATCAGAGCAGTCTTCTGTGAGCACAGAGCAGGCTTTGGGCAGCAGGGTAAGCCTTCTTGGTGCAGCAAGGCAGTCCTCTGAAGTACACAGCAGGCAGTCCTCTGGGAATCCTTCCACATGTCAAGAAGTGAACTGAAGAGTGGGTCTGAGGGCCCTAATTCTATACATGGTGCCTCCTTTGAAGTGGGAGAAACTGTGGAGGCTTCCTCACACTGAAGTGTCTGTAACTTCCTGCTGCCACCTTGCACTGGTCGCAGTCTGTATGGCACAACAGGCTAGAGCAAAGTTCTTTGTGTGAGAGCTGAAACATAGTATTTTAAAGTGCAGGTGGGGTGGTGCACAGCTCCACCCCACACCCCCATCCTGCCTGAGATGGACCATCGAGGCAACATCTAGTCCCTCTATTGTGTGGCTGCCTAGGAGCAATACACAAAGGCCAACTGGCCAACTGCCAACTACACAAAGTCATGTGGCCAAGGGACAGGGTGCAGCCAACAAATGGTTCGGACAAAAAAATATCAACATTCTGAAAGTGGCATTTTTAGAACTGTGACTTAAAGTCCAACTTTACAATTAATGAGGATTTTAAATCACCCCAGGCACCAAGCATGACTTTTCCACCTGTTCCCAATCAAAAGTTAGAAAATATTAAATGTAAAAAGGCAACCCAATGTTATCCTATAGGGGAGATGTAGGCCTTCACAGTAGTGAATAACAAATTAGTGAGTCTTTCATTACCAGGACGCCTAAAATATAAAAGTACTCGTCAAACTTTGTATTTACAATGCACCCTGCCCTATGGACTGTTTAGGGCATAACTTAAGGGTGACTTATGTCTAATAAAAAAGGGAGTTTTAGGTTTAGCATTTTGCCAAGTCGAATTGGAAATTTCAAACTGTCAGCAGGTTGCAATAGAAGGCCTGAGACATGTTTTTAGGGGCTATTTAATTCTGTGGCAAAATAGGTGCTGCAGGCCCACTAGTAGCATTTAATCTACCAACCCTGGTGTGAGAAATCAAGACCTGTTTGCAGTGTCCCCCCACTTTTTGCCCCCATTTGGACCAGTAGATGCTGGTTTTCTGACTCTGATGGGTCTATGCTCTGTGTATAAAGTACATGGTAGTTTGGTATAATTACAATTGGCAATGACAGACCCCTGTAAGTTCCTAATATATAATAAGGCAACTGGGATTCAAACTACTTAGTAAATAATAGGGCATGGAGGTTTAGAGGCCCAGTAGATTTCTTGCACTGGAGTGTGCACTACTGTGGTGCCTGCTGTCATTTTAAAAACCAGCCCTGCCTTGCAGGCTGCTTTTAAATTGAAACTATACGCAAATTCGACTTTTGATTTAAAGTACTTCCAGAGTATTAATATACATTATTTATACTTAGAAAGTCAGCCCTATGGTCACCCCTAGGTGCCCCAGGGGTAGGGTGCCTTGTAACTATAAGCAGGGACATTATCAAAGATGTTTTATAAGCACTGGTGAGGAAAAAACCGCCAATTTTGTTTTTCCTCATTGTAGTGAATGACTCCATAGGCTAACATGGTAATATTTTATTTAAGTATAAATATTAATAGGAGCCACGTAAAGAAATTTACTTCAAGGTATCAAATTATTTGGTTAAGATAAATCTAACAACTTGCCACTGTTAGATTTATAATAACTATGACATAAAAGAAGTTATTAAATGTTCTTTTCTGTGATCCAAAATCCATCCTTTCAGCTGCTCTCTCTTGACTGGTCAGTGTCTGCCCCAGGGCGCTCTAATGAGGTGTGGAAAGCCCTGCTAGATAGACAATGGGTCTCCTGTGGCCGGAGAAGTACAAGCTGCAGAGCAGATGGCAGGAGGAAGGGGGTGAGGAGTAGCCAAATTGGCCTTCAGAAGGAGAATGACACTTTAGGACAGCACAGGCTGGCCCCCACGCCAGCCACACAGGAGCCCCGGCAATTAGATTAGGGAGAGGGTTGGAAGGGGAGTGTTCAGGGAAATTAGCCACACCAGTAGGTTGGTTGAGCCTGATCCAGCTCCTATGGAGAGACTTTCTCCATGTTGGATTTTGAGCAAATGGTGCTTTCTGGGACAGGATTATGCCACACTTTGGAGGAAGTGGTCATACACCTGGGAGACACCCTGCCTCCCATTGGTCAAGAGTGCCCCCCTGCTTGAGGCCCAGGAGCACTGAATAAGTATAGAAGAGCTGCATAGCTTCTCCGATCTGCTGCCTGAAACTACAAGGAGAAGAAGGACTACCCTGCTGGAATCTGGATGTGCACCCAAAGGACTGCACTCTGAAGGACTGCAACTGCTGCTCAATCTGGTACTACATCCATAATGACTCTCCCTTGCTTCAAGAAGGATTAAGGAGTGGACTCCCTGAAAGCAACAGGTTAACAGAGCTCACCTGCATCATCTCCTCCAAGAGTCCCCATCCTGGAGTGCATTCAGTGGACTGTCAAGGAGTTGGCCAGGTGCATTGTGGGAATTGTAGTCCGGACATCCCAAGGACCATCAAGGACACAAATCCAGACCCTTGGATTTGGACACTTTAAACCCTCAAGGGAAACTTCAGGAAGAAGTTCCAGAAGTGTGGAGAAGTTTGGAGCTAACTTGGAAAAAGCTCTACAAGGTGACCAACTCGACATCGAGAGTCAAGCCAGCTACCTCCAACCGCGATTTGGCCTGGATTTCAGGTTCGTCCTGCTGAAAGCTCAGTCGCTCCAGACTTCCAGGATTTAACCGGGGCCTCGCATAAAACCAAGCCGGCGAGCCCGCACCGAATCCGGCATGACGAAGTGACTTGCTTGACGTCGAGAGAAAAACCTCCAGAAAAACAACTAAGAGTTAAGGTAAAATTTTGATCAGGGGTCCCAATTGAGCACTATCTGGCACATGCATCAATCTAGGATTTTGCGAGTCCTTAATTGCGAATATTAAGGATTCGCAATTAAGGACTCGCAAAATCCTATGCATGTAGGAATCGCTATAATAATAGCGATTCCTACACATTCCTTATTTGCGACTCGCAAATTGCGAGTTGCAAATAAGGAATGGCTTCCCATTCATTCCTATGGACCTACAGGCCCATAGGAATCAATGGGAAATTGCCAGCGCAATTTGCGAGTACCAATAGGTACTCGCAAATTGCGCATGCAATTTCAAGGGTGCAAGGTGTCAAAAGGACATCCTGTTGCACCCCTGAAATTGATCCGTGCACATATGTTGCGCACACACATGTCCCAAGGACATGTGTGTGTGTAACCTACAACTTTGAAAAATGCACTTTAGTGCATTTTTCAAAGTGTTCGCTATTTACCATGTGGTATGATTCCACGGTAAATAGCGGGCCCAAATAGCGAAATCGCTATTTTTAAAGGCATCTTGCATTGCATTTAAGGAATCGCAATTTGCGATTCCTTAAATGCAATCGCAATTTAAGAAATCGCAAAAAATTGCGATTTTTTAAATTGAGAGTGGCAAGTTGTGTCATGCATCGCAAAAGCTATTTTTGCGATCGCAAACGGCCGATTTTTGCGAATCGCACCGTTTGCGATCGCAAAAGCTTTGATGCATGTGCCTGTATATGTTTTTAAGCACTAGAAAGTGTTTATTCTTTAAAAATGTCTATCTCCTGTTTCCTACATTGCATTTTTAATGTTTAGGTGTCTATTTGTTCATAAAAATATAGCCTACTTATATAAATTGGAGTTGGGTTTTTATTGTGTGTTGTGTCTTACTTATTTAATGTATTGGTGTTTTTAAATGCTTTACACACCTGCCTCCTAAGTTAAACCTGCCTGCTTGTTTCCAGCTACCAAGGGTTGAACCAGGGATTACTTTATTGAGATCCTAACTGAACATTTTATTGTGTTTGTGGCCTTTAATACTAGTGGGAGTCACCACTTATCACCACTAATAATCCACTTTCCAACACCTGGGTATATGGTATTCCACTCTACTAGGGACTTAAAAGTAAATTAAATATGCTAATCAGATGTAAGTCAGTTTTACCATGCCCAAGCACTTTAGCACTGGTTAGCAGTGGTAAATTGCACCGAGTCCTAAAGCCAACAATAATTTAAAAAACTAGAAGGCAAAATCTTTAGGGGATGACCATCCTAAGTCTGAGAGGTCTGACAGTAGCTTTTTCAGTTGAACTAACCTGGTCCCTGAATCCAGCCCACACTCCATTATGGTCAGTTTGAGCTTGTGACTTTGTCCTGCTCTAGTGCGATCAGATACCAAGTTAGCGCTTTCTGCTTGTTGGCTATATTTTTCTTTCATACAGAATTGGGTGGTCGGCTTGATAGGCCAAAGGCAAACCTTTTATTTAAAAAGGCACTCACTCGCCAAACAGTTGTCTGGTGACAAGCGTCAACATAGAGCCCCTCACCCCCGATACTCAGGTATCGGGGGCGTGTTGCAACGGTTAAATACAGGGGAGCATGTGATCTCTTCTTGCTGTTTATTAGTCAAAGCACATTTAAAATAAACTATATGTTCTATCATATTACCCCTCTGGCCAGGAAGTAACAACACAATGGACAACATGTAGTAAATAGGTGTAGTCCTTCATTAACTTCCTCTATTTTGTTGCTACGTGAATTAAGTGTTTAACAAAGGCGTGTGTTCCATGTACTGCTACTTGTGTTTAATTTGTTGCTGACATTGGTTCCATTGTATCTGTAACTGTTAGAGGGATCAGACTATCAGTTTTATTTTTCAAATGCTTGCATTGATTCTAGGGTCATCTGCAGATAAATAATTGCAGAAAAGCACTCAGGTGAAAGGAACCTTAGTTTCACTTTAATTACTGCTTCAAGTCCAGCACTCACAGTGGATATTATAGTTTTATTTTATTGAATAAATGTCTTAAAGAGCAAATTGCTTATGGTCTTGAACACAGGAATGGAAGCTAGCAGTCATGTGTTTGATAACCTGGTCCTGGAGTATATTTGGAAACATCATTATTTGTTCATCTATAATTTATTTGCAGTTCTTTTTTTCTGTAGTAGAAGGGAATTTAATTTGATTTTTTGATTTTGTGTTTGTTGGGGTTCAATTCCTTGAAATATATTTTTAAAGGCCTTATTTAGCAACTTTGCAGGGGGCCACTCCGGCATGAGCAGAGGCACTTAAACAGAGAGAGATGAGCTGAATACCATCGCTGAATGCCCTTGGCAAAATATTGCAGAGAAGGCAAGCTTAGCCCTTATTCTAGACTCACAACATTCACTTTTTTAGGTATGGTAGGAAAACATCCCTGGAACGGTGGGTATAGAGTTTGGTTTTAATGGCAGGACAAGATGATAAATACCTTGGGTTCAATCATAAAAATATTGTGCTTTCAAAACAAGAAAAAAACACTGGTGAAACTTTAAATACAGAGATATGTTCTGATTGGTTTCAAGGAGTACTGTGTTTTGGGGAACCACAAATGGCGGACTTTCTTATGAGATACGTAAAGGACTTTTGATACAAAGACAAAACTGTGAGCTTGTGTGATCTGATATTGGCTTTCATGACCAGGGATCTCTGTTTGGTGATGATTTCATCAGAGAGCCAGCGCTTCCATGGGTACGTCTTATTCCTCTTTGGCAAGAGTCTTTGTTCGCATCTCTCCCAGTGAGATCGGATTAGGGGGTCCTTTTGCATCAGTCCCTACTTATACTCTGAGCGATACTGGTATGCCCCGCCAATATTCTTCCCGTAGAGAAGAAGAGCAGGGTCCTATAGTGCCAACAGAGGACAAGAAAGGAAGGGAGAATCCAACGTAAGCATTCTCTCCTCTCCCCTTATAAAGGTGAGGGACAGGTTATCCATTTTTGCACAAAAATGAGGTACAAGTTCAGATGATCCTTAAAATCAACCGACAGTGTGGGTATTCTGAATAGATTTCTATTCATCTCATTAAAAATGAATTTGGTACCTCAATACAGTTTTTTCAAGAGAGAATTGATTTAACTACATTGGAGATACAGGAGCTTCACTTAAAGGGGCCATATCATCTTGTTTGCTACTCCACAGAGGTGTCATATTTCTAGTGCAGTAAAAGAAGAATTTCAGGCCAGTGATAAACTTGAGAGATCTCACCCAATATGTACTTTCCCATCATTTCAAAATGGAGACAATGGTTGTCTCAGGGTCATTCCCCTTCTAGGAGATTGAATGATGCATTTAAAGCTGATTACCAATTTATCACCATCTTGAATAATATCTACAATTTATTTGCTAAGGACAGGTGTTCAGATTTATATCCCTACCTTTTGGCTTATCCTCTGCTCCTTGGTGCCTCATTAAACTGTTGAAACCGATTGTGGGGACTCTCAGATCCCAGTGTCCGAGGATGGTGGTATACTTCGATTATTTGAAATTCTTTGGGCATGAGAAAGATCTTTTCTTTAAACAGATGCAATATGCCATAGAATTGGTTCAACCTCTGGGGTTTGCTGTAATTATAGAGATAATTCAGATTTGATCCCATCAGGAAGAATGGAGTTTCTGACTCTGCTTCCTGACTCAAAGATCAATTTAATCAAAAAGGATTGAGGCTGCAGATAGTCCTAAATGAGATATCTCTCTGACAGCTTGTAAGGCTGGTGGGCCTTCTTTTGTCCTCCATTTAGCTTACCTTTCCAGGCTCCCTTTAGTTCAGGGCTCTTCAGCATTTGAAAATAAGACATTTCAAAGAGTTTTGGAAGATTCAGAGATTCTTCCATTAAATCAAGGGTCAAGGGAGGGAATAAACTGGAGATTGAGTTGCATATACTCCGTAATGGTTGAACTATGTTTCCTACATTCCCAGATCTAGTATTATAATCTGATACAAGTCTCTGGGTTTTAAATGCCAAATATGGCAGTTTCTAGACTGGAGGAAGATAGTCAAAGAAGGAATCATTAATATACATAAATTGTTTAGAGCTTCATGAAGGTTTTTTGCGATTTGAAGCTTCACAAAAACAAGGTGAAATATGCTGCCCTTATGTTTATGAACAATCTGACCATGGTGGGTACCTACAGATCAGGTGGGATTTGATCAAAACACTTAGCGTAACTGGCCATATCTATGTAGGAGCTTTGTTTCTATCAAAAAATATCTCTGAAGGGACCATACAACAATGTGTAGGACTGGTACTCCAGAGTGATTTACAACAACAATGATTGGTGTCTGACCCACTGTGTTTTCAAAGTTCTGTGCAAGATTGTGGGGACTTTTAAAACAGAATTATTTGTCTACCCATTAATGACTCCGTTACAGAGGTACTTCAGTTGAAGCCCATATCTGGACGTATTGGAAACAGATGCATTTCTTCAAGAATGGTCTGGTGGAAATGTGCATGCTTTTCTACCATTTTTCATGATGTCCAGGTGTGTAGCATAGATTCATAGACAGTCAGCGCAAGTGGTGTTGATAATATCCCTTTGGAAAGTGCAACCATGGTATCCTTCTGTTTTGGAGCTATCAGTTAGCTATCCAATTTCACTACCTGACTTTCCTGCTGTTGTTGATGAATCCAGATGGGCAGCGTCACAACCTCACCTCAGAGGGCAAGCTTGTCCTGGTAGCATTGGAAACTTTTGGAACATTTGCAGACATGCCAGGCCTTTTGAAATCAGCTTCCTGTTACATCTCAGCATTGCTAGTGAGAGGTATAACTAAAGCCTACTAGTCTGTTTCGGATGTGTGGTCTAGGTGGTGTTTTGAACAGGCTATTCTGTCCCATTTTGACAGATGTCTTTCGGGTTCTCAATTTTTTTGCATGATTGGCTGCTGGACAGAAGCCTTATAGGACTATTAATGAGTATAGGCCAGCACTATCAGCAGGACCCCATAAAATTGAAGGTAAACTGATTGGGTAACACCCTTTGATATGTAGACTGTTGATGGGAATTAGATACTCATTCCCTCCTAAACCTAGTTACTCTACACTGTGGGACGTTAATATGGTTTTACAGCTCTTTCAGTCATGGGAGGACAATGACAAGCTTTCATGGAAGTTGTTATCTCAGTATCTGGCCATTGCTGTTATGCTTAGTCTCTTGTAGATTATCAGATGTTAGATCTTTGGACATTTCTTCAATGCATTTATCCCCTATGGGGGTTCATTTTACTATCATGAGGCGTAATAAGATTGTGCCTACTGCCATAAAGTTTCCAGCTTTTCGTTCTCATCCAAAGTTATGTGTGTGAGTTGCCTCAAGCAGTATCTACAAAGAACTAGAAAATATCCACCCTGCAGTTATTAATATCTTTATGTAAAACTTTAACCCATTAACTGTGGCTACTCTAAGTCGATGTGCTAAAGGGGTGACCCGTGCAGGGGGAGGATATGGTGAATTTTAGAGCTCATTCTGCCAGAGGTGCTACGGCCTTGAAACTCTTATGGGCTGAGGCCAAATTCGAGGACATTCTCAAGTCTGACGACTAGTAAAAGGTCTCTGCATTTAAAACCTTTTACTGCTAGCCAATTCAACATGCAGCAATGAGAGTAGTAGATATGCTTTGTTTTAACAATGCTTTATTTCGAGGAAAGAAGTGAAATGCCATTGAAGTTCAACACAGGACATTGACAGGACTCACCTGCAAAGTAAGATATGTTAATGCTTTGCCAGACTGTTTCATTCCATTAGTTTCTTGAGTCTCTTTCTTTGTCCTCTCCTTATCTTTCCTGGGCCTCCTTGCCACACACACCTACTATTTTCCTGTTCCATTTCCCATTAAAGTATGTAACTTTTAAATAATGTAAACATTAGTTTCTATAGATAGCCTCCAAGGAGAGCTCAAATTGATTATCATTATACAGTTCATAAATGCCCATATCTCTTAACAATTGAAATTAGAAGGTCAGACTTTGTAAATGTCTAGTATTTGTAAAGCACGAACAATTACCCGAAGGTGTCAAGGCGCTGGGGGCCGTCGGGAAGATTAAGCAAGCTATTGCCCAGAGTCACATGGTGCTGGGCTGATCTGCCGCCGGCACCGGGGATCAAACTGTGAGCCCCCAGGTTCTGGAGTCAGTCACCCTGGCCGCTGCGTCACACCTCTTCCACTTTACACCAAGAATATACACTGACCATATTATGGTTGTAAATTCCACGTCCGTCCTCCCCTGTTTCCCTCATCCATAAAACTTTGACTGATATGGCCTAGGGATAGCCATCTAGTAGATGAGCAAAATTAATGTTCGCAACACTGCTAACTTCTTATCTTTGTAAGAAGCTACCCCATATTTATTCAAATGTTTACATTTGACTATTCAACTGGTGAATTAGATTTTCATATGAAGCTATGTTGTACCTTTTTGTAGCCATGTTTCTGGCCACAGGCATGTATCAGGCTTCCATAGCTGCAATATACATAACTTTGCTACCGCCATTGACGTGTCAGACCGCCTGCCATGCCTGGGTGTTAATTCTGGGTATGCTGAGATATTGTGGAACCTGTTAGTTTGCCTGTTGAACCTGTGTCTGTCAACATTCTCCAGACTGATGTCCAGTAATAGTAGAAATGCTTTGAACTTGCATAGCTGTTGGTGAAGGGAAAAGGAGGTGAATATAATTCCGGCTCTTGTGATGCTTAATCTGAACCGGTTGTTGCAGGTGGAACCCACCAATACTAATTTTTGGGGACCAGCACTTATTTTTCCTTAAAATAATTTGATTCAGAGCAAGAGGGGATAGAAGGAGGAAAAGAAAGAAGGAAAAAACAGTGCCAAAAGAAAAAACAGGGATAAAATAGAACGTGCAAGAGTGAGATAAAGTATCAGGGTGTGTCTGATGGAGGATTAAAGTGGTGGATTAAAGTGGTATGAGGTGGAATCAAGGCTGTGCTGCCTTTGATAGTGCAAACGCAAGCTTCTGAGTATGCCTTTGGGCCCCGGCACTTATTCTTTTACAAATCAACCACTGTGTAACCCGCCCTATTAACATGATGGTACCTGTTCTTTTGGTTCTTTCTAGTGCCAGTATCAACTAACCAAACAGCAGCACAGGGCAGCAGATCTGAATCTCTTGAAAGGAGATGGAGAACATTTGTATTACACATAAAAACCAGAAGAAAGAAGTTCTGGGGTTATGTCTTGGATTTTTGCTAATGTTTATATTATTTCAGTTTTTTCACTGACTATGACAGTAATCATCAGGAAAAAAAGGGCATTAATTAAGGACTATGGGGCACATGCATCAAAGGTTTTTGCGATCGCAAACGGTGCGAATCGCAAAAATCGGCCGTTTGCGATCGCAAATTGGCCTTTGGAGATGCATGAAAGTGTTTCCTATGCGCAATTTAAGAATTCGCAATTAATTGCGAATTCCTAAATTGCGATTGCATTAAGGAATCGCAATTTGCGATTCCTTAAATGCAATGCTAAACACTTTCAAATAGCGATTTCGCTATTTGGGACCGCAAATTACAGACAAATCAAACTTGTCTGTAATTTGCAAAACCTTCGAAAAATGCTCTAAAATGCATTTATTTAAGTTTTAGGTTACACACACACATGCCCTTGGGGCATGTGTGTGCGCAACATGGGTGCACATCACAATTTCAGGGGTGCAACAGGGTGTCATTTTGACACCCTGGCACCCTTGAAATGCATTCTCAATTTGCGATTCTCTAATTGCGAATCGCTAATTGAGAATGTCTTCCCATTCATTCCTATGGGCCTCTAGGCCCATAGGAATTAATGAGGAGGTATTCCTTAATTGCGACTGCTAATTAGCGAGTCGCAATTAAGGAATGTTTAGGAATCGCTATTTTTATAGCGATTCCTACATGCATAGGCTTTTGCGATTCCTTAATTGCGATTCCTTAATAATCGCAATTAAGGAATCGCAAAAGCCTACCTTGATGCATGTGCCCCTATGCCTGTTACACCAAATGCTGTTATTTATTTATATTGTTACTTCCTGACCAGGGGAGCACGATTAGGGGCTATATAGTTTTCTTTAAATGTGTAATAATTAGTATACAACAAGGTATGAGACTGCATAATAATAATCCAATACTTTGTCTTTACTGATATCAGGACTCCCATTCTCCTATTATGTAGGAGATTCTATAATTGTCTGTTCACCCACAAACCCACACACAAAGCAGACGCACACAGTTTTACGAAAAGAATCACAGTTACACACAGGCAAGCACAAACAACCCTGTTAAAATCTGATCAACCCAGACAGGCACAAGAGCACATCTAGAACAGTGACTTGAATATTTTACTTCCATTTTGGATATAATGAAGGTGTGGGTGGGAAGCAGTGGATACCAAAGTATATTTCTAACTATTTAAAAGTCTACTATTAAAAAATCCTCTCTTAACACTGCGGAATAACTTCCTTGATTGCAAGGAGTGTTGAGACACAGGGAAGCAACATGCTTTGCCCCAGATCAAAGCAAACACAAAGAGATGATGGACGAAGTGCTGAAACTTTTCAAACACTCACCCCCAGTCACAGATCTGGGTTGAATCCATCATCGTTCTTTAGCTCACTTCGCCACCTCATTTCAGACCCAGCTATATGCAAATCAGTCTTGACCCTGTTCCTCATGGGAACAGTCCAGCCCAAACTGCCAAGCCATGTCTTCCCTGAACCGGAAACAAGCATCCTGGGACCGGTTTCCACTTTGCCACTGGATTCAAGCTAGCCTGGCTGATGAGGGCTGTTAGCCCGAAACCGGTCCCAGGATGCTTGTTTCCGGGCCAGGGAAGACATGACTTGGCAGTTCGGGCTGGACTGTTCCCATGAGGCACAGGGTCAAGACTGATTTGCATATAGCTGTGTCTGAACTTGGGTGGCGAAGTGAGCTAAAGAACGATGATGGATTCAGCCCAGATCTGTGACTGGGGGTGAGTGTCTGAAAAGTTTCAGCGCTCTGTCCAGCATCTCCTTGTGTTTGCTTTGCCCCAGATCAGACAGAGTGTTAAAAAGCAGGTTGTTCTGTTATAAAATGTCTCCTGGCTGCACTTAACTATGCTGCAGTGTGGGTGGTTGCTCCACAATGTCATCCGACGACTTATGTAGCCAAAAAAACCCTCACAAACTGTGGGGCTTGATTCACTCAAAAATAAATTATTTTAACAAACATGCTGGTCTCTCTTACTCTCTTTCTTTAACCTGTACATTTTAGCGAAACACGATTATTCTTTCTGTTCTGGAGGTTGTTCCATCTCAACTTCCCTCGTTTGGGTTTCTGTTTCCCTGTCTTCCTTTTGCGCTGTCTCACACAATCTTTCTCTCGCATTATTTCATACAACTTTTCTTCTTCTGTCACTGGGTTTCTTTATCACCATTTCTCCAGCTCTTGTAAATTACTTCTCCCAGAGTCTTTGTTTGTTGCCCTAAACTTTCCTTTGACCGTTTCTCTCTGTCCTTCGCATTCTTTGCCCTCCATTTCACTCATGCTTTCCTTGATCTCACAATCTCCTCGCTATTTTTTAGGTCGGGCCTAGAGCCAGCGCGCATGCACTGCTCTGCGAGGCTTATTGTAGAGGAGTAGGTGAATATAAGCTCCACCCACTCTCCGCCCATATTTGCAATTGGCTTGTGTCATTGTCTGTCCTAAATGCTGACTTCTGATTCGTCGATAGGCTTGTTAGCCCCTCCTTATTACCGCCTCCTCTTCATTTGTCACCTCCAATGGCGACTGGCCCCTTTACTTCGAGTGTTACACGGTATCTGTTATTTAGACTGTGAGCACTATTTTCGTTAATGAGGTTCTCCTACTGCAGGCACGACATGCTTTGGTGCCTTCTTCCCCTCCTCCCGCCCTCCCTCCCGTTGTCCGTGCATTCTCCCCCGTTGTCCGTGCCATCTCCCCCCACCCCACCCCTCCCTCCCGTTGTCCGTGCCTTCAAAATCCAAAATCCCCCCCGCCAGACCATCCCCTCCCCGTTGTCCGTGCCATCTACCCCCTGCCCGGCCTCCCGTTGTCCGTGCCTTCCCCCGCCCGTCCTCCCTCCCGTTGTCGTAATGCCAATAATTTTCAATGCAATAGGTCTCGCATAAATGCGAGACCTATTGCATTGCAAATGCTTGTCTTCCTTCCTCCCGCTTCGCATTAAGAGCCACACCCATGCCTGCTTTCACTTGGGAGAGAGGGGGGCAGACCAAACTGAGAACAATTTGTGTGTGAAAAAGGCCGCTTTATTGAAACAGGTGCACATTACAATTCCATACCTGGCAACTGCCTTACAAAACTAAAACCTCACTATACATCCAATAACTGACCCTTGACCCCCGCCCCTAGGATCCCCTCAACATGCCCCCACCCTGCCATTACCATATCAACAACGTTACAATACATTGCAGTTAAAAATATATATGCACTTCTATTAACATAACCTCCTATACCTGCCTATCTGTAACTGTAAGTAACAAAGGGGCATATTAGCAAGGGCGTTATCGCCGCTTTAGCAGCACTTTTTGCCGATAAAGCGGCGATATTTTTATCGCCCTATTAGCAAGCTGTCGCTAACAGCTGTTAGCGACAGCTTAATGGCGATAGCGGCCGTTTTGTTGCTGCTTTGCATGTCAGCGATAATTATCGCTAATGACATGCAAAGTAGGCGTTCCCAACTAAAAGCAACTGCAAACAGTCGCAAACACAACTTCCCCTATTAGCAATGCCCGCTGAGCGATAAAAAAGTTGCGCTAACCGCGATTATCGCTGGAATTTAACACCTGCTAAAAACTTGACTTAACCATTCTTGTCAATGGGAGGTGGATTGTAAGGTTAAGTCCTCACCTGCCTATTAGCAAGCTTTTCATTGGCGCAGTGGATTTATCGCTGGATTTCTCGCGCTATTGCTGGGTTTCGCCGCTATCGATGGATTTTTTATCGCCTTGGAGATAAGCGTTGATAATAACGCGTTATCTCCGCGATGAAATCCAGCGATAGCCGGCGATAAATAAAACAGCGCTAAGCGCGCTTTGCGATAATTATCGCAAATCCTAGGTAATATGCCCCAAAATGTCTATACTGACCCTTAAACTACCTTAAACTACCTGCCTACTCTTCCCCTGCCCCTGTTCCCAACTTACAACGCTAACCCAAAACTTCTGCCAACCCTGGCCAACTTTCCAAAACCCCGCCAAGCACCTGTTCCAAGCGACAATATACAAAGATAAACCCTGCTTACCTGTCCCAAACCAAGCTAACCAAACAACTTGAAAAAATTTACCCCAAAAACCATTAAAACTTAAGAAAAAATATTCTTTTGAGGGATGGGAGGGAGGGGAAAAAGATCGCTACTACTGCCTACGATCCCAGCTACCAGTTCACCAAACCTAAAATGGTGGCTGGGAGCCCCACTGCCCGGAATTTATAATTGGACTCCTATTGGGCTACAAACTGCATAGCCCAAATTTACACAAAATGGCAGCCCCCTCGGCCTGCCCCCACCCCTCACAAACTGCCCGGGGGACAGACCTCCCTTAGCTCGGCTGGCCCCCAAACCCCCATTGGGAGAGAGGGGGGCAGACCAAACTGAGACCAATTTATGTGTGAAAAAGGCCGCTTTATTGAAACAGGTGCATATTACAATTCCATACCTGGCAACTGCCTTACAAAACTAAAACCTCGCTATATATCTGATAACTGACCCTTGACTCCCGCCCCCCCTAGGAACCCCTCAACATGCCCCCACTCTGCCATTTCCATATCAACAACATCACAATACATTGCAGTTAAAAATATATATGCACTTCTATTAACACAACCTCCTATACCTGCCTATCTGTAACTGTAAGTAGCAAAATGTCTATACTGACTTAAACTACCTGCCTACTCTTCCCCTGCCCCTGTTCCCAACTTCCAACGCTAACCCAAAACGTCTGCCAACCCTGGCCAATTTTCCAAAACCTCGCCACCCAGACAAAAGGGGGGAGTGACCAATAACCCCTTTTTTCTGCCCCCCTTTTTTTGGCTTACTCCAGGGGTCTCTTGCCCATGTGCCCCTGCACATTCATGCTCCTTGATAAAACTTCTCTGATCTCCAACAGGTACAAGTCCATGCCAATCCTTAAAAGATGAAAACCATCTCCTCTAAAATATTCCACTGCATCAAAGCGTATTTCCTTATGGGAAATCTTGCCAAAACCCAAACCCCTACAAAAACGCTTCATTTCTGTATTCACCTTCCACCTAGCCCTGTCTACCGCGCCCTGGTTAACCGCTCCTCACCACACTCTCCGAGGTAAAAACTCTGTCCAAAGTACAAAACAACCTGCCCACTGTTCTTTAATTGAAGCCAAGTCCCTTTTCATGCTCCGCATCAATACAACACCCTTTTTCTTACAGAGATCGTTCTCCCCCAGGTGTAACAACAAAACATCAGGGCACCTGCCGCCCACCAACATACTATTTAGGCAAGGAATCAACTCTTTCCAACACATACCCCCTTTCCCTTTCCAACATTTTTTAAAACATCGTTCATTGAATCCCAAATTTTATCCAAAATAGCTTTGGCGTGCCTGGACTTGGGCCCATTTTGTGAAAGAGTGCCCCATGACCCAAATAATCATGTCCTCTGCCTGGGGGCCGGCAACAGAACCTGAAATGAGAAAAATCAGCATGAGTTTCCATCATTGTTAGCCAGCGCATGCTCATCCCCATCCTCCCTTCTCACATAGCGCCTGTAACATTCTGACGACCAACGCCCCAGCCGCATGATGTCTTCCCGTCCCCAGCCCGTTGCTTGCTTCAGACGCTGCCCTAATGCGGAAAAGAGTGTGTTCCAAAACCCGCTCCATCTATCCCCATTTGTTTCAACGCTTTCCTTAGTACTGCTAACAGCTGGTACACCGATACTCTGCTACTGTTGGCATGCCTGAATACTAGTCCCCCTGCTTGACCTGATGCACCGAACCACCGTGATGCCCATCTAAGCGGGCAAGTTAAAGCGGGGTCGGTCGTCTGTAGCATTACCCATTTACCTATCCCCCTCTGGTCCATTTTGGACCGGCTCAACCATATCTGTACACCTGCCTTGTGTGGTTCCACATCCTGCCATGTTATTCCCCCACCCTTTTTGTTACCCAGCATCTCCGAAACCCTGAAGGCCCCAAAGAACATCCACACCATCAACGTCGAAAACAAACATGTCTCGAACTCATCTTTGCAAATTCCCGGGAGCACCAATACCACCTGACTCAGCATCCGCCAAGACAGTGGCTTCCTCTTATGTCCCTCTTGTCCCTGCTCCCTCGCCCATCCTTCTAACATTCTCATCCCTAATTCACCCACTGACGGCGGATAGCCCCACAACAACTTGCCCATGAATTCAATGCCTGCCAATTTCCCGGCGATTGTGACCCTTGACAAACCTTTGTCAATGAGGTCCAGAATAAAGTGAATGACATCATCTGCCCGTTGCCTTCCTTCTGTGCGCTGCCGTGCACCTGACAGCAAAAATTCCTAACAGGCTAAACTATAGACCACCCTGGTAGACTCCGCTAGTGACCCTACCACCAGTTGTAGCATCCTGCGTTGCCTACATACCACAATTGAGGAGGCATTGGCGTTGGGGTCCTGTGGGCGTCCTTGGCCAGTCCACTGAATTTCTCCCACTGTGAATGAGACAAGGCATCCGCTATGTCATTGTCCACACCAAGGACGTGCAACGCCCTGAAAGCTATGTCGTGTCACAAACAGCCCAGCACAAAAACTCTCAAAAACTTCAAAACCTGCTCATCTCTTGCCGACTGGCGATTCACTATCTCAACTACCGCCATATTATCCACCCTGAAGAGAACCTTCTTGTGCACCAGTTGTTCCACCACAAGGTCACTGTGACCACTAATGGAAAAAACTACAGAATCGCTAGGCTCCTGCCACCGTCCTTCCATTGAGCTGGCCATTGTTCTGCGCACCACTTCCCTTTCCAGAACAAGCCAAAACCCAAGCTGCCTGCTGCATCTGAAAATATTTGCACATCCCACACGAGGTCCTCCTCTCTTGCGAGCGGGACACCGTTAAAGGACTGCAAAAAGACTTTCCACATCCTCAAATCTTCCTTCACTCCGGCAGAGAGCCGAACGTGATGGTGAGGAATATGTTGTCCTGACAGTGCCCTCCCCAACCTTCTACAAAACGTCCTCCCCACCCTCACTACTCTGCATGCCTAGTTGAGGTGACCTAAAAGTGTCTGTATTTCTTTAACCTTCACTTTCTCTTTTGCCAGCATGACCCTTAGTAGGTCCAACATTTTGTCTTTCTTGTCTCTTGGCAAATGTGCCTACATTGCCATAGAATCTCAGTGCCCAAAAAAGACAGTGCCGTGCTTGGGCCCATCGTCTTTTCCGGTGCCAAATGCACCCCAAGCTCACCCATCAGCTCTTGGAAACTTTACAGTGCTTCCTGGCAGTCCGCAGAGCCAGGGGAGCCTACGAAAAAGAAAGATAATGCGTCACCAATTGGTGCCCTGTGCGCTGTGAAAACAGCCACTGCAAGAACGTACTCAAGTAATGCACATGAAATAGAGCAGCCCATCGGCAATGCTTTGTCCACGTACCATTTTCCTTCAAAATGGATACCCAGAAGTTCCCAATCATCTGGATGGACTGGAAGCAAGCGGAAAGCTGATTTTATGTCACACTTTGCCATTGGTGCAGCCGCGCCCGCCATCACAACCAGTGACATGGCCACGTCAACTGATGAATATGACACTATGGCCCCTTCCTCTTCAATAAAATCATTGACCGAAATGCCCTCCGGCCATGATAAGTGCTGGATAAGTCTGTATTGCCTTGCTTCTTTCTTTGGAACTACATCAATAGGAGAAATGATTAACTGCTCAGAGGGCCAGTCCTCGAACGGCCCCGCCATCCTTCCCTGTTTTATCTCTTTGTCCAATTTTTCTTGCACTATCTGTTTGTGCTCCCCCGCTGATTTCAAATTTTCTGCCCATATCCTGTGTGTAGGACCTGTGTAACCTAAACGAAACCCCCATCTGAAACCCTCCCTTAACACCTGTGCTGCCCCCTTGTCCTCATAGTCTTGCAATCCTACTTCAAATTTCTCCAGTCTAACCGGAGTACGAGCCTTTTGGCCCAGGCCCTTACCTCCCCGAGCACCTGCAAATTGTTGTTGGTGACCACCTGCGTTCGCTCCCCACTGTTGACCTTCCTGATGGGCACCGCCCCCGCCCTGAAGCAGTTGGCCAGTGCATGCCACCCTCCGCACTTCAATCACTCGTTGCGGAATTTGCAGAACTCCCTTGTACACATGCCCTTGTTAAAATCCCAACACGCTCCTCCCACCCCTGGCTGACCCTTTGCTGTGCCACCCACCCCTCCCCGGGTGGGTTTCCCCTGAAAGGGCTGATAAAATATAGGAAGACCGCTGGCTGTAAATATAGTCTTTGCTCCTTTTGGTGGCCCCATGATGTGCTGCCACAAACCTGTGTCTTTCTCCCACCATTTAGCTACGGGGACCCATGCCATGCGCTCTCTGAATTCCTCGTCATACTGGGCCCATGCATAACCCCCACTTGTAATCTGGGCCTTTCTGATCACATCCATGTACTTAAACAGCACCACACAGCGCTCCAGGTGCTTTTTGCAGTAAACGCTTGCGTATATTAAGACCACAGCCTTCCAATTTTCTATTGTCAAGGGGACCCTCTGCCGTTTTGCTAATTCATACTCCTTATCCTTTGACCCCTCTTTTGACCTCACCTCCCTATGCAGTAACTTGAGCATTTCAACATACACCCCTTTCTAAATGTGCTCCTACGTTGATAGCATCAAATGCGCCCCCAAAGGTTTTGTCACCCCCCATGTAAGGTAACTTTTTTATTTCAGCCCCTTACTCTCTGACTTTTCTTTCTTGTCATCTAGTGACTCACCGTCTCCGGATGCTTTCCCTGTGTCTGAAACCTTTCCAACTTTCTTACCCACTGCAACCTCTACTACGTCGGTACCTACCCCTACGTCCGTAACATACTTCCCTTTCCTTAACCTACCCCCGTCCCCTTCTTGCCCCTCCGCCCTCCTATCCCCACCGCAACCATTACCGGCTTCACTTTTTCCCCCATGGTCTTACCTGTCTCCAAGGAGGGTGCCCGTACTGTTGCAGTCCACCTCGCCAGTGGCCCCGTGCTTGTAACTATCCGCAGCGGCCTCAACGCAGGCCCCGACGCCTCCTGTGCCTTTTGTGCTGATACCTGAAACACGCTACTTGACACATTACTTTGACCCCCCTACATCTTCCTCCTCCCGTAATTCGCCTTCTTCAAGGCTTTCCTCGTCAAAATCTAGCTCCTCTTGACCCATCTCCAGGGCCCATTCCTTATCCCACCCTATTTTTGGGTCCCCACTGGACCCCCGTCTCCCTTCCACTACTGGGGCCGACTGCACCCTCCGGTGCTCTTCCGGCCCCCTCACACTCTTTATCTTGTTCTTCTTTGCCCCAGCGGTCACCCAAGAACCGCCCGGCGTTGGTGCAGCGAGGTCGTCTGGGCCCACATATGCTGGCCGCAGCGGGTTCCCCCGTCGGTATCGGGCGCGCCGTTCTGGGCTTCACCCTCCCTTTGCCTCGGGGCCAGCAAGACGCTCCCAGCTCTGCCGAGTCTGTTATGCCGCGCTGATCCTTGCTCTAAAAAACAAACATCTGGTCTGCTGTGCTGGTTCCCTGCCAACCCTCTGCCTGGCCTATCCTGCTGTTTTTGCCCTGTCGCGCATTGCCCCCTGCCCCCCATTACCCCCGGACCTCTCTACATTCTCACGTCGCTATCTCCCCCTCCTCATCCCCACTCCATTACCAGCACGGCCGCAACGCATGCTGACGCCGGGTCCTGTACCAGTCCCCGCCGAGACCCCACCTGGGACTTACCCCCCCACCCCTAGACCCACCTGACTCTCCCTTTATCTGGCTGGTGGCCCCCTCCACCCTCCTGCAGCGATCCTCCCCAAGCCATGTAGGCATCCAACTGCCCTACCCTATCTAACACCCTCACCTCTTCATTCTATGAAGAAAATATGTCCAGGCCCTCCCAGGCCTGTGCATCCCAGCATGCTTCCCTTCCCCAGGAATATCATCCTCCTCCCCCTCCTCAGAAACCTGTAAATCAAAAACCTCCCCTTTCTGTCTTGTGTTCCCATTCCAGGCCCCAGAAATCTCTCCTGGGCCTGCATAGGCCCCACCAGTAACCCCCAGTGCCTCCTGCCCCTGTGGAGACAATGTTATGACCTTCTCCCCCTCCCCAGCTGGACAAAATGTCTCTGCCCTCCCCTCCCATACCATCCCCACACTCTGTGCCTCAGCGTGAGCCAAATTCTCAGCTCTGCGCTGTTTTGCACTCCCAAGACCCCGCCCCCCACCCCCGCCTTCTCATGGAGCACTGGAGCTACAGCGTGCTTCTCAGTCACACCCAAGGGCCCAGCACTGCTCACTTCAGGCCCCGGTGCAGCCTTCTTAAGCAGCAAGGGCCTACCACTACTCCCTGCGCCTTCGTCCCCGTGCCCCGAGGAGACCCCGCCCGACACCTTCCCGGGAGCCTCAGATATTGCTCCCATGCCGGCCTGCGTGAACGCTCTTGGGGCCGCTCTTCTGGCATACCAGCGGCCCCTTTCACTTACCGCGCCGGGCTTGGATCTTTTCGGCGATGTACACGCCGCGATCGCTGCAGCCACACCTGCCGACGCCCACCTTATCGGGCGCTTGGAGCTTGCGGCCTCTGGGACCACTAGGTCCATCAGTCCCGCTTCACTCAATAGACGCGACGCTTCCAATACCCTGTGGTCTTCCATCTTCAGGTAGGATATTTATTATAATCCCTACCGCTCCACTCCCTATGCCGCAAACTCCTATAACTAGAAAAAGATTGCTACTACTGCCTACGCTCCCAGCCACCAGGTCACCAAACCTAAAATGGTGGCTGGGACCCCCACTGCCCGGAATTTATAATTGGGCTCCTATTGGGCTACAAACTGCGTAGCCCAAATTTTCACAAAATGGCGGGCCCCTGGGCCTGCCCCCACCCCTCCCAAACTGCCGGGGGGGGGCAGACCTCCCTTCGCTCGGCTGCCCCCCAAACCCCCATTTTGCAAAAGGCAAAGTGTAACAAAAGCAGGAAGGCGTGGGAACCTGCCCCTGGGCACGGACCTCAGGTAGATGCAAAAATGAGGGCGTTGTGAGAAGTTGGCCTGGTATATGCTGTCCACTAATTATAGGGGGCACCTTGCACCAGTCCAAACAACCCCTTATTGGAGATAGGTTAAAGACAACCTTTATTGAAAGCTATCCTAGTGGTAGCTATGGAGAGCAGCCTTCAGGCTAAGTCTTGAAGGAATGTAAAGAAGCTTTTTTACCAGTCTATAATCTCATGAGTGACCAAATGAAAGAGGACCACACCAGGTATATATTTAAAATATATGTATTTAGTCTTAAACACACCCCTCTAGTCTCTTTATGAGGCTAGAGTTCGAAGTACATATGTTACAAGTCGAATATCAACAGTAATAGCACAAATACACGTTTGAGCCCTAGGGGCGTACCAAACCATATACCAATAAAGTGGTATAAGAACCACGACTGAGCTAGACACAAGGCCTAGAGCCTGTAGAAATGCTTGGACCACAAGGAACCACCCAAGGTAGTGACACAGGGGACCCACGGGGGACGCGTGCAGTGTGAGAACACAGCCGCGAGCCGCCGTTGACTTCTATGGGGAATGTCGCGGTTGGAGTTTTAAAGAAAAAGGGCACTTAGAGGAGGACTTGGAACAAACCCCTTTAGGACTAGGTCGTTCTAGAGTCAATACCCACGGGAGCACCAGAGTACTCGAGTTACCTCACCCAGGGGAGCCGGGTGCATAGGTGTCTTCAGGGTCGGGTTGCGTCGTCGTTTTCAATGGCGATCTGCTGCAAAGTGCTGCTGGTGGCCAAGTCGAAAGTGTCCGGGTGGATCCAAGGGTGGATCGAAGATCTGAAGAACCTGAAAGCAGAGGGGACAGAGTCTGGGTCACTAGCCAGTGACCAGGAAGGCGATGAGCAGATGCTCACTGATGTCGGATGCTTCAGGTAGGTTGACGGTCGTCTTGACTCTTCAGCCACAAGGTCCAGGAGGCGTCGATGACAACCAGGAGCTGGATTCAAGCTGTCCCACAATGTTTGTCGATTGCTGCGGTGCTCGCGACCGGATTGGACCCAACAAGCCTTGGCAACGGCAAGTCTCGTAGAAACAAAGAAAGGACGGTGATGCAGACCAGCAAGGTCTGGGGGACTCACCCAGCAAGGGTAAGTCAGGGCACCTCTGGAGCAACCAGGAAAGCTCAAGCAGAAGAAGAGTTGCCTTCGGGAGGGCCCACTAGCCAATGGACTAGCGACCGCGAAGGAGCCTCAAGTGGACGCACTTGGAGCTGGCTTACAGGACACTCGTGGAGTGGGGGCCAGTGATCTTCGGTGCAATCGGTGCTGGAGGGGGGGGATACTTGGAGCCCAAAGCACAACTTCGTGGAAGACCAGGAAGAGGATGCACTTGCAAAAGTTCTCGGTGTCCAGGGGTCACGGTCCCACGTTACCCACAACAGCTACGGGCCTCAGCTTTGCTGGGGACTCAGGGCAGCCTCGGCAAAGTCTGGAAATCTACCTCTGGTGATGCAAAGACTTCGGCGTCCGGCGGGAGCTTCAGCGATGCAGACCGGACAATTGCTTCGTAGGTGCCTGCCAAGCAGGGGAGTCACTCCTTGACCCCAAGGGAGATTCTTCAGTCCTCTAATCTTAAAGTAGAGCGTCAAAGGTCCAGGAGTCGGCGTCAGAGTTTCGTCCAGGGTAATCTAAAGTCCTAAGGACTGGGGTCCCATACTTATACAAAGTTAGGGGTTTGGACATACTCTGGGGACCCACCTATGGGAGGGTCAGGGAAGAGGGGTGGTTACACCCATTCCCTTTGTCCAGTTTCGTGCCAGAGCAGGGGAAGGGAGCCCCTGCAACCGGTTTGAACTGGCATATGCACAGGGACACCAAATGTGCCCCCAGTGCAGGACTTCAAAGCACCAGAGGGTGCTCCCGCCCAGCCCCAATACACACTATCCTGTCTGGGGAGGTGGTTACATTGTCCAGGCCTCCCCTGCCGGAGTTTCAGTCAGCAGCAGGAGGCCAGACCCGTGTCTGTGGCAGCGGCATCCATTTTGTGATGCCAGGGCTCTGGAAAGAAGTTACCGGGTAGCCCGGTGTGTACATGTCTCTCCCTCTAGAAGGGTGGAATGCTACCCCCGCCTCCAGAATTGGCAGGGGGGGGTAGTATTCCAAGATGTTTGACACCAAACACGACATGTTTCTGTGCAGCCATCCCAAAGTTAGCATTTACCGCGAAGATATAATACACTTAAGAGTATATGGTCAGGCTGCACCACAAACAGCATCAGAGGATTGACTCTGAACGCTGCAGAGGGGCCCTGCTCATGCAGGGGCACCCTCTCACATAAAAACCAAGCACTCTGCCTTCAGGATTGTAAAGGCCTGCCATAGGAGTGACTTATAGGTTTATATATGTGTGCAATGGCAGTGATATAGGTAGCCTATATCACAGTAAGGGGTGCATGCACCACCCTACCCAGGCTGCAGTAGCAGACCTGTGGTGTCATTTTGGCTGGCCTTCCAGGGGTGGCATAATACATGCTTCAGCCCCTGGCAGGCCTCTGAGGTACCTATGCCCTGGGTACATAGTATACCATATACTAGGGACTTATAAGGGCACTCCAGATTCCAATCAAAGATGTACCTAAGGTACATGGAAACCATTTTAGAGAGGAAGCAGCTAGGCTGGGGTTCTGATTAGCAGGGCCCCAGCCAGACTAAAGTCGAAAAACAGTGAAGCATCAGCAAAAGTGGGGGTACCCATGTGAAGCAGATCCTACTCTCCTACACAACCCCCCCAACGCAGGGACATTAAACTAATCTTGACCAGTTGAGTCTTCATGTTCTAAGTGGAAGTACCTAGAGAGTCCATCTGCATTGGCATGGTTACTCCCAGGTCTATGTTCCACTGTAAAGTCCATCCCCTGTAGGGACATGGACCACCTAAGCAGTTTGGGGTTTTCACCTTTCATTTGTTTTAGCCATAGGAGGGCTTGTGGTCTGTTTGAACAAGGAAGTGAGTACCAAACAAGTATGGCCTCAACATCTTCAGATCCCAAACCACAGCAAATGCCTCCCTCTCTATGGCTGACCAACGTTTCTCTCTAGGGGCCAGCCTTCTGCTAATAAAAGCTACTGGCTGATCCTGACCTTCATCATTCAATTGTGACAGTACAGCCCCCACCCCCAATTCAGATGCATCTGTTTGGACAATGAACTTCTTGGAGTAATCAGGACTCTGGAGAATGGGAGCAGTGCACATGGCCTGCTTCAGGTCATCAAATGCCTTTTGACAGCTAGCTGTCCACTGAACCTTCTTGGGCATTTTCTTGGAAGTTAAGTCATTCAGGGGTGTCACTATTGATCCATACCCCTTGACAAATCTCCTGTAGTACCCAGTCAGGCCTAAGAAGGCTCTCACCTGAGTCTGGGTAGTTGGAGCAACCCAGTCCATGATGGTCTGGATTTTGGACTGCAGTGGTTGAACCTGGCCTCCACCTACAAGGTGGCCCAGGTACACAACCTGACTCTACCCTATCTGGCACTTGGTGGCCTTGATAGTGAGGCCTGCCTTTTGCAGGGCCTCCAAAACATTTCTGAGGTGGACCAGGTGATCCTCCCAGGTGGAGCTAAAGACAGCAATATCATCTAGATATGCTGCACTGTAGGCCTCCAGACCTGTAAGGACTGTATTCACCAACCTCTGAAAAGTGGCAGGTGCATTCTTCAGACCAAAGGGCATTACCACAAATTGATAATGCCCACTAGGGGTTGAGAATGCTGTTTTTGGCTTTGCATCATCAGCTAGCCTGATCTGCCAGTAGCCAGCTGTTAGGTCAAATGTGCTTAGATACTTGGCTGAGGCCAAAGTGTCTATTAGCTCATCTGCCCTGGGTATTGGATGGGCATCAGTCCTAGTGACTGCATTGAGACCCCTGTAGTCCACACAAAACCTCATCTCTCTTTTCCCACCACTGGTGTGAGGTTTTGGCACAAGGACCACTGGACTAGCCCAAGGGCTATCTGAGAGTTCAATAACTCCCAAATCCAACATTTTCTGGACTTCTGTCCTGATACAGTCCCTGACATGGTCAGGTTGCCTATAAATCTTATTTTTAATAGGCAGACTGTCCCCAGTGTCCACTTCATGAGTGCACCAGGTGGTCTGACTTGGAGTCAGAGAGAACACATGTCTGTACTGATTGAGCACTTGTCTGCAATCAGTTTGCTGCTGAGCAGTGAGGCTGCCTGCCAAGGCTACACCATCCACTGACCCATCATCAGGGTTCTGTGAGAGCAGGTCAGGGAGTGGGTCACTCTCTTCCTCCTGTCCCTCATCAGTAGCCATGAGCAAGCCCATGTCTGCCCTGTCCACATATGGTTTCAGTCTGTTGACATGGAGAACCCTGTGGGGACTCCTGGGTGTTACTAGGTCTACTAAATAGGTAACCTCACCCTTCTGTTAAACAATGGTATGGGGTCCACTCCACGTATCTTGGAGAGCTGCTGGGGCCACTGGCTCCAGCACCCACACCTTCTGTCCTGGCTGGTAAACAGTCAGTACAGCCTTTTGGTCATGCCAGGCTTTTTGCAGTTTCTGGCTAGCCTGAAGGTTTTTAGTTGCCTTTTTCATGTATTCAGCCATCCTGGAGCGGAGACCAAGTACATAGTCCACTATGTCTTGCTTTGGGGGCTTGAGAGGTAACTCCCATCCTTCCATCACCAAGCACAATGGACCCCTGACAGGGTGACCAAATAAAAGTTCAAAAGGGCTGTAGCCAACCCCCTTTTGAGGCACCTCCCTGTATGCAAACAAAAGGCAGGGCAAGAGTATGTCCCATCTTTGCCTAAGCTTTTCTGGGAGCCCTTTAATTATGCCCTTTAAGGTGTTGTTGAATCTCTCAACTAAACCATTGCATTGTGGGTGATAGGGTGTGGTGAACTTTTAAGTCACTCCACACTCCTTCCACATTGCCTTCAAGTATCCAGACATAAAGTTTGCACCCCTGTCTGATACAACCTCCTTAGGGAAGCCCACTCTTGAGAAAATTCCCAGGAGGGCTCTTGCCACCACAGGTGCTGTAGTGGTCCTAAGGGGAATAGCCTCTGGGTACCTAGTGGCATGGTCCACCACCACTAGGATAAACCTGTGCCCAGATGCTGTTTGGGGATCCATGGGACCAACAATATCAATCCCCACTCTTTCAAAGGGAACCCCCACCACAGGTAGTGGTATCAGGGGGCCTTTGTGGTGCCACCTGCCTTCCCACTGGCTTGGCAGGTTACACAGGAGCGACAAAACTCCTTGGTGTCTTCAGACATGTGGGGCCAGTGAAAGTGAGGGACAATTCTGTCCCAAGTCTTGTTCTGGCCCAGGTGACCTGCTAGAGGAATGTCATGGGCTAGGGTCAATAGGAAGCCCCTGAACTTCAGAGGTATAACCAACCTCCTGGTGGCACCAGGCTTGGGGTATCTACACTCTGAGTACAAGAGTCCATCATCCCAATACACTTTATGGGGACCACTAGCATTCCCAGCAGCCTCAGCAGCAGCTTGCTGTCTGAGGGGTTCAAGAGAGGGGCAGATCTGCTGCTCCTGGCTCAGATCTGCCCTGGAAGGGCCCCCTGTCCCCAAGAACTCAACCTGGTCAGGTTCAAGCTCCTCTGGGACAGTTCCTTCCTCAGGACTGAGATCATCCCCCTCAAGAGACTGATCTTCCTTCTGAGCCAAGGGGGAAGGCACTGCATTAACCCTACTACTCCTCCTCTTGGATGGCACTTGGTCCATTGTTCCAGGATCCAAGGCCTGTTCAGTGTTAGACATTTTGCTCTGTGACCTGGTCACAGCAAACACATCTGCAGGGATCCCCAGCCTTTCTGCATGGGTCCTGAGCTCCACTTCTGCCCAAGCTGAAGTTTCAAGATCATTGCCAAGCAAGCATTCGACTGGTAGGTTTGCACTCACCACAACCTTCTTAAGGCCAGTTACCCCTCCCCAGGAGAAGTTAACAACTGCCAGAGTATGGTCTGTTCTGACACTGCTAGCATTGGTCACTTGGTACATCTCACCAAGTATAATCTGCCCAGGATCCACAAGATCTTGTGTCACCATGGTGACACTTGCTCCTCTGTCCCTTAATGCCAAAGCCTCTTTTCCATGAATCAATGGCTGTTGCCTGTACTTGCCCAGATTACTGGGACTCACAGAGGAGGTCACATCCATGCTCCATCACAGACTAGGACAGCCTGAGTGAGTTCTCTGACTAGGCCAGAGCTCATCTCATTACCCAGGGTCAACCCTACTAAACCCTTAGCTTGTGTACTCCCACCACCAACTGTAACTGCACTAGGGGGAACAGGTGCCTTAGGGGCATTGGTGGGGGCTGGAATAGAGTCTTTGGACTTGGTGCAATCACTGGTCCAGTGCGTCTTTTGCTTACAGACTTTGCACCATGGTTTCTTTTGGCCTTTTCCCTTGTTAGACTGTGAATCCCCACCTGAAGAAGATTTTTGGGGGCCTTGTGAAGACTTCTGGTCTTTACCCTTCTCCCCACCCTCATCAGAGTTTTTAGAATCTTGCTTCTTAGGGTCACCACCTTGGTTCTGTACCTTCTGCCTCACCCTGGTTCTGACCCATTTGTCTGCCTTCTTTCCCAATTCTTGGGGAGAGGTCAGATCAGAGTCCACCAGGTACTGATGCAACAGCTGATTTTGACAGTTATTAAGAATCTGCTCCCTCATGATAAGATTGTACAATCCTGTGAAGTCACATACCTTACTGCCCATCAACCAACCTTCCAGAGCCTTAGCAGAACAATCAACAAAGTCCACCCAGTCTTGAGTCTGTGCTTTTTGGGTATCTCTGAACTTTAACCTGTATTGTTCAGTTGTCAGGCCAAACCCATCAATCAGAGCACTCTTCAAGACTTTGTAATTGCCATTGACTTCTATGGGGAATATCGCGGTTGGAGTTTTAAGGAAAAAGGGCACTTAGAGGAGGACTTGGAGCAAACCCCTTTAGGACTAGGTCGTTCTAGAGTCAATACCCACGGGAGCACCGGAGTACTCGAGTTACCTCACCCAGGGGAGCCGGGTGCATAGGTGTCTTTCGGGGTCGGGTTTCGTCGTCGTTTTCAATGGCGATCTGCTGCAAAGTGCTGCTGGCGGCCAAGTCGAAAGTGTCCGGGTGGATCCAAGGGTGGATCGAAGATCTGAAGAACCTGAAAGCAGAGGGGACAGAGTCTGGGTCACTAGCCAGTGACCAGGAAGGCGATGAGCAGATGCCCACCGATGTCGGGTGCTTCAGGTAGGTTGACGGTCATCTTGACTCTTCAGTCACGAGGTCCAGGAGGCATCGATGACAACCAGGAGCTGGATTCGAGCTGTCCCACGACGTTTGTCCATTGCTGCGGTGTCGGCGACCAGATTGGACCTAACAAGCCTTGGCAACGGCAAGTCTTATAGAAACAAAGAAAGGACGGTGATGCTGACCAGTAGGATCTGGGGGACTCACCCAGCAAGGGTAAGTCAGGGCACCCCTGGAGCAACCAGGAAAGCCCAAGCAGAAGAAGAGTTGCCTTTGGGAGGGCCCATTAGCCAACAGACTAGCGACCGCGAAGGAGCCTCAAGTGGACGCACTTGGAGCTGGCTTACAGGACACTCGTGGAGTGGGGGCCAGTGATCTTTGGTGCAGTTGGTGCTGGAGGTGAGGGCTACTTGGAGCCCAAAGCACAACTTCATGGAAGACCAGGAAGAGGATGCACTTGCAAAAGTTCTTGGTGTCCAGGGGTCACGGTCCCACGTTACCCACGACAGCTATGGGCCTCAGCTTTGCTGGGAACTCAGGGCAGCCTCTGGGAAGTCTGGAAATCCACCTCTGGTGATGCAAAGACTTCGGCGTCCGGCGGGAGCTTCAGTGATGCAGACCAGACAATTGCTTCTTAGGTGCCTGCCAAGCAGGGGAGTCACTCCTTGACCCCAAGGGATATTCTTCAGTCCTCTAATCTTAAAGTAGAGTGTCGAAGGTCCAGGAGTCGGCGTCAGAGTTTCATCCAGGGTAATCTAAAGTCCTAAGGACTGGGGTCCCATACTTATACAAAGTTAGGGGGTTGGACATACTCTGGGGACCCACCTATGGGAGGGTCAGGGAAGAGGGGTGGTTACACCCATTCCCTTTGTCCAGTTTTGCACCAGAGCAGGGGCAGGTAGCCCCTGCAACCGGTTTGAACTGGCATATGCACAGGGACACCAAATGTGCCCCCAGTGCAGGACTTCAAAGCACCAGAGGGTGCTCCCACCCAGCCCCAATACACCCTATCCTGTCTGGGGAGGTGGTTACACCTCCCTGTGACAGGAAACCTATTGTCCAGGCCTCCCCTGCTGGAGTTTCAGTCAGCAGCAGGAGGCCAGACCCGTGTCTGTGGCAGCGGCATCCATTTTGTGATGCCAGGGCTCTGGAAAGAAGTTACCGGGTAGCCCGGTGTGTACATGTCTCTCCCTCTAGAAGGGTGGAATGCTACCCCCGCCACCAGAATTGGCAGGGGGGTAGTATTCCAAGATGTTTGACACCAAACACGACATGTTTCTGTGCAGCCATCCCAAAGTTAGCATTTACCGCGAGGATATAATGCACTTAAGAGTATATGGTCAGGCTGCACCACAAACAGCATCAGAGGATTGACTCCGAACGCTGCAGAGGGGCCCTGCTCATGCAGGGGCACCCTCTCACATAAAAACCAAGCACTCTGCCTTCAGGATTGTAAAGGCCTGCCATAGGAGTGACTTATAGGTTTATATGTGTGTGCAATGGCAGTGATATAGGTAGCCCATATCACAGTAAGGGGTGCATCCACCACCCTACCCAGGCTGCAGTAGCAGACCTGTGGTGTCATTTTGGCTGGCCTTCCAGGGGTGGCATAATACATGCTTCAGCCCCTGGCAGGCCTCTGAGGTACCTATGCCCTGGGTACATAGTATACCATATACTAGGGACTTATAAGGGCACTCCAGATTCCAATCAAAGATGTAGCTAAGGTACATGGAAACCATTTTAGAGAGGAAGCAGCTAGGCTGGGGTTCTGATTAGCAGGGCCCCAGCCAGACTAAAGTCAAAAAACAGTGAAGCATCAGCAATAAGTGGGGGTACCCATGTGAAGCAGATCCTAC
This sequence comes from Calotriton arnoldi, assembly GCA_963921515.1. Classification (NCBI taxonomy): domain Eukaryota; kingdom Metazoa; phylum Chordata; class Amphibia; order Caudata; family Salamandridae; genus Calotriton; species Calotriton arnoldi. Next base: position 1,713,120 of record CAWUFW010002939.1, on the reverse strand, counting down.
TCTCCTACAGGCGTGACGGAGGGACAGTGGTAGGCAAGCGGGCATGAAATGGGAGGAGAGCGCGAAAGAGGTGAGGTGGGTGCAAACACCGGGCAGGCTTGACCTGCAGGCATCAGCAGCACTTGTATGGCATTTATTGTCACTGCTGCTCATATTTCACAAGGTCCTGTGTAGCGTTGCCTCGCCTGTGTGCATTAGTCTGATATACAGGAGCACCCACAGTGCACCGCTGCATGACGCATATAGCTGTAATAAGATTAATGAATGAAACATCTCATCTCCAATCAAAACAGCAGACCGCGGACTTGCCAAAGGGACGAATTCACCACCACCCGGCACTATAGGGTCATCAGCCTCTCCGAACGATAGGGTTATCAGCCTGTCCGAATGATAAGGTCATCAGCCTCTCCGAACGATAGGGTCATCAGCCTCTCCGAACGATAGGGTCATCAGCCTCTCATGGTCATCAGACTCTCCGAACGATAGGGTCAGCCCCTCTCTCATCGGGCATTCTGATGCCCTCTAGGTAGGTCTGTGCCCCACAATCCATTACATTAATTGCAAACACACACTGATCGATATTTAGCAAGTAAAGCGTCGCATGGCAAGGCACACTTAGGTGTTTATTTTATACATTGTCTGTGCAGCACATGGAACATTTTTTTCCTCCATATTAACTTAATACAAATGGGTATTTGATACGTGGGCCTGTGCTTATTGTTTTCACGCACCCCATTGATGCAGCTGGCTATATCGCCTGGGTAAATACATCGTACCAAAATGGGGAGATTTGCTGATTAACCAATTAGCACAAATTTACATTTCTTTCAGTCATCCTAAAGAGAAAGCTTGTGTGTTTTTTTTTTAGCTGCCTCTCACTTTTCTTACTTTAAAGTAAAGCTTCTGCTGTTTCATTTTTATATATAGAAAAAAGTATTGCTTCTGTTTTGACCAAATAAATAAAGCCTGGGAATGCCGTTCCCACGTTCCCCCGCCCGCTTGCCCACTTCGACCTCTGGTTGTGAGTTCTTAGTATGAGGTCATTCCGCGGTCGCTCCCTTGTGGGGTCGGGCTCGTGGACTGTGTGCCCTTATTTCATGATGTGGGTGGGGCCGCCACCGCCAATAATGTTGCGAACCTGGCTCCCTTGAAGTCTTGGATTCACGAGGAATGAGCCTCTAGTGACTCTGGGGCATATTCACAAGGAGCCATCGGCGAATTAACGGCACTTTATCGCAGCCAAAGTCGTGATAAATTTACCTCCCCATTCACAAGCCGGTGTTAACAGCCCACAGCACCAGTTTACCCGCGATAGCAGCCGCAAAAAACATCGCCACAGAGGACCCCTGCAAATATCGCTAATGAGATGCAGAGTAGGCGTTCCCGTGACAAAAGCTGAGACAACAGCACACCTCAACATTCACAATGACCAGCCACACCCGCGATAAAAACACAAAACAGGCGATAAGGCGCGTTAGCACCAGGAAATATACACCTGCTCTGACCTAGTTTAAAGTCCGACGGCAGCCTGCAAACCAAAAGGGAGCACAGCCCAGGGCTACATCGGAAGGGCAACAGATGCCATGGAGCCACCCATCATGCGGCCCGGACACCCAAGAGGGCCACAACACCCACCTCCACCACCCCCAGGACCCCAACCCACACCCAGAACACCCCCCCCCCCGGACCACCACAGACGCAGCACAGACAAAGACAGCGGAACCCCAGGAAACGTACCAGCCGCACAGACCCAACATGTGACAATGTCACCGTCCACTACAGGCTGAAAGGGACAACCAACCTACGCATCCTGACCATCATCGCCTAACAGGCCTACCGCAACAACACATCAGACAACCAACATCCCACCCCACACAAAGCTGATGGCGTGTCTGCACCTGTTGGCCCCTGGGACCCCCATCCAACACCCACCAGAGTCAGAGGAGTCTCACAGCCAGCCACATCCAAGTCCCCCACACCTGTCCTGGACATCACCATCACCCTGGTACCCCAGTCCCCATACATACAACACATTGCGCAGGATCCGTTGGAGACCAAGCAAGGACCATACGCCCAAGCAGGATGCACGCACGTGTTGGGGGCAATACACAGCACACATGTACTACCTGTGCCCCCTGGTGACACAGCACACAATCACCGCAACAGGAAGCACACCTCTCACACCAATGTGCAGGCAACAACAGAACACCGTGGAACACCGAACAATGTCGCCTTCAAATACACAGCCAGTGTGCATGATACCTTCATCCTCCGACAGTCCATCATCAACCAGCATTCCCAGGATGGCAACAAGGGAAATGCACAGCCCCTTGGCAATATACAAATGAACACCCCACACACCTCAACTCCACAACCATGCAACTCACAACGCTGGCAATGCACACATCACAAAATCACATGCAACAGGCACAACAATATGCCCACCCACCAGGCACGACAGAACAACTTACAATGTCCACATGGGCAAGCCCTGAACATGAGCCAGCAATGGCATGGCACCTCAGCCACATAATAGCCGAATGTGGGGAGAGGTGGCAACCAGGCATGTGTGAAGGATGCAGTGTACAACCATGATTGGGAAAGTACACAATGCCAATAGTGCCGGAGATGTGCTGGGCACCTCGCAGTATGCAGAACACACCCATATCCATGGCGACATACACCGCTTGTGTATGGAGTGTAGTGGACAGTGGACGCCACCATGTCACCCCAGCCAGTGGGGGACCTCGCGGAAATGTTGCCTGTTACGCCCCCCCAAGCGTCAGTGGAGTGGGATGGCCCGGTGTACGCCACGCCAGAATAGGGGTGTGAATAAAAAGCATGTTGGCCTGGGCGTGGTCCTCTTCTGGAAAGACCCACGTCTCTGCCAGGGCAGCGCATCCCACCTTCGCCACGAGGCCGACGCCATCCTCGTGAGCGGAGTTGTCTGCGATGCCGTGCGCCTGCCGGACCCCGGCACGCGGAACCACGAACCCGTCAGGCCAGCCCCTGCGCAGCCAGGCCACACTGAACACCTTCCAACACCGGCGTGTGTCAAGGAGGGCCCACCACGTGCCGGCGCAAGCCCCAAGCTCGAGGCCCGAGACCTTGGCAGCCACCTCAGACCATCACGGCCTCCACGACACAGGCCCGCTTTATTCCTTTTTCGTTGACGTACTCCACTGCCGCCCCCGGCCTACTCTTCGGACCAGTAGGTCCTGTATGTGAAACTGTGTCCTGAGTCAGGAATGGCAGTGACCCCAAATCCGGGCCAGCGGCCACAGCACAAGCCCCCCCCGATCAGTGAGGCATAGTTCCATATGGGCATCTTGCGACACGTGGTGCCACTAACCCTGTTCAATGGCAGCCGGCTACACGTGGTGCCACTAACTCTGTTCAAAGCCAGCCGGCTACATGTGGTGCCACTAACCCTGTTCAACGCCAGCCGGCTACACGTGGTGCCACTAACCCTGTTCATCGCCAGCCGGCTACACATGGTGCCACTAACCCTGTTCAACGCCAGCCGGCTACACGTGGTGCCACTAACCCTGTTCAACGCCAGCCGGCTACACGTGGATGAGGGACCAGGACTACCCTGCTGACCAGTAGGTCACACATTTAGCACCTAGTCGCAAAGCACGAATAGCGGAGTCCACACCAGTGGTTGCACGGAGAGGTGTAAGAGGAAGATGCGGCTCAGTCCGGACGAATGCCGGGTCACATACATGGAGGTGACCTTAACACGTGGTGCCACTGAACCTGAACTACGCAGGCCGGTGGGGCCATCCAACCCAAGCCGGAGACACTCGGTGAATGGGCCGCGCTGACCGCTGCCTCAGGCCTACACCATGGTCAGGTAGGTCACACATTTGGAACTGAGTCTTGATTACACCATGGCAGTGAACATTATTTAAGGCAGAGAACAATTCACAATACACCCTCCGATGTGGTGGCAACAAGTCTGTGCATGGCATCACAACCACACGTGTCTGTTGGCCTATGCGGACCACTGCCCTCGGCCTACGCTGCGCACGAGTGGGATCCCGGATTTGGAACTGAACATCGGTAATTCAAAAGGCAGAATACATTTCTTCGCACGCACGGAGGGGTGTAAGAGGATGACACGTTGCAGTCCGGAGGGAACAGGATCAGCGTCACGGAGGTGATTGAACACTACCGACAACTGCCACTGTGTCACTAACTCTGTGCCTCACGAGCCAACGACCCGTGGCTGTGGGCCACTGCTGACCACTGCCTCCGGCCTACACTGCGGTCCAGTAGGTCACAGAGCCTTTATTTGGCATTCTTGGAGTTCACATATGTGTACCGGCATCATCGCAGACTGCATCCCCTCACAGCACCTGTGCCACTAAGTTTGTTCCCCGACATTCATGGACACTCACTGGTCGTACATTGGTGGCGTTTGAGTCTATGGACTAGGGGCTAGTTTTCATCCTCATGTAGCTGATCCCGAATTGTTGGTTCAAACGAGGGTTGCGCTTTCCACTCCTCCATTTGCTGCTTCCAGATAACATCAGACCTTCAGCATCATGCCCTGGAGGACACCTTCCACTGTCCGCCGAAACCCTCCGCAACATACACCTCAGACATTGCTGGGGACCCGCTCAGGTCTCATGGCCCATCTGACTGCACCGCAAATCACCATCCCGTGGCTGGGTGCCTGTGCCGGCCGCAGTGCATCCGGGGCCACTAACTCTGTGCTGCTCAGGCCTGGGACCCCTTCTTCTGAGACATTGAATGGCCTCTGTAGCGATGGTCTTGGGGTCATCAACACCATGTGTCTGTGGCCCTGCGCTGTCCGCCTCCTCCGGCCCCAACTGCGGGCCACCAGGGCCCACACATGGCATTGTGTCTTGACCGGCCCGGACGTCGCATCACCGGAGGAGGCACACGCCACCACCGCAAGGACCACCTCCAACCGCCATCTGCCAGAGTCGAAAGGGTGGTCCTGACAGACCTACGGAGTTGCTCAGACCTGTCGTGGATGCCATCATCGGCCTGATACCCTGCTCAGCACTCCAGGTGCCAGTGACTCAGTGCACCGCAAGCCATTGTCCATTACTGATTGAGTATTGTGCTGTTGTGAGGTTGTGCAGCAATGTCACCTCATGCAGTGGGGAAGACCTGGGACCATGATGAGGAGGATGTGTCAACTGTGCAGACAGGAGAAGGCACAGACAATGGGAGGGCAGGTGGCATCAGCCCCAATGCAGGAATGCAGACTGGTGGCGGTAGTCAAGCTACACACCCGGATCTAATACTGGGTATTGTGCTGTGGACTGGGGACGCAACTGTCACCTCAGGCAGTGTGGGAGACCTGGGACGTTGATGAGGAAGTTGATGCAGGTGTAACACACCCCACTGCATCTGTGTCAGGACTAACCCGAAGGGACACAATCCTAGCAATTTCTTCACATGAGCGCGCTCTTCTCTAGTACTCCTACCTCAGTGCACTGCGACTCACGGAACCTCCTGACTGAATATTGTGTGACCTCTGTCCTTACTCCGGATCCCTCCATGTTGCTCTGCATTTGACTCTGTTATGCTGGTGTTTTCTGTTTCCATTACACTGGTGGCCACTGTTCAGGTTGTTGCCAGCACCAAGCACTCCGTGCGGGCTGGCTTATACTCACCCCACACACATCCAGCACAGGCGTCACTGTACATGTGGCCCTGCCAATAAAGGGGCCGGGCACACGTGCCCGTAGCCAGTTCAACATGATATGTGCATGTGTCTTTGTGGGGGTGTGGGTCTCCTTTGTGGGGTGTAGGTGGTCCCTGAAGGGTATTGGATACTCACGTATGTGTTCTAGTTCGCATTCCATGGTTTCGGCAACACCCACACCTGTTGGGCCACCTCCTTTTGGCGTTCTGCCACTTGGCATTGGGGTGCCATGTGTGGGTGGGTGAAGTGTTGTGAGGCAGCCGTGATTGCGGGTGATACATGCTGTGTGGTCTGTTGCAGGGGCTGGGTTCTCCTCTGAGTAGCTTGTCTGCCCTGGTCCTGGTGGTGGGTTGTGTGGGATGTCCATGGGCTGTTGTAGGGCGTCGGTGTCGGGGGTGTGGTATTCGTCTCGGGCATCACTGATGGGTTGTCTGTTCTGACCTGCTGGAGGTGTTGTTTGTCCCTCTGCATTGTGAAGGGGAGGTGCATGTTGGCATTGTGTTGGCACCTTGTTCTTGTCGACATGCAGACTGTGTGACAATGTACGTTGTGAGTGTTTGGGCGGTGGTGGCTATTTGAGTTGGGACAGTGTACATTTGGCCTACATGGCTGATGTGGGGTTGTAGGGGTAGATGTGCATCTCACATTTCCCTGCTCTGTCCAATGTGATTGTTCTGTTTCTGCGCCTGGGTAGACCCAGTTGTGTCCCCTGTTCTGCAGTGTGGGTGTTGCACGTTGTGCCACATTGTCATGGTATGTGCTGTGATTGCTTAGTGTGTGTGCTGCAGTGTGCCACGGGGATGGGGGACATGTCCCTGGGTAATTGTGGGTGTGCAGTGTGTTACACCTCATTGTGCATGTGTGGCACAATGCCCATCACCCCCCGTTCCCCCAGTCCCTGTTGGATCCTCACCCTGTTACTGTTGTGTCGGGTCCTCTCGAGCTGTGTCCGTACTCCCTACTCCTTGCACCTTCTCTACACTGATGACTGTGGCCTGGGTTTCCTCCAACTCCTCCTGTGGCGCTGGACTGCCACCTCCTGTCGCTGTTGCTGCCTTCCTGTTGGCAGCGGGTTTGTACCTGGTTTAGGTTGTCACGTCCTGCCGGCGCCTCTTGGCCTGCTGGATTGGCCTCCTGGGCACTCCGACTGCGTTCCAGGTGGTCTGCTTGTGGGTTAGTTGCTGGTAGTGTTCTGTCGCCTCCGTGGCCTTGGTCTTGTTTTCCTGCGGTTTGCACGCCGTCTTCCTCTCCCTTTTCTCCTTGGCCTTCCCCGAGCCAGTTGTTCCTTGCTGGTGGTCTGTGGGGGTTGTGGATTTCGCGTTGCCCTCTGCGCTGGGTCAGGGTGCATCCATGTTGCTACGTGGTTTGGCTTGTTTCTGGTGTGTTGTGTCTGTGGTTTTTATGGTGCAATTTCCCGCCAGACGCGTGGGATTTGCAGGCCTGAGGCTGGTTTTCGCTACTTTTTGTACCGCGATTGGCCTCATCGCATGATTTCTCGCGTTCGCGTTTCGCATTATTTCAGCGTGGGGTTTATTTTCACGCTGACATTTGACGCGTTATCTGGTGACTATCGCATGCTACCGCCTTGTTGTGAATTCCACGTTGACACCGGGTTATTTTCCCGCTATGGGCTGAGATATTTAAAGTTGCGTTACGCTACACTTGCGGTAGTTATCACACGTTCTTGTGAATATACCCCTCAGTTTTGCATTCATCACAGGGACAACGCCCCTTGTAACACCTGCCCTCCGCACCACCGTCTTCGCCTCACTTTGATTTGGGCCTCACATTTACACACTTGCCAATTTGTTTGTATTTGCTAAACCTAGAAAAACCGCAATAACTTTGTTGTGATTTCAATAAGACAGCACTTTATATCAGGTAAACTGCCTCGGGGCGGGGAGCAGTACACGTTTCCCAAAGCCTTAACCCAAATAACCGTATCTGCACAATCAGCCGTAGACTTTAAAGGAGAGCGCAGCGGAGTGATGTGTGTTTACACAGCATCATGCGGAGCTGCCCATTGTCTGCTGCATTACTCCGCAGCTGTTAACTCCCCTTACTCCTCACATCCTTGAAGATCTGAGATATCCTGTACTTGCCAAATTGTTTGGAATGTTTTTTTTTTGCATTTTACAGGCGTGTTTGGTTGTTAGTAATTTACACCTGTATCGATTAGTCATTCATCTTTTTTTCACATTAAAAGTGTTTTCCATTCGTTATATCACTATAGCAGTGCAGTAATTTTTTTTGCGTAATCTATAGCCTGTTTATATTGCCATATTTTGGGGGTTTTACACCTGACCTTGCAAGTCATTGCAAGTCATTGTGCCGCGTCCGTCTTTATTACAGTGTGTGTTTTTACGAAGCAAAAAATTTAAATAAACGGTCAATGTGAGTATTTTGAAATTGTTGCCTCTATGGCGCGAGTAAAAACTTGAATTCGTTGTGCAGGGAGGGCAGCAATCCTCTGGGCTTCTGTGGTGTCCGAATTCACGGACAAGCATGTCACTCAAACAGGTACATGCATTCTCTGAAAATACGCAGGGTTTGTACTGCTTCCAGCGCTCTGTTTGCTTTTCCAAGTGTGTTACATGTGTGCACTACATGGACAGGTATGTTTCAATTTTTTTACAAGAGCACAGGTGGCAAGTGTCTAATTAAGTCGCATCAGTGTTAAAGAGACAACAAGTGGAGGGGGTCGATATATTTCTCTTCATCCCAAACCGGAGTCTTTAAGCAGGTTTACGTGGGCCGCTGTGCAGTCACCTGTACAAGAAAGGATTCAGCTCAGGGGATCGTTGGTAATAATATTCCCCCATCTACAAGTGATAGCCATTATGCATCACAGGCTTCGGGAGATAATTTACATTTTTAATGTTGTCGCGCTCCAGCCAGGAGAGTGATTGGTCTCGCCAGTCGTCTCCCCTCCTCCCCCATCCTTACTTGCTCCAGCCTCCCACACCACTCCCACATCGAGGCTGCTTCCACCCGCCCGCTGCCCCCGTTGAGGCACTTCAAATGCCTGCATTTTCCAAAGGTGTAAAATAAATATTTCATTAAAACCACTTCAGAGGGGTCAGACAAGAGACACAAGAGTGTGTGCGTGTATATGTGCACGTGCATGCCTGCATGCATGCATGTTTGTCTGAGTGTGCACATATGGGTAGGTATGTAGGAGTGCCTGTGTGTACGTGCCTGTATATATATATATGTGCATGCATGTGTAAATGTATCTCCTCTTGCTAATGCTGTATATGTATGTGCATGCTTGCTTATGTGCATGTCTATGTGCTTGTGTGTGTCTGTGTTTGTATGCGCTCGTGCCTGCATGTGTATGTGTGTGTGTATGCTTGTGTGGTTGCATCTATCCAGCTGCAGGTGCCTGTGTTTCTAAATGTGTGCATGTCTGTATGTGTGTCTGGGTATGCGTGTTTCTTTGTATCTGTGCTTGCATGTTTGTATGTGTCTATCTATGTTTATATTTACGTTTTTTTTATTGCACATAAAAGGCCCAGGGGTATTTAAAAAACAATAGCTGAAAGTCTCGCAAATGCGAGACCTATTGCATTGCAAATGCTTGTTGTTTCATGCTCTACCCGTTTCGCATCCTCATTTCGTATTCCTGTCTAATTCACTCTCCTTTTATTTTACTTGCCTATTATTGCTTCAAATTCTGCTTCTAAGTCTCGTGTCAACAAGAAATCTATTTCATTTATATCTTCTCTCTCACATCCCTTTCTCTCTGTTACTCTACTTACCTTTTCAGGCCTGCTTTCGCCCCTTACAGTTTCTTGTGGTAACTGTGTCTCTCTTCCTGCATCATTCTCTTTTAACACTTTTTTCTGGCCCACACCGAACTTCTCTTTCTCATAATCATGGACCCATCTCAGCCTTTTTTGGAGATGGGGACTGGTGCTCTGGAGTGGTGGGCACAAGGAATGCACATGCGCAGTGCAGAGAGGAGGGCTGCTACTGCTGCTCTTCAGCCTTTGTTTTGCTTGACATGCTAAACCAGAGGTCTCAGGTTTCTGAGTGTTCATCAAGCATAGCTCATTTATTGCAGGCATTTTGCTTTAAATTCGGGGACTTGATGAATTACCCACGCACTAATGTGGGAAACTAACTTGAGAGCTCTAATGAATATCTGAAAAGGGAAGCGTTACTTTCCTCTCCAAGCAACTGTAATTAGCTTTGCTAAGAAAAGCTGCTTCTTCCACATGTCGAGGTCGAAGAGGGCCCAGAAAATGACCCTCAAAGATGTTTTATCTTTGTTGGCTGGTAAAACGTCTCCTTTTTAGGTTTCACCTGCTTGCTGTGCTTGTGAAATCTCTTGTATTTAATATATATTAAAAGGGGGCTCTTATCAGTTCCCGTGCTGAATTACTGTGTCTATCCGCTGTTGTGTGAAACTTTTTTTTTTTACTTACCCTGGCTGCACGCATTGAAACAGCTGTGTTATATTCCTGATCTTTTCATCGTGACGCCACCAAGGAGTATTAATTTGATCTCACTCTACATTTTATGTGGGCTTAAGTTCTTGAACTCGATTTTCTGACTTTGTTTTGGGCAGTTATATTAGTGTGCCTGCAGGAGCCCTGTGAAGATGTCACGTCACTCTCTCCCCGTATTGGAAGAACTGGACAACACTGCCATCTACTGTTTATTTTTTTTTATTGAATATACAATTGCTCTTTGTTAGAAGATGGTTCTGACCATCTGAGCCGCATGGATTTTTCGCTTTTTGAACACCTAATTTTTGAGCTTTTACTGTGGGAGAGCTCATAAGCTGGGACTCAGCCACAGTGATCTCATGATGAAACAGACTGCATGCGGATTGCACCGGTGTCTGCCTTGTGAGAGAAGGCTGCTGCATTGCAGCCAGGGTAAGGGGCACCGGACAGGTTACATGTAGACATGTGGGCACACGCGTGTGCACCCGTGTAAGGGCTGCGCAGGGGAGATCTCTGTCATGCGCAGCCTAGGAGTAGGTACAGATTGAATGGTGTGGCAGGAATTATGCAGAGTTGGGTGGTGACATGGAATAGGCTTTATAATGTGGGGAGACACATGTAAGGGAAAGTCAGTGTGCTTTACTGTTTTAACTGTATGAACACTCCATTACTCTCCTATGAAGACAGGGACCACTTGGTTTGTTTCACTTCCCTAGGGCCTACACATTCCAGACACGCACCAAAGTACACTGTAAGTTGTGTAAAAAGAAGTATTCTGCTGAGTCCAAAGCCATATCTGTACTGCTTATGGGTCATCCAGAAATGTCATATTCCTCTGACTCAGCTCATAACCAGAGCCTGGCCGGGTGTGACCCTGCCAGGCTGGATTAATTACCTTCCTCCCCAAGCTGTAGCATCAGAGGCCTAGCCCTTCACTGCAAGCATTCCAAGGGAGAAGGTCTTCTCTCCAGGAGGGAGAGATGGGGGTGACGCTGCAGGTTATCCATCAGCAGCTGTCACCCGGTGCCAGGCACCAGGCCTGCTCCCGGCCCGGGCCATGAAGTCAGCAAGGGGGGAAGGGGGCTTTTCAGAGACCATGTGGCATGAGACCCCTGGACTATGTCATTTTGAAGTATCCCAGAGGCCTGTGCAGGAAGGAGGGAGCAGGGGCAGAGAGGTGATGTGTCGCTGGAGGATAGGGCAGAGGTGCCTTCCTGCCAGCCCCCTCCAATTTCTCTTAAAAGGTCTTGCACAGGAAGAGGAGCTCTCTCTGGGGTGTGGTCTTGCTAGGAAGACTGGTGCTGGAGCCTGGCGCCATGGGCAGGTGGAAGGAGGAACCCCCTGACTGTCCTAGGACTTTGGACTGCGCCTTTAAGGGAGTCCAGGGCTAGTGAGGAGAAGCCTGGACCTCTGCGCAGTGAGACGAGAGGCCCAGAAGGAGAGCCAGGTGAAAGGCTGGCGCAGGAAGCCAGTGAAGCCAGCCCCTTGCGAGCAACCCTTCTAGAGGCCAGGAGGGTGGTGAAGAGTGCTCCAGGTGGCTAGGGATGGCCACCAGGAGCAAGAAGAGGCCAAGATTGTCCAAATCGGCCGCACGTGGGAAGAGATATGCCCCCCAGAAGGTAGGCGACCTTTTGCTGAGACCGACGACAAAGTATGTGGGGCTCCACTGCCGGTCTTGGATGTGCCCCCGGGGTGGGTCAGGTCCCGGGGGCTGCCCCCCAGAAGAAGAAGCCGTCGCGCCCCCGGAAAGGTGCCTACCGGGCCCAGGCTTCCCCTGGGCCCCCAAGAAGTCAAGTCGGGGAACGCCGTTGCCCCCCCCCTGTGAATTTGTCCCGGGGGATGCCAGGAGCCTACCCTGGCCCCCCGATAAAGAGAAAGCCGGCGAGCGCCGCCGTGATCCCCACGAAGTTATTCCAGGGGCCCGGGACCCCCAACTCCAGGCCCCACCGAAGACGAAATCGGGGAGTGTCGTTGTGCCCCCCGTGAAGGTGGAAGACAGGGAGGGCCGTCGTGCTCCCTGCAAAGAACGCCCTGGGGCCCGGGACTCCCACTCCGGGCCCCGAAGAAAAGGCGGAAGTCGGGGAGCACCGTCACGCTCCATGTGAAGATTGTCCTAGGGGGCCGGGGATCCCCAACTCCAGGCCCCGGTGTGAAGAGGAAAGTGGGGGGAGTGCCGCCGCACTCTCCCGCAGCAGCGGATAGGAGAGGGGAGTGACGTCGCACTCCCTGGAGGCCCCGCCCAACCAGCGGCAAACTCCGTAGCTGCCCACAGGAGCAGGCAGACCAGAATGGAAGTGCCGGCTCCCGTGGCAGCACGCGAGGGTGCTGGCCAGTCGGGGAGCCGGCGGGAGCAGCTGGGGGTGGACTCCCCGAGCTGCTCCCCAATGTACCTGCACATGGGGTCCGGGTGGGACCGGGCCCCCAAAGAAGAGCATATGCGGTGTGAGGCCGCCAGCAATGGCAGTGTGGCTCTATTCTGTGCATATTAGAGCCGCTGCTCTAATATGCACAGAATGGAGAAAAGCACCCCATAATGCCTAGCAGGGCAGTGTAAGCCCGTTTTCGGCGTGTGGTAACCACAGGAAGATGGGGCCACCACCATTGGTGTGACAAGGTGCAGGGGGAGCTGCAAGAGTAACGCAGACTTCCCCTGCACAAGAGAGGAAAGTCCCCCCCTAATTCTCTGGGGACTTACAAGAAACAACCCCTCAACGGTTTGGCTGGAACTTTTGTTCTGCAGCTGGGTGTGGGTGTTTGGGACTGCACCAAGGTGTGAAGTGCTGACCTGGGGGTGCCTTGGAGAGACATTACCCTAGAGATGAAGAGGTGCAATTGCACAAGTGGTGTATTTCCATTAGGTTGTTTCTTTTGGGAACTGGAAGTCACATACGATATGTGAAATGATAAGCGAATTGGGGTTATGCAACTAGGCATTCCTGCTAGGGTGCCTGGTTGTCAATGCTTAATCCTGTGGTTATAACTGTGATGTCTTTGAGGGGCTTTAATTGCATTGTATTATAACTGTTATCAGATATGATGAGTACTGTTATTCTAAGTGATGCCTGTGAGACCTGGCACTTCTTGGCGTGACTACCCCTGACTTTTTGCCTCTACCTCCACTATTTTTTTTGGCTGACTTAGATGCTTTGGACACTTTGCCACTGCTAAACAGTGTCAAAGTGTAAGTGTTCCCTGTATAAAGTAATGGTAATTGGTTGTCCATGATTGGTATGTTTGCCTTACTAGTAAAGTCCCTAGTAAAGTGCACTATGTGTGCCAGGGCTGGTAATGCAAATGCTACTAGTGGGCCTGCAGCACTATTTGTGCCACCCACACAAGTAGCCTTAAAAAGGAAACTCAGGCCTGCCATTGCAGGGCCTGCTCGCAGTTTGTGAAACTGCCATGTTGTTCTGTCAAGTGCACTCACTTGCCAGACCTTACCCTTCCCTTTCTGTGCACCTAAGACACCCCTACGGTAGGTCTAGGGTCCCCCCTGGACAGGGTGTAGTGCATGTGAAAGGTAGGACATGTACTAAGGTGTGTGTCATGTCCTGACAGTGAAACAATCTCTATTTCATTTTCACTGTTGAAAGGCCATCTTGTCCATAGGACAGAATGGGAGGGCTGTGTAATATGTTTTCCAGCCTGTCCTCCCAAAGGCTTAAGATGGAAAGGTGAAGTTTAGTATGCCTGAACTCACAATGTAATAATACATCTTTTTATGTAGGTGGTTTTTGCATTGTGTGTTCAGAAGCCACTCTTTTAAAAGTGGCTGTGTTTTTGTGCTCTGACATTTCTGTGTGACTCTGCCTGGCTGTGGATTGACTGTCTGGATTTGAAAGCGATAGGATCTGGGGAATGTCTTGACCCAGGGGAGGAGGTGAGACAGCAACAGGCTGACCTGCATCTGGAGTGTGGGGGGAGGAGAAGCCCCTAGAGGTGAAGAGGCCTGGGCTGCTGCTATAAAACAATTGTCCCATCTCCTGCTGAGTGATTGAGATTCCAGACCCCCACTAGTCAAAGGAAGAGAGGTGTCACTGGCAGGGAGGCACCCAGAACTGGTTTGAGCAGTGGTCAGTGCCCCCTGAAGCACAAAGACTTCAAAGCCATTGTGGGGTATAACTAAGAGAACTGAAGCCCCTGAACTTTGGAGAATGGCTTGATCAAGTGTGAACAAGACTGGAGCTACTTCGTGGTCAAGAGGACCTTTGCCAAGGAAGAAACAACTGAAGAGACTGATGGATAGGACTGCTCTTGCTGTGTGATCTGGGGCTGGCCTGCAGTGTCAACCAAGGAAAGGCTAAAGGGATTTTCCTGTGTGCTGTGTCCCTCTGCTTCAAGGACTTTGCGGTGTGCTGTGTCCTGAAGTAACTATCCCCAAGGGCCTGAGGCTGAGCTGGCTCCCTGTTCGGAAACACAGGAACACAAAAGTTTCCAAAGAAGACTCTCAGAGACGCTGTGTGCGTGTGCTCTGTCTAGCCTGAGACCCTCGAAGGAATCGCCTTGTGATCGTGTGCACCGGAATCCACGTGAGTCTCAACGCCATTGTGTGCGGGTGCGTTGTGCACCGCGAGACTTTCGTGAGGATTGGCCTTGTCATTGTGTGCACCGGAAGCCAAGTGAGTCTCAACGCCGTTGTGTGCGGGTGCGTTGTGCACCGCGAGACTTTCGTGAGGTTTGGCCTTGTGATCGTGTGCACCGGAATCCAAGTGAGTCTCAACACCGTTGTGTGCAGGAGCGTGGGGCACCGTGAGACCTTCGTGAGGATTCGTCGTGTTATCGTGTGCACCGGAGTAAAGTGAGTCTCAGCGACGCTGTGCGTGTGATCTTCGTGCAGTCGGAGACTCGTGTGTGGAGTGCCCAGTGATCATGCACCCGGAGTGAAGAAAGATTCAGCGACGCTGTGTGCGTGTGCTTTGTGGCAGCCTGAAATCTTCGTAAGTGAAGCGGCCCAGACCGGCAGTCCCGGAGGAGCTGAGTTGCCGGCCCGAGCCGCCGTTGCCATTTCGCAAAGCTGCATTGGATGCCCAGCCGCTGACCGAGGAGAGGAGAGTGGGTTCGCTCCCCCCAGGTAACGTGTGTCGACTCCTGGGGCGGGGTGGGGGCTGGGAGGGAGACACTCTCGGCCTCCCTCTCGTGTTGGCAGCGCGAGCCTCTGTTTCGGCTCGTGTCGCGGCCCGTATCGCCAAAGGAGTGGTGGTGCAGGGGCCGGAGTGCGAAGCTGCACTTTGGGATTACATCTTACTGTGTGAGGGGCAACTGTGAGAGGTGGAAAGATCGCCTAAGGCCCGGTGATCGGGGTCTGAGTGTATTACGCATTATTCCATTTCTGAAGAACGGAGTACCTGCCTGTCGTATTACACATTGCAACATTTCTGTATAACGGAGTACCTGATTAGAGTATTACGCATTGCATTATTCCTGCATACCGAACTACCTGATTATTCTATGATGCATGGTATTTTTATCTGCATAACGAACTACCTGATTGTCATATGACGCATTGCATTGTTTCTGAACAACGGTCTACCCGATTAGCGTATTGCGCATTGCATTTCTCCTGCATAACGAATTACCTGATTAGTGTATATGCATTGCCTTATTTTTGCAGAATGACATATCTGGTGGTGGTATCACGCATTGCATTATTTGATCATTGCAAAGTTCCTGATTGTTAAGTTACGCATGACAGTATTATTACATTGCAAAAGTATATGATTCTTGCATTACTACTGTATGATATGATTTTAGGAGTACAGGAGAATGTTTAGAAGTGCTCATTGATATCGCCAGAACTTACAAGGACTGGTTGGCCTAACAACTGGCCAGGCGAAATATTACACAACCTCATATGTTGGTTTTATATCGTGTGGTCTTATCGTATATCTTTTTACATAAAGTTTATACTCGCTTTTACAAAACTCGTGTGGAGTCTATTTGTGGTGTCATCAATGGATTATTGTGAGCGTGGTTGCGAATACTTTACACATGTGCCTTGAAGATAAGCCTGGCTGCTCGTGCCAAGCTACCGAGGGGGTGAGCGGGGCTATCTAAAAAGGTGACCTTCCTTTCCCTGACGTTAAAACGCGGGTCCCTACTTGGCCTAAGGTACCTACCTCAGCCAACCAGGGATCCCGGGTCTAACAATGCCTAAACATGTATTCTTGCTACTGCGTTAGATGAAGAACAACCCAGACTGTCAGCCACTGTGATTTAGGAGTGTATACTGTATGGTCAGTATGAATGCTATGTCAGGGTTATGTGTCACTAAGGCAGGTGTTCTCATTATAAATGCTTGTTTGTTGAGATAATGGGGTGGGCCGCCACTGGGATGGTGCCAGTGGGAAGGGCCCTCGCTCCCGGTTATGGTTAACTCAGTGCATTTGGGGGCAAGATGATGTGCATACATGGGAGTGGTGGTACTAGCCCCCCCCCCCTGCGGGCGGGGTGGAAATGTTATGCAATGTCCAGAAGTATTTCCAACCGCTTATGTAAATTTGTAAATTAATGCATAGTATTGAGTAGTGCTTGTGTGTAATAAATTTACTCTTTCTTTTTATAAAGCAAAGTACAGACTGGACAATCAATTATTGAGTGTTATTTCTGCGTACCTGCAAATGGCGATTACTAGCCCATACCACCTCCCTTGAGTAAGCCTTAGACTGCTCTGCACCGCTACCCTCTGAGAGTCAATCGCTACAATGGGGTGTTTGGTTCCCAGTGAAGGACAAATGTAGACATATTGTTTGTGCAGGCCTCACAAATAATGCCTCTTACATACATGTTCTCTTCAGGTGACGCCACCGGGTACTGAACCGACTACTGGTAGTCAAATCTGATGTCAAGTCGGATATCTTTGTTTTTAGGTTTCGCCTGCACAAACAGAATATTTTTAATCCCATGGGCGAAACATAATGTATTTACCAATGCTTGTTTAAATCAGCCTACTGCCTATTCTTGGTAGGAAATAAGCATGAGCAGCACCTACGCGACAATACATTGCATGCAATCATTCACTAGTGTGCCAGCCCTTCTCTGCAAATGTTGCAAAACACCCATGCTAGCATAGCTGCCAAGTTTCCCAGGTTCATGTGTAATGTGCTGTTCCAGTCCAGGTTTTTCCTTTGAATTCTGGGACTTGTAGTCATGCTTTATAACAGAATAAACAAGACTATAAGTCCCAGAATTAAAAAAAAACAACTGGAATGGAGCAGCACATTACGCATGCATCTGGGATACTTGGCAGGGCTGTGCTAGGCCATTCAGCATGCTATCTTTATCAAAATACAAAAGGGCCTCTCCACATACTGATTCCTGGAGCCACTGCACTGGCTGTACCAATGGTAGCATATTGAAGTGGCCTTCCCAAAGTTAAAGATTCACATGTTTGGCAATTGTTTTTTTAGGTCTCGCCTAGCGTTGCAGCGCGCATGCACTGCTCGCTCTGCAAGGCTTCATGTAATTGAGGAGATTTGAGAAGTGGTGATTAAGCCCCGCCCCTTATTTTAATTGGTTTGCGTCAATGTGCATGCTAAACGTTGTGTTTTTATTGTAAAGGAGGCTTCTTAGTCCCTCCTTGTTACCGCCCTGTCTCCTTTTGGCACCGCCCACCCGGACTGGATCTTATACTTGAGGCGTTAGACGGTGTCTTTTAATTCCTGGGTGAGCACTTTTTTTTGTTCATTCGCACAATGGCGTGGCGACAGCTTGTTCCGATTAGTAGCTGTGCGCTCACTTGTTTCCCTTAGCTGCCCTGGATGATCTATTCTTACTTCAGCTCTAGAATCGTACTTGCACCGTACTTCTCAATCTCACCCTTTTAACCTTCGCGATGGCTCACCCTTCTTTTTACCTCCGGTGCTCGATATATTTTTCACCCCTTTTCAGCCCAGTTATGCGGGGTCTCGAGCACCAGTTGCGTTACAGATGGACACATTTATTTTATTAGGCACTGAGAGATTAAGTGATTTGCCCAGAATCATGGGATGTTGAGCGTCCCTGCCGAGATTCGAACCCGGGTTCCGAGCTTCGAGGTCTAGCCGCATTGCCTTATCCTATTTGATATCGACTATGACCTGTGCTCTTTTCTCATTCGACAGAGTGGTTGAGTGGTTGTCCCGCCGTCTTTTTCTCAACCACCTTGTCTCTTTCCTCCCCTTGAGAGGGGAAGTTGTGTTTTTTCCGCTTTAGCATGCGTGAGGCGTCAAGAGAAGCCCCTCCCACCCCTTTTTCTCCTTTGGACCAGCCGGATGAAGCTCATTAGAGTTGCCATGCTTACGGCGGGTCACGTGGCTTCTGCTGCATGGATCTGTAAGTGTCAGCTGCCAGGGTCACCGGCTGGCTGCACAATAAAACAAATTAAGCTTCTTTTTAATTGGGAAGAATTTCAGAATATTGTACTTTGAGGGTCCTCCCCCCGTTGGCTGCATTCCTTCTGGTCTGTGCTGTGGGTGGTGGCTCGGTCGAGGGGTGAGAACGGGGGGTTCAGCGCATCCCGACAGGCTAAAGTGGTGCATTATCTATGTGTGATCAGAGCCGCTTTTTGTTTGCTTTCATTTCGTGGAGCGATGCCAAAATGGTTGACTGTGGCTCTTGTGACATACTTTTGTGCCTTCTGGCATGCGCATTTCTGTTAATTAGCTGGGCGCAGTTAACGTGGGTATGCGTTTGCTAATTCGAGTGTTTTTACCTGCATATTTCTGCACAATGTTAGCTATTTTGCAAGGTTTGCTGTTGCACAGTTTGTATGTTTGGGTACTAATGCTGGTAATTGTATATTTGTGTACCTTTGTTGTGTGGTATTATGTTATATGTCACATGTCTGCTGCGTGTATTTGTGTGTTGGCAGCTCTAAGGGGTCTGGAAGTGTGTGCATGTGTCTGATGTGTGGGACTTTCTGGCTATAAATGTGGGAGTGGGTGGATATGTGAATGTGTGTTACGTTTGTTTGTGCACATGAGAGCAAGGTCTGTGTGTCATTGAGAGGACAACCGACATTAATGAAGTTATACACATAAATTCAAAGACGTGCACACACATCTATAAGGAAGGTCTGTGTTTGCAGTTTGTGTCCTTTTTAAACTTACATGCATGTGTAATGTACAAATACCCTTTTTTGCTCATGCTGTGTTTATCAGCTCTGCGACACTGGAGACAGACGGCGCGTAATCTCTTCAAGAGCTTTTTGTGGTCTCGCCCTGCATAGAACCTCGAGGGTAGACAGCACTTTTTTCACACCTCATGAAGCACTTTGTTGCAAGAAAAGTCATCACAACTGTAACCACAATGGTTCATTAGTTGAAGTTACTTTTACACCGCTTAACTCAATAGCATGGCTTGAAGGTTCCACGAAGGAGCCATGGGCATTTTGGACAATTTGTACAAGTCAATAAAACCTGTTAACACCTAATGTAACAAGCATCATACATGATCTTCTAGCGAATACAGGTATGAAGCTTGGAGCTTAGTACATGCATCTGTTAAAACGGAGCTCACACGTAAAATGCCCCTGCCATTACCTGCCATCATGAATCTGGGCATTCCAGAAATGACACTTTGTGATGGTTGCTGAAGCTGGTGAAAAGAGAAATTTTGTTAGGATGGCAAAAGCATGGCGCAGCGTGGTCAAACTTTGATCACTAGGTTGTAAGCCTGCTGCTACACGGTGAATGGTTTTGAACAGAGGCCTCCAGCCTTTTCTGTAATAAGAGCTACTTATGTTCAATGAAAATCATCCAGAGCTACTAAAATTATTAATGTTGTAACAGCGAGCAGATCACACAAAATTATATTAGTGGCCACCCAATGCAATATTACTAGCAGTGATCAACACAGTTCATAGACATAGTTGCCAGTAGTGATGTAAAAAAGGCTTTATCGATCTAGAAAGCCTCTGCATGGCTAATAGTTGACAGCCTTCCTTGGAATACCCCTGGCACCAATGTAATATACGCAATAAGGCTCTACCACGCTGCATTAGTTATCACTCAAATATCAGCTTTAAATACATTTTGAAAATGCAACCATTTTTCTCCAAGCATCAGCTTATGATTTTGAAAATACACAAATTTACATCTCGACTGCACGCTTTTCAGTTTTGGAATACATATATTGATTCAACAAAACAAAAGCTTCTAATTTAACAGAGTGAGCTGCACACATGCAAGCTACTTATAGGTAGCTAGAGAGCTACCAGTAGCTCACAAGCCACTCCTTGGAGAAGCCTGGTTTAGAATATTCACTAAAACAATACTGATTTGGGAAGATGGCAGTTCCCTCTTTATGCATTAAGCCAATATTTTATTGTATTTCCCCCCCTTTCAAGTCAAAATTACATCATTATTGCCAGCTGCAAAGGGCTGTCCTTTTGCGAGAGTTTGAACTATTAGCATTAGAAATGACAATGCCTTTTATATAAATGTATCTAAGAAAAACACATAAATAAAAGGCATTATCATTTACAATGCCAATAGCTTAAAATCTTGCAATTGCGAGACCTATTGAATTGAAAATGCTTGTTGATGCATACTGCTAGTGCACATCTCATACTGCCAGTGGGAAACAGGGGAGTAGCTAAAGGGGAGCCGATGGGGTAACTTGCCTCACCCCAACCCTCCCACTTACTAAAGATCAGGACATTACTTCCTCTTCTGTCATCTTTGTCCTTACACAGTGAGCAAATCTCCTATTCAACAGACATTGTTCACCTAGCCCAACCAAAACAATTACTCGATAAGGCACTGCTCTCTCCCATAATACCTCAAAAAGGGAAACAACTGGGGGCATGGCCACGATGGCGGACGACTAAGATGCTATTCTTCGTCCCTCCGCTCGTGCCCGGGCTCCTGTGGAGGTGGAGAGGGGGTCTCAACCGGGCAGCGACGATGGCCTTAAACCCTGCGTGACGCACAACTGCCTAATTTGAAGTTCCCGCAGCCCCAGAGCGAACAACCCCTGGGCCTGCGAGGACAAGAGGTGGCAAGGCCGAGGCTCCAGCTCCCCGACCCAGGCTAACAGGGTCGGGCACTGCACTGGACCATCACCGAGGCCGGGGGAGAGGACCGGAGCGAGGAGTTGTTTGCCAGACTCTCTTCGCTCCGCAGCCTACAAGCAATGAAGGAACGAAGAGTGCACCGGTGCCGGGCCGCAACCCGGCTGGGACACTGAGGTGACCTCACCTGGGAACCAGAGGTGAACCGAAGAGATCGGCGCTGTGGGGCGGCGCTCCCCGACAGGTTCTTGAATTGGAGCGCATACACAAAAGAACCAGGGTGCCATGGGTCTGGTGTCAACTTGAAACTGCATGATCACAGCTCGTGGGCACTGACATTGATAGGGCAGAATATGCTGCTCTGCAATTGCGGCATTAATTTTATGTGGGAGGGGAGACAGATGTGGATGCCTTCTGGCTAATAGACTGCGAGTACAGCGCCAGATGGTGTTAGATGCAGCTGGATCGGAATGCAGAGATGATCTGCAAATAGTGGAGGCGTTTCACAATTTCTATACCGACTTCTAAACTGCCCAACACCTTCCTATCGAGGCATCGACACAATATCTCCAAGGCGCGACCCACCCTAAACTAACACCAGATCAGGCAGCTGACTAAGACCACCCCAAACGCATTGAGGAAGTGATTTCCGCCATTGCCTGTCTAAAACTTCTCAAATCTCCAGGCCCGGATGGGTTTTCAGTAACTTTTTATAAAACGTTATGCCCAACCATAGCGCCTATTCTCACTAGGCTGTTCAATGTGATAGGCAACTTCTCTGCCATTCCTCCCCTCGATGCTCCTGGCCTCTATTGTGGTCCTTCAAAACAAGTAAGGACAAATGACATTGCTCTTCTTATCGACCAATATCTCTTTTGAATGTGGAGCTAAAACTCTTTACGGGGATGCTGGTGCCCAGGCTGGGGCCCATGTTACTTAGTCTTGTGGACCCTGACCAAGCGGACTTCGTTGCGACCTGACAGTGCAGTGATAATACTAAGAGACTACTCCACCTCATTGACAAAGTCCAATGCTACGACACGGAATGCATGTTGCTATCGATCGACGCTGAAAAATCGTTTGATAGAGTAAACTGGCAGTATCTAGCAGCTACTCTCGAACATTTCAGAATAGGAGACCGCTTTTGCAAATGGATTTCTAGTAGCTACACACAACCAATAGCAGTGATCCGAGTGAACGGGCACTCCACTCCATTCCCGATCCGCCGGGGCACAAGACAAGGGAGCACGCTCTCTCCCCTACTGTTCGCTGTATACATGGAGTCCATGGCTGGGAGAGTTTGAGTTAATCCCCTAATAACAGGTATCCAATTTGGGGGGAACGGCATACCATCAGTCTGTATGCAGATGATGTTATAGCTACCTTGGAGGACCCCTTGACCTCATTGCAAGCCTTTCTCACCGAGTTAGAGATGTTCGCCCAGGCAGCATGCTTTAAGGTTAATATACATCAATCACAGGCCCTCAGCATGTCCCTTTGTGCCCCCACCCAGGATGCCCTAAGGCTCTCCTGCTCGGTCCAATGGGCAACGGGCTCGATCTCCTATCTAGGGTTCTGACTTACGGCCACGACCCGGGCCACGGTCTCCCTTAATTACAAGAATATACTTCACCAGGACCGTCAGGACCTACATCGATGGAAGCTCTATAACTTCTGGATGGGCCACATTCCAGCTTTGAAAATGAATATACCACCAAAGATATTATACTTATTTCAGAAGCTTCCAGTGGAGCCCCCACCTGGGGTTATCCGCCCTCTACAACAAGAACTTAACTCCTTTGTCAGGGTGGAAAAGCGGCCTGAGTCAGCAAAGACTTAAGCTACAGACCCCCCCGGAGAGGGTGGCCTCGGTATACCAAACCTGCACCAATATTACCTGGCTATGCAGCTTCGATCCCTATTGGAGTGGTCGCGCAACGAATCAGAAAAGCATTGGCTTTTTATGGATCGGGCAGTAGCCGGACAATCTCTATGGAGGATCCCCTTCCTCCACAGATTCAAACCTATCTTAAAGGCCTGGGATTCAACATCGGGGAAGTGCGGACTTTCTTCCTTTTCATTGCCCCTGACACCCATAGTGAACAATCCTGACTTGACACCAGGTCTTGACACCAGGGCCTTCCACCTCTGGAACCAGGAAGGATGCAGATCAATATGCCACCTCTTCGATGGGGAGGGATCTCTACCCTTTGAGAGTCTACTCTCGGACCTCGCCTTGCTGGAGTCCGAGCACTTCCGCTACAAACAAGTGCGACACTGGGTGATGCACCCTTGATTCGCCCCAATGCACAACAGCACCTCACCCCTATGAAAAGTGTCTGCTTTCTAAAACCTCAAATGCTCATTTCATTACAGAGCTATATGGCTTCCTGCGCCCCCGGCACCGTCACTCAAATCCCCGGGTCAGAGGTGCTGGGAATTAGAGCTGGGCCATACGTCAACACAGCGGGAATGGGGCGACATCTATCACCGCGCAAGACATACAGCTCGCAACATTTCTAGCATTAAAACAGTGACCAAAATAGCCACTTACTGGTATCTCACTCTCTCCCCCCCCCCTACTACATAAAGGAAACCCTGCCCGCAAGCATGACTGCTGGCGCAACTGTGGCTCTCAAGGCACATTAACTCATTTGCTGTGGGACTATCCCAAACTCAAATCCTATTGGGCACAGGTCCTTGACAATATAGACACCCACTTCGATACACAACAACCTCACTTCTTACTTACCGAACTATGTCATTCTTGGCTTACCTAACGCACTCACATTCCGACTTAATTCATGCAGAGGCAGACAAATTGGCCTTGCTCTGGGTGCGGCATTGCAGAACATACTGTCTCTCTGGGGTTCGGAGCAGGGTACCACTTATCAGGGATGGCTGCATAGACTATGGTATGTGCTTGGCATGGGGCATATCTCCCTCTCTTTACTAAATCAAGGGTCATCTTTTCCAGACCTGTGGCGCCCATTTCTCTCCCTTCTGAGCTCGGAGTACCGTGAGCTTACTTGCCCTAAATACCTACGCCTTCTGCGTCTTATGGAGCCCCCTTCCAGCTCTATATAAAGACACACAGACATTCCCATATTCCTCTAGGAGATTGGCAATAGGTCTCCGGGGGAAGGTTGGTGGGATGTAGGGGGGCGGGGGGGTAGGTTGGTGTGTTGGGATTGTTGAATAATTATGACAATACACCTGCTAACATGCTTCTGGCTATCGCTAGCTTTGTTTTATATAACCAATAAAAAAGATTTAAACCTAAAAAGGGAAACGGCACAGTTCCTGTGTTTTTTCTTCTGTAATGCAGTACGGTTACCTTTCCAAACATTAAGTAATAATTTATCTTTGTCACCTATTTTTAGTTTGAAGTAGTGTTTTTCTCATCTTTCCCTTTTTTCTCCTGCTGCCTGCAAAAACGATTTTTGCTGTTCTCCACGGTGCTTAATTTGAGACGGCAGTTGCAGGTAGAGCCCACTAACACGAATTTTTCCTTGCACGCTTTGATCCATAGCAAGCTAGAGAAAAACACATAAGGGGAAAGGTGGGGGAAAAGAAACACAGAAAAAGAGTGGAAAATGGAGAAAGGGGTGAAAAAGAACCTGTAAGAGTGAGGTAAAGAGATAGGGAGAGTCTGGTGATGGATTAAAGATGCGTGAGGGGGAATCAAGACTATAAAACCTTGGCATTTGTCACCTTGGCCTTCAATAGTACCGGCCACATGTTTCTATGGAAAACTGTGGACCCCGGCATTCGTTCTTTTACAAATTTACATCTTGCTGAGAAGGCGGAACGATAACTTTCCAAGACTCACTGAGTTGTCTAATGTAACATGACCCAGATTCTATCAGTGTCTTCTGCTTTAGTGTTCAAATCCTTAAAAGCTTACCCTACCTTTCTACAGTGGCTTGTCGTGGAGGGGATTGCTGATTGTGTTTCCGGTGCCTGATTTCATAATGGCGGCTCCTGAGCAAGTTCGTGGGTCACAATAATGCTTTGCTGGGTAACCACCCAAAATGTCTTCTGGTTCTTTGAACCTGCTCAGAATAGTGCAGCCGGAGGCCGACGCAGCACAAAAGCACCACCAGTGCAACTCACCAGTGCATTCTTCTTAGGAGCTGGCAGCTTCTGTACACAAAGAATGCCCTCACAATGCAGGCTGCAGCAGCTGATCGAATCCACTGTTGAGGTGGCCTATGAGGTCAGGGAAGCACCTCAAATGCTCAAGTACTGAATATGGATTTCCAAGAAGACTCCACAGGGGACCCTGAAGAGGAAGTGAGTCAGGTGTCATTTTGTAAAGGGATCCAAATTGCTGTTATAGCATTTAAGTGACATTTTAGGGTTCCCGAATCTTACATGAGTGGGGATGTTTTATATAACAGCAAAAGGAGTCAGAGTCATCAGCCTAGGATATTGACGAATAAATGGGGAGACTTAAAAAAGCAGTCCTTCCAGAAATTTTTGTCAGACAGTACCCAGTATAGGACTCTGAATGTTAGTTCCCAGCTGTTGTAAAGGTTGATAATCTCAAGGCTGGGCTATCAGGGTAAGATACTGTAATTTCTGAGGATGCTTCGCCATCACATGCAATTGACAAAAAAGATCCTATGCAGCCTCAAATCTTGTTGTCTGGTTAATGTATGTGCTACTTATACAATCAAATCTCTCCAAAAAATGTCCCTTGACTGGCATGGACGTGCACTCCTGACTTGAGTACCCCAGCTGCAACGATAGCTAGATCCTTGGTAGTGAAGGAACATGGATCATGCATGTGCCCCATAATCTTGGCCAAAGTGCTACCCTCTTGGCGATTAAAGGCTCCTGCCATTATCAAAGAGTTAAGTAGTGTGAGCGTGGCAGTGGCAGCGTACCGTGTTTTTGAAACAATGATCAGTAGTGTGAAAAGGTCTTTATACCTGTGTCACTGGAGTGGGGCCTACTCACCCACTTATGTACGGGTCTGCTGCTGTGCGCATAATTTCCTCTTGGCCTACATCCTGCCAGCATGTTGAGCTGTGCAGCTCACATGTTTGTGCGTGGTTGCTTTGATAAATGTGTGACTGTAAGTTGTACCCAGAGGCATGGAGGGCTGTGGATTCTACATTTGAAACCGAGGGCCTTGGAAAGACATGTAGAGGTTGAGAAGCACACATTCCTGAGAGCTGGATGGGACACAAACCTGGGAAAGAGAGAGTCAGGCTATCTCATGCATGTAAACATAACTCTGGTTCTGGGCACATTTCAGGAAGAGGGAGGGTATTATATGAGAAAAACTGCAGAGACAGGGAAACATAAAGAGCAGGGCTGGGGCCTCTAAAGCAGTGAGGCTGACAGTCAGGTGTGACCCTCAAGGCACACCCACGGCCTGTGTTGTGGAGCTATCAAGGTTGGAGTTGCTCCTGTTGTGATAGACTGCTTCCTGGATAAATGACAGAACAAATGAGTGGGCACTTCTAAGGAAACATTACCCAGTGCACAAAGAGAAAGACACTAAGGGCCAGATTTAGAGTGTGGCTGAGAGGTCACTCCATCACAAACATGATGAACGTCCCATCCGCCATATTACAGGTCCATTACATCCTATGGCACTTGTAATACGGTGGATAGGATATCCGTCACGTTTGTGATGGAGTAACCCATCTTCCAAACTCTAAAACAGGTCCTAAATCACATCTATCTCTGGAAAATGTAGTGTAAAAAGAAGGACTTGAGGTTCAAAAGTCAACTGTGGTTGGACATCGACGTGGAGAAGCGCAGCAAGACGTCTGTCTTTTGTGACCAGGTCTGGGGACTAATATCTGCTAGTCTTCATGCTGGGTGAGGGAAGGGGCCATAACGGAGGGGGGTGCCGCCCCTGGTACTTGAGCAACTGAAAAGGATTGTGTGTGCAGAACTTTTTGACCGTTGTGCATTTTTGGGGAGTTTTTGTCAGAAATATGTAAAAATTGTGAAAAAATGCACACTTATAGTACAAATCCTCGCAAACTTTTTCACACTCATTTGGTACATGTAAGGAGCTCATTTTCGTCATTTTGCATATGCAATCAGCATTGCATAAAGCCATGGTAAGGGCCTATTTTAAAACCGAAGTGGTGCAGTTTGTGCTCACCTCCAACCAGAAGCCATTGGCATAAAAGGTTCAAATTGAACTTTCTGCCATTTTAAAACTGCGACCTGTGTCTGAATGAGCTCGAAAACAGTGCCTTTTCCAGACGATGGATAGTGTTATATGTGGGTGGTGTAATGGAATAGGTGGCTGTGTTACACTACATTGTAACCTCCTGAACAAACTCAACATTCTGGGTACTTCCGTAAAATATATTCTTCGTTGAGGAATAACCTGTGTAGGAAGTGGTTTTCTTTCCACATTTAAAAGGCCAGGCCTAGCACCAGTTGTTTGATTGTGGTAATGTACACAGTGGACCGCGGTAAGATACTTTATCGCTGCATTTATATTGCAGTAACATCACTTTACTTTCAGCTTGCGGTAATACAGTTATCATTACTATCTTCTTATGGGCCTGAATCCCCTTCTGTGTACGGGACATACACTGTCCTATGCAATGGACGGACTTTGTACTCAATAAACAATTTACAACCAGAGCGAAGTTCAGACGTGACTCACCTACAACCGTGACGCGCAGCGGATAAAGGATATAAGAATATTTCGTTGTTGGGTGCTCATTGTGTTCATATCGGAAGTAGTAGTTTCTTTCATCCCATCTCCTGACGTCATCGATGCTCAGGGAACAGTCGCTTCTCCTCACATCTCCCACCAGTCTGAAGCGGCCTCTGGTTTCCTCGCGGATCTCTCTGTTTCCATCGTTGGAAGCCACGGCCGCGCCGTACCAGTCGTCACCTTGAATGAACCAGTATCCGCGGGAAGTCACAGCTGCCTCCTTCGTCTCCTCGATGGTGAACTCGCAGGGAATGAGGACACACAGGCCCTCCTGCGCCGTGACGGGGCTCTTGGGCAGGGTCACGGTGAAATATGCATCTCGGTCTCCGTCGGCACCGAGGACTCCTGCGGAGAGAAGAGCAGAGAGCCGGAGGTTTCAAACAACATACGTGCCAACATTTTAGAAGGGGAAAGTGGGAGATTTTTTTTAAATAATCGGGAGAATGTATTTCTCCTGTTGACTTCTATTGAGGCCTGAATCGGGTCTATTGTCATGCACTGGGGCTAAATGAAACCCTGAGTCACACCAGACGAGTCCCATCTACAGACCCTGATGAGGAATCAGGTTTTTGCATTTAGGAATCGGTAGGCGGGAGACTAGCCTTGGAATCGGTAGGTGGGAGACTAGCCTTGGAATCGGTAGGCGGGAGACTAGCCTTGGAATCGGTAGGCGGGAGACTAGCCTTGGAATCGGTAGGCGGGAGACTAGCCTTGGAATCGGTATGCGGGAGACTAGCCTTGGAATCGGTAGGTGGGAGACTAGCTTTGGTATCGGTAGGTGGGAGACTAGCCTTGCAATCGGTAGGTGGGAGACTAGCTTTGGTATCGGTAGGCGGGAGACTAGCCTTGGAATCGGTATGCGGGAGACTAGCCTTGGAATCGGTATGCGGGAGACTAGCCTTGGAATCGGTATGCGGGAGACTAGCCTTGGAATCGGTAGGTGGGAGACTAGCTTTGGTATCGGTAGGTGGGAGACTAGCCTTGGAATCGGTAGGTGGGAGACTAGCTTTGGTATCGGTAGGCGGGAGACTAGCCTTGGAATCGGTATGCGGGAGACTAGCCTTGGAATCGGTATGCGGGAGACTAGCCTTGGAATCGGTAGGTGGGAGACTAGCTTTGGTATCGGTAGGCGGGAGACTAGCCTTGGAATCGGTAGGTGGGAGACTAGCTTTGGTATCGGTAGGCGGGAGACTAGCCTTGAAATCGGTAGGCGGAAGCCTAGCCTTAAAATTAGTAGTCTCCCGCCTGAATCGGGAGGGTTGGCATGTACGTAACAATATGATATAATGGCGGGAACTGAAGTGAAGAGGACCAGCAAGAACCACAGTGGCCGCGGTGGAAGCAGAGGGGAACGTGAGACACGAGGAAGGAGCGTTTTCATCAATCATTACTAAGATTATATAGTTAAAGCTACATAATATAATTAAATATAGCTATTTTTGTATCTTTTCAAACTTAACACGCTATCACAGTGAAGGCAGATACGTTTTTTGTTGTTGTTTTTTTTAAGCATTTGCAGGAAGCAATCATACAGAAGTTTGTTTCCGTTTGGAAGAAATCCATCACAAACCAAATTCTATTTTCTTGTTTTCTGGGTGGTGCCCATTGTGTCAATCTTTGTTGGTGTCCTCCTCCCCGCCAACGGTGGCTCCTCCATTTGATCGGAGGAGCGTCGACCCACAAGTCCCAGAGCTGAAAAATGAAACGGTAATAAAGTTTATTTATTACCGTTTTAGTTTTCAGCACCCTATCCCGAACTAAGTATCAGGACAGGGCGGGTTCAGCGCTGCAGAGTGGCAGAAGCAGGGAGCTGTGCGCTTTAAAATGCGCATGTCTCTTTGGCCGGCTGTCTTGGGATGGCTGGCCAGACATTTGCATTTTAAAGTTCTCTAACCTAGCTGTGTTACACAGATAGGTTAGAGAAAGCGCAGGCCTCCAGTGCTCTTAGGAGTGCTGGGAGAGTCTGATCTAACCAATCCTGGAGATGCCTTTCATGCTGTGAAAGCCGTGCCAGGATTGGATAGTGAAGTTTTCTGTATCAGGAGCTTCCTGGAAGACACCCAAGGGAGGAGGACATTGCACTGCGGAGGTTAGTGAATTATTTTTATTTTTGTGCCCCCACCCTGCCCAACCACCCTCGGTATAAGCCAGCCGCCACTGCTCCCCACCAAAAACACCCTCTTTCTAAACAAATTCCTTTGCTACCATGCTCCACCAGTGTCTCTCATCTGTCCATAGCTCCTCTCTCACATGCATTTCATTTGCTTAATAGAGTTACTCATACCAGTATAGTGTGTCCGAGCACTGTATATCACACATACAGGGCCAATTAATCATACTTGTGTAAATCAGTCTATAGGAAATGCTACATAAGACAATGAGGAGTACAAGATGTAGGAATCACCACCACTAGTAGGCAGCATGTTTTTAGAGTGTTTAGTCGTGAAAAGAACAAACTCAGGATTTAAAACATATCACAGTGGTTGGCTTTACTAATAAGAATGTATTTCTACCAAAACAAACCCTTTTTTTAGCAACATTCAGCTAATAAAAACTCAGGGCAGGGGGAAACATAATGTTATAACGTTTACTATGCGGTTTGCATGCAGCACTTTGATGACGGTTCATAGCTCACTGTACTATATTAGGGTTGGAACTAGCAAACATATCTCTATGAAAAAAGCAGTAACCCGCTGTTAGATCTGACAGCCTTAGGGTGGTCTTCCCCAAACTTTTTGCTTGCTTCTCTCCATTTTTAGACCTTGTTTTTGCTGATTTTAGGATGCTGCACACTTTACCACTTCTGACCAGTGCTAAAGTGCTTGTGTTCTCTTCCCTAAACATGGAAACATTGGCTTAACCCCAATTGGCATACCTAATTTACCCATAAGTCCCTATTAAAGTGCACTACATCTGCCCAGGGCCCGTAAATTAAATGCTACTAGTGAGCCTGAAGCACTGATTATGCCACCCTCTAACCATGGCTCAGGCCTGCCATAGCTGGGTCTGTACGTGCAGTTTTAAACTGCCACTTCGACCTGGCAATGCAACCTCTTGCAAGGCACAAACCTTCCCTTTTCATGCATATAAGTCACCCCTAAATTAGGCACTGT
This sequence comes from Calotriton arnoldi, assembly GCA_963921515.1. Taxonomy (NCBI): domain Eukaryota; kingdom Metazoa; phylum Chordata; class Amphibia; order Caudata; family Salamandridae; genus Calotriton; species Calotriton arnoldi. The sequence continues at coordinate 1,682,177 of CAWUFW010002939.1, read as the reverse complement.
CTACCCACAGGGCAGGGTGCTATGTATTTAAAGGGTGGACATGTACTTTTAAGTTTTACATGTCATGGTAGTGAGAAACTCCCAATTTCGTTTTTCACTGCTGCAAGGTCTGTCTCTCCCATAGGAGAACATTGGGATTACCTCATTACATCTTTTAAGTGTAATTCCTAATTGTGAAGAGTTGAGTTTGACTTTTCAAGTTTAGAGTCACAGAACTCACACTTTAAAATCACAACTAATAGTGAAGTTGGATTTTAAATTCCAGCTTAGCAAGTGCCACTTTTAGAAAGTTGAAAAAAGAATGAGCCTGTACCTTGCGTTCTTTGTTTAGTATACAATTTCACTAAATAGTCAAACCCATCGATTTCAGTTTGAGCAGGTATTTTATTTTAACCTTTTTATTTTCACTAAATTCTTATTTTTTGCTGCTTTTTTGATCAGAAAAAAACATGTGTCTGGTCATATCAAAAATTCTAGACATAAATGTGCTATACAACCTATATTTACATAAATCAGTGTGTGACTTTTACAAAAAAGAAGAAAATCTAATACATATATCACATCCAATACATATATCACAATTGTTATTCTCAATTTTAATCCTGAAACTCTTAAAGCGTCTATATTCAGTATCCCAAATCAATACAGGGGAAACTATTATTTTAGAAATCTTCTCAGATAAAATTTTATTCATTATTCCTCTGTATTTTTATGTGCTGTGTGCCTGTGCCATGTGCCGACGCGTTTCGAGTCCTGGGAGTTGAATACCAGGAATCTCATCAGGGCTTTTGAATTTTAACAGCAATGGTGGTTTCTGTAAGGGTGTGTAACATAAAACGATTATTACAAAGGGCTCCTTTCTGTCTCACCTTAAATTCACCATTCTCATTATTTCTATTCGGGTTCTTTACCTGAGAATTCTTACTAATCTTCACCTTAAGGTATACGCTTCACCAAAGGACATTTAATCTCAATCACTAGGGATTCTGTTAAAAAACAGAGAGCACTGTCAGTATTGTGCATTCTTTACTGCGACATTTTAATATCTCTTTTTCCAGCAGTCGTCTCCTACCTTATCTTTGTCTTTTTATAAGGCAATTGCATCTAGTTTCCTGTAAATAAGGAAAATACTTAATCATACTTTTAAGTTGGCATTTACTTACTTTAGCCATTTGGCACCTTCTTCCTGTCTCTGGATTACACATCTGGGGTGGGTGACAGCTGGCTTCTGCATTTCCTCTATATAGGCACACACAAAGGAAGGGTATGTGTGCCTGTGAGATGCAGATGGGGCATCCTGAGTAGGATGGGAGGTAGGACCTGACACATACCTCTGAAAAGGCTATGTCCTGTCCCCACGGTGAACAGCCATTACAACGCAGCTGTTTCACTGCAAGTCATTACATTGCATGCGTTACAATGCATGCGATGTAACAACGCGTAACCATTACTACGCATACCATTACATCGCATGCGCTTTTACAACGCATGCGATGTAATGGCTATCCACATCGTTGTGAGGAAACTGAGGCTCTTCCGTTTCCTCACAACGACATGCACCGTGCAGACGACGTGAAGCAGGAACCAGGAGAGAGGAACCATGAGGAGAGAGAGGTAAGGGGGATTGGGGGTAGGGGGAGGGTCGTGCTGGGGGTAGTGTTTCAGTGTAGGGACCGGACTAGGGGGCCGGGGAGGGTCGTGCTGGGGGTAGTGTTTTAGGGTTTAGGGTAGTGTTGTGGTGTTCGTGTAGTGTAGAGTAGTGTTTTAGGGTTTAGGGTGGTGTGGGGGGTCGTGCAGGGTAGTGTTTCAGTGTAGGGACCGGACTGGGGCGGGGGAGGGTCGTGCTGGGGGTAGTGTTTTAGGGGTTAGGGTAGTGTTGTGGTGTTCGTGTAGTGTAGGGTAGTGTTTTAGGGTTTAGGGTAGTGTTGGGGGTCGTGCAGGGTAGTGTTTGAGTGTAGGGACCGGACTGGGGGTCGGGGGAGGGTCATGCTGGGGGTAGTGTTTTAGGGTTTAGGGTAGTGTTGTGGTGTTTGTGTAGTGTAGGGTAGTGTTTTCGGGTTTAGGGTAGTGTTGGGGGGTCGTGCAGAGTAGTGTTTGAGTGTAGGGACCTGACTGGGGGTCGGGGGAGGGACGTGCTGGGGGTCGTGTTTTAGGGTTTAGGTCTTGCCAAGTGGTGCCAACCCAGTCCTGGAGCCTTGGAAGTGGGTCTCAAGGTTTGCTCCAGTGCAACTGATGCATCCTCAGCAGCAACCAGGATCGATGTGCTTTTGCTCAGAGGGCCCTGCATGGGTCCTGTATCCGGCCCTTGCTCCCTCGTGGTCGGCCTGAACTCTTGACTTTGTCCTGGTCCAGCACGACCGATCAACTTTAAGTGCTGCTTGCTTTTAGGCGTTAATCTTCAGGCGCTACTTGCTTCTAAGCCCTATTTTTGCATCTTATCTTTAAAAATTCATATCTTGACTTCTACACATTGGATGTTTGTCCTTTTGGTCTTGTTTTATTTATAAAATCATAATATATTCTTCTAACCTGGTGTGGAGTCTTTTTGTGGTCTTTGTGTGTTTTTTCACTGTATTATTGTATGAAGTGTTGCACAAATACTTTACACATTGCCCCTTGAGTTAAGCCTGACTGCTCTGTGCCAAGCGACCAGAAGGTGAGCACAGGATAATTAAAGGTGTGTTGTGACTTATCCTGACTAGAATTGTGGTTCCTGCTTGTATAGGGTGCATACCTCTGCAAATCAGAAACCCAATTTCTAACAGGATGCTTGCTCCTCTAGCCCTCCATAAGCTTTGCAATTGCACCAGATGCTCCTTACATGCACTGTGCTTACAGCCACCTTCAGGACTTCACTTCTCAGTGCATGAACTGGATGATATATTAGGATGAAAGCTAGCAGGGGTAGTTCTGCAGTGTACAATATAATAGCCATTTATAAAGCGCACAGCTACCTCAAACAGAGGTGTCCCGGCGCTGCGCAGACTACAACAGCGAAATAGCAACAGACAGATATTATCCCTGCTTAAAGAGCCAGGTTTTTAAGGCCTTCCTAAACTCATGTTCCGATTCTAACTGGTGCAAGTAAGATGGTAAAGAGTTACACTATCTTGGAGTCCTGACCGATAAGGACCTACCCCCATGTCGGGTCTTGGCATATCGATGGATGCAGAGCAGACGCTGGTGGTTGGATCTTAGAGTTCGTTCCTGTCGATATGGGCTGAGCCTTAGCTTGAGGTAGCCTGGGCCCATAGCTCCCATGGCTTGGAAAGCAAAGGTCAACGCCTTAAATCATTCCTCTTAGCCACCAGGAGCCAATGTAATTGTCTCAGGTGGGGGGAGACATGATGACAGAAAGGGACCTGGCTATTGCTGCAGCATTCTGAACCATCCATAGTCTGTGTATCAGGTAGGCTGCCAGCCCCAGATATAAACTGTTGGTGTAATCCAACTGTGAAGTCACCAGCGCATGTACTATTATCCTGCGGCTCTCCTCCGGGAGCAATTAGAGGAATTTCCTTATGCTTCTCAACCTCCTAAAGCACCCTGAAGAAATCTGCCGTACTTGTGCCCTGAAGGATAGATCCGTCTCGCACTTGATGCCAAGATTTCTTACTGCCTCTACTGGAATCGGAGGAGGTTCCAGGTCTGCAGGCCACCAGAGGCATGATGCAGGAGGGGGTGTCTGACTAAAAAACAGGACCTCCGTCTTATCTGCATTTAATTTCAAGCAGTTACTATTCATCCAACTTGAAATATCTATCAACATTCCTTGAATTTGTGAAAGGTGGCAGCGGATTGTTCTTTAAAAGAGAACACCAACTGAGTATCATTCGCATAAGAGACCACCTTCACCCCCAATGATGCAATGTGCGCAGACAGTGATGCTAATTAAATATTAAAGAGCAGTGGGCTCAAGGCAGAGCCCTGAGGCACTCAACACAATAGAGGTTTTTGTGTAGATTGAAATGGCCGAAGAAAAACCTGTTGGGAACGATCTTCAAGATAAGACCGGATCCAGGAGAAAGCCACCCCCTGAATGCCAGACTGAATTAGTCTTTCCAGTAGGATTGGGTGTGAAACCGTGTTGTATGCTGCTGATAGGTCTAACAGTACTAACATGGCCGATGTGCCACCATCAACAGCCATCCTCACAGACTCAGCCACTTCTACCAGTGTAGGGTCACATTGGAGGCAGAAGAAGAAGCCAGAGGGGGCACTTGCCCCCCTGGTCTCTAATTGGCTCTGTGCCTGCACCAGTTGCTTCTTACATGTTATGGCATTGAGCCAACTGCCAGACTGCACTTCGGACAAAGCCTAGCAGGGGCATGTTCTGTTGGTGTAAGGGCACACCATGGTAAGAAAGGGAAGCCAGAGGTGGCAATTTTGACCCCGGTCCACTATTTGCTCCATACCTGCACTAGTTGCTTCTTGCTTGTGCTGGAGCACGGGGTTCAGCTCGTCACTTACACCTCATCACATTCGCGTCATCACATGTCATGTGCATCAATCAATCAATCAGGATTTGTAGAGCGCGGCTGCCTCACCCGTGAGGGTCTCGAGGCTCTGTGGGATCGTGCTGCAGGATCACGCTGCTCGTTCCTGTTGGTTGAACATCAAGGTCTTGTGGTCCTTCCTGAACTGCTGGAGCAATGGTGAGCTTCTGAGGTGCAGGGGGAGGGAGTTGGAACTTAGCCGCCAGGTGGGAGAAGGAGCGGCCTGCCCTGTTTTCCCACTGGATGCGTTGGGTAGCTGCTAGGCAGAGTAATCTGTCTTCCTGACTTCTCTTCCCAGGACCTGAACTGGACTACAGACGAGGATAAAGCCCAGCAGGGGCAGGGCCCACATGTGTAGTGGTGCACCGGGGACAGAAAAAGAAACCAGAGGCAACCACTTCCCTTCTTCCACCCTATTGGCTCCACACCTGCACCAGCTGATCCTTGCATATCTTGTGCAAACAGAGCCACCTTCAGGACTTCACTTCAGGACTTCATTTCTGAACGCTTGAACTGGACTACATATGAGGATGAAGCCTAACAAAGGCATGTTCTGCAGGTACAGGGGTACATTGGAGTCTGAAAAGGACACCAGAGGAGGCACTTGCCCCTCTGCCGACCTATTGGCTCCATACCTGCACCAGATGCTCCTTGCATGTCATGTATGTCAGCCACCTTCTTGACTTCACTTCTTAGCACTTGAACTGGACTATATATGAGGATGAAGCTCAGCAGTGGCATGTCCTGCAGACAGGGTCAGACTAGCCTATATGGTAATCAGCCTGTGCCCGATGGGCTGGTCTAATAGATCATTGTGTGAGCCGGTTTTAGTTCAAAGCTGGTCTGATTTGCAAATGGCCACTTTTCCAGCTATCTGGTCTGGTATTGTGGGCCACTTTTCTTTTAGTGCCTGAGCTGATTCTTGTCCCCATCTGATGCTGCCTGCAGGTCCAGGGGTGCGCTGACCACGAAAACAAAGCCAGAGAGGGCAGCCCCTTCACTGACCTCCAGTGGCTCCACACACCTGCACCAGTTGCACTTGCTCCTTGCATGCCATTTGCACAGAACCATGTGTGTCACTTCTTAGCACTTGAACTGGACTATATATGAAGACAAGGAGATCAAACAATGATCTATGCCTGTCTCTGGACGGTCTGTGTCCCCTTTATTTGTACTCACACTTTCTAATTATGAGTGATATTGCATGCACACATGCGCTGGTGTAAATCCGACTGCCTGAGGCAGAAATAATACTTTTTGGTCTAGGTCATACATGGGGCCAAGGTGCAGACGTGAGCTGAAGGATTGTTGCCAAGTTTTTGGTGGACACTTGTAGGCGCTTGAGTCCTCATCATGCGCCAGGTCCTCAGCCTACTAGAGACGGCCTAAACCTACAGCAGAGGGGAGCCCTGTAGCCCTTACTTCCTTGCCCCCCATCAGTCTAAACAAGCAGCAATTACCAGGGCAATTACCAGGGCACTCAGAGCTTCTCAGCCTTCAGCATGAGCACAGCAGGGCATAAACAAGTGCAACCTATGGGCATGAATTAAACTATTACAGTGCTAATAGCAGTATATAAACATACATTATCCTTGTTACAATTTCTACATATTTAGATGCTAAAAGTTCATATAAAAAGTGAATACATTGAAATAGACATGACATTAGGCTTATGCTAATGCATAGATTCACCTCCTGCTCATACTATTGAATGCTTCCTTTGTAGCATTGGTACTCGAGTATCCCATTACCTGCTCTGTCTCTCTACAGTCAGCAGTTATCATGATATTTATTACAAAACACGCCTGTCATTGTCAGCACCAGCCTCGTCCTGTCAGCAGTGCTCAGAAGCTTGGAGGTGCGATCCGGGCCCAGCAGGGTCTACGTCTTTCATTACGGATGGTTGTGGTGAAAAGGTTATCTTCAATCCTCCAGGCTGCCTCCTGGTGACTGTGGTCTCCAGACATATTCATGTAGCTTTTGGTAAGGCTGCAGGTTCGATAGTAGGCAACACCAGCTCCGCTACGCCCTGGGTGTAGAGCCGTTTGCATTGCTGGAGGCTTCGGTTCTGGGGGCCTGGTGGGGACATCACACATGCTAGTCCATCTAGAATGAGTTTTTTCCAGGGCCTGGGTCAGTCCATTCATCCCACCTGCTCATTGTTACATCTGATGCCTTGTTTTTTTTTTTTTCTAGTGCATACAGCTCAACTTATTGGGGCTTATTTACAAGGAATTGGCATAGGGCAGCACCAAAAGTCATTTTGCTGTGCTGCCTTACGCCAATTCAAAAGAGCATTCCTGTCCTTTCCGCCTGCGCTGGCGCACAATTTGCAGTCAAGCGTCTGTGTTGTTGGCAGGATTATTTTTGTGCAGGAAGAGGTACCTTCCTGCACAAAAACAATCACAAGAGGCGTTTTCCAATTTCTATGTGTGCTACAGAAAGCAGCACATGTGCAAACAGGATAAAATGAGGAGAAATGTAAACAGCTTGAGGGATGCGCAAGGTTTTGGCACTGCCCCAGGTTTACGAGATATTGTAAATCTGGGGCAGCGCCAAAGTCTATGAGTGTTGTGTGGGAACACCCACCATAACACCCATGGAACGCCTCTTTGGTGCAGAGTAAGGTAAGACAGCGACTTGCACTGCCTCGCCTTACTCCATATCTACGAGACCATGAAAAGACATGCAAAGGGCTTTTCGTGGCCTTGTAAATAGTATGGTCTAATTTGCGCCTCCGGAGCGTCACAAAAGTGATGCTCCGGAGGTGCATATTTGCCGGTAAGGGGCTTGTAAATAAGCCCTCCATTTTTGAAGAATGGCACATTCCTGGGTACCACACCTCCTCCTCATCCAGGAAGTGGTCATCATACCTTTCCGATCAACAGTAGTCCTGGGTTCCGGTTCAAATGGGAGTTTAAACTTGCAGATCTCATGGCGGTTCTTGATCAGCTTCTATGTTTCTTTATTTCTCTTTTCTTGCCCTGCTAACGTTGATCTCCCTCCAACTTCTTTGACTTAGAGCCGGGTCAAGGTTATGGGGTCTTGGCATATATGCCAACATTTTAGAGCAGTAAAGTGGGAGATTCTGAGGGGCAGATTTACAATTCCTGGCGCATCCCTGCAAATCAGCACGGATGCGCCAGGAAACTTGCGACACGCATCACCATCCTTGCGCCACCACTGATGCGCCGCATTTACAATGCGGCGCATCATGGCGCAAGGAAATGCAGATGCGTGTCGCATCTGCCGTCGTAACGTTGGCGCAGTGCTGGAGTTGTGTCGCGGGCGCGACGCAACTCCAGCACTGTGCCGACCCGGCCTATCTTGCACATGGTGCGTCACACCTTACGCCTGCTTCAAGCAGGCGCAAGGTTTAGACGCACCGGGGTCGGAAAAGTGACTGAGTGAAATCTAGTAGATTTCACTCAGCCACTTTTGCGAGGCGTTCCTGCGCCGGAACGCCCCCTGCTCCGGAACGCCCACATGAAACCTGACGCAGGTTTCATGTGGCGCAGGGCTTACAACGTGACGCATCTCCCTAGATGCGTCACGTTGTAAATACCCCGCAGCATGGCGCTGGCTTTACGCCGCCGTGGCGTCACAGAAGTGACGCAACGGCGGCGCTAAAGTGGCGCAAGGGGCTTGTAAATCTGCCCCTGAAAGTTTTTTTTCCCTATTGATGGCTAATAAAGAGGAGGAAATTTCAGGCGGGAGACAGCCAAAACAAGGCTCCATAAATAGGGAGTCTGCCATTTAAATCAGGTCTATTAGCACGTATGTGTTGGCTGGAAAGATAGGGCACTGAATGGTATCAGTCACTAACCAGCCAGATTTCAGAGAAGCCACAAGTCGTGCAGTGAGTTTTGTTGCGATATATTAGTAGGACACTGTGCATTGCTAGTATCATGTTGCCTTCTTGTTTGACGCAAATCCTAATTGTTTTGTTTAGAGTCTGCCTCATCGGTAAACCTGGGTGAAATTTCAGGCACGCTGGCATAATCCCACATAATTTTGGTAAGATCTAATTTCGTATTACGCTTGTTTTGTGAAATTTCCTAAATGATGCTATTGAGCCACATCACCTGATTATGCATGGTTAACAGCAAAAATTTGCAACGTGCAGGAACAACTCGAACGACCAGAACACTAGTGGCTGCCATTTGAGCTGCTTGTGTTTCTTGGCACTAATTGTGTTGTGCGAAATGCATTCTTGCAACCACAATGGATGCAAGGATGCATTTCACGCTAAAATATAGCACCAAATGCAATTTGTGTATTTTGAGTAATTACATGTAATTTTTCGAAAATTCACATAATTACAAAAACAAATTATGCAAATTTAGAACAACCCCAATCATCCGCTCTATCTCATAATTCACTTCAGGCCTCCAGGGGGTGACTTTTCACTGGTGTGCCAAGGGTCAACACACATTGTTGGAACCTCGTCCCTTGAAAGGGTGGGCCAATGTCCGTTTTGATAACAATGGGGACTTTAAGGGTCCAAGACCTTCTTGTGCATCAGATGTTACGTGTTCAAATGCAGTCAATAGTATAATTCTACAAATGGGGACTTTGTGTTGGCATTCATTACAACCAGCCTGTGTTTCCCAATCAAGAGGGATCTGAGGTTTAAGCTAACCATCTGCCACGGTTCTGTGCACTGTCTTCCTTTATTATGGGAGCAGAGTGGTTCTGGGTTCTGCGTACCTGGCACCATCAACATTCCATGACAACCTGATCCACCATAGTGTTCATGCCTTGGAATTAGGCCTTGGCTTGTGTTGGGACCGTAGTCTTCATGGACCCTTTGTATCCTTGATGTGCTAACTGGCTCCTGAAGACCCTCAACTTGGTCGTGCTCTGCTTGAGTCTACTTAGCAACAGTTCCTTTGGAGATGTACTCTCTGCAGTGGTGTTGATGTGATCCCCTGCTCTTGTTGCATGCTCTGCTTCATGAGGTGTCACCTGACATGGGTGCCACAACAGATAGTTAGAAAGATTGTTTCAATCTAACCCGTATGTTATTATGAACTGGTATTTTTATAACTTTAGTGGTCATTTCTCAATCCAGAAATAAGGGTACAGTGCTGTGCCAGCAAAAACCAATAGTAGGGTTTTGTGATCTGTGATTGTATAGAAGTGCCTGATGTACAAGTGGAAGTGGCTGCATCCCCACTTAATGGCCCTATTTCTCAATTTGTGAGTATAATTGCTTAGTCTTCACATGTACTGTTTCATGCACGCTGACAGCTGGTCTCGGAACTTTAAAAGCAAGAGGCACAGTCCCTTTCGTCAACCTTATATTATGTATGTATGATCTCAAATATCCCATCTCTGTTTTGAAACCATCCAGGAAAACCTTCACAAAATCCAAACAATCACCTTCCATAATGTGAACTTCTGTGGTAGGGCTTTGGGATCCAAGAACACCTCCTTGTTCTTGGATCCCAAAAACAAAGAGGCCATTTGATGAAGCCATTCAAAAATATTATAGCCCTTGAGAGACATAGAAACATTTCCTGCTATAACTATGTTGTAAAAATCTACATTAAAATTTAAATAGATCCTCATTTTGATAATTTTCCCACCAAAACCTCCTGGCATGATGGTCGATTTGAGTAATAAGGCGATTTTTATTAAATACTTCATCTGAAATATTAGTAATGCAGGAGCAAGAATCCAGCATCATCATAGGAGCATGGTTGAAGCGACCAAGATAGAGAGCGCTATTTAATACGGCTCCCTGACCTCCTCCATAATCCGCCACAATCCTTGTATTTTTGCTTACAGTGACTGTGCTATAAACCCCTCTCAGGGATACATATTTGCTGATGCTCCCCTGCCATTCCGGTGCGGCACAGAGGGGGGAGAAGATGACCATGCTGGCGGGCAACATGGCACCCGACTGAAGACGCTGACGGGGCCTAGCTGCACCATCTCCTGGAACGGGAGGACTGTGCCCGTTCATCTGGGCGTAGTGTGGGGCCCGTAAGAGGCCACAGGGGAGCGGCATGTGTGCCTGAGACCACTGGCATGTCCCGCTCACGGGCAGCTCTTGGGCTATGCTTGGGTCCTGATTGAGTGGTGCATGCGGGCTCTCGACTAAGTGAGACTCTCAGGTGAGGAGTGGCATGGCTGGTGGTGTGCCCAGTGCATGGGGCTTCCTTGGCCAAAGACTGATAGCTTACCCTTTCCCACTGACCTCAAGACATTGCGGGCCATATGGAAGTTCCTGGGACCCACTTGAACCTGCCGGGGTTGCTGGGGTGGGTGAAACAGGCCTCTTGGCTGCTCGAGCTGCCCTCTGTAATTGTGCTAGGGGGCGGGGCCATGGAGCAGATCGTGCTGTCCAGACTCCTAGGCCTACCCCACTCCCAGACTGCTGATGGGCCCACCAAAGGAAAATGACATACACACCCTTGCCTGGGGCCTTGGGTACTCCTGCATGGGTGCAGAGGGTGAGCCTACCCGGTGGAAGCTGACTGTACTGCTCCAACCTACAGGGTCGGCCTCCCAAAACAGGCCGCTGTCTGCTCATGCTGCCTTTGAAGACCCTGAGGCAAGCGGGCTGGGGTTAAGCCTCTTAATCCTTCAGTAACCTCACCTCCCCAGAAAAAGTTGTTGCCTAGCAACAGATGGCCTTTTGCTGTCGCTTAGGGCCCAATGACCATCTCTCATAGACACCCCACATTGTCCTGGTTGATCCCATGGGGCCCCATACACAGGACTGAGCCGTCAGCGCACTCATTTGACACTGACTTGTCATACTCCCCCACACCGAAGGATCAACTTCCAAACCTAACCTCCGGATGCTCATGCTGCCTTTAAGGATCCTGGGGCAAGTGGTCCGGGGTAAAGCCCACTATCTGAATGATCCCTCAGCACCCTTCCCTTCAAGACAAGGCGTGACTTAATCAGTAGATGCGTCCATGCTATTGGATGGAGCTTGGTGGCCATCTCTCCCTGTTGTCAATATCAGTGTCTTCCCTTTCACTGTTTGCAGCAGCTATGGGGAAAGATAAGGTGCCCAACTGAAGATTGAAAAATTTACCACTTGCCCACTGGAAGCTGCTAGACAGCAGGCGGTTTGCCCCTTGGCCACCACAGATGTGGCCCAAAGTTTACAAGTCATCCAAACTTCCCATGAACTGCTTTGAACAAAGATTGGTGAGGTAAGGGTGGAGACGTTGCCTATCTAGGTCAAGATCTCTGTAACATGGCTGGGAGTGTCACTGAGGTGGAAGGTAGAGGCGCTACCCATCGAAGAAGATGCCAGCAACCTCAAGGCGAGGGTGACTGCACTGACCTCCCCCACCTGTATACTAGAAGCAAGGGTGGAAGATGCAGAAAGCCACTCTAGGCATAATAATCTTCGCCTTGGGTCAAACACGTCGAATCTCCCCGCCAGAACTTTTTATAGAGATTTGGGTCAAGTTCTGACTTTTTGGATGGGGTTCTTTTCCAATGGTTCACGGTGGAACAAGCACACTGGGCCCTGGCTCAGAGAACCCTGCCAGGTGCTCCTCTGCATCCCATCATCATAAGAATTGTAAACTACAGAGACAGTGACGCCATCCTGCACCATGCGCACACCCAAGCAAACCTCACTTTTCAATCGTCCCCTATTATGATCTTTCCTAATCACAAAAGGGCTACCTAGAAACAACCTAAATCATTCGAGGCAGTGAAACTAAAACTGAAAGCGATGGCCCTGCAATATATGTTGCGCTTCCCAGTGAAACTGAAAGGAATCTACCAGTCCTGTATCTTTTTGTTTTGATACACCGGAGAAGGCCTGGGAATGGGCGGTGGTGAAAAGGACACTTGAATAACTCAAATATCATGATCCTCCATGTATGGCTTCCGGGGGTGACCTGAGACTGCCTATCGTCACCTCCGCGCCGCCCCTACTGCTCAGGCGAACCAAATCTAGGCGGGGACGGAGTTCCCACAAATGTTCACCCAAATCCTCAGATATTGAGCTCCGGGATTACTGGCTAAGGTGGGAGCAGTCCCCTGCTGTCCCGCCATTCAGTGAGGGTCTAGAATCTGCACGTGCAGAAGCCTCTGGCAACGAAAGGTCCCCAGAGAGACGTGAGCAGCAACCGTGAGATGTTTCTAAACCAGTCTCACATCTGGTTACTGGCCCTGGGCTCAGGGTGCTCGGCAAATGTTGACACATGATCCTGGTTCAGAGGAGACACCCCTCGAATATCCTGCAATGTATTCTATGCTCGTTTTTGGGGACATCGGAGCGACAAGTGCTTCTCGAGTGGAAGTGTGGGGTGGAGGTTTGTGATTGGTTGGGGGATGAAATTGTTTCCAGTTTGTATTGGTTTTCACTTGTTAGATCACTCTGCACTTGCGCACACCTGGCACCACTTGCCCCGCTTGACAACACTCGGCCACCAAACACTAATCACGTCCCCCTTTAGCCCTTACGGGTAACTTTCACCTACTTTCTTGGAACTTCAATGGCCTTCTCGATCGCATCAAATGCATGGCAGTTCTTTGCTTCATCAAGAGGCATCTGCCAAGCATTGCCCTGTTACAGGAGACCCACCTCTTGAGCTCCAACTGCCCCTTTGTTGCTCAGATTCGGCTATGACTGTGTTTTTCATTCTAGATTTAGTAGAGGCTCCAGAGGAGTAGCTATATTGTTTTAAAGGCATTTCGTCTTTGTGGTCACACAGGTTATCCATGACCCTCAGGGCTGCTATATAGGAGTGGCTGGGACTATAGAGGGGAAGCCTTAAAATGTTCTTAGTATCTACATACCACCACAACAACAGAAATAGACCCTTGCTGAGCTCACGGAGGGGCTAGCTAACCTTCTGCCAGGGGTGGTAATCCTTGGAGGCGACTTCAACGCTACTATGAACCCTGACCTGGATGTCTCTGAACCCCCTTTGAGGCACCGCCAGGAGCTATCCCGGGTGTTCATTTCTTGGAGAGGCTCCCTACGCCTCTGTGATGACTGGCGGGTGTGGTACCCGACGACACGATCATATACGCACACATCTGCAGCTACCAATACCCTCTCCCATTTTGATCTCTTACTCCTTTCTGGTACATATGTGACACGCACAACAGATGTAGTATTCTTATCCGTGGGATCTCAGATCCTTCATCACTTATGCTCTTCATGGGGACCCCTACACCATGCAAGAGACCCCTCTGGTGCTTAAAAGCCTGGTTCCTTACCAAAGATCGGTTTGTGGAGCATATAGATACAGAACATCACTCATACTTCGAGATAAATAATGGATCAGTCGACAAAGTGGGTACTGTCTGGGTGGTTGGGAAAGCTAAGATTCGAGGTGTGGCCAAGACATTTCTCAAACATGCTAAATGGGACAAATTTCACTGTATCACAGAACTTGAAAACCCACATATTACACCTGGAGACTAAAATAACCACTGACATGTCCAAATCACTGTGCCCCCATTTGATGCTTGACCAGATATCCCTAAGACAGCTATCATATAATAAAGCTCACCAGTGCTGGAGAGCATCTATTCGCCGTGTGTACAAACATGGTGACAAAAGCGATAAACTGCTATATTGGCCTGCTACCAGAGATGCGAGCTTCAAACTGATGCCCTCCATTACAGACCCCAATTGCCACGGCAGATGCTTTCGCTAACTTTTACGAAAGGCTCTATGCTAATCAACCTCGGCCTGCTCAAGAGACAGCTAACCCATTCTTGATTGACGTCAGGTTCACCCTTGAATTTTATTGTAAATCCGCAACATCCTCGCACCCTATCTGCTTAAACTATATAATGAAGCAGCACAGGTGAGCTGTCTCCCATCGGACCTCGACTTAGCCACTATACTGGTCCTTAATAAAGGGCCGAGTGTAGTACCGTCCAGAGTGCTGCACCTCCAACTGTCTCATCTCCCTGATAACCGGCGACATCAATATCTGTGCTAAAGCGCTGGCTACTAGACTGCAACGGTTCTATGTTTTCTGGTGCACCCAGAACAATGTGGCTTTATGCCCCATTGTAGCATCCGGCACTGTATCGGGTGCGTTCACAAGGGTCCACACTTATGAAATACCTGACTCCACAGTGCTTCTGCTCATAGACTTCGAAAAGGCCTTTCACTCGGTTGACTGGACCTATCTGGATCTGCTCCTTCAACGCTTGGGTTCTGGCCCCTCTTTTCGTAAATATGTAAGGCTCCTCTTAGGGTGCCCTCAGCACAAGTCCTCATTAATGAAGTTCTGTTTTATACCTTCCCAATTACAAGAGGAACCAGGCAGGGGTGCCCTCTCTTCCCACTCCTTTCTGCTCTGGCCAAAGAACCTTTGGCCAGAGTTATCCGTTGTGATGCCCGAGTAAAGGGCTGGAGCTGGAGTGGGGCACAGGAACCCCCAACACTCCAGCCTTAGGGTATTAGACATTCTTAAGGTATTTAAAGAGGCCTCAGGCCTCCACATGAACCAAAACAAAGCACTCCTTGTGTTAGTATGTGGCAAAAACCACACAGTTTCCTCGCAATCTGACATCCTGGTTCGTCATCTTAGCTTTAAATACTTGGGGGTACATATTGCTATGGTACTGGAACTTACCCACACTTTACTTCTTACTCCTCTATTGACTACTATCAAAACCCACCTACACACCTGGAGAAATCTCGCCCTGAACATTCTGAGACGGGTTTTCACTCATCAAAATTATGATACTCCCACGCTTCCTATACTCATGCAGAATTTCCCACTCCACATCGCTGACTCCTGGTTTACTGAGGTCGCAGCACTCCTGTGCTCCTTTGTTTAGAGGGGTCAGCCCCCTTGTATAGTTTTATTGAATGTCTCAGGTCAGTTTATGATGAGAGCTGGGGGTGGCTGTCTGAATTGTCACACATTACACAATCCCTTATCTTCCACTCCATAGCCAAGTCCAATTCAGGCCACTGGTATAATGCTTTCATTCTACCTTTAGTCTTGATCACCCCAAGATGACCTTCAGGGCAGATATTTGACAATTTTTGCATACCACCAAATGGTGGCACCAATGTATCAATTCTCATAAAATTCCCTTTTTCCACAGAGATATCATTCTTCAATTTCTTAAAGACACGTAGATTCTTCTCTAACACTTCCTTGCCTGACCATGCTTCCATTATCATTTTCTTCAGTTCTTGTTGACCTCTGTCTACTTTAAAAGCATTCTCCGATTTCTACATTAGTGTTCACCACACAGCATTTCTCTACATCAACTGATGTACTTTTCATGGGAAGTGGTAAACAACTTAAATTCTCTTTTCATGGGAAGTGGTAAATGACTTAAAAAAATGTGCCCCTTTATTAATTACACCTTGTGTGTACGAGACTTCATAAGTGTAGTCTAACAAATCTAACTGACATCCTGGCCAAACATGGAGACGCATCATAAAATTTCTTCATTTCTTCATTGCTAAGATCTTAGCCAACGGTTTATGATCACTACGCAGTATCACGTGAGATCCCCAAATGGATTGTTATGAAATATTGCATCCCCCATATTTATTTATTTATTTATTTTATTTTATGGGATTTATAGCGTGCACAGCTACTCAATAGAGTGTCCCGGTGCGAAGCCAAAGCATCAGAGGGAACCAAAGCAGAGTAAGAGAGGGACAGTTTAGTTGAACAGGAAGGTTTTTAGCTTTTTCCTAAACTGAGAGGGATTCTTCAGATTGCGTAGATCCAGGGGAAGGGAATTCCAGTAAGTTGCTGCAAGATAAGACAAGGAACTGCCGCCTTTACGTTTCAGACGAAACCTAGGGACAGACGCAAGGAGCATATTCGAGGAGCGTAGACACCTGCCAGGGGTGTAAAACTGAAAACGTTTCCTAAAATAGGCAGGGCCATACTCATAAAGTGCAGCGTGAGCAATGGTAATAGCCTTAAACTTTATCCTAGATTTTACTGGCAACCAGTGTAGATTACGTAAGTGATGCCTAACACTGGAGTGCTTAGGAAGATCCAGTAGGAGACGAGCGGCGGCATTCTGAACCACCTGAAGTCTGTCCAGAAGGTAACATGGCAAACCGGCATAGAGTGCATTCGCATAATCTATGCGAGAAGTGACCAAAGCACGGATGACCGTTTCTTTAGCAGCGAGAGGCAATAGCGGCAGAAATCTACGGAGAAGTTTTAAAATACCAAAGCAAATACCAGTAAGTTTGCCAATCTTGTTACCAAAACTTAATTTCTCATCAAACCAGATCCCAGATTTTTCACAGGATGACCAGAAGGGGAGGGGCAGGGGGACTCAGTCGGCCAAAAGTAATGCCAAAACAGAGGGGGAAACTCCCCAAAGAAAAGAATCTCAGTT
This sequence comes from Calotriton arnoldi, assembly GCA_963921515.1. Lineage (NCBI taxonomy): Eukaryota > Metazoa > Chordata > Amphibia > Caudata > Salamandridae > Calotriton > Calotriton arnoldi. The sequence goes on along the minus strand of CAWUFW010002939.1, from coordinate 1,665,348 downwards.
TTGTCTGCGTTACATTTTAACTGAGCCGACGCAAGCCAGCTAAATACCGCAGAGAGGCAGGTCTTAACATGAGATGTATCAGCCTCATGTTTCTTCCAGGTAAACAAGAGTTGCGTATCATCTGCATAGGCAACTACTTTGGCACCCAGATCCTCAGCCAGCTGAATAAGAGGAGTCATGTAAAGATTAAATAACAAGGGACTAAGAATAGACCCCTGAGGCACTCCTGTCAGCAAATCTTGAGATGATGACACAAAAGGGGGAATCCAAACTTGTTGAGTTCTTTTTTCCAGGAAGGATTTCAACCACTCCCAAGCAGTACCGATGATGCCAAGCTTGTGTAAACGGGCAAGGAGAAGTGAATGGGGGACAGTATCAAAAGCGGCCGAGAGGTCCAGCAGGACCAAAACAGCCCTGCCCCCAGCATCCAAAGTCTCACGGATAGCCGCTGTTACTTCCACGAGAGCCGACTCAGTACTGTAGGTGGCCCTAAAACCTGATTGTGCAGGGTGGAGAAGGCCATGATGTTCAATAAAAAATGTGAGCTGCTTGTTAACCATTTTTTCACAGACTTTAGCAATCGCAGGGAGCAGAGAAATAGGGCGATAGCTGGAGGGGAGATGGGGGTCGAGAGTGGGTTTTTTATAAGAGGAACAAGCAGCGCCTGTTTCCAATCAGTAGGCACAGAAGCAAGAGAGAGCATACACAAGCCAATGCTTCTTGCTCTATAACTGAATACTTCTCCTCTGTTAGAGTGAGGGTAGGTGAGGCAAAGGCAATAACACATTCTTGATTGAACTCATTCACCTGTGTTAACACTGCACCTATTCCCTTGGCACTGGCATCTGTGGTAATTACACTTTGTGGCTTGGAATTAAATCCTTGTAATGGTGAAGCAGGACAAATATTATACTTCACTTCTTAGAATGCTGACTGAAGCTCCTTAGAACATTCAAATGTGTCTTAGTTTCATAATTTGACGAACTGGATATGTTTTGCACAACAAATTTGTAACAAATTTGGAATCAAATTCTGCCTTCACATCATCTTTGTTTTTAGGAACAGGAGCATCCTTAATGACCTCTATTAACTCTCTCTTAGGGTTTATACCTTCCCCACTGACATCATGATCTAGGTACATTATACTGCATCTTGCAAATGTATATTTAGTGTATTCTACAGTAAGGCCTTTGTTTTCCAAAATATCTGACACCTGTGAGCTTTACATCATGCTCTTCCTTAGTCGTCCCTAAAACCAATATGACATCCTAGAAAAACATTGAGTCTTCGCACATCTTAAACAATTTAAACATCAACATTAGAAACATTGCAGCAGCAGATATCAAATCAAAAGGTACCCTGATGAACCTAAAACATCTGAACGGTGTCACAAAAGTAGTAAGACTCCTAATTTCAGGATGTAAAAGTACCTGATGGTATGCCGCAGTGAAATCTATAGTGGTAAACCATACAATACCTGTGGCCAAAAGGCCTATTTTGTGAAGTGGAAATTGATCACCCAAAATATTCTTGTTGAGATCCCTCAAATCTACACACAGCCTCAACTTGATATTTGTACGTCTCGCAACAACTTATGAGCAACCTATTACGAAGATTCTACAGGTTTTATAAAACCTGCAGACTGTAATATTTCAAGTTCTTTTTGGACTTCATCTCTTAAGGTCATTAGAATGTTTCTTGCCTTATGTACACATGGTATTGCATCTGGTTTAAAAACAATTTTATGGTGGAAACTCCCCATTTTTCCAATCTTCTCTGAAAAAGGATAATATTTTAATATAGCACGTCACAAAACCACTTCAGACTGCACCGCTAATACTGGTTCAGGGCTATTCGGGTCCAACAGCATACCCAATTCCCCCTGATGTCTCGAACCCAAAACTGAGGGTCCAGAAAGAGGAATATACAGTGTGTACTCTCCCTTCCTACCTTTGAACTTCAATTCTATTCACCAAGATTAATATGGTGCATGGCTACCCAATGGGCCTCCTAGTACTGAAGATCAATTTCCTATAATCCACCATCTCAAAGTCCTCCCCCATTAAATCTTTTGGAGAAATATCTGGAGGAAATAACTCTTACCCCCAAATGTGGCACAAAAGACTTCGGCCACACATCATTGTTAACAATTGTATGGGTGATCCTGAGCCAGCGAGTATTTTAATATCTACTCCTCCTATGGTCAACTGGCACATGTGTTTTTTCTTAGCAGTAACAAAATTTGATACTTAATCATCCACACTCAAACCACACAATTTGGCATTGGCTTCCTCCGAATACTCAGATTCCGAGGAAGACCTTTCCTGTAAAATCTAAACCACTTTATCTTTCCTTCTCCTGCAAACTTTGTAAAGATGTCCAATTACACCACACGCAGAACACTTTTAACTTCCTTGCTGGACATATGTTTAGCTAAATGCTCATCATTTCCACACCTATAACAACTGCCAGTGAATGTATTACAATTAAGGCTCTCAGTTTTCCCTTTTTACTGATTTTTACAGATAAACACAGACAGAAAACAATGTGTTTCCTATCTGTATTTATTTTTAAAAGTGGAAAAATACAGAAAATTGTGTTTTTTGTGAGTGACTCGCACTGCTGTCCTTCATAAATTCCAGGCCAACGGCTGAGCAGATAGACAGCATAGGGAGTTAAAAAACAGGATGTGATTACCTTAACTACAGGTATATGGTAACATATATGTGTATATTATGCTAATATTCACCTGTGGGTGTAGTGTTTTGTTATATGTGGCTGTCTGACTGTTTAAATCATGACAGGCATCAAAGTATAAGTGCATGTTTATCAGTTAAGTAAATTTGGAAATATACTATTTTACAACTCCATTTATTTTCAAAACACAAAATAAATATGGATAAATACCAATAAGAAGGCCAAAAAATAAATATGGATTTATACAGACGGAAATCATAAAAAATAAATACCATAAAACCGGGTATCCTAATTATAATCTGACTTTCTCTTCATTAATTTGCCATTATCTGCATGCTGAGATTTATTGGATGCAACTGTAAGTTGTTTATTTTGTGTCTACTGAATAGGTTTTATCCCAGCAATCCTTTCTTGGTCTTTTTCTTTCTGTTCCGTGAAAACAGCTTTAGCACATCTTCCACTAAGTTCTGCTCTCTTCACCACATCAATAATATCCTGTAAAGGTGACTCTCCTTTGCCCAAAGATTTTCCCTTAGTCATTTATCATATAAATGACTGAATGTGCAAGTCAGGGCAAGACTTTTCAAAGCCACAACATCGTTTTCTATGGATTCGGTTTTACCCTGTTTCCTGTGGAACGATTTGTACCTGTCTATTGCTAAACATAATGGGAGAGCAAAGTACGAGTCTAAATCTTGTTGAAATACGTTGCCCTGATCCGGTAACCATTGTTTTTTCTCAATACGATTATGTATTTTTAATCCACCAGGCCCCAAGCAATGAAACGTATTTTTTCTTCCATTCTGGAATGAGTTTAAAAGTAGAAATGTAATTTGCAAAATATTCCTTTCACTGTTCCCACGTCATTGATGGTTTGAGGATAAACACATTGCCAGTAGCCAGAAGTTATTTAAGTACACACTCATGTCAGTGCTCATCCACAAATAATGGCCATAAATTCAAAATTGTCATAATAAAACAAGAACGCACCTCATACAGCAAGGGAAAATAATGAATGCTACTAGTCTTATACGCTCGGTGTATCAGAATGCGTAGTGTTTGTGCTCTTATTGTAGAAACGCAGAAATAGCGTTACATATGGCAGCAAGCAACACCCAACAAATAGTATGCTGGTTAGTGTTGATAGCGGCAATGAGTCATTCCAAAGATGGCGGAAGGAGCAACGCAGCGTTGGAAGCGTAATGAACGTATCACCTGTCTACTTGTTGACGTGGGCAAAGCGAGAATGCGCGGATGCCGAGGATAAGTGGTTGCAATTAGAATGTTGACAATGTTTGAATTGCAGCTTGTACAATACGTAATGTATCCACTTGCAACATTCCCATTTGTCAGCATAATAAAAGAAAACAAGCATTTGCAATTTAATCGGTCTCGCATTTGTTAAAGTCAGAGCTGTTGGCGTTGAAAATAACAATGTTTTTTACTTTCATTTTTTATTTCAGTGGAGTTATTATATTTACATAGCACTATTGCCAATAGTATAAAAAAGCAAAAGTAAAAAACATTGTCATTTTCAACACCAACAGCTCTAACTTTAACAAATGCGAGACCTATTGCATTGGAAATGTAATCCATCTTGCATTTGTTGGAGTTGGAGTTATTGGCATTTTAAGTACCAAGGGGCAGATTTACAAGCCCCTTGCGCCACTTTTGCGTCACTTTTCCCATATTAAAAGTGACGCAAAAGTGGCGCAAGGGGCTTGTAAATCTGCCCCCAAATATTTTGTTTTTAACAAGACATGTTGCAGGGTGCAGTACCATATGTGGCCAAAAGAGGTCCCATGGACCTTCTATTGGCCACATATAGAACTGCATTCTGCAAAGTTGGAGTTATTGGCATTATAAATGCCAATGTTTTTTACCTAGCCATGTTACAGGGTGCAGTACCCAGGGGACCTATTTTGGCCAAATATGGTACTGCACCCTGCATAAGATATGGTAAATCCACCCTATCCATAATGCATTGCATGCAAGATAGTACCACAAGTACATTCAATTAGCTATGCCCATATATAAAATTAGTAGCTTTGAATTGTGACAAAATAATTATTATATTAATTCCGGATTAGGTTGTACTCTGTATGTTGCTGATGAAGGGAAATTTATAGACGGTCTCACATAATTGTGAGATGTTCTCCTGAGTGAAGTAACCACTGCCAGCTTAGGTTAGGACCAAGTGTGTGTCCTGCCTGAAGCCTTTTAAAAAAAGAGTGCCTTTAGACTGTAAATAAGGCCTAGGGAGTAACAACACATGTAACAGGGGGTGTTCTCATGGGAGGTTACAAGAAGAGACAGGGTGGTACTAAGGAAGGACTACTAACCCTTTTGACCAATGAAAAGCCACCATTAACAAAGGACAGGGACGGGAGCCAATTAAAAAGATGGGCAGAAAGTGCGTGAAGCTCGATGCACAGATCCTGAATACAGCATGTCTCAGAGAGACAGCGCAAGAGCTGCCTAGGCGAGACCTAAAAAAATCAGGTGTTCTCTGATCTCCTTGCTATGTATGCCACGTATCATGTATCCGTTTTCTGTACTGGGTGGCTTGCATCCTGTGAAGATGTAGAAATAGCCATTGCTGGGTGCGCGTACCAGGGCAAGCTTATTGCTAAACTTTGTAAGGATGCTTTCAGCTAATAAGTGCTGGAATACTTTATTCTGTAGGTAGAAACCCTGGTACAGAATGGGCAGAAGTGTGGCTACTATCTGCCCGACCGGCAGCTTCCCACTCCTCTCTCCAAGGTTTTCAAGAGAATCCTCAGTGACCATAGTCCTATAAAAGACCTGAACCAAGGATGGTGTCCTGGAGAGAACAATTTATGGAATGCCTAAAACAACACAAGCAAATGCTAATACTGGCTTTGTTAGTCTTGTTTATCAACATCATGTATTGTACATGATAGAAACATTTTTAGTTAACAAAAGAATGTTATCCTAGGTGCATATTTTCATAATTAGCTGGGAAAGGGTGAGTAACAACATCTGTTGTTGGGTATAGTAATTAAACATGTACTATAGATTGTTAGACCTGTCATCATTAGGGTGGTATTCCCCCAAACCTTTTTCCTGCTACCTCTTCTTTTTGCTGATTCTTTTTGTCGGCCTTAGGACTCTGATCAATTTACCTCTGCTGACCAGTGCTAAAGGGCATGTGCTTCTCCCCTAAACATGGTAACATTGGTGTATACACAATGGGCATATTTAGTTTACTTGTAAGCCCCTTGTAAAGTGATATACCATGTACCCAGGGCCTGTAAATTAAATGCTACTAGTGAGCCTGTAGCACTGATTGTGCCACCCACACAAGTAGCCTTTCAAATCTGTCTCAAGCCTGCCAAAACAGGTCTTGTGTGAGCAGTTTACTGCCACTTCGACTTGGCATTTAAAACCCTTTGCCAAGCCTTAAACTCCCCCTTTATTACACATAGGTCACCCCTAAAGTAGGCCCTAAGTAGTCCATAGGGCAGGGTGCTGTGTAAGTGAAAGGTAGGATATGCACTTTTAAGTTTTACATGACCTGGTGGTGACACACAGAGAATTTTTTTTTTCATTACTGTGAAGCCTACTCCTCTGCTAGGTTAACATTGGGAATTCCTTAATACACTTTTAAACTGTAATTCATGATCAGAAAGGAGTGGCTGCTTAATGTTTTATATCTTTGAAATGGTAATGATAAATCCTCTTTATTGGTAAAGCTGGATTTAACATTACTATTTTAGGACTGCCACTTTTAGAAAGTGGGCATTTCTGTGCTCTTACTGCTCTGTGTGCCTGCAGCCTGTCTCCAATACACATCTGGAATAGGTGACAGCTACACTTTGTGCATTCACAGGAAGGGTAGGTGTGACAGAGAACTATCTGCATTCTGACAGCTCTTCCTGGGCAGGAAGAGAAGGGGAGCTGACACTTACTTCTGAATAGGTAGTATCCTGTTTCCCACAAAAAGGGCTGATTACCCCCTACTGATAGTCTGGAGCCAGGGCTGGAAAGAACGGACCTATGTGCACTTGAAAAACCCTTCTTTGAAATCACCTTTGCCTGTGCGAATCCAGCAGAACCCACACATCATGAACTTTGCACCAATCGGAACCCACGCATCTCCTTCAACTCAGATGCTGATTGATGACATCGTTTAGACAGATTGCGCTGCAATGATGACAGACAGTGTGGCTTGGTGAAGCATCTCCGGCATCATAAAGGGATTCGTCAACAAAGCCTTCATCGACTGCTCGGATCAGAATTGACACATAGCCTCCATCCACAGGATCCAAGATGACGCGGCGCCTCCTCTGCCCCTTGCATTGACGCTTCCTCCATCCAAGGTACTTTTTCAGTGTGACCTGTGTGAGTCCTGTAGTCAGCCTGCCCTCCATTGCGGTTGGCCTGAACTGAGCGCGGGACTCACGGTTTGATCGCTGGCGGCAGCTCAGCTCAGCATCATGTGACTCGGGGCAATAGCTCACTTAATCTCCCCGACGGCCCCCAGCCTAAGGATACCCTTAGGGATGATAAGCTGCGCTTTACAAATCTGGAATTATTATTATTATAGAGAATATTTTCGAACTTCTGTCTCAAGATGTCATTTCTGATCTCATGTAAATGACTGATTTGCTTGCAGTGTTTTACACTGCATGCTGTGTATTGCCAATAATTCCTATTTTGTATGATAGGACTTTGGATTTACCCAGGTCTATGTCTACCAGATATCCCAGTTTGGCGCTTTAAGACTCTAAGCACTATATTTTGATTTAATCTTTAAAAATTGATAACTTCGGTTCTACTTATTAGATGTTTGTCATTGTGGTCTTTTTGTGCTCATACAATTAATATGAATTTTACTAACCCTGTGTGGAGCATTTTTGTGGTGTTTTCATTGTGTTACTGTGTGTGTGTGTGTTGCACAAATACTTTACATATTGCCTCTTTAGATAAGCCTGACTGCTCTGTGTCAAGCTACCAGAGGGTGAGCACAGGTTATCTTTTAGTGTGTATCTAGCTTACCCTGACTAGAGCAGTGGTTCCTGCTTGGACAGGGTGCATACCACTGCCAACCAGAAATCCAATTTCTAACACAGATTATGTCATGCAACAAACAGGGATGTTTGGCAAAGTAGAATGATATCTTAAAAAACATTTAAAGCCCTTTTAAAAGTGCCCCATTACATCGGTCTCAGCTTTTACCCTTTATAATACAAGTAACAGGACTGTTCTGAAAAATCTTATTGTCATGAACACAGTCTGCTCCTGGTCTGTTTGTGGGGTATGAAGATGGTGGAGGAAGGAAGGACGCAGCAAAATAGGGGAGTTGGAGAATTGCACTGTGTTTCACTGAAAGAAATATTTTAACCACGTGAAGATCTCTGACTGACTTTGCTGCTCACCTGGCTTTTCCTGTGTTCCAACACAGTAGCAAAGCCTTGGATTTCTTGCCTGACCTGAGTCTAAGGCAATATTTGTTGTGTATTTTGCATTTTTTTCAGCACTCATCCGACATGAAATACATCAAGCTAACCAGTATCCTTACCTGTGGGAACAGTGTGTATGCTGTCAGCCAGGATACTGCGCAGGCTACTTGTGCAGAGGGCTCCTGGCATGAGACATTCCCCACCCTTCAATGGTGGGTAGATTAATTCTTAGATACTGTTATGTGGCAAAGTTAGACACCCAAACCCACCCTCCAGCCTCTAACGGACTGTAAATACCATTGCGTTCCAGACAGCCTCCTTTAGGCTGCCCTGGGGCTTGTTGTAATTTATTTCTCAATGTTTTTTCATCCAGTCTTGTCTCTGCCTACAGCAGTCAAACTTCATCTTCTTGATGTATTTCTGACTCAGCACTGACCTATGATAATCCTAATAAGGCTGCTGTACATAAGCGTTGTTGCATCATATGCACGCTTGTGTTGGTCTTTTTCCACAATTCCTAGGATACCTGCTGCCTCCAAACATGATGATGCTGCCTCTACACTTATCACTTTGTTACTGTGCAAGCCACACTCTTCTGAAATGCTGGAGATAGTGCACTTCATCAGCCAACTCTCCTGTTAGCCAGTACTTTGGAGCAATCTTCCTGGTTGAGTAGTTCACCAATTGCATTAATTCAAGTGCCGCACACCACTTCTATCTTCGCTTTACAGACACTACCACTGCCTGTAGAATATCCAGAGACAAGGGCGTCCTCCAAGTCTGTGTAAGGTAGACGTGTTCAGGTGCACCCATTCCAAACTCACTTGCAGTGTGAAAACAAGGCAGAATCATCAGCAAAAGGGAAACAGGTAAGCTTTATTCAAGACAGGCCTGCCACCATCTTATCCCAGCTCTATCAGTCTCAGAACCCTCGGCTATGATACACCCTCTACTATTCTACAATATAATTCCCTCTAAGGCCATAGTTAAGGTGCTACATTCTCCAATTCTGATCACAATGAGCTACCTCTGCTTCTATCTATGAGCTAGTCTCTCCTACCTACAAGACTCTTTTCTCTTATCTAGCCCAGAAACTAGCTAGTTTTAGTGGCCAGTGCCAGCTCCAGTTTAAAAGGCCAGCTTTCAAAAAGAAAAAAGGTTTCATTAAGAGTTTGTCAGAATGGTTGAACGGAGGGGGCGAGGCTTGACGCCCAGGAAGATGGCCTCCTGCTAACGCTGCAGTTTCGGAGGGCCTCTTTCCTCCTTACAGACAAAGCCTTCTTGCAGCCTTCACACCAGGCATATTTGGTGCATGAACGGCCCCAGACCATGGAAATGACATTCATTTGCAACGGTAAGTTGTAAACACCGTACTTTTCTACATTTCGGCCGGCGTATTTCCATGACGCCTCCAGCTGTCTTACATAACGTGCTGCGGGAAACATCATAAATCTTGCAAGCATTCTTCCTGAGACTATTTTGGGGCTAATATTTATTTCTACATCATAATCTTTTCTCAAACCGGTGCCAGCAGTACCAAGGCTTTCTCCTCAGCACTGAAAACTACAAAATTAAATGTAGTCGAGATTGAGTTGTCATCCAACTCAATCTGGATTTATCAAAGGGCGCCTAGCTAGTGACAACATTAACTTCTTCTCCCACATCATCGAAAAAACACCAAATCCGCTTTTTTCCCACGGCCGTGGCTGTAGCCCTAGAAGCGGATAAGGCCTTCGATAAGGTATCTTGGCCATACCTCGAAGCTGTTCTTTCCAGACTGGGGAAAGCGTTCATTACGATCACCATGGCCTTATACTCTAGCGCCTCCGTATGAGTTAGAACCAATGGATCCTTATCACAAGCTTTTACCATCCAACAAGAAACCCGTCAAGGGTGCCCCCTATCCCCGTTACTGTTTTTACTTGACATTGACCCCCCACTACTAATGATTAATGAATCACAAAATATTCCAGGCATTTCATTTGGCGACACCCCATATAAAACAGTCACATACTGGGATAATATTCTGGTTTTTTACAGAATCCCATACCAAAATCCGTAAATCCCACCTCACTTACTGTGGTACAATAAGAAACTATATATCCCTAACTCTCCATTTATTGGCCCGAATTGGGCATCTAAAGAAATTACAATGATATCTGGCCTCTTCGACAATAACAAACCTCTCTCCTTTGCCTTCCTCCAACATAAACATGGCCGCTCCAATAAGGACTTCTATGAGTTTCTCAGTATCAAAGCGAAAATCTCCAAACTGGGCCCTATTCATATCTCTCCCCTATTACAGACACTTCAACAAATGCAATCGAAAGAACATTCTGCCTCATACCTCTACAAAACCCTCACCACCTCAAAAACCATGAGCCACACACCGCAAACACAGAAATGCATCTCCTACTTCTCATCTAAGGAGATGGTGCCTCCAAACACAGGCACCTGGAGTAAGATAGGATCACACTCACTACAACACAAACTGACCCCTTCTATAACCCAGACCAAGTTCTTTACTGCACATTTCCTTTACTGGACCGTTGCGAAACTATTCTGCCTAAAACTTAAGGATGCCAACACGTGCTGGGTATGTGACTCATCCCCTGAAGACGAAGAACACATGTTTTGCTCCTGCCCGCACTTACATTCATACTGGCAAGATATCACCAAACAATTACAAAAATTATTCAAAATGAATATTCCACTGTCCTTTCCATTCATTGTACAAGGACCATACCTGGCAGATCCCCCAATTGATTACCGAGGCACCGTCTATAGCCTCGAACTTCACCCATGGGTAAACTGTTTCAAAGGCATACTCTGCATATGCAGCTATTATGAATGTAACTGCCCCCTCCATATCGGGGACCTCTATTCTTGAGATGTTGTGACCTGTAGTTAATTTACTCCTATCAAAACTGAAACCACCATTTTAATTGAACGGATTCAAAAAACATGAGACTCAAAAAACACAGAAAACCAAAGATAGGGAATAACTTTTCAAGAGTCAAGCTTGACAAACCTACAGTAATAGGTGTTTACTTATTCCCTGTAGGAGGTAACCATGAATACTATGGACTTCTCAATGCATTTGTAATGATAATTCTCTTGTGTGTGCACATTCAAAGACTACTCAAAGGTCCAAAAAATCCAAATGCTGATGTTGGGCACTGTCAGATCTGACTCTCTTGGCATGGTTGTCCCCCAACTTTTTGCCTTCCAGCCTGCTGTTTTGCTGACTTAGTTTCTGCTGACGTTCGGACTCTGCGCCCTTTACCACTGCTAACCAGTTCCAAAGTGCTTGTGCTCTGCCCTTAAAACTAGGGTTGGACGGTATATTCTGCTCCTCCTGAGGAGTTCGCAGAGTTTTGCCCACTCCATGCTCCATGCTTGGAGCATGGTGTTCAGAAAAACGTCACCAACTGCCGGATGGCAGAGTTTTTCTCATGCGTGGCTTACTACCATTAAGTTGGCAAGCACGAGTTAGAAAACTGAGCACTAGACTGCCTCCCAATGAGATTTGTCAATGCGGGTGGTCATGGCAGGTCGCTACCGCTTGTGTTGAGAAAGCTGCTGCTTGCTCGCACCCCCTCCAGATCCCCCCACAGGCTTTTCAATGTGGCCACAGCATACACAAGGATTGCCACAGGCAGCCAAAGGGCTAGCTACGGCACTGAATGCCCTCTTTATTGTTAAGTCAGATTTTTTGCCACAATTCTGAAAATGTCAGTTTTAGAATGTTGAAGCAACAAATCTAGGACGTGAGTCTTAGACAGAGTGCGCACTACCTAATGCACTCAGAGTGAGTTTTTTAACACAATGTTAATCAATGACTTTCAACAGCAAGTAGTGAAAGAATTAGCAAAGTTATCAAATAAACAACACAGATTTTTCAAAATATTCTGCAATGAAATAGTGGCTTCATTCAGCTGCATGTCTTCAACTTGCTTTATTCAAAGATGAAAGCTTCAACAAACACTCCTGTTTGTTCATAAATCAAATAATGCATTCTAACGTGGATTTCATCACTCCCAATGCATTTCGGGTGTACAAATCACCCTTCGTCAGGGGAAATCTCCACTGTGATGCACGAAAAAATGAACTAATGTCGGTTCCGCTGCCCGTGTCCAATGGCATACATTCACTGCCCCGTTACCCAGAGCGACTGATTAAAATCAAGGGATCCGATTAGTGAATTGCATGAGGAATCCCGGAAAGTGCCTGTTAGCCCTGTTAGCCCAAGTGTTAGTTAAAAGTAGCGATGCATCGCCGACCAGAAACTCCGCATTGGAGACACTGCACGATGGATCGGCTCTCCAGACTCCGAATCGGTGCTGCTGGTTGGTTTGTCTCCAGTGCAGGACTTCACTTCGCCACCTGCAGCTTACCAGGAACCTCCGGTGTTATACGCATCCTCAACGCAAGTCTTTGCATCACAAGCCCCTCATCAACAGCATCCACAATGACGATACAAGACTCCGCATCACACGCCCTGCAGCTTCTTCAGAACCAGACGGTACACAACGCATCTCGACACAGCACTTCACATAGCAAACCCTTCGATGACAGTATCCTGGATGATGGCACACAATCTTGCATCGCAGCTCCTAGGAATCAACACTGCGTGATGCATCCACAACGTGCAACTCTGCATGCTCTGCAACCAGGATTTAAGGTACTCTTGTTCAGCGGGCTTAACTGGGTCCCTGTTACTGATGCTCCATGCTGGTCAGCCTGAAATTGTGACTTTGTACTGCTTTTTGGAGCTTTTTTTACACTTAAATATTTATAATTGCATAGCTCTCGTTCTAGTGATTTGATTTGTGTAATTTTGGTAATAAATTATTTATTAATATTTTCTTGTGTTGTGTGTCACTTTATTACTGTTTGAAATGTTGAAGAAATACTTTACACATTGCCTGACTGCTCTGTGCCAAGTTACCAGAGGGTTGAGCACAGGTTAATTTATAGTTTATTTATGACTTCACCCTGACAAGGATTGTGGTTGCTTCCTGAGTACCCCCCTCAACCAGTAACCCAATTTCTTAAAGGTGCCATGTTGCATTGACTAGGACTCCGGCCTAGTTCTACAAGGTTTGGCTTTCCCACCTGCGGATGCCTGAACTTTTTTCAGTGCACCAATGCTTGAAAGTGAAAGTCTAGGTTCTTGTATCCCCATACAACCTCACTTGCCATACTTAATGGTGTGGTGTCCATTCTGTCTGGGTTACTAACAGAGGTCAGGGACGCAGTGGTAATTCAAACCCAATTTCGCTCTTTATAATATAACACACAAGTATCTCACTAAGAAAAAGACACTATGGGGCAATTTATGGGGATTTGGAGCAGGGCAGACTCGTTGCGCTGCCCTGCGACAAAGTGAAAGGGCAGGAATGCACTGTATATATGGCATATGGCGCATTCCTATACGTTCCACCTGTGATGGTGCTGTTTAGGCGGCCTAGCACCAATGCAGACACCCTTGTACCATGGTGCAAGGGTGCTGTGTATTGCACGCAGGATTGTTTTTGTGCAGGAAGGCGTACCTTCCTGCACAAAAACAATCCTGGGAGGCTTTTTCGTCTTTCTATGTGCGCTGCAGAATGCAGCTCACACAGAATGAGGAAAAAACGAGGGGAGGCGTTTTGGCGCATCTCCAGGTTTACATGGTCTTGTAATTTTGGGGATGCGTCAAAATCCATGAGTGTTGTGTGGGAGCACCCACCGCAACACCCATGGAACGCCCCTCTAGTGGAGAATAAGGCAATGCAGCGATTTCAAAGCTACGCAGAGTTGCTTTGCATGTCCTCATAAATATGATTTGGTGGTGTGCACCGCCAGTGCATCACAAAAGGTGATGCTGTGGTGGCACCAGGGGCTCAAAAATATGTATATATTTAAAAGTGTTTATTTCAACAGACTCATCCTGTTGCTGAGTACATGGGTATAAACCACACAGAATATATTTAAAACAGCACTAATGCATATCACTAACAGCAAGAATAATATGAATTTTTTTAACATGTATGGGATGTTTCTGGCAAGCTAACACCCTAATGACTACTCCTATGTGCTACACTATGGGAGCATGGAGTATTTAACTTCTCTCTAGAGTTTCTTGGGATTCAGCGCACTGTATACAATTCACAGGGGAGAAGCTGTGTTTAGCAGACTTTGGCTGAGTGAGACTGTTCCCTCGAAAAGAAAACACACATCAGCTAGGCTCAGCTCCAATCCTCGGTGTTTGCCTGCAGTCAGCTCTCAGTCTAGGAATGAATGCTGCAGCAGACAGGAGTCTTGTGGGACTGCTTGCTATAACCTGGGACGAAGACCTCTCTGATTCGGTGGTCACTTCTTGGGTTTTTATAGGGTTGACCACTGACGTTTACCCTGCATTAGGGGAATTTCCACTTAGTCCAGGACATAAGCATGCTCACATGACTCTGTACCTCTGTACAGAAGTCATGGGAGCACAGGTAACCTTTAGAGAATTGGTCATGAAAGAAATGCCTGATCAGCAACATAACTGTCACAAAAGTCAAACCTAACAATTGCCTCATTAGTGGCTTTACATAGCAGTATGTCTGTCCAAAAGTATTTATCATCACAACTATTCAATGCAACCGACACATCACCTCTAAGGCTTCTCGATCTCTGACAGCTGCACTCATTTTCAATTCAATCAATTAATCTTTATTGTATATGGTCAATTAAAACCTTCTCAATGTGCAATACTAATAAAACCAATCAATTGTATAAAATCATACAGAATGCTAGGGCATTATAGAAGATCGAGATAAAAAATGAATAAGTATATAAATACAGAATAGTTTAACAAGTGCCTTCGCGTGTTGGCAGTAGATTGATTACGCCTGACGGCTTTAAGAAAGTGCTGGTGCTTGAAAATAGCTGATTGTACCTTGATATTCACCTTAATAAGCACCCTGTTGCAAACATTTTTAAAAAGCAGCAAACTGGTTCCTTCGCAGAGGCACACTTCTGAACAATAGGTAAGTGCACAAATGACAGCTTTCTGCACTACTTCCATGGAGGAGAGACTTATAAAGTGCTTGTGCCGGGCATAGGGAGTGGGCCGGACAGAGGCACATTAACCAGGAGGCATGATAGGTGGAACTTCGGAGTCCCCTGGTGGGCCTCCTGGGCCCCTAAAACTTTTATATACAAGATGGACAAATTTAGACTGCCAGATATTTAAGGCAGTGTTTTTTGGGTTAAGTTCTGCTATAATGCCCTGCCGACAGGATCGAACTCCCAACCGGTTCCACTCACCCTGGAGACTTGTTTTATGCTCATCCAAAAAGTTTGGGCAGAGGTACAGGACATGCTCGAGGGATTCATCACTCTGGCCACAGCCCCTGCATTTGGTTCCATCTGTAGGGTGGCACCAGAGGGCTAGGTGGTTCAAAAATAGCCACTCGCCCAACCTGAGAGCCATGAATCTTAGCTTCAAATGATTGGAGTACATGCAGGCGAGGTATGAGGAAGGTGCAGCAGGCTGATATGAGTTGGTAATCGCCCATACATAATTGAGTTTGGCTAAAATTGCTTTGTCTGCGTGATAGGACCAGAGATGAATGCGTTTTTTTAATACTCAGTTTAAATGCAGATTAACTCTGGTTTAGGTCCCACAGTTCGTTTGCGGTCAGGACTTGCTCACTGTCCTTTAAAAATAGACGGTGTGACCCAGCAGACCTGCTGGTGCTTATATCGGTCCATATCAGGGCCTCAAGAGAACCGACTTCGGCCCCACGCAACTTGTGGGACAGATTAAGAAAGGCTCTGGCGCCCACTGCTCATTGGTCAAGAAGGCCAAGCTTCAGTGCTTAATTTGAGCCGGTGCTTTTCAGTGCTCAGCACCGGCACTTAATTGGCTTCCGGCACCTAATTGTCAGCACCATACTTAGAACAGTCCACCACATGGTGGCGCTGCTCATCTAATTTAGAGATGAGCAGAACAACAGAAGTTTAGGACTACAATATACATTAAAATTGCTAATACCTGCCTCCCCAGCCATTGCTTTAGCTTTGGGGACCTGGAATAATCTGAACTGTCGCATCTACATGCGCAAGAGAGGGTTAGTAGTTGTTTTGGCAGCGATGACAAGGGTGATGGGTGGTGCAAGCTGCAGTGGCCTCCTGGTCAGAGCCCTGGCACTTAATATTTTACAAATTAAACACTGCCAAGCTCCAATCTGATCTGAGTGGTGGAAGAGGACTTCAGCAGCCGCAGAACACATTTATAGATCCTTGTGGTAAGTTTATTCAATAAACTGCTTTCCTCGCCCAGAAGGATTTCGGTGCCGTAAGATAATGTGGAAGAGACCTTGGCTCCCATGACTTCCAGCATTAGAGAAGGGTTGGGCCTAGTAGTGATTTTGAGAGTTTGCTTGCAGGGCCATGGCCTTTGCTGAGATTTCTTTCCGGAGCT
The DNA here is from genome assembly GCA_963921515.1 of Calotriton arnoldi. NCBI lineage: Eukaryota > Metazoa > Chordata > Amphibia > Caudata > Salamandridae > Calotriton > Calotriton arnoldi. The sequence continues at coordinate 1,648,767 of CAWUFW010002939.1, read as the reverse complement.
TCATGAAGGAACCCATGGCATCGATGGGTACCCCCAGGTACTTATATGATAGATCTGCCACAATCTTGTGGTTATTGTTACTCCAGCTGCTCCCAATACCTTTTTCTGTCAAATGTGACCACCTTTGTCTTCTTCAGGTTAACCTCCAGGTTGTTGGTTATTGTGTAGGTGTGCAGCTGATTAAGCAAATATTGCAAATTACCCTAGTAAGACTGAGTAGGGCAAGGTCATCAGCATACAGGAGGTTGCTGATCCTTGGGGATGGCAGTTACCTGTGTCAAGTATTTGTGAGAGATCCCCAATAAACAGATTGAAAAGAGGGGGGGGGGCTATTCCACATCCCTGTTTGACTCCCCGAGATGTTGGGACTTTCCTTCACAGGTGTGAGCCGTCCCCCAGTTTGACTCTAGTCCAGGTGTTGCTGTGCAACAGGATTATTGGGTCCAAGAGGTTTGGGGGGATTCCTCACTGTTTTAGTTTGGCTCAGAATGCCCCTCTCAGCACACGATCGACATCTGCACTCGAAAGCTGGTATTTAACGTCCAAAAGATCTCCATAACAGAACAAAATGTCAGGACATTTATATCTGCAGTAGAACAGACGCATCATAAATAAAGTGCCCAGTAGAAACAACAAGGGGCCTATTTACGAAGTTGTCACGCAGTGCAGCACAGCAAGTCACCTTGCGGCGCTGCACTGCGTGACAGGGAGTGGGCAGGAATGCGCTATATTTAAGGCAAAATGGCACATTCCTGCCTTTTACTCCTACGCTGGTGCCTTTTTGGCAGCTTAGCACCAACGCAGTCACCCTTACACCATGGTGTAAGGGGGATGTGTTGCATGCATGATTGTTTTTGTGCAGAAATGGAAGGAAGGTTCCTGCACAAAAACAATCCTGAGAGGCATCTTCCTCTTTCTATGCGTTACGCCTCTCCTGGTAAAAGGTGTATCTTTTTGCCGTATTCCCATGTCTACCAGTTCTCATAAATCTGGGAATGTGTAAAAAATCATTGGAGTTGCGTGAAAACACCCACAAAACGTCCATGTAACCCCTACCTAGGGCAGAGTAAGGCAAAGCAGTGAGCTTACTCCAAATTTATGAAGCCACTCAGGGCCCCGCAAAGTGGCGTTGCGTGGCTTAATAAATCTCACTTAAGGTTTGCGTTGCACATGTTCCACGTTATTTACACCTAATTGCCCCCCAGGTGTTCTAGGCTGCAAATTTTTCAATTATGAAGCTCAACAGAATACGATCATGCTGACCCTAGCATCAGTGTTGAAAGAAGCAGCAGTTGTGACCCTTGGTCACCCATAAATAAGGCCTGTCTAACTTAGAGATCCCCCCACACAGGAGCACAAAATGACCAAAATGCCTCCTTTACTGGACACCAGGAATGCATGGGCAGATACAAATGATTGCAGTCTTTGATGTCGCACAGGCAAGCAGAGGGGTCTCACTTGCAATCATGTTTTGCTCCTTTGATGATGCCCTAGGGTCATCAGCTTCCAAGTTTTGCTTTGATTCCTCCTGATCAATGAAGGTTTCTACTAACGTTTCATGCTCTATACTACCTGATTTATGGTAAAAGGTGGTTGCTATACTGTAGGTTCAACTCAAACGTTGTCATTGTTATTGTAGAGATACGGAAAGCTGCAAAGTCAGGCCAGGACCGTAACGCGGGCCTCTAAGGTGCCGCTCAGCCATTCAGGGGTTGCTCCCTGCGGCCCAAGACCAATGTTTATGTGAAATATAGGAGACAAAGAGCCCCTCTTTACATTCTGCAGGGGAGCCCATCATTTTGCGTTAAGCCCCTGGGTCACTCAGGTCTACTGTGGAACTCTCAGATTGGATGAGATGGAGTTGAGAAAGAGGTAGATACTGAATTACAAGTATGGATTCTATTTCATCAACTAGCATTACTGTTGTCCCGAACTGTTGTCTCATTTGTCTGGCCTCAATTATTGGGTACTAGATGTGAAACAAACATTTTTGGAAGTATGCAGGGGAGTAACCTGGGTATAACCTCCTTCTAACTAAAAGTGCATTCCAAGGAGTCAATAGGTTATGACAGTGGCTGAATATATATGTTGACAGAATAAACTTTTGTTAGCTTTTGGTCACTTTTGAATAAGAAGATGATTTTTTGAAGTAGCGGAAGATGGAGATTGACACATTATGCTCCAATATTGAGTTGTGTAATGAAGGAAAATTAAAAATCAAAAGAAGTATTGAGGAGTTTCTGAATTTTGGGTGGCTAGAGGAGGTCTGAGGGCCATTTGAGGACAGCAAGACTGTCCCAGAAGTTCCAATCAATATAATTTGGTCGTGGCTCCATTCATACAAGGGGAGCTCTAGTTCCTTCACTGGAGATCATTGTCCTGGTACAAGGTGATGCTGGTAGTGCTTTTTGTCTACTGTCTAACCAGATGAGATTTGTATCTCATCTGCATACAATAGAGGTTCACATTCAATATTGTTCACAGTACAACATTGCAATGCGCATGTGCATACCTCAACTGCTTCAATACTGTTTTTTTGGCTGGAGCTGGTGAGAAAAGGTTGTATCCAGAACAGGTCAGGGTCAGTTATACCAACTCATTGTTTCCGCTGTTCTAGAAGTATTGTGTAATTGATAGTGTCATTGACTGCAGAGAGAAAGAACAATATGGCTTTTCTTCATCCACAGAAAGGAGGAGGTTTTCACCTACATTAGCTATAGCTGACTCTTTAGGCCTGATTCACAAAGGGTCTCCCCACTCATGGCGGAGGCCCTGCAGTTGTGGGGGAGTCTCTACACTCGGGGCAGAATCTCTGCAATGGGAATTCTCATTGCAGAGATTCCGCCCCGTGTGCGGAGACGCCCCACGACGCCCTCTGACACTTAATGGTCGAACTCTGGTCCGATGATCACAAGGGATATGATTTAGTTCCACATACTCTCGTCTTGCTAACTCCCTTTTAAATGTTTTACTAAACAATGAGAAGTTTGATTTGGGTTGCAAGATTGATATATCACAAATATGCTCACTGTCCTAGTCTGTGCAATGGCACACCTTTAACTCACTGCACACTGTCGCAATGAATGCGCTGTACTGTGCCGGTGGAAACACAAGGAGGAAACGGAGATCCTTCGCAGGTATGTGAGTGACTGTACCTGCCTGCAAGTCGGGGGGCACATCTGGGTGTTCCATAGGACTCTTCCTTCCTTCCACTAAGCGCCCTTAGGCACTGACTGAAAACACCTCCTTCTCTGTGTGCCCCTGACAGCTTCTTTGCCTCTGAAGGCATTTTCACTTTAGGGCATAGGCATATAGGCAAAGTGTTTCCTCTTGTGCATGTGGCCACGCTGCAGTGCAAGTGAGGAAACGCCACCTGAGATTGGACTGGTGTGATCTGTATTACAGAGGGTCCACACAAACATCTTTGCCCCTTCTATAAGAACAAAGTGCTACATTGGCACAAAAAGGAGGAACACGTCTGTTGTGCTTTCCACAGCCACATTTGTTTCATTATTACATGAATGGGGTAATGATGACATACTTCAAAATCCCAACTCTGGAGGTATTTATCATATTCGAAATGTCCATTGTAAAAGATGGGAGGAGTTCTTGAAAGCAAGACACTAGGTATGGGTTTAAGGATGAGTTATGTGCTTTTATTTTAATGCTGAGACAGCTTCTCGGTGGTCTCAAGAGGTTTGTATGCAAATGTGAATGCCATTTCTAACAGAGGTGGCAACATTGGTGCTTAGAGATTAAGCCATTGATTTTGTGAATTGTGGATTCAACAAACCCCAGTCAGTCTCCGCAGTGCAATTTAGATGTATGTGGGATGGTTTTTAACCCCTTGACCGCGGCGCGAATTCCGCCGCGGTGCGGGTGATTTATGAGTGGGCGTGGTTCGGACGGCCCCCGGCCGTCCTCCGCACACGCCCACCGTGACGTCAGACAGCCGGGGGCCGTCCGACGCACGCAAAGGGTTAAAGCAAAGTATTGACCTATTGATTTTGGATGTCCAAGATTCCTTTTGTACAGCTGGGGCCCACACTACTACTTTTATAGTGAGGTAGACTTTCCTGTGTGTCTTTTACACGGTTTTGTCAAGTTTGGCTTTGACTAGTCCAACCCATTCTAGATTAGGGTTAGCATGTTTCAGTTCAGCAAATTCTCTTATGGGTGACTGATTGGCTGCTTTGATTGCTTACTTGGGCTCATTTTTGACAAGGGCTAGGATGTCTAGGGCAAATGATGAATTGTGGCCAAGGTGCCCACTAAAAATGCAATAGTTCCAAACGGTGTTTGTAGATTGCATGTAAATTTGCGTACTAAGAATGTAATACTTTTCAAACCTCGGGGCTTGTTCACAAAGATAATTTACACTTTTGAATAAGTTTACACTTTGGAGTAAGTTTATTACTTTTGATATTCACAAAGTCCAAGTGTAAACTTACTACAAAGTGTGAGTTAAATGTTTCCACCTCCTGAATATTGCAATTGGCCCACTATTGTATTGACAGGTGACTCCCACCCTAAGCCTCTCTAAGATCCTTAAACACCTCTTAATCCTCCCTAATCCCATCCACTTTAGTATGTTAGATCATTCTGAAAGCCACTCTCCTGTGCCCCCCACACATTTACTACTGACAGCCATACCTCTGTGCGTGGGGACTCCACAGTCGGGGCAGGGAACTCTGAACACATAATTATAGGTAATGCGAAGTTTATGAATTGCAATTTGTAGTACATTTTCTAGTACTACAAAGCCAACTACAAAGTTCAGCTTGTGAATCAGGCCCATTGTATGTAAGTATTTAAAGTCCTCTGTGTTAATATCATTAAAGTGCCAAAATGGAATGGGATTGGTGAAATAAAATAAAAGTCAAAAGGTGAAGGAGCATGCAGCTACAGAATAATACATTTATGTGTGTAGAAAGAGACTGATAATGTCTGATATAATCCTCAATAAAAACATTCCCTAAGAAATCAGTTTAAATGATACATTTGTTTCGTAAATGTTCTTGAAGTTTGTTTTAGATTGGCATGTCACACTCACCTTTCCAAAGAAAGGACATCACAAGCAGTCTAACAAAGCCCATAGTTGTTCTAGCAGAGATAAGTGACATATTTCCAAATCTGTGAATTCCAAGAGGGCAGTAGTGTCTGTGCAAGGCATAGAACTGCTAGGAAAGATGAAGGGGCATCATATATGATACAGCAAATCCAATGAATCCTCTGGGCCAATCTGAGGAGGGAAATATTAAAATATTATAATGTATTATCTTCATATACAGCAATACATGCAGCAATATAGTAAACGGATAACAGTACTTTTGATCAGATCATTTTTTGACAAAAGACATATCAGTAATATGATGCCCGTTGGAGGTCCAGCTGCTTTTTCCACTGGAGACATCAGGAGAGAAAGGAACTGATTAGATTGCAGCAGAGCATTTTTGGCAAATGTGCCACCATGCAGTGGTCAGCCAGAGTTTTGTTGTGTTGTAGGAGAAACAAATTCCGAAAGCCCATCATTTTTTCTGAATTTGCTTAATTTTCCTCTACAGGTCTTCTATGCTTCCCATTCTTGACTCCTGCATAGAAATTCTGCCAGTCTTCTGTCCTGAATTAATTCTATGAGCAGAATCTATTTCATTGTAACGGTGGAGGTTTTGTTAATTGTATTGTGCGTCTAGATTGAAAAGCCCTAAGAACCAAGGTCAAGGAAGCAACAGCCAATGATCTTGGTCCTATTTTTAACAAATAGTGAAATTGCCTTTGGTCCTGGTGCCCAGGCATCCTGATGTCCACTGAACACAGCCAGTCATCAGTCACAACCGCTGTCAGTATCTGTGTAAGCATTTACAGTTTCTGGAGGGAGAGATTGGTCCAGGTTTGAAGACCCAGATAAGAGAGAAGTCCACCTCCACTTTTCGTCTCCACAGGACTATAGAAGCCCTTCTCCGCTTGAGACCTCAGACTTGTTCTCTTTTCCATGACAGAATGTGCCTATGACCCTCTACTTGAAGTTATGGGGTTACTTCTTGAAGCAATGGTCTTGGCATAGATGATTCATTTGTAGGTCGAAACTAAAATTACCAGGATTCGTTTAAAATCATTCAAAAAATTAAGCCCCGTGAAAAATGCTACAGTAATTGATTGTGTGCTACAGAAGTGAGTTTTTGAAAACAGTAGATGTGGAGACCTTTAGCACCTTCCTAATAGAAGTGTAGCACTCACCAAAGTCGACAAGATCCTAATTGTAGAAAGCGTAGTCAACATTGGGTATTTAACCACCTTGTTAGAAATTAAATAACCATACTGTACATATACAAGATATTGACGTTTCCAACCTATGAAATATTGCACAGGGTCTTCAGTAGAAGAAATTTTAATTTAGCAGTTTCTCACCTCAATTTACATATTAAAGAGTATTGATAATGCTTGAAAACAGGGAAGACAGGTCGGACAGCTGAGTCAGCACCTTGAATAAGGAACATAAACAGAAAGGCTGAAAAACCAAGAAAGGAAGGAGTAACTAACCAGTTGGCGATCATATTAGTCACTCTCACTGTATTTCAGAATATCTTTCTCAGCTTTGTGCTGTGGTGCAACACTTTGAAAATACCAAAAAGTGATGGGTAGAATGCTTGAATTTATCTCAGCCAGTGGTAATTACTCGGGCCGCATCCCAGTCCATTGTCATTTTGCACACCATGCCACCTCAGTTTAGATCCTGTCATATGCAAATCAGCTTTGATCCTGCTCCAATAGGAACAGTTCAGCCTTAACTGCCAGGCCAACCTTTAACTAGAACAAAAGCAACTCAAGACTGGTCTAGCACATCACTTTTTTTGTATTTTCATTGTGACACCCTCAGTGCGATGGGTATGCCCAGACATGGCTTCCATGCTCACTGTGCCACTGGAGCTAAGCTACAACCGACTGAAGAGACCCAGCTAGGGTGACTTGGGTGGCTCATGTTCCAATTCGGAGAGAAACTGATGGACGTTTGGGCCAGACTGTTCTTACAGCAGAACCAAGGCTGGTTTGCATACAGCTAGGTCTAAACTGAGGTGGAATAGTGGGCAAATATACAGTGGATTGGGATGCGGCCCGAGTAATTACCAGTGAGTGAGAGTAATTCAAGCATTCCACCCCTCACATTTTTGTACTTTCAAGGTGTTGCATCACTGCACAAAGCTGTAAAAGCAGTATCTTGTGTGGAATTTGTACTTGAGGCACCCCCACCAGTACACAATTCTATGCACTGCTGTAGGGAGCTGGCTCTTTATATAGTGGACTAAAACGAGTTACCCTGTGTAAGAGACCAGACAAACCCCAAAAGAATTACAGAGGCACAAATGACACCTCAAATGGTCTCTTTTGTGGTAGTGTGGGTGAGCAGGTAGGCATATCAGAGGGCAGTGCTAAGCATTTATTGCACACACAAAGGCAGTAAGTGAGACACACACTCAATACAGAAATCCAATACCAATTTGTAAAAATAACTCTTACTTTTATGTGAATTTAGATACCAAGATCATCAGAATCAGATAAGTACTTTTCGGGTTATGCATTTTTACAGTTTTCAAAAGTTGGCACTGCAGTTTTTGAGAGCAGTAATGTTATCCAATGGGGGGAAACACATTGCATTCAGGCAATTAACAGCAACTTAAGGGACTGTTCTCTGGGACTTAAGGTGAGTATTGGGCAAGGTCCAAGGCCACACCAACAGATCACCTCGGGAGGCTCTGGGGCAGCCAGTTGAAGAGGTGTGCTATGGCATCGGGTGTCCCATTCACTTCAATAGGGAACAGTCCTGTTAGAAAGAAACTGAAGTCCTGGGAAACCCACAGGGGTGCTGGACCCTTGAGATGCTCAGGCATGTAGGGACACCGTTGGTCCATTTCTCCTCGGGCTGTGGGGCTCGGGTGCAGTGGTGTCTTTTGGCATCCAGTTCGGTGCTGGAGTCACTCGCAGTGGCGGTTCGCCGAGGGAGTGCTGTGGGGCGGTGGGGCGGGGAGGGGCAGGGTGGGGGGTAGTAAACTCTGGCTTACGGCAGTACGGAGTTAAGTAAATAAATAAATAAATATATCAATTTACATTGCGCGCGCTGCAACGCCAACTCGGCGATGCAGCGCGCGCAATGTAAATTGTTCTATTTATTTATTCATTTACTTAACTCCGTACCGCCATATGCCGGAGTTTACTACCCCCCACCCGGCCACTCTCCCGCCCCACCGCCCCGCAGCACTCCCTCGGCGAGCCGCCACTGGTCACTCGGGCTTGGAAGGGGCCTGCAGAAAGAGGCTGCAGGCGGCGACTGAAAGTTCAGTCTGGCCAAACCTACAGATGTGCTCAGCTCTTGTGGGGTGGCATTTCCCCTGTCTGGGGGAACCAGGTTTGCATATCACAGGCAGTGGAGGCCTTTGACGCCCTCTGCCTTGGTATGCAGATTACTAGTCATCCTGCTTGGAGGAGGTGACAACACATCCTGCCAGAGCAGGCTTTGTTTCTAACCTCAGAGAGTGTGGGCTGCCATCTCCAAGGGGTTAGAAACAGGTCTGTGGTGGCAAGCTGGACAGGACCAGTCAGCCAACACACTAGAGGTCGGTAGGTTTTCAAGGGGTACTCTAAGGTACCCTCTGTGTGCATGCATTAATAAATCCAACACTGGAATGAGAGTGGGTTTATTAATGCGAGGTGTTTGATACCAAACACCATAGGTTTCAGTGAAGGCATTATGTAGGCCAAAAAGCAGCGGGCCTCTGAGGGCACTGGAACCGATCCTGGAACGGTGCACCAGATGGAGACCACCCATACTTCAGGTCCAAAAGGCTTCTGGGTCAGCACCCCCAGGCAGACGAGCCCAGCCCCACAGTAGTCTGTATCATCTCCATAGCATGGCAGCTGCTTCAGGACCAAAAGCCACATCCTGCACTGCCACCCTGGAGGCCACAGGTAGGACATGCATTCCCCTCTGCACTAGCCTACAACTAGGCAGAACAATGTGGCCAACAGAGCCGACCAGCTCTGCTAGAGTGACACCACACAACAGGCTCGATAAGGCCCCAGCTCCACCACATTTTCAGAATGAGTAGGCAGATGGTTCTTAAAGGTTCTTTCTGTATCTGGCACACCATCTCGGAATGTAAATGTTAGGAAACAGCTGCTCCTCAGCAATGCGACTTGGTGGAGGATAAATGTGGCAGATAGTTTATGGAGCGACAGAGTGCTTTTAATCCGCCTCACCTTGGACGATGCACTCTAGAACCCCTCCCCGCTTATTCCTTCAACATGGAGATGGGTGTTTAGTTTTGTTTCTCTGACTGCAAATTGAGAAGGTTTGTATGCTGAAATATGCGATAATCTTGCTTGGAAGAACTGTAAGATGTAGTTTTCTTTAGCAGAATTACATATCTGTAAATGGACTGTACAAATATTGCAAAATATAGCAGCAGTAATGAAAGCATAAATAAAGCAATTTCTTTTGTAATTTATTCTGTGTGATGGAAACCAAGAATTTAATTGGATGAAAACAAATTAAGATATTTTACTTGGTGATATGTAAATCATAAATATTCACTAACACCCAATTACCATCTTTTGTGTGCTATATAGTTGTACAAATTCCATGGAAAATGTGCTGTCTGTAAATAGCAGTATGATATCATGCCATGCTTTAGCAATATATTTGAGACAGTGTGCTCCAAAATGCACAGCTACATACCACACCCTTACCATTCCCCTGCTGAATGGGTGTGGCTCACTTGATATACTTAATCTTTGTGTGAGGCTTGGATGCTTGACAGTCCATATGAATTCAGTTATGTAACATTGATAACAGCACACCGACTATGAAAACTGTTTCAGCACCACTGCTAAAAGTAATGGTTGTGTCAGTGCTTGTATCTCTTGCTCGTTGTAGCCCAATCCTGTAATTTTAACTCGGATGTTCTTCTTTCTGAATTGTAGAAACTCAGCATTAATAATTTTACAAGGAAAGGCTCCTTTTGAAGAGCAAAGTTTGACTCTCTTCTCTTGAAATACCACAGCTTCCCTAACCCTTGAGGCAGAAACACCCACCGACGCTACTTCGAGGAAGTGGTTAGCCCTGCTCCAGTGTAATATCAGCGCACTCCTTGTGACATCACGTTTAGTTTGAGGCTTAAGCCTTTATGGAATCATCACATCCATTTGCCTCAAAGAATTGTAAGTTAGTACTAAGGCTGGTTGTTTGTAACATGAGATTAAAGGAAAGAATATGTTTTCTTAAACATATTTGTTATTGTTAACATTTATCAGAGACTTCCTATAGGAGCTGGCTCATGATGTTCCCTTAGCAGAACACCTGCTGGACACCTGCTCACCCACTTTTAATGTCCCCAGATGTGGTCAAAGTAGATGCATTCTGCCTTTCCTTTATGACCTGTGAGGTCAGTGGTAAGTCAGAAGGAAAGCGCAAGTCACTCAATCAGAATTCCTCTGTAGTAGGGACTCCCTTTGAGACGGTAGGGTAGGTATTGTCTGGGTCCTGTACACTAATTCAACCCTAGAGCACAGGTTTATCCTGGTTCTGGTCGATCATACCACCAGGTGCCCTGAGACCACACTCCTCAGAACAATGACAGCACCTGCGGTGGCCAGGGCACTGGTGTGAATCTTTACCCTGTGGGTTTTCCCAAGGAGCTGGTGCCTGATAGGGAGACTAACTTCACATTCTGTACATGAAGTCCATGTGGGGTGAGTATGGTGTTACCTACAGGTTCTGCACACCCTACCATCTCCAGACCTAAAGGCTGGTTGAAAAGTTAATCCAAAACCACAAAGACATGATTATGGGCCGCCCTGAGCCTTTGAGATGAAAGTGGGACGTCTTACTCATGTGCCTACTGTTACTTATAGGAACGTCCTTCATTGGAGTGTGTGCTTTATCCCATTTCAGCTCCTGTTTGGCCATCTTGTGAGAGGACTTCTCAGTTATGTGAAGAAAGGGTGGGAGAAGGTGCCCAGGAAGACCTCACAGGCTGTAATTGACTACATGTTAGTCCTCATGTTCTAAATGGGGAATGAAAGAGGCCATTCTAAATCTAGAAGCCAGTCAGGAAGCAATCAAGCAATGGTACAACCTGAAGGCCACTCTGGTAGAGTGCCAATAGCTAGAATGTGTGGCTCATGAAACTTGTGGAACCCCGGGGCTTCCAGGACTGGTGGACAGAAACCTATGCAGTAAAAGTAAAGAAAAGTAAGGTCACCAATCTGATGGGCCTACAGATTCTCAGGAACCATTTAAAGGGTCCTGCATATTAACAGACTCAAGTCACACTTTGAGAGGTTTGAAATCACACTGCTCATAGTGACATGGTGTTCTCCTTTCACAAAGAGCAAGGTGGCTCAGTGGAAGGAGTGGTAGTCTCTCCCACTCTGATAGAGAAGCAACAAGAGGATACTGACCCCAGGGTTAACTAACTGGTGTACCCATGACTTTAGCAGAGGAGACAGTATGCCTATCAAAAGTAAAATTGACATGCTCTCAAACAAAGTAAGGGTCAGCATTAAGGACATGGTTTAAAAAATGTTGGGCCTGGGGGTGATTGGTGATTAAGCCCATCAATCGTCCCTGGTCCAGGCCAGTGGCCCTGATGCCGAAGGCTACCCCATCAGAAGGAATTCCAGGACTGAGGTTCTGTGTAAACTGCCATGGACTTAATACAGTCACCAAGACTGATGCACACCCCATACCTCGAGCTGAAGAGCTCCTTAACCAGTTAGGGGCTGCCAAGAACTTAAGTATATTTGATCTGATGTCAGGGTAATGACATATTGCCCTAACAGACAATGCAAAGGGGAGGTCAATGTTCTCCACTCCTGAGGGGCTTTTTCAGTTCTGACTGATGCACTTCAGACTGAAGAATGCCTCTGCCAGCTCTGAGCAACCGGTTTCTGGCTGGATGGAGTTCAAAGGCACCTATTTAGAATACACTGTTGTCTTCAGTTCCAGCTGGGAAGACCACCCGACCTATCTAGGGGTAGAGCGTATGGCCCTGCAACATGCAAGTCTGCCTATCCAGGCCAGTAAGTGCCAGATAGGTCACAGTTCTGTGCTAAACCTGGGGCACCAAGTTGGTGGGGGGGGACACGTGCAGCCCATTCAGCCAAAGATTGAGACAATTATGGCCCTGGGAACTTCCCAAAACCCAAACCCAAGTGAGGGCCTTCTTGGGTTCACACGTTACTCTCACAAGCTTATAAAGGGTTATAGGGACACAGTTGCACCCTTGCTGAACTCATCTCCGGGAAACAACCCAGAAAGTGATCTTGATAGAGAGGTGTCAAAAGGCATTTAGCACCCTGAAAAAGGCATTGTGCACGACACTAGTCCTCAAGGCACCCGAGGCAGAACAAAGCCACAGCTCTTCTAGTGAAAATACCCTACTCACTGTAGGGACTTTAGTTTTTGGATTTGAACATGTTACATTTTTTTCATTTGCACATGTTCCCCACTTTAAAACATTACGCGCCCCACCGTGTAAGGTGCTTGATATTTAAAAGTGGAACACTTAGGGGTTATTTTGACAGGTCTACATGGCAGGTTTTAGGTTGCTGCAGTCCGGCTATACAGGATAGGTCTGAAGTCATGTCTTCACTGTAACTGAAGTGGATAGCATAATCAGTCCTGCCGTCCACAAATGAGAGTTAACTTTCCATGCCATGGGTGCATTTCTACATCATATACTATGGCCTTATAGAAAGTTAAATGTGCCAATTATGATTAAGCCAGTTTTGACATGTTTAAAGGTGGAGCATAGGCACTCCTGATTAGGAGTTGTAAATCCAGCAAAATGGAGTAGGCAAAAAATAGGGTGGAATCATGCCAAAAATTGCCATTTCCAGATGCATATCTGCTTAGTGGGGTAATTAAATAATTTGCAAGAATTTAAACAATGACAGCCCAGAGCTATAAACTTGACTAACTACTGACAACAGATTATTTTGCAAACTCTTGAGCATCACTAATTTGAATCATTATGCAGTGAAAGGCTTACTAATGTTCATTGGTGCACTCCTTCTTCCCACAACACTAGTTCCTCTGATCCTCACCTGAAGGTGTATGGAAAATTAGGAATCCCAGATCAGAAACTGCATGAACCTCAACTGGATTATTTGAAGTTGTTTGCTGATTTACATTTCTGGTGTTCCCAGTGCTCTATGATCCTGGTCTGGTTTGTAGCAGCAGGCCCGGGTAACAAACAATACCTGGCTTAGATATTACCCAGCTACCTCAATCAAGTGCAGAATCCTTACCATTTATTTTATTATACGCTTCTTGGAAACTTATACAAGGTTCTCAATTCCACTGGAGGGCAGGGACACCTCACTGTTTATGTGTTGTTCTTCTGCAGTGATGAAACAGAATATTAAGGTAAGAGCACCAAACCCCAAGCTGCAACTGTTTGTGCACACTTTGCTTTTTTTAAGGTGTCAGCTTGCTCTCTCCATCTTTTTTCACATAGAGGGCTAAATCGCAAAACAGTTTTGCTAGAGCTTTTTCATATCCTTGGTGTTAAGAGAGTGATCAGTGCAAACAACTATTATCATTGTATCATAAAAGCACCTTTGGGGAAATGGTAATAAATGACAAGAAAAGTAGTACATCTTTTTTTGTGCTGACTTTAGTTATGGTGGTGATGTGTTTTGTTGTTATTTGTTTTGTTCTGCACTGTGTTGTACTCTGTTTGTTACTTTGCATTTTATTCTTGCTAGACTTCCTATGTTTTTGTTGTATTGTTAGTGTGTTGTGTGATATTTTATTTTGCCGTGTTCTGCTCTGTAATTTCTTTATAGACGCCAACACATGCTGCTACACATTCTGCAAAAGCAGCTCATTCCTTTTTATTTTCCCGTGGAAAACAACCAATTACCACTGTCTATGGTTTTACCACTCCAGCTATTCTACTATTTAAGACACTAGTCATCCCAATCCTGTGGTAGAGAAACCAGGACTTAAATTAGCACTTCCAATGCTCACTAATATGTTTTATGGCTCTAGGTCTTCATCAAACAGGATAAATAAAATCATTACTTTTCACAAACAATGATCAGTAACAAAGCATTCAAAAACCCTTGAACCTAGAATGGAGCAGGGACTGTCCTCATAGCTTTATCTGTGAGACAATAGCTACAGCACTAAACATCTCATGGAATTTGATGCATCATGGGCCTTAAAGCTAGATGTTCTGGATCCTTCACCAATGTTAGGAACCCTCTTTCTGTTTGTGATAGAATTACCCTGGGCAGACATGCCACGGGAGTTTGGGCATTTAAAAATGCAAGATCTTCCCAGGGGACACACACAGATAAGCATAGCTACAGCAATTACTGGTTCGCCATTGAAAAGCTCACACACTCTTGATGGAATCTTCCGATGGACACTTTGCAGAAAGCTCAATCTAAGATGCCAAGCAAGATAGGATTACATCTCTGGCAGAGGAAAATATGAGCTAGCAAAAAAGAATAAATGCCTTTGCTAATGTACTTAGAGATTGTTATGAACAACTGCTATGACAACCCATATATATCCATGAAATATGTATGTTTCAATGATGCTCACCAGTCTGAGTGAGCATGGGTAAGCCATTTTTCTTTGTTGTCATAAATATTACTTAATGGAAGGGGAGTGTTAGTGTTAAGTTTGACTAAGAGTTCTCCTTTTCTTGCCTTGATTAATTTAAGAGTCCCTTCTTTGTTGATGCGCTCACTTGTGAGAGTGTGTCATCTGTGCATATACACTGTACATCATATGTTTGGTCCTTAGGCTTTCACTTAACAAATCAGAACTTCTGCTGTGTTGTATTCCTTGTTTAGTAGAACTGAACAATAGCACTTAATAGCAATGTACAGGGAAAAGTCATGAAAGGATAAACAATGGGGGCAATGCATGTAGGTATTTGTAGTTTGTTATTCTGCTGTTCTTCTACTGTTACACATAGTCATGAATGCAATTCACAGAGATGTGTGTAGATCCATAACTACGCCTGTCCTATCACTTATGTGCAGAGTGCTCTGCCAAATGTTCAAAGTACTGCACACATCCAGTTTTCTGTTTTAGGTATAAATATGGGAGTAGCAGTAGGGTTCCTGGAAAATGGGGAGTTTACCTCAAAGTTAGAGTGTTATGTTTCGTATAGAGGCCCTAATATAGACACGTTCATATATGCCGTATATGGTCATAATTGTATATGTCCTATTATGGTCATAATCGTCTATGCCCTATTATAGTCATGATCTCCTATGCCCTAATATAGGCATTATCTTTCACCTACATTAGTTCCCTACAGTACAAAACAAACTCTGAGGGTTGAACGTTATCTAGTCTGTGGTTAGAACACTGCAGGGTTTTTACCGAACACAGGCCTACAATGTACTCATAAATTATGCATGAGCATTCACCAGCTACATCTCCCGCATAATATGTATGTACAAAGTTCACCCCTGACGTCTTCCTCATGTCTCACAAAGACCAATACAAACCATACTGAGGGATGAGACACTTTAGGGTATAAATACACCACATCTTGCCACGGTAAGATAGAGGGAACTGAGACTTCCATGCTGACACACTGACCAGAGACGCTGAGGCTCCTGCATGCTGTCGCTCCAGCTAACAGCGATCAAACACAGCCCACACTCTCTCTATTCACGTAATGGGGTTCGACTAAATCCTAGAAGGATTCTTGGCTCGTAGGCTTTTAGACCTACACACATGCTACGTACACTTAGGTACATCTAGTTAGGCATCGTAGGAGTATGCGCACTTTTATAATGCATTTCATATATTCATGTATGTAACCATTATTATTGCAATATGGTAGAACTGTACTACCCTTTCACTTTTATCGTACTGCTGATAATATATCTCTGCTATTGTCTGCTGGTTGCTGCAGCACATATATTTTACACTAGAATAACAACTGTTCAATAAATACTTATTGAAACGCCCAGACTGTTTATTCTGTGTAACTCTCTGAGACAAACCGAACAAGTAAGCACGAGTGACTGAGCGAAAAGTAGTACATTGTTTCCACGATTATGAGGGATCAGGGTTGTCATGATCTAAGGTTGCCAGAAACTAATCTCTTCCCGATAAGAGGAGATTCTAGTGGCACTGTGAGCTAGCTAATGCAAATCCGGCTAATCAATCAATCAATCATGTCACTTATAAAGCGCACTACATACCCGCGAGGGTCTCAAGGCGCTGGGGGAAGAGGGGGTGGTGCTGCTACTGATCGAAGAGCCAGGTCTTGAGGAGTCTTCTGAAGGCCAGTAGGTCTTGGGTCTGTCGGAGGTTGGTGGGGAGTGTGTTCCAGGTCTTGGCGGCGAGGTGGGAGAAGGATCTGCCGCCGGCGGTCGTTTTCCGGATGCGGGGGACTGTGGCGAGGGCGAGGCTGGTCGAGCGGAGCTGGCGGGTGGGGGTGTAGAAGCTGAGTCGTCTGTTGAGGTAGGCTGGTCCGGAGTTGTGGAGTGCTTTGTGTGCGTGGGTGAGGAGCTTGAAGGTTATCCTCTTGTTGACAGGGAGCCAGTGCAGGTCTCTCAGGTGGGGTGTGATGTGGCTGCGTCGGGGGATGTCGAGGATAAGACGTGCAGAGGCGTTCTGGATGCGTTGCAGCCGTCTCAGGAGCTTAGCCGTCGTTCCTGCGTAGAGGGCGTTTCCGTAGTCCAGCCTGCTGGTGACGAGGGCCTGGGTGACTGTTTTTCTTGTTTCGGTGGGGATCCACTTGAAGATCCTGCGGAGCATTCGGAGGATGTTGAAGCAGGATGAGGAAACGGCGTTGACCTGCTTAGTCATGGAGAGGGTGGGGTTGAGGATGACCCCTAGGTTGCGTACGTGGTCGGTGGGTGGCGGGGCTGTTCCCAGTGATGTTGGCCACCAGGAGTCGTCCCAGGCTGAAGGGGTTGGAACCAAGGATGAGGACCTCCGTCTTGTCCGAGTTCAGCTTCAGGCGGCTGGTCCTCATCCATTCGGCGACGGCCTTCATTCCTTCGTGGAGGTGGGCTTTGGCGGTGTGAGGGTCTTTGGTGAGGGAGAGGATCAGCTGGGTGTCGTCGGCGTAGGAGATGATGTTGAGGTTGTGCTGTCGGGCGACGTGGGCGAGGGGTGCCATGTAGATGTTGAACAGCGTTGGGCTGAGGGAGGAGCCTTGGGTACGCCGCAGATGATCTTGGTGGCCTTGGATCGGAAGGGGCGAGGCGGACGCTTTGTGTTCTGCCGGAAAGGAAGGATGTGGTCCAGTCCAGGGCCTTCTCTTGGATCCCGGCGTCGTGAAGGCGTGTTCGTAGTGTGTGGTGGCAGACCGTGTCGAAGGCGGCTGATAGGTCCAGGAGGATGAGGGCTGCTGTTTCTCCGTTGTCTAGCAGGGTCCTGATGTCATCGGTGGCGGCAATGAGGGCGGTTTCGGTGCTGTGGTTGCTGCGGAAGCCGGACTGGGAAGGGTCCAGGATGTTGTTCTCCTCGAGGTAGCGGGTCAGTTGTTTGTTGACGATTTTCTCGGTGACCTTCGCGGGGAACGGGAGCAGAGAGATGGGTCGGAAGTTCTTGAGGTCCTTGGGGTCTGCCTTGGGTTTCTTGAGTAAGGCGGTGATCTCGGCGTGCTTCCAGCTTTCCGGGAAGGTTGCTGTCTCGAAGGAGATGTTGATTATTTTCCGGAGATGGGGCGCGATGGCTGTACTGGCTTTGTTGAAGATGTGGTGAGGGCACGGGTCTAGCGGTGAACCGGAGTGGATGGTGTTCATGATCTCGCTGGTGTCCTCGTCGTTGATGTTGGTCCAGGAGAGCAGGCGGTTGGTGGTTGTGGGGGCAGTGGTCTCGGTGGTTGCCGGGGCGGTCGTGGTGTTGAAGCTGTCGTGGATGTCGGCGATTTTGCGGTGGAAGAAGGTGGCCAGTGAGTCGCACAGGTCTCGCGACGGCTAACAAATGCAGTGGGGGTGCACAGAGCCAGTCTGCCACCAAGCCCACAGTTTATGTTATCCAAACGCACAGGTCCTGCAGGGGTACTATAGGAACTACACGACATGGTGCCACCAACGTTGGTTGGGTACTTATTTAACCCCTTCGGTGCTCATGACGAGCTCAGCTCGTCATGCTGCGCGGTGCTCGTGTGCGCATGACGAGCTGAGCTCGTCACGAACCCGCCCACTCAATGAAACGCCCCGCACAGGGCGAAAATCGGCCGCGCACACAAGGGGTTAACAGTAAAAGCTGAGTAGTTCAGTCGTGCTATTCTCAGAGAAACTACTCACAAAACCCCAGAGACGTCTGGAGTGGGTGGGCACAAAATCCGCCGCAGCTGAGTAGTACTAAAATATTATTTATTGGCTGTTGGTTATTCAAGCTTGAAAGGACATAGTGTTCCTAAAAATTGTGCATAACACCTTATTTTAGTTCCCTTGGAACACTTCTTCCTCTAAACATGCCTGATACCGAGGCAAGTGCAGACAGAGTTGAACTGAATTTTTCAGAAGGAGAAGATCCTGCGGATGCAATACAGATTGCACCAAAATTCAGAATGACAGTCACCCTAAGACTATTAGAAAATCGTTTACAAGCTAGGGGTGGCATGGTAGTTTTCGTGATTGAGGCACACAAATCAAATAAAACAGAGGTATTCTATTCATGGGTTACATTCCCAGCAGCAAATGCAATAACAAAGACATTTCACTACTATATAGAAGGAGATGCACCACGGGAATATTGTCTATTTGAGGACATAGAGATTCCACTCACATACCAGGAACATCATTACTGGTTTAATGGCGCCCTACCCCACGTACGAGGAAGAGTAAGATTAGGCCCGCTTGGAGGAGACGGGGCTACATGGCCAATACTAGCGGCTTACAAACCGCATCCTGACATTGGCACAATGCCACAGCCAGACTTACTCATACAACACACAGATTTAAATAAAATCTACAGAAATCTGACACAATTTGTCATGAGGACTTTAACAATCCAACCTGCACCAGGTGCAGCAAATAGTACTCCAGCTCAGGGTACAGGAAATAAAATTACTCCTCAAACATTACGTGCGGTAATGGGCAAAATGCCCGCAAAACACGAACAAATACCATTCTGGATAGCTCAGAAAAGAACTCAGCTTGAGGCGGTATTCCCGAATACTACCACCTGTGATAAACACAGAATACTAACAATCTGCTTGCCCATAGGGATCACACCACAAATAGAGGACTACACCTCTTGGGGTACAGTCTTTGCTGCATATATATCAGAACACATGGTATCCCGTCATTAGCAGTAGTACCTGATGTATTGTGACAGATACAAAATGAGTACGGAGCAGAGCCTGCCTTTAACTTAGGGATGAAGTTACTAGGTAACTACGAACAGGTATCAGCCATAATACTAGCTAACATTAAGGGGGAAGCAGCTTCAGTGGCGATCCGCCAACACCTAAGGGAGTTCAGTCCAGTAGATCAACCACACGAACTACCCAAAATAATTGAAACTGCATATGCAGAACTAGGCAGAGACAGTCCAGGTGGAAAAGCATTAAAACCACAACTGGTGGGCAGTCCTGAAAAGGACACTACAAAGCAGACACCTACTTCTTCTAAAAAGAAGTGGGAAAATAAAAAACAACAAAAGTCTAAGGACAGCAGATCTCAATCCAGAGGTAGGTCTCCTCAACAAGAGCCCTCTGGAAGGAGGTATAACCTCAGGAATAGGGATAATATTAAAAAACCTGACAGGTATCAGGATACTGATACACGTTCCTCTCGTTCCTTTCAGGGTTCGTCAAAAACTCCGAGAGGGAAGGACGGTCAGAACACAGACAAGAGGAGCGTACAAAGTCCAGAGACACGCAACGCGCTGCAGACTACGCACCTAAAAAAGAAGATAAACAAAAACAAAAACCTCAATTCAAAAAGAAGAAGGTAGCAGTTCTCAAGATCAGACATGCCCAGAATTCTGAGGACACAGCTTCTGAACGGGGAATGGGCTCTGACGATGCTAGACAGCGCAGCAGAAGTAACAATAGCTCGCCAGAACCTGAAGGAATTCCTGGTGACAGCGGAGTTGAGTGAGTATATCACGGTGGAAACACCTGATACTCGGGTAAGTGTCCCACATAAGTTACATGAGATAACACTCCGGATGGAGGGGGACAAGCCCAGGAAAGTTAAAGGTCTATTTTGGAAAAATTTGTCATCTGGATATGACATCCTATTAGCAGAGCAAGACTGGCCGCCAGCATTTGTCATGGAGTGCCCTAAGGAAGAAAAGGTAATTTTTCCACCATTTTTCGACCTCGTTCCCATACATTTAAAACGGGAAACAACCTTTACAACGCAGTCATTACATCGCACTACATTTACAACGCAGTCATTACATCGCAACATCCTTTACAACGCATCCATTACATTCCATGTCGCTACAACGCATGACACTACATCGCATGTCACTACAACGCAGGCATTACATCGCATGTCATCACAACGCATACCATTACAACGCATAGTACCCCTACACTATCCAACACTTACCCTACTGTTGCACCCCCTGGGGTTAGAATAGTAATTTTTACCCCTACACTATCCAACATTTACCCTACTGTTGCACCCCCTGGAGTTAGAATAGTAATTTTACCCCTACACTATCCAACACTTACCCTACTGTTGTACCCCCTGGTGTTAAAATAGTAATTTTTACCCCTACACTGTCCAACACTTACCTTAAATGCAATGTAATGGTATGCTTTGTAATGTTTCGCTTTGTAAAGGTATAATGCGATGTAATGGAATGCGTTGTAAGTGTAGTTTTAAAAAATTTGTTGTAGTGGTATGCGATGTAAATGTATGCGTTGTAAAGGATGCTGCGATGTAAAAACTGCATTGTAAAGACATGCGTTGTAAATGTAATGCGTTGTAACATCATACATTCATTTAAAACATGCATATGCGCTCCTGCGCGTATGCATGTTTTAAATGTATGCGGTTGCCGTAGCTCCAGCATTGTACAAAAATAATGCTGGTTGGGATGAGGATTCAACCCACCACGTGATCCCGTTAAAAGTTTCCCAAATGCTCAAAGGCAATACCCTATAAAGCAGGAAGCTAAAAAACAAGTCAGGGAGATCCTAGATCAACTAGAATACCAGGGTGTGATAGAAAATTGCACCTCACCAATGAACAATCCTTTGTTCCCCATATCAAAACCTGACAACACATATCATTTAGTTTTAGATCACAGACATTTAAACACCTGCACAAAGACATTTTCAGTTCAAAATCCACACAGTGCCGCACTAATGAATAACATTGTGCAGAAAAAATACAAAACTACACTTGATATCTCAAATGGATTTTTCTGCCAAAATATAGCGCCTGAAAGCAGGTATTTCACTGTATTCTCAATGCTAGGGTCCCAACGGCAATTTTGTCGACTCCCCCACGGGTATAAGAATAGCCCGGGATTGTTTGTAGCAAGGGTAACAGAGTTACTCCAAAATTTGGATGAAGAAGCATTGTCCTATGTGGATGATATTTATCTGACGGACGATGAATTACCGAGGCACTTGACCAGGGTGAGCACCAGTATTATGGGATTCGCCTCTGAGGGCTATAAATTTAATTTCAAAAATTGCCCATTCTCAATGTCCTTTTTTTAGGGTATGAGCTGTCAAGTGAAGGAAAAAGCCTAGCAGCTAACTTTTTAGAAAAGTGTGCGCTGCTCCAACCTCCAAAATCATTAAAGAATTTACAATCAATTCTGGAATTCCTAAATTTTGGTCGAACATACATTTTGGATTACGCAGAAAGAGTAAAACCTTTCTACGACTTAATAAAACCTGATTTTTCAGTCAGACAATGGACACAGGAACATACAAACATCCTACGTTCACTACAGGAAGACATGATAGCTTCAAAACATTTACAGACATGCGTAAACGTACACAACTTAGTGATCCGAGTAATAGCGGGTCAATGCGGGTACACCTATTTAACTTTCAATGAAGGCGAAACAGTACCAATCGCATACAAATCACACCTGTACACAAACGCAGAGATGCGTTTCACTTCAACAGAAAAAATCCTGACAGCAATGCAGACCGCTGTAGCAAGAGAAAGAGCTCTGGCTCAGAGAAAGCGCATAATAGTCGTGACCCCAGTACCAGCCTTAGAGGCTGTTACAAAGGCTAGCATTCCAAATGCGAAAGCCTTACATCAAAGATGGATACAATGGGCTAATTCTCTTACTGCAATGGATGTTGAATACAGATTTGATCCAAATTTAAAAACACAAGCATTTCTGCAATAGGAACAAGAATATCCTTTACCAAATGAGATTTTGCCTCTAGATCAGTATGAATACATTATTTACACTGACGGATCTGCTCAACCGGCCATAGGGAGTAAGCAAGCTTACAGCGCAGCGTGTGCAATCGTTAAAGGTCGCATGCGCGATGGAAAGTTCCATCCAAGTTGCACTAAAGCCCAATCTCTAGGAGACTGCACGGCTCAGTTGGCAGAATTAAAAGCACTAATACTGGCACTCGTAAATACGGAACACGAATTCCCCACACTAATTGTGTGTGATTCCTTTTACTGTGTACAGTCGTACAATGAATATTTACATCATTGGGAACAAAACGGATTTAAAGACGCAAAAGGTGGCACAATTAAGCATAAAATGCTATGGGAACAGGTAGTGGAGTCGAGAAACGAACTACCAAGGGCTCACTGAGTGATGGCGTTCACGTTGAAGGGAATTCATTGGCTGATGAAGCTACAAAGGGGGCTGTACGCACAGCGTCTGTAGCTGCAATCACTCGTTCAAAAACGAGAATAGGCGGCGAGATTTTGGTAGCACAGCAGTACCTAAAAAATTTCCACTCAAGTACTCCTACAAGTTAGATGCACAAAACATTCCATATGCTCAGATTCCTGGAGTGGGGGATAGAGTAATACCAAATATGGATCGTAGGCAAGGCTTAATTCTAGCAGCACACGAGGGTTTGGGTTCTGCGAATACAGGCGTTACAGCAACTATTTCTTTACTGAAACAGCGCTACTGGTGGGCAGGGTTAACAAAGCAGACCAAAGACTATGTCTTAAAGTGCGACATCTGCCAGCAGATGAAAGGCTCCACCGTAACACGCCCAGCGCAGACACCATTACTAAAATCAGAAAGTCGGGGATCTGGTCAGAGAAAATATTGCAGACAAGAAAGAATTCAGACCATACTACAGACCAGCTGTACCGGTCCTAGCAATCCAAGGCACAAGAACTGTACTTCTGCCGCCTCTTGCCGGGAAAAAGGAGAAAACATTTGTCTCAATCGACTTAATCAAACCACACTATGTGGCCGATACTAAACAGTAGGCCTCGTGGTCTCCACAGTAGCAGACGCCCTCCTCTCGCTACAATGCAAGAAGTTCAAACAGAAAGACTCATCACGTTTGAAGAGCCACCTGTACGGAATGAAGGACTAAGCAACAATGCTATGGGACTCGTTCCACTTCAACAAGAAGTTCAACTTCAAGAAGAAAATCAACTTAACAACCAAGTTGCAATAAGACCAACTACAGACGTCTACGTCAACATGCCTCGTCAAGAGCAAAATCCGATTTCAACAAATCCAGATGCAATTCCAACAATTGATAGAACTGTTTCTGGCTACTTCATGAACTTTGATATGTTTTCACTGGATCCAAGTGAGACGGAAACGACACCAGCCCAAAAATCACACAAACAGAAACTCCTTGACTTTTTGAACTTTTTTAGAAAGACTTACCTGGTGTCACCTGGGATAGAACTATGGTATATCACTGGGATTCTATTATTTCTTTTCTGGCTAGGTTTAACAATAACTTTTAGTATGCTTATTAATGGACGATATCTCCAGCAGAGCTCTACAGCCCAAAGAGTCAATTTGATTTTAAAGCCACACCAGTCTTCACATCGTGAACCAAGAGACTTGTCTTCAGTGAATATCACAGCAGTTCCTATACTGGACGGTATAGTATGGGACAAGATTGATTTTGATATATTCGGTCCGACTGAACTTTTACAGCTTAAACATGTATTTAAAATTTCTTTAAGTGAAATCATTACCTCCAGTACATTGTCTGATGATTGGGACACTGAAACTGTAAATAATATGATGTCTTATTTAGAAAAAACTGCAGCATTTCCGAACAATGAAATGTTAGAAGGTACTTCAGACTATGATACATTGTACTGTTACCAACATTATGGTCATCATTTCTTGCACAAATCTATAACACCTAGAAATGTATTTGAATACCACCAGTGGGAACACTGCCCAACACCTCCAAAAGGTAGTTCGCAAACTTTTGCACAGAAATTCACATACTTTTCAGGGTTTAATACATCTGACCCAAAGTCATTTTATTACAAAGTGGCAACAAAATCAGCACAGAAAATTATGTTGACTAACACCAAACAGATTTACTCTGCTTCCTTTATGGCCGAGTTGTCTACACAGGGTTTCGACCGATGGAAAGACACTATAGATTTAAAATCAATCTGGGGTTCGAGGGACTGGCAGGTGCAGGGAACAGAAGTGCTTTTTAGAGCATGCCTCATTCCACAGCAGATGATATTTCTAAATGACACTATTCAACAGACATCCTGTCTTGGACTAGCCAAGAACAAGGAAATGAACACAACTGGGTTTCCAGCACCATCACAGATGGGTGGGGGGCAGAATTCAACTACACATGGGGTAGGATTAGATGACATTCTCCAGTACGACAGGTCAGATCCCAATTGGACAGAATGACTGATTTGGCCCATTGACACGAACACATGTCAACAGAGATTCCTAGGTATAACTGAGGGGTTTAGAATCAGTAGACCAGATACACGCTATGTACAAAGACAACACCCAGGGGTAGTTACATCCTTAGTGTTGGGAAGTTGTGCCTTGATTGGCTAGAGACCTCAACACTCACAGAAGTAAAACATCACTTGACCTTACTCACACCTGATGTAGACCTTAGGGATTTCTTGTCAGGCCCAAGGAAAACACGTCAGAAACGTTTCATATATGCTGGCATTTATGCCTATTATAATGAAAACTGGAAAATATCCCAACAGGAGGCCACAGAAAGAATACCATCAACTGAATAGCTAATTCATGGCCAAATCACTCTGCCGGTCCCTACGTTTCAGTTTCAATATTGCCTTGAGCAAAGGCAGGCAGGCAGATATGAAAAAATGGGTAAGGGTTACATTAAGAAATCTTGGGAGTTACCATATAGATATCGATGCAGGAATGGGGATCGAGAAGTGTATCTGAGTGGTACAAACTGCAAGAACGCTTTAAGCGGTTCTCTCATGTGTCAGGATATTTCTCTGCATGGAGCATGTAGTGGTTCAGTAGCGAACTTATTGTGTCATGTGTCAGGGACCCCAGCAGCCATGATCACGCCTGTTTTCCAGCTGCTCTCCAATGGGAGTTACTTGATGCTAAACGATCAGGGTTGCTGTGGGATACTTCCGGGCGTCGCCTATCTGGTCACTGTTAACTCCAGCGTTACTTGCTGTATGCAAGTATTGTTTCCGCCACTGAACACAGTCAGGGAGGCGCCGTTATGGCCTTCGTTGAATGTTTCCTATATAAAATGTGATACTTTGAGCAGACTGAAAGCCATGCTTTTACAGCAACCCGTGCCCTTAACCTCCGCTCGAGAAACCTTTGAACTTCAAGTTGCAAGGACCTCGACTGAGATAGAGGCGCTTAAACGTATGAACTGCCCCTTTCTTTTCGCAGAAATGATGGGTCGTATCTTTAACATGTCTGATACGAGCGGTATTGTACACCTATTTAAGACCATAGGGTCAGGACTATTAAGCACCTTTCAGAAAGTCCTCGGAGTAATCCCAAATTTTATACACTTCGTAATGGGAAGCGTCTTTGGAGGTCTCCCGCTTATCCTGTTCCTAATTGCAGGAGACCTGATTGTAATCTTACTGCTACGCAATGGACCGCCCAATTTCCGAGGAAATGGCGAACATACTCACTGCAGGGTTTTTCCCGAACACAGGCCTACAATGTAGTCATAAATTATGCATGAGCATTCACCAGCTACATCTCCCGCATAATATGTATGTACAAAGTTCACCCCTGACGTCTTCCTCATGTCTAACAAAGACCAATACAAACCATACTGAGGGACGAGACACTTTAGGGTATAAATACACCACATCTTGCCACGGTAAGATAGAGGGAACCAAGACTTCCATGCTGACACACTGACCAGAGATGCTGAGGCTCCTGCATGCAGTCGCTCCAGCTGACAGCGGTCAAACACAGCCCTTGTGGGGTATCCAACTCGAGACCAGGACGGGGTCCCACACTCTCTCTATTCAGGTAATGGGGTTCAACTAAATACTAGAAGGATTCTTGGCTCTTAGGCTTTTAGACCTACACACATGCTAGGTACACTTAGGTACATCTAGTTAGGCATCGTAGGAGTACGCGCACTTTTATAATGCATTTCATATATTCATGTATGTAACCATTATTATTGCAATATGGTAGAACTGTACTACCCTTTCACTTTTATCGTACTGCTGATAATATATCTCTGCTATTGTCTGCTGGTTGCTGCAGCACATCTATTTTACACTAGAATAACAACTGTTCAATAAATACTTATTGAAACACCCAGACTGTTTATTCTGTGTAACTCTCTGAGACAAACCGAACAAGTAAGCATGAGTGACTGAGCGAAAAGTAGTACATTGTTTCCACGATTCTGAGGGATCAGGGTTGTCATGATCTAAGGTCGCCAGAAATAAATCTCTCCCCGATAAGAGGAGATTTTAGTGGCACTGTGAGCTAGCTAATGCAAATCCGGCTAACATACGCGGTGGGGGTGCACAGAGCCAGTCTGCCACCAAGCCCACAGTTTATGTTATCCAAACGCACAGGTCCTGCAGGGGTACTATAGGAACTACACGACAAGAGGAGAAATGAGAAAATGAAGGTGGAACAGAGAGAAGGACGTGCAAATCCTTTCTGAAATTGACTTTTTTACGTTTTGGTAAAACCCATTGCGAGATATCACTGTGAATCCATGTGTAGACAAGGTGGCTGTCTTATTGTGGATTTTCTGAAATCACAATAAAACAGAATACAAGATGTCTGCCATGCTTCCAAAAACATTGGCAAATCCAACAGCTTTTTGCTCAAATGTAAAGGTGAGAGGTTTGGGTTTTAACAATGTGGGTTTAATTATAGGTTAATTTATCGTGCCATGCCATGATCCCTGTACCCACCTAGAAGCTGTTGTCAACTGAAACAAAGGACTCAGGTGACTGCCCACGAGGCACATTTCTGACCAGTTATAACAGCTGGAATATTGTCTAGATCTGTTCCGCTTACTTCAATGATTTTGTTACATCTTCATTGGTTTATTGGTTACTATTTCGAGACTACTATCATCAGCTCTATGCAAATTAGGTCTATCAATAGTGGGCTGCTCATATAGATCTGTTGCATATTTAAACCTTACATACATGCCAACTCTCCGATTCAGTCCGGAGACTACCGATTTCAAGGCTAGTCTCCTGCCTCCCGATTCCTACATGTGGAAACCTGACTCGGATTGCTGAATCATGATATGCTGGAAAGAAGGCAAAGTGAAATGTTGATGCCTGTCACACACCCTCCCATCCGCCCTCCAGAAATTTCCTCTGACATCAAAGGTTAACACTTTGTAATTAATTTTTGGAGGGGGAGATTACAGTATGTGATAGACCTCGACATTTTATTTTTGGCAGTTTTATATAGTACATACAAAAAAAAGTTTAGAACTCTGTTTTTGTTTGTGCTATGTTATTAAATTGCCAAAAATGAAACGCTGATTCTTTCTCACCATACATGCCAATAGACCGATTCAGACAGATTGCCTCTGCTTCAATTTAAGTCAATGGGGAAAATACATTCTTCTGACTATTTTTTTAAAATCTCCCATTTGCCTGCTCTAAAATGTTGGCATGTATGCCCTTATGGGTTCCAGGATTACTATCTAGCGTGCATGTTTTTTAGTGAGCGTCAAAACCCTCTATGGTGCTCTTTCTACAAATTTTTATATTTCGCAATTTAAAAAATTGATTATGTACTGGATAATTCCTGCATATCACAAGGGAAATAAAAGCTTTGACTATAGTGAGATGAACTGACATCCTAATTATACTTTGAACTTTCTGCATGCGAAATAATTTTGAGATGTTTAGTGTCTTCACCATTTTGGCCTCCTCTTGCTCCTGGTGGCACGCCCCAGCCACTGGGAGCGCTTTCCTTCGCCTTCCTGGTCTCCAAGAGGGTGCATTCAGCAGGGGGCTGTTCTCCCTGGCTCCCTGTGCCAGCCTTTCACCTGGCTCTCCTCCTGGGCCTCTCTTCTCCTTGCGCAGAGGCCCAGGCTCCTGGTCACTTGTCCTGGTCTCCCCTTGTGGTGCAATTCAGGGTCCTGGGCCAGTCTGGAGGTTCTTCCTTCCAGCTGCCCATGGTGCCAGGCTCCAGCACCAGTCGTCCTTAGCAGACCACACCCCAGAGAGAGCTCCTCTTCCTGTGCAAATTCCTTTAAAGAATTGGGGAGGGGGCTGGCAGGAAGTCTCTGTTTGCCCTATCACACAGCAACACATCACTTCTCTTCCCCTGCTCCCTCCTTCCTGCCCAGGCCTCTGGGTTTGTTCAAAATGGCGTCGTCCAGGGGTCTCATGCCACATGGTCTCTGAGAGCCCCTTCCCCCCTTGCTGCCTTCTCTCCAGAGCAGCTTGGTGCCTGGCACCAGGTGTCAGCTGCTGATGGATGAACCTGTAGCTTCACCCATCTTCTCTTCTTGGAGTGGAGGCCTTCGCCCTTGGAATGCTTGTTGTGCAGGGCTGGGCCTCTGATGCTACAGCTTGGGGAAGAAGGTCATTAATTCAGCTTGGCAGGGTCCGCCCCAGCCACGCCTTGGTTATGAGCTGACTCAGAGAAATATGAAATTTCTGGATGACCCAAAAGCAGTACAAATATGACTTTGGACTCTGCAGAATCCTTCTTCTCACATAAGTTACAGTGGACTTTAGTGCATGTCTGGAATTTGTAGGCCCTAGGAAAGTGAAAATTGCCCATGTGCTCCCCATCCTCATAGGAGAGTAATGGAGTGAAAACAGTAAAGCACACTGACTTTCCCTCAAATGTTTCTTCCCATTTTATAAAGCCTATTCCATGTCACCACCCAGTTCTGCATAAGTCCTGCCACACAATTCACTTTGTAGCTGCTCCTGGGCTGGGCATGCCAAGAATCTCCCCTGCGCAGCCCTTACACTTGTGCACACGCATATACACCCGTGTCTGCATGTAACCAGCCCCGTGCCCCTTACTCTGGCTGCAGCGCAGCGGCCAACTTGTGCCAGGGGGACACCGGTAAAATACACATGCAGTCCCTTTCATCATGAGTTCACTGTGGGTGAGTACCAACTTATGAGGCTCTCCCACAGTAAAAGCTCAACAAATAGATGTTCAAAAAGCAAAAAATCCAGGCGGCTCAGATGGTCAGAACCACCTTCTAATACACGCCACGCCCAGCTGATTCCTACAGGGAAGAAGTAGCCACTCTACATGGGTACTCTTCCCGTAGTCAGCGATAACTAGTTATAAGAGGTTCTGACCAGACCCCCCTTACTCCAGTTATCTGCTCAGACCACCTACTCCTCCCATCCATGAGACCTCCACCCATGACAGGGATCTCAGACTACCCCAAGAACCCTCCGGGCTCTAGGTTAGATACCTCTAGGTCACTCACGGTCTACATGGACTCAGCCTAACTAGGCCCACCTTTGCCCTTGGTCACGCAACACCATGCCTACCACTTCTCTGGACAAGGGTACAGTGCCTCAGCACCGATGCAGTCTTCTGGGATAGGTCTACATCCCATCCCCTGGGTCACTAACTGGTCTCCCTTCCGGAGTTTGTTCCAACCAGTACCCTCTCTCCTTTTGGTCCTTGCACCCCAAAGATGCAACCTCTCTGGACCCTCAGCCTGCCGCTGGGGTCATTCAGCTGCCCCCACCCTTTCGGGATGACTATCTTCCCTAAAGAAAGCACAGCCATTCGTACTTTCCCCACACAGAAAAGCACCTTTGGCCACTGGCCTGGCTCCCTGATAGGACCTCAGACCGGCCTCACTACCACACTGGCAGTGCCAGGGAGGTACACTGAGGGTGCCTCGTCAGACAACCTACAGCTCATTCCCCCCGTCAGTAGCTCCACACTGAAACTACCCCGGGAACCTAGACCCCTTCCTTGTTCTCCACTGCGAGAACAGGCCTATGCACCCTTCCCTCCGAGAGGCGCGCTCTCCTCCCGGAGTACTCTTAGAGAGCCTGTGGGCCCGAGTTACCTACACCCAGGCCCACCTCTCATGGCTCTCCCCGGTCTCCCTGCAGCGCCTTGGGAGACCGTCCAGGGACCCTTATGATCCCTGGATGGCCTGCACCACCCCTTCTGAAGAGCAGGGTCCCTTCACTTAAGATAGGCCCCACCTGCCTTCCGGGTAGTACTACCACACTCAGCCAGGGACCCTAAAGATCCCGGCTAGGCCTGCACCACCTCTTTGGGAAACACAGGGTCCCTTCACTTAAGATGGGCCCCACCTGTGTTCAGGGTGATACTACCTTGCAGAAGTCCACCTCCTGCCCAGAGCTAGGGGGACACCCCCATGCTCCTGGTTCTGGGGTCCAAGTCCCACAGGACCTACCTGACTGGTCACCTGCTAGGCATCGCCCCAGCCACCACTTCAGTTTCACAACACCAGCTCCAGAATGACATCCTGTTGCTTCCTTGGGTAACCGCCTACCCGACCCTGACACCTCAGGGTCCACCACTAACCCTTCACCTGGAATCTAGGGAGCACATCACCCCCACTCAGATCTCCACTGGGTCAGTTACCTAGCCCACCTAGTGTACCTAGGGTCTACCACTACACATCCTGCTCAAGAACTACCCTCCTTTGGGGCCACCCACTACCAGGGGCTACCCCTGGGTTGCTCACCTTCCCCATCAGTTATCCTGGGGGGCCTGCGGACACGCAACTCTACCACACCCTCCTCCCACCGTGGGAAAAGTTTCTTGGGGTCCCCCACCATGGGAACCCCTGGAGTGTTACTACCCGGGTTAAAGAAGTCTCCTGCCCCACCCTTCCAGTGGTTTTGGCCTACGCCAATGGCAAGAAAACTTTCAGTGGGGGAAGGATATCTGAGGCCCCTTCTGTGGAAACCCTCCCTGCCATTAAAAAGCGCGGGAATCTCCCAGGACCCTCTACCTCTCCTGTCCCCCACAAAGGTCAATCCACCCCTACACCCCCATCTGTGATGTAGGTATCAGTTGCTGTCTCTATCTCTTGAGGAGACACCCTCCTCATGCAGATGTAGAGCTTGTAGTGTTAGGGTTCAAAAGTGTACAATATGGCTTATAACATTTGTATGCATCATTTCCTGTAAAGCACCATCCCGCTAGCACATGATAATCAACATAACTCAGTCATATCAATACAGTTTACATTTAAACCATAATATCTTCACATGACATATATGTGCGTGGGGCTTACCTTTCCCATACTTTCAGTTCACATAACCAAAACTTTGAACCCTTCTCAGAGCATTGTGCTCTTCCATTTGCTCATTACTGCATAGGTAATGTGTGGCAAAACTGGACTTATCAAATGCTATAAATGCGTACCAGAATGGGATACTATGTATCCCACCGCTGCCACCAATGTTGGAAAACGAGGAAGTATCTGTGAGGCCTGCACAAATAACATGTCACATTTGTCCTTCACTGGGAACCAAACACCCTATTGTAGCACTTGACTCTCAGAGGGTAGCGTTGCAGAGCAGTCTAAGGCTTTCTCAAAGGAGGTGGTGTATGCTAGTAATTGCCATTACAAGTACGCAGAAATAACACTCAATAATTGATTGTCCAGTCTGTACTTTGCTTTATAAAAGTAAGAGTACATTTATTAGACACACACACTACTCAATACTATGAAACAATTTACAAATATACATAAGCTGTTGGAGTTACTTTGTGACATTGCATAACATTACCACCCCTCCCAGAGGGGGGTGGGGTCTAGTACCACCCCTCCCATGTATGCACATCATCTTGCCCCCCTAATGCAGTTAGTTGAACATAACCTGTAGCGAGGGCCCTGCGCACTGGCACCATCCCAGTGGCAGCCCACCCCATTATTTCAACAAGCATTTAAAATAGGCACACCTGCCCTGGTGACACATAACCCTGACTGAACATGTCATACTGACCATATATTATACACCTCTACATCTTAGGGGCTAACAGTCTGGGTTGTTCTTCACCTAACGCAGCAGCAAGAATACATGTCTAAGCATCACTTAAAATGACAGTACTTATCACAGTTGTTAACCATTATAATGCATTGCAATACAAGCCCCTAAAAGTCATCACAGTTATAATCACAGGATTAAGCATATACAGCCAAACACCCTAGCAGGAGTGTCCAACAACATAACCCCACTTTGCTTATGATTCTACCTTACGCAGGTACTTCACATTACACATGTGCCTTTCAGTCCCTCTAAAAAGAAATAACATGGGTAAATGCATTTGTGGTGCAATTACACCTCTTCACCTCCAGGGGATGCCCTTCTCCAGACATCCCCCACTCAGCCCTTCACACCTTGAGGCAGTCCCGAAGGCACCCCCAGCTGCAGAACAAAGGTTCCAGCCAAGGGGATGCTGATGACGCCTGGCTGAGCCCTTGAGGGGTTATTTCTTTTAAGTCCCCCAGAGACTTAGGCGGGGACTGGACTCTCCATGCTGGGGGAGGCCGCATTGCTCCTGCAGCTCCCCCTGCACATCTTTCCGCAATTGAGGGTGACCCCCCTCCTCTGGGGGTCACCAGGCGCCAAAACAGTTGATTTCCCCATGCCTTGCAAGGCATTCTGGGGCGCTTCGTGCTCAGGCCGATGCATATTCTAGCAGCGGCTCTCCAGCTGCTCCGGGGAGAACCGCGCTGCCCCCGGCGGCCTCAAGCGGTGTCTTCAGGCTTCGGTGGGGGGCCCGGTCCCACCCGGACCCCCAGGTGAGTAACAGCAAACTCAGGGAGGCCACCCCCGGCTGCTCTTGCCATTTTTCGTGGGCCCGGTCCCACCCGGGCCCCTGGCAAATCCTCCTCTTCTTTGGGAGCCCGGTCCCACCCGGGCTCCCCGCATTGCCTCATCATTGGAGAGCCGCTCGGGGAGCCCACCCCCGGCGGCTCCCGCCGGCTCCCCGACTGGCCAGCACCCTCGCGTGCTGCAACGGGAGCCGGCACCTCTCTTCTGGTCTGCCCGCGCCACGGGCAGACACGGAGACTAGCGCTGGTCAGCTGGACCTCAGGGGAGTGCCGCGGCACTCCCCCCTCCTTCCTCTTCACGTCAGGGCCCGGAGATGGGGTCCCGGGCCCCTTCCAGTCCTCCCGGGGGGGTGCGACGGCGCTCCCCTGCCTCCGTTCTCCTTTGGGGGCCAGCACCCCCACCTGCCCAACTTCACGGGGAGTGTGCCGGTGCTCCCCGACTTTGGCGGGCCCGGAGTTAGAGTCCCAGTCCCCCGCGGTCTTCACGGGGAGTGCGATGGAGCCTCCCGGCTTCATTTTCGGCAAGGCCCGCTGTTGGGGGCCCCTGGAGCCTCGTTGCGGGGGCGTGACGACGCGCCCTGCCCTCTTCTGGTTGTCGGGGGTCCAGGGTGGGCTCCTGGCACCACCTGGGGCACCTTCACGGGGAGCGCGACGGCGCTCCCCGACTTTTCTTTGTGGGGGCCCCATGGACGCCGGGGTCCCGTAGGTACCTTTCCGGGGGCGCGACGGCGCTCCCCGACCTCTCCTCCTTCTGGGGCAGCCCCCGGGGCCTGACCCACCCCGGGGGCACACCCAAGACTGGCGACGGAGCCCCGCGCACTTCGTCATCGGTCTTCAGAAAGGGTCAAAGGTCGCTTACCTTCTGGGGGCCATATCTCGGCCCCCCCGCAGCCGGTCTTGACAATCTTGGCCTCTTCTTGCTCCTGGTGGCCAGCTCTCACCATCTGGAGCGCTTTCCTTCGCCCTCCTGGTCTCCAAGAGGGTGCATTCAGCAGGGGGCTGTTCTCCCTGGCTCCCTGTGCCAGCCTTTTGCCTGGCTCTCCTCCTGGGCCTCTCTTCTCCTTGCGCAGAGGCCCAGGCTCCTGGTCACTTGTCCTGGTCTCCCCTTGGGGCGCAAGTCAGGGTCCTGGGCCAGTCTGGAGGTTCTTCCTTCCAGCTGCCCGTGGTGTCAGACTCCAGCACCAGTCGTCCTCAGCAGACCACACCCCAGAGAGAGCTCGTCTTCCTGTGCAAACTCTTTTAAAGAATTGGGGAGGGGGCTGGCAGGAAGTCTCTGTTTCCCTATCACACAGCGACACATCACTTCTCTGCCCTTGCCTCCTCCTTCCTGCCCAGGCCTCTGGGTTTGTTCAAAATGGCGTCGTCCAGGGGTATCATGCCACATGGTCTCTGAGAGCCCCTTCCCCCCTCGCTGCCTTCTCTCCAGAGCAGCTTGGTGCCTGGCACCAGGTGTCAGCTGCTGATGGATGAACCTGCAGCTCCACCCATCTTCTCTTCTTGGAGTGGAGGCCTTCGCCCTTGGAATGCTTGTTGTGCAGGGCTGGGCCTCTGATGCTACGGCTTGGGGAGGAAGGTCATTAATTCAGCCTGGCAGGGTCAGCCCCAGCCAGGCCCTGGTTATGAGCTGACTCAGAGAAATGTGACATTTCTGGATGACCCAAAAGCAGTACAAATATGACTTTGGACTCTGCAGAATCCTTCTTCTCACATAAGTTACAGTGGACTTTAGTGCGTGTCTGGAATTTGTAGGCCCTAGGAAAATGAAACTAGCCCATGTGCTCCCCATCGTCATAGGAGAGTAATGGAGTGAAAACAGTAAAGCACACTGACTTTCCCTCAAATGTTTCTTTCCATTTTATAAAGCCTATTCCATGTCACCACCCAGTTCTGCATAAGTCCTGCCACACCATTCACTTTGTAGCTGCTCCTGGGCTGCGCACGCCAAGACTCTCCCCTGCGCAGCCCTTACACTTGTGCACACGCATGTACACCCGTGTCTGCATGTAACCAGCCCCGTGCCCCTTACTCTGGCTGCAGCGCAGCGGCCAACTTGTGCCAGGGGGACACCGGTAAAATACACATGCAGTCCCTTTCATCATGAGTTCACTGTGGGTGAGTCCAAACTTATGAGGCTCTCCCACAGTAAAAGCTCAACAAATAGGTGTTCAAAAAGCGAAAAATCCGGGCGGCTCAGATGGTCAGAACCACCTTCTAACAATCACTATTTGTTAATGTTTCTAGATTTGAAACCACCGTCTTTGGTTTCCCATTGCTGAAACCGTTCTGAGATACTGCTGAGTTGTTCTCTGTTTTACTATTACTTTTTCACTTAGTTCAAGCATTAAGCACCTTTGTTTGGGTTAGTTTAGTGGAAAGTTTGAAACTTCTGTTTTTTAAATAGTTTAACATTCTAAAACTAAACGTCATTCCTGTTGCCATCTGGCTCAGGGTTTCTCAATCCTCGAAGGTTGGTGTGCTAGAGAAATCTCCGGGCGTGCTGTTAAGTCTGAGTTATCTGCGTGGGTGTCTGTTCCTCTTTCCTCGTAACTTCTTTATGTTCCTCTCCGTTCGTGATACGAGTTTTGTGGTTTCACGTATGGCTGACTGATAGCTCTGTTGGTTGTTACTTCCCAGGCCAGGAGGGCTTTTAAAATGCATTGTAATGATGGCTCATCCACAGCATCATAGCCATTAACGAAGAACCAAGAAGAAACAGGCGTTACTGGTCATATTATGGGTCGTTCAGCCGGATTGAGTAGGGAGGATGTTTCAATTTATTTAAAGCAATGATTTGATATCGTTTCCTTCAGCTCACCCTCTTTGATGATTCCAATCTCCAATAAAACCTAGATTTAATTACTGCTTTTAACGGGGAGGGGGGGGGTGAAATCCGCCCATCAGCATCACTCTCCTCCTCCTGTGGCCCCTGCAGCCCGAGTCAGGTGGTTCTATGTGATCAGTTGGTGGTGGCCAGCCCGGGACTGTCTGTTTCCATCATCTCTCCCAAACACATCTTTCTCCTTATCTTCATATGGTTTTGTTTACAGAACCTTTATTAAGAACGTTGTTATGTGTGTCCTTTCATGTTAGGAACACCGGTTATCATTTCTTCACCATTTCATTTTCTAGCCACTTACTACTTTACCTTTAATTTTCCGTAAATTGGCCTGAACATCTACTCCTAGCATCTTCACAATCTTATTAAAGTCTCCACAAAAATAAAAAATATTTTTTACCGTTCCTGATAAGCGTCACCAGTGCGAGATTGAAAAAAATTGGTTCACTTGGATTATTCGCTTGTTTAGAATCAATTGACATGGGTCTGGTCTTTTTCCGTCGGTCAGTCGACCCCATGGGCCAGTCTTTACGAGCTGGCACAAAGGAGAAGCTTCCAAAATCCTGTCACGACCTGCACCTGGAGTGAAACACACACACACACGCACGCACGCACGCGGGCACGCACACCAATGAGTACTGGTTCGCTGGAGTCACGAGGAGCCAGGGGATGCGGCTAACTCTCTCTGGTTACCGGCTGAAGCTGGAGTGACACACGCCTCACGCACGCACTTACGCACGGGCTCACACACCTCTGAGCACAGGTAGGCTGGAGTCACCAGGAGCCAGGGGATGCGGCTAACTCTCTCTGGTTACCGGCTGAAGCTGGAGTGACACACGCCTCACGCACGCACTTACGCACGGGCTCACACACCTCTGAGCACAGGTAGGCTGGAGTCACCAGGAGCCAGGGGATGCAGCTAACACTCTCTGGTTACGGCCTGCACCTGGAGTGACACACACACACGAATGCACGCCCTCACGCACGGGGGATCACACACCTCTGAACACAGGTAGGCTGGAGTCACAAGGAGCCAGGGGTTGCAGCTAACATTCTCTGGTTACCGGCTGAAGCTGGAGTGACATACGCACTCACGCACTGGCTCACACTCCTCTGAGCATAGGTAGGCCCTAGTCACAAGGAGCCAGGGGATGCAGCTAATAAGCACTTACGCACGCGCGCGGGCTCACACACCTCTGAGCACTGGTACGCGGAGTCACAAGGAGCCAGGGGATGCAGCTAACACTCTCTGGTTACGGCCTGCACCTGGAATGACACACACACGCACTCACGCACGCACTCAATGCGCGCGCACACACCTCTGAGCACAGGTAGGCTAGAGTCACAAGGAGCCAGGGGATGCAGCTAACATTCTCTTTTTACCGGCTGCAGCTGGAGTGACACACGCACTCACACACACACGCACTCACACACCTCTGAGCACAGGTAGGCTGGAGTCACAAGGAGGCAGGGGATGCAGCTAACACTCTCTGATTACTGCCTGCACCTGGAATGACACACACACACATGCATGCACGCACTCACGCACGCATGGGGGATCCACACCTCTGAGCACAGATAGGCTGGAGTCAGAAGGAGCCAGGTGATGCAGCTAACACTCTCTGGTTACGGCCTGCACCTAGATTGACACACAAACACTCACTCACGCACGCACGGGGGATCCACGCCTCTGAGCACAGGTAGGCTGGAGTCACAAGGAGCCAGGGGTTGCAGCTAACATTCTCTGGTTACCGGCTGAAGCTGGAGTGACATACGCACTCACGCACGGGCTCACACTCCTCTGAGCATAGGTAGGCCCCTAGTCACAAGGAGCCAGGGGATGCAGCTAATAAGCACTTACGCACGCGCGCGGGCTCACACACCTCTGAGCACAGGTACGCGGAGTCACAAGGAGCCAGGGGATGCAGCTAACACTCTCCGGTTACCGGCTGCACCTGGATTCCATGATGACTCTTACCATCTCTCTCCTGCACCACTAGATCTTAAAGTTCACTGTACATTTAAGAATGAAACAGCAGCAAAGGGGCACCAATCTGTTGTGTCAAAATCCACAGTGGGCCGGACGGGCATGTGTGAGGAGAGGGCAGGAGAATTGTCAGCCAATCCTCCTTGAGTCACACCCAGGCCCCATCCCCTGATCATCTCTCCACTGTACCACTAGATGTTAAAGTTCAGAATACTTTAAAAAACTCAAAAACAGCAACAGAAGCGTTTCATTGTCCCAAAGTTCACTCTCTGTAATGGCAGCACATGAAGGACAAACTGAGGGGATGTTTGTCAGAGCTGTGGAAGAGAACACAAATGTGCCCTGTCAATCACTCTACTCTTCGCTGTAAACTCAGGCCATGCACACGGGGGACATATGTGAGGTCTACATCCTCACTACACAGAGAGAAACAAAGAAAAGAATGCAATCTTCTGTCACAGTCTTTCTAAATGTAGAAAAGATTTCCAGAGAAAAAGTGAAGCAGCTGTGTCTGGTGACACTAGATGAACAATGACACAACTGGAGCTGTTGCAACAAACGCCACATCCTACTTCCGAAGTAAGTGCGGAAGAAAAATGTCTGGTCAACAGGCATGGTATATATCATGGTATCAGAATGCTGATATGTAAATATAACTATACTTATCCTAGTAAGGACTATTTGTATAGCCCGTATTAGACCTGGCATCCTTGGCGTGGTTTCCCCTGACTTTTTGCCTTCTGACCTCCCATTTTTCTAACTTCATTTTTTGCTAGCTTTAGGATTCTGTGCACTTTACCACTGCCAACCAGTGCTATAGTGCATATGCTCTGTACTTTAAACATAATAACATTGACTTATCCACAGTTGACATATTTAATTTACTTATAGGTCCCTAGTAAAGTGCACTACATGTGCCCAGGGCCGGTAAATTAAATGCTACTAGTGGGCCTGCAGCACTGATTGTTCCCCCCGCTTCAGTAGCTCTTCAAACATGTCTCAGGCATGCCACTGCAAAGCCTGTATGGGCAGTCTAAACTGCCATTTCGGCATGGTAAGTGAATCTTCTTGCCAGGCCCACACCTTCCATTTTATTACAGATAAGTCACCCCTAAGATAAGCCTGGACAGCCCTAAGGGCAGGGTACACTGTATTAAAAATGTAGGACATGTACTTTTAAGTTTTACATGTCCTGGTAGTGAACTACTCTTAAAATTATTTTCACTAATGGACCTGCTCTATACATCCTTGTTTCTCCATGGGCTTGCTGGCTTGCCGCCTGCTTTAAAGTCTCAGGGCCATCAAAGACTTCCTTCACTCTGCTTCAGCTGCTGGACTCTGCCTACAGTGAGTCCTGTCAAGAGGTGCCAATCCAGTCCTGGTCCTTGAAAGTGGGTTCTGTAGCTGTTTTTCTACAAGAATCGACGCAGTGACAGCTTTGTGCCGATTAGAACCGATGCAGTGCCCTTCAACAAACGAAGCAGCGCAGATTCGAGAACTTCTCAGCGTGGCTTGCAGATGATGTGGAACTCAACTTCAAGGCTCAACGATGATGCATATATTCAACTGCGTGGATCGACGTCGACGCTTGCTGTCCTATAGCCAGCCTGTCCTCCATTATGGTTGGCCTCAACTTTGGATCTACTCCAGTCCAGCGCGACCTCAAATAACCATTAAACGCCATTGGCTTTTAAGCACTATATTGCAGTTTATTCTTTAAAAAATCATATATCAATTTCTACTTATTGGAATTTTGTCATTTTGGTCTTGTTTTACTCAAATAAATATTCTCGATTTTCCTAAACTGGTGAGGAGTTTTTTTTGTGTTCTTTGCACTGCGTTACTGTAATTAAAACTTTGCACAAATACTTTACAGGATGGCTCTTAAGTTAAGCCTGACTGCTCTGTGCTAAGCTATCAGAGAGTGAGCACATGTGAATTTAGTGGGTATATCTGACTTACCCTGACTAGGATTGTGGTCCCTACTTGGACAGGGTGCAAATCTTTGCTAACTAGAGACCCAGGGGCATATGTATGAGCCACTTGCACTGCCAGGGCATCCCTTTTTCTCATACTCCGGCAGCGCAAACTTGAAATCATATATATGAGGCCACGCATAGAAACTTCGCATGGCTTTGAATGATCTCAAAGATATGAAGTATGGCAAGGCAGCACAAATCACTGTGTTGCTTTACTCTGCACTCTGGAGACATTCCATGGGCGTTGAAGGTGGTGTTCCCATGCAACACCCATGGATTTTGATACTTCCCAGATTTACAAAACCATGTACACCTGTGGAGGTGCCAAAACCTTACACCTCCCGAGGTGAGTAACAAGGAGAAATCACTTAATTTCTCCTCATTTCTCCTCATTTCTTCCTCTTTTCATCTGTGCTGCATTCTGCAGCACACAGAGAAAGAGGTAAATGCCTCTCAGGATTGCTTTTGTGCAGGAATGTTCCCCTTCCTGCACAAAATCAATCCAGCTGACAACACAGGCACTCTTGCACCATGGTGAAAGGGTGCCTGCATTGGCGCTAGGCTGCCAAAATGGCTCCAGCACTGGGGGAAAGGACAGGAAGCACCGAATTGGATAAATACAGTGTATTCCTGCCCTTTCACTTTGATATACGGCAGCGCAGCAAGGTGACTTGCTGTGCTGTCTTATGTCAAAACTCCATAAATGAGGTCCCCAATTTCTAACAGAGTGCAGTAAAAATCCAACTCTTTTGGCACTTGATTTTTTTTTCACTCGTTTTATTTTGTCAAATATTATTATACAATGCATAAAGCAGCATTTATAATATTCATGCGTTGCTGATGTTGGCTTGCAGGCCACCAAGAAACGAAAGAGAAGAGACAAAAGTGAGATTCATAATAAAGGCAAATTATGGGGGAGCTTGCCTCTAGAGTAGAATGTCTGTTTTGGAAAATTCAACGAGGATATTTGACCATGCAGTAGTGAGAACAATGAACCTAAAACAACAACTTGTCCTGGATTGCCCACACCTACTGACACAGTGGTAATATGATGACCAACGTATATTGGAAGGAACGTGTCATGCAGGCTGTGAGGTGATGTCGGGGCATTGTCATTGGTGAATTATGGTGGGCACCCTGCTGTAGACATCATTAGTCCCGTGGAAGTTAGCAAGTAGTTCTGTCAGAAGTTCCTCCCAGGCAGAGGATATAGGGTATTTGCGAAAGCCTTGGAGTCCTCCCGGTGGAGAGCCTTACGTTCAGCTTGGGCCCAAGTCTCCAG
The DNA here is from genome assembly GCA_963921515.1 of Calotriton arnoldi. Taxonomy (NCBI): domain Eukaryota; kingdom Metazoa; phylum Chordata; class Amphibia; order Caudata; family Salamandridae; genus Calotriton; species Calotriton arnoldi. The sequence goes on along the minus strand of CAWUFW010002939.1, from coordinate 1,607,492 downwards.
GTAAAGGCCCCAGCTGGCCAATTGTGGGAGGGGTAGGGGATGTCCATCTGCATGTAATTTTTGCGCTTGGTCAGTAGGAGTGCCAGGTCTATAAAGCGTGTGGATGCTCTAGCCTTCCTAGGGCAATGTAGCAAGCCCAAAAAGCACACCTCCCATGTCTGTATGGTGTCATATCCTGTGTAGCGAGACAATTTGGTCATGATATCTCACCGGTAGTGGACAAGAGAGGGGCAGAGCCAAAACATGTGTAATAGGTCGGCATCAAGGGTAGGTGGTGTCAGTGCACTGAAAATAGCAATTGATCTTATGAGGAGTAAGGTACGCTCTGTGCAGCACATAATATTGTATCAATCTGAAACGGGTATTGCGGGATACCCGAGCAGGATATTCGAGTGCTCATTGCCATTTCTTGTCGGTGAGGGGTCTGCCAAAGTCCACGTCCCAATGTTGTCGCAGCTGACTGAGAGGTGTAGCGGATGTGGGAGCTCAGGGAGCTGGCTATCCACCTAATCAGGTGTCGGCCATCCCCCATGATATGAATGTACTGCATTGTGTAGTGCAGTTTGGTTGCCTGTTGGATGTCACCCGGTGCACTCTCATTGTGCGCGTGATGGAGATGTGTAGTAGGAACTATCCCTGGGGGATATCAGTTTCAGCAATAGGATCTTCCATTGTGAGGAGTACCCTGTCTCGGTAGAGCTCTCCCAGTGTGGGATAGCTCTAATGAGGAACCGACTCCTCTTAAAGAAGGGATGTGCTACCCGTAGCATGAGTGAGTGGGGTGCAAATGACTTTGTGTGGGGGCGGAACAGATGGAGCAATCGGGGCAGATCCCGTGCAGGCCAAGCAGCAGCTGTGTCCTCCAGTTGGCGGCCCACCAAATATCTGGCCACGCATTGCAGCTGGAAGGCCAGGTAATAGTGCACAAAATTTGGGACTCCCAGGCATCCCTGATCAGTTGACAGATACAGTTTACTGATGGAACCGTACGCAGTGTGGCACATGCCATATGAATTCCCCATTGAGTTGTTTGATAGATGGGAAAAAGGGTCTGGTGATATGAAGGGGCAGGTTGGTGAAATAATATAGGAGGTGCGGCAGGGCCACCATTTTGTTAATTGATATGTGGCCAGCCACTGAAAGTGCCAGGGATCGGCAAACCGCCATCTGCATGCGAATAGAAGTCACAGCACAGGTCAGGTTGCCATCCATTAATTAAGTCTGCCGAGATCTGGTATATATCTATGCCCAAATAGCGCAATGTGTCAGGTTGCCATCGCAAGGCAGCACTGTAAATCTGTAGGGCAGGATCCGGGGTGGTTACCAAGAACAGGAAGAGACAGGACTTGGCCCAAATGACCTTCAGGCCAAAGACTGACGCAAACCTGTCCAGCACATGTGCTATGGTTGCTTGGACATTGCTAATGTCGTGGAGATATAAAAGCATGTCATCTGCTTACAATGATACCACGTGAGGTCAGTTGCCTAAGGGAATCCCCAATTGGCGGCCTTGTTCATGTAGCACATGTGCCAATGGCTCCATTGTCAGGGATGAGACAACAACAGGGAGAGCGGGCAGCCCTGACAAGTGCCCCTGTGAACAGGGAATAGATCCGATATGAGCAGCCAGGTCTTGACCCTGGCCTTGGGATCGGTGCATAAAAGCTTGAACAGGAGGAGGAAACGAGAGCCTAAGCCACAGCGGGCGAGCACCTCGAACAGGTAGGGCCACTCCAGGAAGTCAAAGGCCTTCTGTAACTCAAGCACAAGGCAACCTGATTGAGACCATATTGATAGGGACATATTCAAGTACTCTAAAAAATTGCTGTAGGTTAAGGGAATTGTTTCTGACATGCACAAACACATTTTGATCAAGGTGTACCAGTTATGGGACAACCTATCGGCCAATATCATGGCTAATGTTTTATAATCATTGTTGAATATGGCCATATAGGATGCTAAATCCCACGGGTACCTACCCAGTTTTAATAGTGATACCAGAAGGACCTATATTGACTTCAGTTGAGGGGGCAGTTGAGGTTTTATAAAAGTCTGGTGGCAGGCCGTCAGGGCCGCGCGACTTGCATGAAGCGAATGCACAAATGGCCTATTTAATCTCATGTAATGCAATTTCCCCGTTGAAATCCTCTCAGTGATCCAGGGTGGTGCTGGGGAGCGCCACCGGAGTCAAAAAGGAGCCAAGGTCTCTCTGGATGTCCTGTAATGTTGACTTGTATTGGAAGGTGTGGTAGTGTGTGAATGCCTCATTAATTTCCTGTGTATGCGAGTACCTGTCACAAGGCGAATGGCGAGTATGGGGTGGCAAGGTTGCTCCTGGCAAATCAGCCAAGTGAGCAAGGCACCAGCAGAGTGTGTGCCACATATTTGAGACAGCACAGTCACAATAAGGGGTCTGCAAGCGTAGCATGCATCCAACACAGTAGTTCCCTCCCAGACAGGGTCAGCTGTGCCCGTCCCTCAGGATGGAGCAGCTTCTGTTTGATTACCGTAAATTCTTTATCCAGCTGCTGACACATGTTAAAGACATTACCTAAGCAGTGGCCCCATATCGTTACCTTAGAGGCATCCCATTCAACATGATGAGAGGAAGCAGTGTCAGCATTAATGTCAAAATATTTTGAAATGCAGTCGTGTATTGAGGCCTGAAACAGTGGGTCTTCGAGCATAGAGGGTTGAAGGTGCCATGTGGGGATTTGAGGGCATAGTCACAGCGTAATTTCATGTGTTGAGGGTTATGGTTAGAGTGTGTCCTGCCTAAACAGTCTTTGTATGTGATATGGGGTTGTATGTCCGCTGTAGTGATAAGTCGGTCAATATGAACATGTAGGTCATGTGGGCGAATAGAATGGGTAGATACTCATGTGTGTGTTGAGTTGGCACCAGGCATCAGCCAGGTGCAAGTGCTGTAGCCATGTGGTTAGTGCCTGTGGGTTCGAGATAGCAGTGGTGTGGGGGAGTGGAGGGATGGACCTGTCCAGGTTAACATTGAGGACGCTGATGAAATCACCACCAAGGACCCAGGGGAGGCCACCCCAGCGTGAGAGTACCCCAGATAAGCTGAGCAAGAACACTGCCTGCTAAGAGTTGGGGGTGTAGATCCCACCAAGAAGTAACTGGCGGGCATCTAGGCAGCCCTCAACAAACGCATATCAGCCTTAGAATCCATCAATATGTTATCTGCTGTAAACGGAACCCCTGCTCGGACCCACACAAGGACCCCATGGGCATAGGTAGAGTAATTGGTGGAGTAGACCTGGCCCGCCACAATTTCTTTAGGTGAAGGGCCTCTGTCTGTGTAAGGTGTGACTCCTAGATGAAAGCGTTGTGTGCATGTCTCTGGCGCAGGTATGAGTATACTGCATACCTGCTGTAATGAGTGTGCATCCCTCTGACATTCCATGTGAGGACATTAGTGCCAGTCGCCATGGTACGCAATTTGTATGAAAGTCCCACCTACCTCCCAGGGTTTGGAGGCAGAGGCAGCATTGAAAGGTATAATGAGCCAGTGGAGGGCAGAACTATGTTCCAATACAAAAACAACCATAAGTTACTGAGAATACCATAGAGAGTGAAGGCGCCAAACTCAATCAATCAATCAGGGTTTTGTAGAGTGCACTACTCACCCGCTAGGGTCTCAAAGGGCTGAGGGGTGGGTGTGAGCAGCTCCGTTGGGGTCATTCGAAGAGCCAAGTCTTGAGGTCCTTCCTGAATTGGTGCAGTGTCGGGTTTCACCAAAACTAGCGTGTGTAACTTTTCAGCATGGAATCGCTGATGTAGGGGTGGTGAACATGTTGTCCCTTATGTAGATAATGGGATCCCAAATGAGCCAAAGACCCGCAAGGCTCCATCAGCCTGTCCGCGGGGAGGAGCGAGGCCGGACACTTCACTGTAGTGGACAAAGGTCTAGGACAAGAAGGGCAGTCAAACCATATCATTCAAGGTCTGTGGGGTGACGTCGGGGGTTTACCAGTGGTGAGTGAGAATAGGACCCATGACTCAGAGCCCCCCTTACTGTCAGAATTTGCATTATCTTCCTCGTCCACCTCCAATAGCGGATTTGGGTCATGGAACGTGGCTGCAGCCTGCAGGGCCTTCCGACTCTTCTGTATCACTTGTTCCAGGTCAGGAGGGCAGGGTGGTCGAGGGTCCCCTAGTCCCCTCCACTTCCTCTGTTTTCAATAGACTTTGGTAGGAGGCTGTTGGTTGTGGGCATATGCTGGGTCCGAGGGAAGCCCGGGCATTTGCGGCATTCCATCCAGTCCCAAGCCCCTTTAGGATCAGTGAAGAAGTGTGTTTGTTCGTCCACTTGAATCTGGAGGCGGGCTGGAAACAGGAGATAGTGTTCGATGTTGGCCTCTCATAACTTGCGTTTGACAGCCAGGAAAGAGTACTGCTGCCACTGGACTGCAAGTGTATTCTCTGGGAATACCATTACTTGCACATTGGCAATGGTAAGAGGATCCTACTTCCAAGCTTCATACAAGATGAGGTCTCGATCCCTATGGTGTATAAGTCTCACCACGAGAGATTGAGGCAGGGGGGCGGGTATCTGGCTGGCACCCTTTGAACCCATTCAATTGAGAAAAATGGTGAGAGAGCAGCCACAGGGATGAAGCTGCGAAACCATACCTCAAGGTAGGCCTCTGTGTCCTGGCCCTCGGCTTCTTCGGGGACCCCTGTGAGGCACACATTGGTCCTGGGTGAGCGGCCCTCAGCATCCGCTGCCTGGTCAGTCAGGATGTGCACCTGGTGTTGCAGCTCGCATCTCTTGAGTGTGCGGCTTAAGGTTGACCAGTTTTTGCTTCGCAGCGCAGACCAGGTCGGTCAGATTGTGGTGGTCGTCTCTTAGCAGCGTGAGGTTTGTGGCCACAGTATCTATTTTGTTTTCCAAAGACACCTGGGATCTCTCTATGGCTGCCAGAACTGTGTCCAATTCGTTGTCTGTCAGGAGAGGTCCTGCAGGGGGCATCTAAGGAGCACCTTCCTGCTGAACTGTCTGCCATGGCCCTTGCTGGTGCACTGCAGGGGTTGCCATGCAAGTTAGGAGGTGGTCCATCATCATCGACATGCCAGGACTGTCTCCTGGCAGATGAGAGAGGTGACCCGCAGTCAGGGATCGGCCAATGTGGTCCGGCCACGGTAAGTGTGGTCCAACAATTTGCAAGAGTCATCAAATGCGGGTCCTCTAATGCTGTTACTAGTGGATTACCTGCTTGAGGCCCGCTTGGGGGTGGCCAGCGGTTCAGGCACAGCCCACAGCACATGCAGCCCAGCAGGTAGGTGGAATCCACATAAGGGCATTACAGTCATGTGTGGGCTCCATGGCAGAGGTCAGGTCAATAGCCGGTGGGAGATCCACAACTCTGGGGCCCTCATCCAGTGGCCCAACCAAGTCTTGGCCCATTGTGGTGCACCCCCTCCAGTGGCACAGCAATAGGTTGTGTCCAGGTGCCACTCCTCTAGGGGCCCAGGCTGCGTCAGTTGCTCCGTGTATCCCAGGCTCAGAAGTAGTAGAGGGATGCAGGGTTAGAGGCTACTTTCATCTCCCAGGGCCACCACCTCACAGGTCCATCCAGGAGAATCTCCAGCAAGTGCCCCAGGGATTGCCAAATCTGAGGCCAAATCTGAGGCATCACTGCAACCCCCTGACATCAGGCAACCATCCCTACCTACCTCATACCACCAGCAGGAGGTGTGCACTTAACTCATGGCCCTCGTCGGGCCCGCCTCATCCAATATAGGGGTCAGCTGCGGGTCCAGTGGCGACCCCCACACCCCTCTGGCATCAAGGGAGCAGGGTTTCCAGTGTTGCGCTGCAAGCCATGGGTGGGTCAGCGAGCAGAATGCTTTCTAGGCAGGCCTGAGTCAAGGCTGTGTACGGAGCCCGGAATGCAGTGCTTCACGAGGCCCAGTGCTTCAGCGTCCATAGCAGCCCCCCAAGGTAGGGCCAGGTCTCCTCAGCTCGACAGCTGGAGCAAGGTGCGCAGGTAGGTCACCCCCACATGGGCACATGGTACAGCACAGGCTCAGTGACAGGGCCGCAGTGCACGTCGCGCTGCAGAGCTCAGGTGCCCGGGACAGGCATCCAAGAATGGCACCAGGGTACCCAACAGTGGGTGCCACTGGTGCCCCTACGCCTCCTCTGCACTCCCCTGTGATCACGGTAGGCGACGGCGACAGGCCTGGAGGGATAAAGGCCGGATTAAGGGGATCGGGAGGTGGAGTTCTACCAATGAGCATTCGCCATCTTTGCTAGCGTGGCCACGCCCCTTACTCTTTTGCTACTTGATGGTGATCCCATTGTAAGCATCTGAGGAATAACATTTTGAATGAGCCCTGCTGCGATTCAGTCCTATGCGTTGAAGGTTACATGAATCTCTGCAGTGGGTGGGCAACCCACTGAGATGTGATACTAGAATTCAAACTTGTGAATTGCAAGATACACGCAGTGCTCTGCATCATTCATGTTAACCATCTGACTTCTCTTAGGATGATTCAATCCTGTGAAAAGCGGAATAGCCAAGGATAAAAGCTGTAAGTGCATTAACTGCCAGAGATGTCTGACAGTATTACAACTGAGACCTGCTGGACACTTACAAATCTCTGCAGCATGCCGGTCTGCCTTATGCTATCACATAAAAGCATAAACTTGGCTGGCAGTAAAGACTGGTCAGATTACTCTGAGGTTAATGGTTATACTTTGATAATATGCAAACATCATGAAAGAGATACCTTCCGCTATCACTGTGATCAACTTGTCCTTTTGTGCTTCTAAGATCAATAAAATTACTAGCAAAAAAATAGACATTTTTGGCAGTAGACTTCAATGTTCACTATGTGGTTCCCTTAGCATGGCACATTAACACACTATATGGAAACATTGATCATGCTTGGAAGAGACCAAAAGGTGACTCATTTAACTTTCCAAAATTATGAAAGAAAGAAAGAAAGAAAGAAGTTTCAGAGCGATATATGAGATTTGTGTGCATAAATATGAATTTCCTGTGAAACTACCTTTCTACATCAACTTCGGTCATATTTTAGAACACGGAAAGGGTACCAGCGTCAACCAAATGTCTTAATCGCTTCACTGGTGTAGTTTCTTCCTCCTTGGACATGCCAAATGCCAGGGATAGCAAAACTATCCTCACACAGCCTTTGTCTCAAAGGTAAGAGAATATTTACTTCTCTACCAACCTTTTCCTTCTCAATAGCCTGGTGTTGCTGAGATGATGCGGAAGGTCAAGAGGTGGAAACTAAAGAAAATAGGTAGGACTCGTGTAAGACTCTTTAAAGATCCCAAGGGAGCAGGCGTTGAGCCGGAGGCAATACTGGGCATGACAGGGGTAGTGATGGAGCAAGGTTTCAAAAATGAAACTTGCTTGTATGCAATCCTCCTCATAGTATTAATTTATTAAACTTGTACTGTCAATACTAATCTTTGCATTCACAAACACAAAAGGGATAGACGCTTGCCTATGTGTTTTACTAATGAATAACGCTTGTCTATAAATTAAGATGGCCGCTAAAGCGCGGGAAACTCAATGCGCATGTCGCAACCTGATCACATGGTGTGACGTCTTTCTTTGCTTGGTGGGAAACTTCTGCTTCTGCGCAGTGTGCACTAAAATGGCCGCTAAATGTTTTCACATGCTTAAGCTTGCTCTCATGTCATCATTAAATTGTTGTTTTCTTAACGCTACTAATGCAGGATAGTATTAAAATTAAATGGGAATAGAGTAGGGAAAGTGGGTATACAGTGAAACTTTTTATTTGTGATTTTAATATTTTCTTCTTGCACTTTTAGTAATTCGTAAACTTGGGCCTGGGTTGGTGTCTTGAAACTCGAGAAACAGATGGTTCTGCGCATGTGTCCTGTCTGCCTGCCAAGTGAAGTCAACTTGGACTTCTCCCAAGGCCATGACCTATTGGCCGAAGATGATGTACCCAATGTTTCCGGCGGACAAAATTGTTACTCTTCTCCTGTAAAATGTATAACATTTGTCGTGAGACGGGTGGGAAATAAAGTGAATGTATTAATTTGAAAGGGCGGGAAGCTAAAAACAATAGGCTTCACAATTTAGGCCAAAATTGACATAGTACGAGAATCCACCCCCTGTCCCTGTCAATCAGAAGTAGTGGTCCCATATTTTAGCAACATTAAGGGAAGGTACATGGGCGTAGAAGAGTATAATAGAATATAGCATTAGTTAATTAGTCAGAACATGCGTTCACGAAGAACAGTTGTCCATACTGCCAGAGCGCTCTTAACTCCAGACTGCCCAGCTGATCGGTTGCTGACTGAATTCCTGTCCGGAAGAGGTCCTGAGGAGGGGGTGGTGGAGTCCATTAGACGGGAGAATCGAGGAGAAGTCGAGTGCCAGAGAGGGGAACGGCGCAGGCGTCGTTATAGAGAGGTCACCGGTCCTATCCTGATTCTGAAGGAGGTCTTTGCTCTTCATCCTTCAATGGTCCTATCTTTTCCAACTCCTTGGCTAAGGGGCTTGGTTCTCGTATTTAGGTAACTATACTGCAACCTTTAGTTGCGCTGCTGTCTCTATCCTCTCTTATTTCCTTAAACACTGTCATTTATTAGAGAATTCGTTCCTATGCTTTCTCTTGGGTATTTTGATCAAGTACCGTGTTTTCTGTATTTTACTCTGCTAAAACTTTAGATAAACATTTTAAAACTTCCTGACTCAGTGATTATTTCAGGATTATGTATTATAGCGAATGTCACTCATTTTAAACTTCCCAATTAGCAAAGGATCCATTGGTAAGTTATTACTCTTCAATCAGAAGGTAATTGGTATCAGAGATTTTGATAAAAGAGTAAATCTGACACCCAGCGTAAGTATTAGTGTAGTATGAATGTATGGGCCCAAGTGAGTATATGGTGTATGAATGTTGTTGGCTAATATTGCGCTGGATCAGTAGCAGCCTCAGGTCCAAATACCCACTGTGGCGCTGGGAAGGCCCATTGTTGGGGCAGTGATGCACTTTATAAATCCTTATAAGATAACATAAATAACCTCTTATTGAGGTCCACTGCGCATTTGCTTAGGAAACCTTGAAAATCACAGCATTACTCATTTTTTTTATCTTGATGACCAATAACCGGAACTCAAACGTACTTAAGGTGAAAGGTTAAGTTCATGATAGTTTTAGATGCTGTGCCAGACCCATGTGCCATATTTGTGCGGGCTCAGTGTGATGAGTGTTGCTATCTTGCCCAATTCTAGTCTAAAGTCCAACGTTCTCAAATGGAGCATTATTTATACAGAATGGTACATAGCTGAACACTCTCTTCAGACTAGGGCAACTTCTCAAATAGGTGGAAGAACGGTAACCTACATTCCCCCCCAAAAATATTGTTAATGGGTTCACACCCTCTCAACCCCATCCTTCCCCGGTGCTCAAATAATTGACAGGTATGCTAGAGGAAGACACGTAATATAGCTCATAGTTTAAAAAATAGGGCTTATAAAGTCAACGTTTATAATTTAGATGTGCGTAATCTAGAACTGCTGTGGCAGAAGAAGAAGCTGTGCAGCATCAGAAACACGTCTCCTTTGTCAATTCACCTAGCCTTCAAATCACAACCTCTGTCAGACACCCACACTACCAGACCTCACCACCTCGGTCTAAAATCTCAGCCTGATCTGTTATCCATACTTGATTCTCCAAACCCATCACCTGCTCCCTATAGACCTTTCCCCTCCAATAAAGCAAAGACACCAACCCTATTTTCATCTGCTCTGATCTGCCTCACTATACTCTTTAATGACACCTTATCTCCAGCATATACCCAGGATGCTTCTCACCTGGCGATGTCTTACCCTATTGAAGACCAACAACCAACTTCTCCTTTCTGTCGAACGACTGTCCTTTTCCCCAATATTATTGACAGTTTAGATCCAACCTGCTGATCCTACTGCAATCAGAATTCTACCATTTTCAGGCACAAGCAGTTAACTCGTGTCACTAAGCTACTTAGGTACTAAGCTTTAGGTTGAGAAAACTCTTTAATTTTGCATAGGGAATATTATGTGGGCAAAAGCAATTTCTTTTCTGTGACACACGTGTAGTGAGCCACTCGGCCACAACGTCATTACCCTGACTCGAATGTACAGCATTCAGCCCTCGAGGCCGACGGTGTAAATAAATGGGGGATTTCTACACCCGCCTTCGCAAGTTGGCCAGCACCTGCACAGCAGACGACCAGCCGAAAGAAGTCCGGGCACAGATCGTTCAAGGATGTAGATCCAAGACACTGCGCTTTCTGATCCTGAAGCCACCCAACATCAGTCTGGATGACATCCTTGTGTTAGCACGATCACATGACTTTTCAGCGGCACAGGCAGCCGAAATTGCCATGGCACTGACACACAACCAGAGTGGCGGCAAGTTGCCTAATGCCAAGATGGAAACAGTGGATCCAATCACCTCAAATCAAGACCCACCAGGGTGAAGCTTTGACACCCATGTCCATGGTATAGTGCAGGATCTGTGGAAGGGATGTTCACCCACTGGTGAACTGTCCAGCCCAAGGTAAAATGTGCTCAAACTGTGGTAAACGTAATCGCTTTGCCAAGGTGTGCAGAAGAGGCCAGCAGAGCTGAGGAATCATGGGGCATACACCATTAACTAAAGGAAGTTCAGCAGCTATCCATGACGGAAGCCGGAAATCAAGGCTCTACTACACAATGCAAGTGGCTGCACGATTCCCAAGATGATTTGACCTCTAAAGAGGAAGACATCTTTCTGATATCATTCACAGATCACCTCAAAAAGCACTGATGGCCACTATGTGCACAGCGGATGTAGCCATGTGCTATCATCAGTACCCCTGCCTCAGGACCATGCCAATGTTTGTGCCCTTGTCAACCAAGATCTACACCTATGGGGAGCAGACACCCCTACCACTGAAAGGGGCCCTGGATGTATGGGTGTGGGCCAATGGCAAGGAGTCCCTGGCAAAGTTCCATGTGATTAAAGGAGAAGCCAGGACCCTCATTGGGTTCCACATGGCAGAGGACCTGGGGTAGGTATACTTTGCCAGGAATGTCCAACAGTTCAAAGGGGATGAACTAATCAACCAGTTCTCCAGTCTGTTTCAAGGGTTAGGGTGCCTCCGTGCACCCCCGAGAAAACTGCACATAGATCAGTCCATCAGTCCAGTGGCCCTAAAACACCGGAGGGTGCCTTTTCACCTGTGACCCCCGGTCCAGCAGGAGTTGGCAGTACTGGAAAGACTGGATGTCATTGAAAAGGTATCTGGACCTACATGGTGGGTGTCTCCCATGATCATCGCAGAGAAACCCAAGCATCCCGGAAAAATCGGCATCTGCGTTGATTGCGCCTCCCGAACAGGGGCATTAAATGGGAGAGGCCCGTCACACCAATGATGGACAATACCATGGCAGACCTAAATCGAGCCAGGTGGCTTCTGAAGCTCGATCTGAACGCCGGGTACCACCTACCACAGCTTTATGAAGGCAGCAGATACATCACGACCTTCTAGACACACCTCGACCTGGAAAGGTACAAGCACCTTAGCTTTGGGATGGTTCACTGATAGAATATCGATGTTAAAAATATCGATGTTAAAAATATTGAAAAAAATATATAGACTACAAAATTATCGACTCCCATACCTACACAGGTAAGTACAAAAATATTGAATCAAAAATATCGATGTAAAAAATATAGATGTAAAAAACATCGATTTAAATATATTTATAAAATAAAATAATATATATTAAATATATTAAATATTAATATTAATGTTAACAAAATAAATTACATTTAATATACATTTTATAAAATATTACATACAAACATATTAATTTATACATATGTTTACTTTAAAATAATTAATAAACTACTATCTATTTGCGCCTTTGTTTTACCTTTGTTGCTCCAGGCTGGGGACTACCCTGCTGTGAGGACATCACGCCACGCAAAGTCTGTCTGAAGAACGGGGTAGAGAGGCAATTGAAAAGGAAAGTCAACCCAAATCAGTTCTCCTGGCCGAGTCTTTTAATATGTTAAGCTTGATCTAAAAAGTTTTATTTTTTTGTTTAAAAACCTTGATATGTTCACATTGTCAGCGTCCTTCTTGAAGTTAAAACGTTGGGGCATATTCTCAAGGACTCATCGCCGATTTATCGGCACTTTAGCGCCGCAAAAGTGGCGATAGATTTATCGCCCTATTCTCAAGCTGGTGCAAACTGCCGATATCGCCAGTTTTCCATCGATAACTTCCGCAAAAAACATCGCCACGGATGAGAGTGACAACTAACGCTAATGATATGCAGAGTAGGCGTTCCCGTGCAAAAACACACGAAAACACCACTTCGCAATATTCTCAACGACCAGCCAGATCTGCGATGCGATCCAAAAACAGGCGATAAGGCGCGTTAGCAGGAGGGATTTAACACCTGCCTTTTACTGGTGTTAAGCAGGACGACAACCTGCAGTATGAAAGGGAGCCCAGCCCAGAGATACATCTGAAGACCAACACATGTCATGGAGCTACTGATCATGCAGCTCGGAGACCCAAGAGGTCCACAACACCCACCGCCACCACCCCCAGGCCCCCCCAACCCGCCGACTACCACTGAGGCAGTGCAGAACAAGACAGCTGACCTTCCGAAAACAGCATGGCCCCTCAGCCACACAATTGCAGAATGTGGGGAGAGGTGGGAACCAAGTATGTGTGAAGGAGGCAAGTCACCCATGAATAAGAATGTACACAATGCCAAGTGTGGCGGTGATGTGCTGGACAGACTTCAGTATGCAGAGCACAGACATGTCCATGTGGACATATACTGCTGGTGTTTGTAGTGTTGTGGACAGTGGACGCAACCATGTTACCTCAGGCAGTGGGGAAGACCTCGGTCATGTAGCTGTGTCGTCGTCCCCTGTAAGCGTAAGCGGAGTGGGCTTGTCCGGCGTACGCCAGTCCAGCATAGGGGTGTGAAGAATTTGCCCGGGGCTCTGGGCGTGGTTCAGTTCTGGCCTGGACAAGGAAGTAACTAATGCGTGTGTCTCTGTTGTAGTGTCGGCGCCACCCGGCCCGCAATCGACAATGTTGCAATGTAACAGGCACCCGGAGGGCGGGCTCGCACAAACGGAGAAATAAAGGAGCGCAAGACCGCTCGGGGTCTTGGCTCATACATGCCAAGTGTTGTGTGTATCTGTATTGCCGCAGCATGAGCCAAATGCCTAGCCTTAATCGCAGCGCGAGTTCAGCCAGGCATGAACTCTACGTCTGTGTGCGCCCTATCCTTACCATAGGCCTACACTCATGTGGCCACCCACCTTCAACGGCCAACATCACAGTGTCGTTGTCAGGCTTGTGGACATGCGCAGACAGGCATGACAATGGTGTGCTGTAGGAGTGCAAGTGATGCAACCGCGCAGCGCACACAAGTAAATAGGCTCGGGGGGAGGGAGGAGCAGCTGTGAGGCAACGTAACACACAGTGATGCCGCTCATTTGCCACATGCAAGACATGTCAAACATGAATCACAAAGTCGCACGCATCCCACCCCACCCCCAACAAGCCACATCACATTTCCCGAATGCAAGCAGATGTCAAACTAACATTAGGGATGAAAGCTCCTTTGTCTGAACTATCAGGCGGAAGCACATCTGCACCTCCGACCTCAGAATTGCATGTGTCCGGCACCCCCTGACAAATACTATAGCAGCTGATGACGACTCCCACGCTACGCACAGCCCGACGAAAGACCAACATATACACACCCCACACACAGAAGTCCTTGCTCGAAGTTATCTTGCATGGAATGGCCTTCACACTTACTCCCACACCATCCCAGGCGTGCAACCGTTGCACACTAAAACAACTCATTGATCCGAGCTGTGGCATTTCATCCATAGAACTGGCGCAGGTCAGAACAGTGCCGCTTCAACCAGAGCCACTAACGCAATGGCAGAACATCCCGGACACATGCACAACCCCTGTCACGTGGAACTGTACCGTGCACGTATGCTGCATTTACTGGGGGCACTGCCATTGGCAGTGCTGCGGATCAGTTACTGGCTAAGCTTCTGCCTTGCCAATGTCACCTGCGTTCAGCCTGTGTTGCATTGTCAATCGTGCATATTCGAGTGGTCCATGGATGTCTGCCTATCCAACAGGACAGTAGCTGAACTGGATTTTGACATGTGTGTGCGCCCCCTGTTGGCCCACGACCAGGAGTGTCACCATGATACCCGTTTATGGGATGCCTTGATACTTGGCATACATGCTGGCAGCTGGACCTGGGAGATTGCACAATTCCTTGTGTGCAGTGACCACATTGAACCGCTCCCCTATTGGGCTGTAGTGCTAATTGGTGAAAGGGGGTGGACGCAGCACATCTGTCCCGACCTGCTAATGGATTGCCTCGCCATCCTGTTTGATTAAGTCGACAACGACCTCATGTTGGAAATGATAGCCTACGAAGCTGCAATCGCTTTCATGGACGAGTAACTACGTACCTGCAGCCACAACAGATTGGAACCCATTGCACATGTCCCAACACCTTGTTGCATCTTGGAGATCTGGTCACATATCCCACGACAACAGTGGACATGGCTGCATTCGCCTGGACTCCGAATACATGAGCGGACAACAACGCGGGTTAACACACACCTGTGAAAGGTGAGGCACTCCCCCGGAGTGGACAGCGGCGCTTGGCAACGTTCCTCATTCTGACATACTGCTGCATTGGTCTGCATGTTGTGGCACTTATCTTGCCCGTACTGACACGCATATGCTAATAAAGTCTACGCACCTTCACTTGTATTCAACTGTGATGAGTGTTGATTTGAATGACAATGTGTGTCTCACTGCCTATCTGGGTCACGGCCATACATGCGCATTGATAGCATTACCCAGGGAGTACCTTTTTGTGGAATCACTGTCCCTACATTCATCCATACTTTCATACTTGATTGATCATAGCCATGACACATCTGTGTGAATTAGAATGTTTTATTCGCATTCAGTGGAGTGTTGAAGCTGGACCAGTACAGGGCCATGCAAACCCCACTTTACATTGTTGCCCCGTGGAGGGCCAGCCAGAGTCCTTTAGGGATTGACAAGTTCATCGGAAGAGGAAGACTTCAGTCCGCAGTGTGATTGCTGTGTCATTGGTAACCAAACAAAATATGGCAGTCCATGTCGAGGTCCAAGGTGAGTGTCGCTGAGTGTATCGGGGGACAGTGGAAGGTGTTATTCCAGGGCATGATGCAGAGGGCAGAACCAAGCTGAAACAGGCCATATGGCGGAGATGAATGCTACCACTTCATTCTTACCACAAAGCCAGATTCATCATCATCTTCGTCCTCTGATGTGTCAGGTGCCTCACATGTGGGTGGTGGTGTTTAGTCTGCATCACTGTGTGGCACTGACACATCAGGGGCCGGAGGTGGAATGTCTGCCGCACTGTGTGGCACTGACACTTCAGGGGGCGGAGATGTGGATGGAGTAGTAGCAGCAGCATTCATCCGTGCCAGGCCTTGTGGCGGCAATGCCATGACGAGGATCTGCAGGGCATGGAAGATCACAGCTACATCTCGCTGGTGTGCAGCCGTGGCAAACATTCTTTCCGCCTGCATCCGCTCCAAGCTCTCCATCATTCTCCTTATGTGTCCCAACTCCCGGCTGACATCGCTGGAGCCACTCTGACTAGACAGTTGTTCTTGGCTCAGAGTCATGACTCCAGCGATGTCAGCCATGGATTGTTGGAGAGCAAGGAGCGGACAGTGGGTGTCCGTTAGGGACTGTAAGCCGTCCCTGATGGGACTTAGACACCCACGTATGGCATCTAGTTTGGCTGCCATGAGGTCGAACCCTACCCGCAGCTGATCAGCCATCTTCTCCTGGCACCCTAACACACGGCGTTGGAATGCCATGTGTTGGTCGTGGGGGTCCTGGGAGACAGCTGTGGTGGTGGGTGCTTCCTGCTGTGTGGTCTGTGCAGGGGGTGGGGTCTCCTCAATGCAGCTGGGCTGCCCTGCTCCTGGAGGTGGGGTGCCGAAGCTGTCCATGAGCTGTTGGAGGGCGCCGGTGTCGATGTTGGGGAGGTCCTCTTCATCATCAGTGCTGAGTTGTTGGGTCTGCTCTGCAGGAAGTGTTGATTCTCCCTCTGCAATGTGAAGGGGAGATGCAGATTGACATTGTGTTCACATGTATGTTCACGCATTGTACAAGTTTACTAACAGACTGCATGACAATGTACATTGTGACTGTTTGTGAGGAGATGCCTATTTGATGCGGGACAGTTGACATTTCTACACCATCAGGGATGTGAGGTTGTACTTGTACATTATCATCTCACAGTTTCCTGCTATGCCAAATGCGAATGGCCATTTTCTACACACAAGCGGCAGCAGTTGTGTCCTCTGTTCTGTTGTGAAAGTGTTGCAGTTTGTACCACATTGTTGTCAATGTTGAGGTGCTCTGATTCTTATGTGTGTGTGCTGCATTGTGGGTGTGTTGCCCCTTCAGCTCTGATTTGGCTGGCCCTTATCCCTTTCAGGCGGTGTGCCTTTCACTTCTGTGCTTATACAGTGCTGAGATGTTGCAGACTTGGGTAAATTGGGCTCTTGGTCGGAGTTGTGACTCTTGGGCATGGTTTGTCCGCAGATGTGCTATACTTAATTGTGCATGTGTGCCATTGTGCCCATCTCCCCCCGTCCCCCAGTCCCTGGTTGTTACTCACCCTGTTGCTGTTGGCTCAGGTCATGTTGTGCAGTGTCCGGTCCCCCAACTCCTGCCACTGTCTCCCCAATGATGACTCGGGTCACCATTTCCTCCATCTCATCCAGCTCCTGGTGTGTCGCTGGAGTCCCACCTCCAGTCTGCATTGCTGCTTTCAGGTTGGCTGCGAGTTTCAGCTTGGTTTTGCGCTTCACATCAGTCCAGCGCTTCTTGCAGTCGTCCACTTCCCTTCTCTTCACTCCGACTGCATTCACCTTGGCCAAGATGGACTGCATTATTGTATTTTTAGTTGCCAATGACACAGTGGAGGTGATGAACAGTTGGTGGTGGTCTTCTATCACCTCCGTAATGAGGATCTGGTTTTGCTGCGTACTGAAACGCGGGTTCCTCTTCTTCTTCTCCTTGCCCTTCCTTGACCCCGAGGTCCCAGGCTGGACCTCCGTGGGGCTTGTGGGGTTCTGGTTGTCCTCTGTACTTGCTCCGGCTACCTCCATGGTGCTTCGCAGTTGTTTGTGTTTTGTTTGTGTTTTTTGTTGCCGCTTTTATAGTGGTTTTTCCCGCCTGACTTGTGGGACTTGCAGGCCTGGCGCTGCTTATCGCTGAATTTTTTATCGCAGTTGGGCCCATCGCAACTTTTTTCACGTTCGGGTTTAGATTTTTATCGCCGTCCCGGTAATTTTATCGCAGACATTTGACGCGTTATCGGGAAACTATCGCATGTTACCGCCATGTTGAGAATACGACGTTAGCACGGAGTTATTTTCCAGCGATAGACGGCGATATGAAAAATTGCGTTAACCTATTTTGGCGATGATTATCTCACGTTCTTGAGAATATCCCCCGTAGATGCTTCCTATTTCATCCCTTCTGATCACTCTGGGCCTCCTGAGCTATCAATTGGAAAAAAAATTTGGAGCGCTGAACGTAATTTATCTGAGACGTCTCTCTGATCTCTCCAGAACCGGACGAATGGAAATTTCCTCTAGGGTAGTGCCACCTCAAGACAAAATAAACAGTGGAATAAAACAAGTGATACTGACTGAACTGGCAATGGAACTGAATAAAAGTGACTGCTTTGTGTATAGTACTTCTAAATGTATGGGCTGCATGCTAGTGACCACGACACAAAGCGAAGATAAGCATTAAACAAGCATTTGCAATGCAATCGGTCGCGCCTTTGGGACCTTATATGTATTTAGCTATGCAGCACATTAGCCTGGGTGCTGAAACATCTACTGTTCTTTAACATGGAGGGAAAGTAAGCACCAAACTGCGTGACATGCCAGGTATGGGAACACATGGAGAGAAATATTGCCTTTCAGCGGGAAATGGTATAGTCCAAAGCTCTGTTTTTAATATAAAATCAGGGCCTTCTGTGGTCATATCACTGAAAATACAAGATTTGAAAAAAATATTATTGTCTATGGATGCTCGTGGAAGACAATTTCTATGGACTGGAATCTAGAGAATGCTAAAGTGATTGATTTTACTGACTACTGCTGGTCGTTTTCTATCAAGAAAGTTAAATAGAGGCAGTTGCCACAAAAAAAAAAGAAAGTCCCTCAGCAGAAAGCAATTCTGGTATTTTACTGACCTCTACTGGTCGTTTTTTATCAAGACAGTTAAATAGAGGCAGTTGAATAAGCAGAAAGCAATTCTTGTATTTTAATGACCCCTACTGGTCGTTTTTTAAATAGAGGCAGTTGAACAGAAAAACAAGTCCCTAAGCGGAAGCAGACAAGTCCTAGGGCTGATCTCCAGAGCCCACAAAGTACATACATATATAAGTATATACTAAAGTATATACAAGAGGTCTCGAATGCTCGACCTAAACATCTCAAAGCAGCATAAATACTTAAGCGGAGCTCCCGTGAGAAACATACAAAAAGGAACTGCAATTTAAACGTGTTTCCTCTGACCTCACTATAGTGCTAAACACGTCGTGATACTGTAATGTGCACCGTAAACCTCGCCGCCTTAAGGCGCTCAGGACCACTCAGAGCATTGATGTCAAGCTTTTGAAAGATGCAGAAGCGTCAAGACTTTTTAACTAACGTTATTAATGGACGAGATGCGCCTTGAAACCTTCAGCGCAACAAAGAGCAGGCAGAAGCAATGTGTGCCTTAAATGACTTTCAGCCCAGGACGCGCACCCGCCCTTCCATGTTTTACATGTGGTTGAGATCCACTACATATTTAAACATTTCTGAGGGGTAATCGCCCAAATTATTGCTTTGAAATGCACACAAATATGCAATTTGCACGTCACGAATAGTGCCAATGGCCTGCATTTATCCTGCTATCTATATCATGTTTTTGAATCCCTGGAGACGATGTAAGCATTGGTCACAGTCTTGTTTGTGCGTACAGAAATAGTCAATATGAAAACTAATTGAAATCGAGATGTTTCAGTTTCGATTTTGAATGTGAAAATATAACACTGCAAGTAAACAGGAACTGACAAAGCCTGGTTTTAGGTGAGATTAGATGAGCTTTGTGAATGTGTAGCGCAAACAACAAGCTGCTGATTAAAGGCTATAATCGAACAGACTAGGGTTGAACATTTTCATGACAAACAGCAAACATTAGCCACAATTAAAAGGCTTTATAGTAAAGCTATGAAGGCCACACACTTGCGGTACTTAAATTTTACCAACATCGCCAATGCACGTTCGGAGTCAACACAGTGCTTAATTTGTAAAATATTAAGTGCCAGGGTTCTGACCAGGAGGCCACTGCAGCTTGCACCACCCATCGCCCTCGTCATCGCTGCCAAAACAACTACAAACCATCTCTCTCGCATGTAAATGCGAAAGTTCCGATTATTCCAGGTCCCCAAAGCTAAAGGAATGGCTGGGGAGGCAGGTATTAGCCATTTTAATGTATATTGTAGTCCTAAACTACCATTGTTCTGCTCATCTCTAAATTAGATGAGCAGCACCACCGTGTGGTGGACTGTTCTAAGAATGGTGTTCACAATTAGGTTCCGGTGCTAAGCACCGGAAACCAATTAAGTGCCGGTGCTGAGCACCGTAAAGCACCGGCTCAAATTAAGCACTGAGTCAACAACATTACCCCATCCCTTTGCATCACCTAAAACAGTGATTAAACAAAGAGGATGCCAAGAGGCAGCAGACTTGTCAAGCTAAGGAGCTTTCAAAACACGTCACTGGACAAGAAATCGGGACCCACTTAGAAAGACAATAAATAACTCCGTCACCTACATACCCAAAATAATACTCAATTTTCAGAAGTTTATAGGAAGGTAGTTATATAATTTTTTAACCATAAAATGCCTACAACCCTACTTCTAAACTTCAAATTATGCCAAATGTATCTGACACTGGAATGTCCTTTGTCACTGTGTATCTTTCCAGCTACGCTACTGAGCCATACCACAGGATAATGCCTGTCAGATCGGCCAGCACACTTTGTGGCTCGGTCATGCTCGGACATGGCTCCAGGTTCAGCGCCGTTTGCTCTGCCATGTCAGGCTCCCTATTCTTCCCCTACGTTCTGGGCTGCGGTGCGGATTACGTGCGGGGGATATCGCTGCTTCGGTGGTCTCCCCTATGCCCCCTCGAAGTGGTCCTGCTTGCCACGCACTGCCTCGGTGTCAGAACAACCCCCGCCTGGTTCCCACAAACTCCCACTAACAGGTATCCACCTCCTCTGTACGCTATACAATAACAAGCATTTGCAATGCAATAGGTCTCCAATTTATGCGAGACCTATTGCATTGCAACTTGGCATCACGGACAGTGGGAGGGAGGGAGGGCGTGGGGGATAAGGCACATACATCGGTAGGGAGGGAGGGAGGGAGGGCAGGGGTTGGAGAAGGCACGGACAACAGGAGGGTGGGCGGGGAGAGGGAGGAGAAGGCACGGACAACGGAAGGAAGGGCGGGAGGGGAAATGAAGGAAAGGACAACGGGAGGAAGGGCGGGGAGGGGAAATGAAGGCACGGACAACGGGAGGTGGGGTAGAAGGCACCAAAACATGTTGCGTTGCGCGATTCTAGACCCCACATCCCCCCATGTTGTTTAAACTTAATAAAGGAAATAGTACATGCCCGTGTAACAACCAAGTAAAGGGGCCAGTAGCCATGGGAGGATACAAATGATGACATGGCTGTACTAAGGAGGGACTAATAAGCCTCATAATGAATCAGAAGCCAGCATTTACAAAGGACAAACACACGAGCCAATGAAAAAGAAGGGCGGGGAAGTTGGCGAAGCTTCTCTCCGTACTGAACTACCACCGCTTTTCGCAGAGCAGCGCTTGCGCTCTTTCTCACTCTCGACCTAAAAACGATATTTTTAACAACAATATTTTTGCAAACAATATTAAACACTGCGATATTTTTAAAATCAATATTACTTACCTTAAATCGATATTCTTGACGACGATATTCTTGCTGTCGATATTTCTGACCCACAATATTAATGACTCAATATTTGTGCAACTCTGTATTTTGTACTCGATATTCTGTCTCTGCACCCTTTGGGATATCATCCGCGGCTGAAGGATTCCAAAACTCCATCTGTGGGGTCTTATCTGGCCTTCTGGGGTAATGAACATCAGTGATGACATTCTCATGTACTCGACCATGGCCGAAGAGCACCAACATTGACTTAAGGCTACCCTGAAATGGTTCACAAGAGGGGATTCTCTGTGGATCTGGGGGGCCATGGAAGAGGACTTGTTCCAATGCGTCAAGTCAGCGCTTCTCAGCAAGACAACAATGGCCTAATTTGACCCCAAGCAACGGACAGAGCTCCTTGTCAAAGCCAGCCTGGTAGGGCTGGGAGCAGTCCTAACGCAGGAGGAGGAGACGTGCTGATGGGTGCCTCTGACATTTGCCAGCAGGGCACTTACACCAACGGAGTCCAGGTTTGTTCAGATAGAGCGAGAAGCACTGCCCATCAAATGGGCATGTGGACACTTTCATCTATATCTCTGTGGAAGGCCCTTCCATGAAATAATAGACCACTAACCGTTGATCCAGCTTTTCAAAGGCACTGCGTATCACCTACCTTCCAGAATTGAAAGGTGGGTGATAAAACTACAACAGTATAACTTTGAAGTAGTATACAGGCAGGGCTCCCACAACCCAGCTTTTATCCTTTCCAGACACCTGCCAGCAGAAGAGAATACAATAACCCAAGATGAGGGGAGGGGCTGCCAACGAGTACCTAAGGCTTGTGATGCAAGGGGCATGCCCGAAAGCGTTGACTATCCAAGAAATCAGTCAGGCAACTAATATGGATGCTGTGCTGCTGAAAGTCAAATAAACTATAAGGAGGGACTTGGAACATGTTTCTGCAAGATGCAAATCAGTGGGGCAGCACATACAAGGAACGGCTGATGCAATTGTGAAGGGTAAGCAATGAGTTGTGCTCCACCCCAGAGGGCCTCGTGCTGAGAGGCTACAGAACAGTTGTCCCTGTAAAAGTAGTACACCACGTGGCAGAGCTGGCTCTTGGATGGCACCAAGGAGCCACCAAGAGCCGCCTTCGAGATGAAGTGTGGTTCCCAGGATTGAAACAGTAGTGGATGAGCTGGTCCAGAAGTGAGAGACATGTTAGATGACCAGCAGCCCTGAAGCACCAGCACCGGTGATCACGGAAGAGAGAAGTGACACTGCATGGTTAGTCTTGACTTTGGCTGTTCTCCTGATGGCGGTATAACCATGGTAATCATGGGTAACCCTTCCAAATATCCTATAGTGGAACTGATTGAGTCAATTGCATTCTACAATGTGACTCCTGCTGTAGAAATGGTACTGGTGCTGTTTGGGCTTCCAGAGGAGATAAAGACAAAAGATGGCCCACCGTTTCAAGGATCCAAGTTCTGACAAATCCTGTAACATCTCGGTATAAGACTTCAATGCATTACTCCATAGCGGTCGTAAGTGAATGAAGATGTGCAGCGTTTCATGTGGACCCTGCATAAGATGATGCGAATTGCTGTTCATGAAGGGGCAAACCCAGAGATCGCCCTCAACCTGTTCTTGCGATAGTACCAGGGAACTCCTCACTGCACTAAAAGATGCTCTCCACGGTCCTTGATGAAGAAGGGACACCAGCAGGACATCATTCTGGTACACCCAGAATGGTCACTTCCTGACTATGACCCCGACGGCATGGAAGCTCAGAGGAGGCAAAATAATGAAAGAGCGAGTCAGCAGTGGGAAGCCCATTTGCGGGGTCTCACACCCGAGCATCTTGTGCTTCTGAGGGATCATCGATCAGGCTGGAAGTTCCGCCCTTCTTATGAACCAGGCATGTGGAAGGTGAAGACTGTGGAGGGCATGATGGTGGTGGCACTCCGAGGGGAGGAAACAGTGACCAGAAATGTTTTGTGGTTCATCAAAGTAGAAGCTCCCACCAGAAGTGTCAGTGAGGAGAGCAGTGATCAAAGTAAACACACCGGAAAGGATGAAGATATTTAGAATCCTTACATTTCACCAGGGGCTGAGCAAATGGTGGTTCAGGAAGCGGATGGAAATCAGCCAATGAACAACCATGGTGATGTGATGCAGGAAGTGCCTGTCGATGTACCCAGAAGCCAGTGTTATAATCTACGTCCCAATCCTTAACCAAGTCAAAGACTGAAGAACTTTGGGGCATATCTACAAGGGCAGGCGATACAATTATCGCCGCTTTAGCGTCCGTTTTCGGACGAAAAGCGGCGATAATTTTAACTCCTTATTAGCAAGGACACGCTAACGCGTGAATCCATGCTTTTCGCCCTTTCTCTTATCGCCCAGCTTTGCATCTCTAATGAGATGCAAAGTGGGCGTTACTGGCGTACCCCAGATGGGCTACGTTGTAAATATCGCCGATGTGCACATCGCGATATTTACAAGGCAGCCCACAGGATGATAGCAGATGTTAGATTTTGGCGAAAACGGCCGTTTTCGCCAAAATCTAACGTCTGCTATTATCCCGACTTAGCCATCCCTAACATAGGGGGTGGATTGTGCTGATACGACCACAGGGTCGTATCAGCAAGGTATCGCCGTTTGCAGGGAACATCGCTGGAAAACCAGCGATGTTCCCTGCAAAACGGCGATAACCTCGCTATCTCTGGAATTTTTATCGCCCTGGAGAAGCGTGTTGTTAATAACGCGCTACCAGGGCGATAATTTCCGGAGATAGCCAGCGATAAGTAATCTATCGCTAAGCACGGCCAGCGATAATTATCGCTGGCCGTTGATAATATGCCCCTAAGTGTGTAAGCTGAGGTCCGGTGACTCAGAGTAAAGTGGGAAGGAGATGCAGTGAGCCACCCGGCCATTACGTCATGGCCCTGACCCTGATGTACAGCATGTTACCCTCAGGGCTGGAAGCGGCTGAGGCTATAAATAAATGTGGGAAAGACCGCTTGTGGTCTTCACCTGCACAGCAGTTACAGGTGTCCTGTGTCCGTCAGTGTAGTGGGGTTGACGGCATCCTCACAGCATTCACCCACAGAACCACATGTACTATTAGCAAAGCAAAATTAATTTCAGTAGATTTAATGAAAAAGCTGCCTCATGCATATTGGTGAGGTAAGATTCAATGGCAGAAAGCATGGCCCTCCTTTGCAGGGGACCACAGTGGTACTGGACACATTGCCTCAACAACCCATGTAGAGTTAATGGGATCTGGCAAAAGAAAGAACAGAAATTGCTGCCCCATGACTACTGTGGACCCTATGAGATGTGTTAAGTGGTGGGCAAAAAACAAAGTTGCAACATCTTTTGATTTATTGTTGCAAAATGAAAGGCCCTGGGAAAAAAAGTGTCCCTGTGTCTCTGTCTACCACTGAACATGTGAGGGGAGAAAGAACAGAACACAACAGGAGGGAAAGAAAGATGACACTACGAAGAATCCATAAAGAGAGGGTGTGACAGACTGAAGTAGGTAATAAAGAGCCTGTAAAGTCAGTAAGAGTCAGTTGAATGAGAGAGGAGAAAAAGAGAGATGAATGTGAGAACGAGAGCAATCAGAGATAAAGAGGGAGAAACACCGAAGAGGAAAACAGAGAGGTGAGAAAGACAGAGAGAGAGAGAGAGAGAAGATATAAAGCACCATTGAGTGAGAAACCCCTGATAGAGAGATACAGAGAGAAAGAGAGTGAAAGAGAAAGCAAAAGAATGAAAGAGAAGTTGAAAGCAATAGGGTTGAAAAAAGTGCTGAGGGAGAAAGGAAAAGGGTGACCAGTGGAACAAAGGGCAAAAGAGAATGAGAGGACTCCAGATGTGTGCTTCAGAATTTTCAAACAGATAACTAAGTATGGGTGTGGGTTTGAAGGAATGAGAGAGAGAAATACAGCAGAAGCAAAAGTGACTGACATACAAGAAGGGATAGCTAACAAGCAAACTCAGAGCAATAGAGCACTACAGAGTGATGGATGAGACGGATAGTGGTGGAAGAGAGAAATAACATGGGGAGAGAGGGAGATATGTGTTAATGAGACAGAGCTAGATGAGAAAGAGTCTGCACAGGCACAGATATAGAGTCAAAAGAAAAAGAAAGTGGAGAGATGAAAGACAGCCAGAGATAGTACACAGGCAGGGTAGGAAAGTAGCAAGAGAGAGAAAGTAAGAAAAGGAGAGGTGTTAAAATAAGACTGTTGGAATTAGCCCTTTTTGCACAGTTATCCCCAAACCTTTTGCTTCTTCCTCCTATTTTCCCTGATCTATTTTTCGTTGGTTTTAGGACTCTGGGGCCTTTATCACTGCTGATCAGTGCTAAAGTGCAAATGCTCTCTGTTTAAATTATGATTATAATTGGTTTACCCATGATTGGCATATTTGATCTACTTGTAAGTCCTTAGTAAAGTGCACTAACTGTGCCAGGGCCTGTAAATCAAAGGCTACTAGTGGGCCTGCTGCACTGATTGTGCCACCCACAGGAGTAGCCCTGTAAATGTGTCTCAGACCTAGCACGGTAGTGTCTGCGTGCGCAGTTTGTTACTGCCATGTTGACCTGGCAAGGTGACTTGCCAGGCTCTAATCTTACATGTAAATCACCCTAAGGTAGGCCTGAGGTATCCCATGGGCAGGGTGCAGTGTATGTGAAAAGTAGGACATGTACTGGTGTGTTTTACATGTCTGATAGTGAAATACGGCCAATTTCGTTTTTCACTATTCAAAGGCTATCTGTCCCATATGATAGCATGGGAGCTCCACTGGAACATCTTACAAGTGTAACTTTCCATTGGGCAAGATAGAGAAATAGAGTTTAGGCTATCTGAACTCAGAATTTAATAACACATTTTTTAGTAAAGTTGGTTTTTACATTATTTGAAAATGCCACTTTTAGAAAGTGGGCTTGTTCTTGTTTATCATTCTGTGTGCCTCTGCCTGTTTGTGTATTCACTGTCTGGTTTTGGAGTGACAGGAGCTGGAGATGTGTAATCACTATAGACAGTCCCAAAGGAGGGGTTGAGGTGTGCCCTGCCTTTCCTGGGTGACTCATAGTTGGGCTGACTTGACCTGTGCTTTATTGAGAGTTGTGGGATGAGTTTCACTAACATCTGAATAGGCTGTGGATTCTTTGCACAATGCTGTCTCCACCTCTTGCAGGGAAGTTGGACCAGAGAGGACAGAACTGGTTTGGACTGGTCTCAGAGACCCTTGCCACAAAGAGAAAAAAAGAGAAAATGGGATATAAGTATTGGACCTTAAACCCCAGAAAATTAGATCACTTTTGGACTCAAGAAGAACCTCTGCCAAGGAGAAGAGCTGGAGGGATGTAAGGAGGAGTACTGTCCTTTTGCTGTGTGTGCTTTGCTGGGTTGGTCTCCAGTTGCTGCTTTTGCCAAGGAGAGGACAAAGACTGGAACTTTGCTGTGAACCTGCTTGAAGAATAATCTCCAAGGGCTTGTGTGCACTTGCTCCTGTTCTGAAGTCTCAGGGACACAAAGACTTCACCTGCACCCACTAACTAGCACCTGGAATCCTCTGTGAACTCCAGTATTCGAAAGGGCGCCAATTCCAGTTTTTGGGCCCTGAGAATTGTGTGGTTGGTGCTGCAAAGCAAGAAGAACAACTCCGACGCCTCTGTGATGCCGCCAGTGATGCTGCGAACTGGACCGAGGCCAAGGGCACCGCTCGTGAAGTGCACGACGCACCAGCTCATCTGCATCACAGCTCCAACGCCCTTCAACGTCTGCCGACGCCTGCAGTTATCAGCTTTCCTGACTCCGGTGCTCACCCCGACGCCGTCACCGCCAGCATCACATTATCGTGGAGCAGATAACCGACAAGGGTGACTTCACAAACTCTTCGACGCTGCTTCGCCTCACCAGAACTGACGCCTCATTGCCGCCACCGCCTAACTTCCTCTGTCCTGGATTCGATGCCTTGCCTTCTCATGGACTCGATGCCTTGCCTCCCCCCTGGCAGAAGGGAACCCGCTTCGCCTCGGCACTGACGCCTCACCTCCAGGAAGCCAATGGGCTACTGACCTTAGGGTGACTACACCCTTGGTGTGCTCACCCCACGTGGGGGAGTGAGCACAATCCCTAGTCCTGATTGGGGAGTGCCTGCCATCTGCAAGATGGCGAGCACTGGAGAGTGGGCTTCACCTCGCCTCCCCCACCTGAGGGGTGGAGTTGGCAGAGGTGGGCACACCTCCTAGGCTGGATAGTTTTTCCCGCCTGTCTTCCCGCCGAAAGGGAGGGGGGACAGGAAGGGGGCCTGCTCCTGATAGCAGGATAGGCTGGGGGGTCGCATTACAAAGTCTGCCAGGCCTTTGAAGCTCCCCTGCCACAGATGGCTCTTCCTGGGCTGGGGGAGGTGTGTACACCTCTGCCCAGGAAAGGCTTTGTTTCTGGGCTCAGGGAGCGTAGGCTCCCACCTTAGGGGTCCAGAAACATGTCTCATGGTGGCAGGCTGGTGTGTACCAGTCAGGGAACCCGCCAGAGGCTGGTCGTTTTTCAGGGGGCATCTCAAAGATGACCTCTGTGTGCATTTTTCATTAAATCCCACACTGGCATCAGTGTGGGTTTAATGTGCTGAGAAGTTTGATACCAAACTTCTCAGTTTTCAGTGCAGCCATTATGGTGCTGTGGAGTTCGTAATGACAAACTCCCAGCACCATATACTCTTAATGGCAGCACTGCACTTACAATGTCTAGAATGGACTTAGACACTGTAGGGGTACCGGGCTCATGCACCTGTACCCTCACCACTGGTATAGTGCACCCAGCTAGAAGGGTGACTGACCTATGCCAGGGCAGTGGGTTATAGGCATGGCCCACAGAGGTGTGTGCCATGTCGACTCTTCACTTTGTTCTGCACCAAAACACGCAGCCTGCAAAGGCAGTGTGTGTGTGTAAAGGTACAGGGCCTCTAAGGGTGGCACAATAAGTGCTGCAGCCCCTAGAGGTCTTCCCTGGTCACAGTGCCCTGGGTACCTGTGGTACCATTTACCAGGGGCTGACCTG
The DNA here is from genome assembly GCA_963921515.1 of Calotriton arnoldi. Classification (NCBI taxonomy): domain Eukaryota; kingdom Metazoa; phylum Chordata; class Amphibia; order Caudata; family Salamandridae; genus Calotriton; species Calotriton arnoldi. The sequence goes on along the minus strand of CAWUFW010002939.1, from coordinate 1,579,292 downwards.
TGGCCAGAGATGCCAATTGGGTACAGTTTTGGGGAAAGAACACAGGCCCTGGGAACCTGATTGGCAGGGACCCTGGGCACATCAAGTCAAAGTGCATCAGTGGTCTGGCAAAAAGTGGGGGGGGTACTGCAACAGAAACCCACTTCCTTACAGTGGGTCTTTGGTCCAATATCAGAGTTGATTTCCTCAAGGATGCCCACATTTCAGTGATTTATAATTGCAGCTGTGTTGACCTTGATACTCAGGACTAAGGTATCCAGGAGATGAGGTAAGGCAGCAAAGAGTGTTGCATCATAGCTCAAAAATATAAATACTGTGCTTTTCCTGAGCGGTAGGAGTGATTCCAAGGACAAATTTCTTTCGTTTTTGTTTGTTGCGCCAATAATTCTCAAAAGGTTGCTATTTATATGTGCAGTTACATTCATAGCCAATAAATAAAATCTCTTGGAAAATACATGGACAACTAATGGTATTGGGTGGGTTTAGGGATTGGATCAGGTGCTCAACATACAAGTCACTGCCAGGCATGCCAAAGTGCTTCTTACATCAAGAATGAACTGGCCAAATGTGACACAAGGAAATACCCATTAGGCTAAGGGCAGGGGTTGCTTTTAAGGTTGGATAGATGAATGGATCATCAGCTTTCCAGATGGACTAACAATCTAGAGTTAACACATTTATTTTTCTTCTATTGGTGCACCACTCTCCCAGTATTGTCAGACTCACTCGCTACACTCAATCGAAATGTTATTGGGCTAGTATTTACACATTTTCCAGGGATGTAGCTCTCCAATGTCTTGATGAGGCCAATAAAGGGCACAGGGAGATTATCCATGCATTTAATTCTAAAGTTTCACCCTTGAATGGATATAAACTGTATCCAACAGCTATTTAAGCTTTAATTAGTTGTTTGTGTTGGAAATTATCATATTTTGATTGCCATTCGTCCAGATGTTTGCCTTGATTGTTTTTGTTGGCCGAGAACTCTGTTGGGTTTCTATGCTGACCACTGTTAAAATGCTGTGCTCCCGCTTTAAGCATGATGATATTGGTATACACCCTATTGGTATATGTGACTTGCCTATAGGTCCCCAGTACATGGTACTAAGTGTACCCAGGGCCTGTAAGTTAAATGTCACTAGTGGGCTGTAGCACACATAATGCCACCCATTGCATAGACACAGAAAACCCGTCTTCAGTCTGACCATTGTAGCCTGGCTGTGCAGTTTTATCACTTCCATTTTGACCTGTCAAAAAACCTTAAGACCGCAACCTTTGTTTTAAATACTAATACGTCACCTTAAGGGAGATCTTATTACCCATAATGCAGGGTGCATGGTATTTAAAGGAAGGACATGTAAAAGTTTAACGTTACAGGTGTTATTACAGTGAATGAGCCTAAAACCTATTTTCACTGTAGTAAGGCTGGCTGCACACATAGGAGCCATGCATTGTAACAGGGGGTAGCACTATGTTCCTCAGAATCTGGGATAATACATTATATCAATCAAATGGGGACTTTATCTGAAATATTTACTGTATGTTATGTACTGAAAAGGAGTGTGTACAAATCACGTCTCTGTGAGAGTGTCAATCTTTGTTGTAAAGGTTTCAAACACACACAGATATTACAATTCATATAAAATATATGTGTATTATTTCACAGCAGTTAAATTTCACTCCATAAGCAGTATATCACTGTAGGGTGGTCCGTGTGCAGTGTAGAAGTGCTCGTGCTGACAGTGAGTGTGCATGCAAAGATGTATACAGTGTAGATTAAATAATAAACAGTTTCTCAAGTCTCTCCATCTCTAAGGTTGTTAAGTTTTTGGCTGTGAGCCCGAAACCGGTCCGAGGATGCTTGTTTCCGGTCCAGGGAAGACATCGCTTGGCAGTTCGGGCTGGACTGTTCCCATGAGGCACAGGGTCAGACTGATTTGCATATGGCCATTTCTGAACTGGGGTGGCGGAGTGAGCTGAAGAATGAGGATGGATTAAACCCAGATCAGTTGACTGGGGGGGAGTGCTTGCAATGTCAACACTCCGTCCATCATCCCCTTTGGTTTTGCTTTGTTCGCCCTAAGCTGGCAGGGTATGCCCAGACGTGGGTCCCTTGCTCACTTTGCCACTGGATTCAAGATAGCCTGGCTGATGAGGGCTATGAGCCCGAAACCGGTCCCAGGATGCTTGTTTCCGGTCCAGGGAAAACATGGCTTGGCAGTTCGGGCTGGACTGTTCCCATGAGGCACAGGGTCAGACTGATTTGCATATGGCCATGTCTGAACTGCGGTGGCGGAGTGAGCTGAAGAATGATGATGGATTAAACCCAGATCAGTTGACTCGAGGTGAGTGCTTGCAATGTCAACACTCTGTCCATCATCCCCTTTGGTTTTGCTTTATTCGCCCTAAGTTGGCAGGGTATGCCCAGACGTGGGTCCCTTGCTCACTTTGCCACTGGATTCAAGATAGGCTGGCTGATGAGGGCTGTGAGCCCGAAACCGTTCCCAGGATGCTTGTTTCCGGTCCAGGGAAGACATGGCTTGGCAGTTCGGGCTGGACTGTTCCCATGAGGCACAGGGTCAGACTGATTTGCATTGGCCATGTCTGAACTGGGGTGGCGGAGTGAGCTAAAGAATGATGATGGATTAAACCCAGATCAGTTGACTGGGGGTGAGTGCTTGCAATGTCAACACTCCGTCCATCATCCCCTTTGGTTTTGCTTTGTTCGCCCTAAGTTGGCAGGGTATGCCCAGACGTGGGTCCCTTGCTCACTTTGCCACTGGATTCAAGATAGCCTGGCTGATGAGGGCTGTGAGCCCGAAACCGGTCCCAGGATGCTTGTTTCCGGTCCAGGGAAGACATGGCTTGGCAGTTCGGGCTGGACTGTTCCCATGATGCACAGGGTCAGACTGATTTGCATATGGCCATGTCTGAACTGGGGTGGCGGAGTGAGCTAAAGAATGATGATGGATTAAACCCAGATCAGTTGACTGGGGGTGAGTGCTTGCAATGTCAACACTCCGTCCATCATCCCCTTTGGTTTTGCTATCATACAGAGAACCTTTGGCATAGCATTTTGAATATTTATTTGTCCTACAATGTATGGAACATTCTCATACCATTGACTAAACTACACAGCCCTTACACCTTCACCGCTCCAGAAGTTTGAGACCTGCAACCTATAACTACTCTCTTATAAGGTGGCTTCCTCATGACCACAACATAAGCATTGTAACTATGGGAATGTCAGCATTTAGGATGAGGAACTTGCAGCATCACAAGAACAGCAATGAAGAGCAGCAACGTGAACTCTTCCCCAACACATTTATCTCTCACCACAGACCAGACGTAGAGCATGCTGAGGGCCCCAATTCTGGTACTAAAAATCTGTCTTCAGTTTTATTCCCTTGACTTCATTTTTATTTGTATTTCATGTTTTATCAATTGATGGTTTGACCATTTATTGGCAAAGCACAGGGCTGGCTTGGGAATATCCACAGGAATATATGGAGTGGGACATAAAGATGGTATGAATGTAATATTTATTTTTTAGCACTTCCCACCATCACTTCCTTCGGCGCTAAATGTCTTCTACCAGTCATAACGAATGCTCCAACTACCAATACCAGTAATTCTTCCTGTTTTACTTTAACCAGTTTTGAGAATAAACACAGGTTGAGTTGTGGAGAAGTGCCCTTTGGCCTCCAAAAGAGAGGGGTTAGCCAGCAGTCAGTAGATAAGGAATAAATGTTCTGTGAGGTTGAGCAGTGCTTTTGAGTTAAAGACTGGAGTAAGGAAGATTTGATTCGATTAATGGGATTCCTAGTAAGTGATCAATACATTCCCACATCCTTCTTAGAAGTAAATTACTCAAATTGAAGAGTTACAATAACTTAATGTAATTGCCTGAGAAGCACTCAGACAGATTCTGACAACACTAATGCATGTGAGTAGTAGTGTGTGGAGAAAGGTTTGGATGGATATGAAAAAGAAAGAACGTTTATGGTAGTGGCTAAATAAATTGGCAAACAATACTTTCTATGGAGACAAGAATGAGAAGAAATCTGCTGTGACAGGACTTCGGTGCGTCCCTCTACGCTTCATTGGTCAAAGTTCCCAATGCACAAGTTAGCTCTGTGAGCAGGCCTAAGGCTAGCCAGTTAACCTATTTTATCTGCATAACATTTGGCCTATTATTAGCTGCCACAGTCTTTAAGAGTACTTTGACTGCTATCTCAGGAGACTTGCTAGGTGTTCAGTTTTTTAAGACAATCTGTTAGTTTATTATAAAGATTGGGAAATGACTCAATGAGTGATAAATAAACATTAAGGCATATTCAAGGCCGCAGGCTGTTGGACATGTCCCTTCTAAGAGGGATTTCCCTAAAACGTTTTGTTTTGTCTTTTGTCCTCTTGGTTTTTGCCAACTCTCTTTTCCTGACCTTAGGACTCTGGGCACTTTCCCACTGTACTGCAGCGGGAAGGTGTGTGTGCCCTTCCTGCACATGTCAGGATAGGGTGCTTACTTGATTGGGTTAGGTGGCATACCTGTGAGTGCCCTCTAATAAGGTACAGCACATACACAGAGCGGGTACAACCCTGGCTAATAGGGGGACGCTGTACTGATTGTGCTGCCCACCTGAATAACCTGTCAAAACTGTCTCATACTGAGGTTGGCCAGTCTCACTCTGTAGCCAACCCTGAGGGGGCCGTTCACTACCACCCAACCGGGGTAGGTGAGTGGCCGGGTAAGTACATCTGCATGTGCACTACCATGTAGGGATGAACCCCCATGTGTGTTTTTCCTACCTAGGGGCTTGGCTCTCCCTATGGGACACTTTCTGGGTGTGGCCAATTCTCTTGTTAAGGCCTTAGGACTTGGGGCACTTTCCCACTGTAAGTGCAGTGGGAAAGTATGCGTGCCCTTCTGACACACATTAGGAAGTGGTGCTCACCTGAGGTTTCTAAAACGTCAGTCAGGTCTGCTGTGTCTGGCAGGTGGGGGCACACTTGCACCTATTATGTTTTAAGACCTGGGTCCAGCCTGGCAGTGCAGGCTGGTGGTCGCCCTGGCACCGATGGTGTCTTTGAATGCATGTCCAGCCTGTCAGCTTAGCACAGAGCGTGTGCTAAGCATGAGTCCAGCCTGCCATTGCAGGCTGGTATGCACACTCACACCAATGATGCTCCTAAATACGTGTCCAGCCTGCCATTGCAGGCTGGTGTGCACACTCACGCCAATGGTGCCACTGTTCAGCATGCAGTGATAGGCTGGACAATGGTGTCCAGCCTGTCACTGCAGGTTGGTATGTGCTTTGCACCAAGGGGGCTCCTTAAATACATGACCAGCCTGCCATTGAAGGCTGATGTGCGTTTTGTGTCAGTGGTGCTCTTAAATACATGTCCAGCCTGCTATTGCAGGCTGGTGTGTGCTCTGCACCAATGGTACTCATAAATACGTGTTTAGCCTGCCATTGCAGGTCGATACGCACAGTTGTGCGTTTACTCAGACTGGCTTGTGTGAGTCACTAGCCATCCTGAGAGGACCTTTCACTTCCACCTGAGTACCCCGAGGGTACGTCTTCAGGGGTGAAGCAAGTGGGAGGTGAAAGGCAGAACAGGTACACATGTGTCCCCTGCCCGGGCAGTGAGGAATAACCATGTGTGTTTTCGCTACCTATAAGGTTTGCTTTTCCCATAGGCTAACATGGGGAAATGGTTGAAATTACTTCAGGTTGCAATAGTGGAGGGCTGTGGAACAGCCTCTTGATGTTTCCTGTCACTGAATTCACAGCAACAACCCCTTGCCAGTGTTCAAGGCGGCTTTGCCATGATTCGCATAGAAATGCCACTACTAGAAAGTGGGTATTTCTAGGCTCTAAAACTCTTTGTGTGGTTTGGTGCTTGGCTCCAGTCCACACTGGAGATTGGGGGAGGACATCTGGGCATTCCCCAGGGACAGCAAGAAAACACTGTACATTAAATTGTAACGACCAACATCTGCCGTTTGCGGGCCTGGCTGCAGAGATTGTAGGAGGAGGTTTTGACACTTGGCCTCCGGAGCCGAAGCATGGCCCCAGTAAAGATTAAGATCTGCATTCCACTGCCTCATGACAGGCAGGACTGAAATTTAGAGGAGACATCTGTGGTTCAAAAAGATACCCTTTGAACCACCCCCAACTTCAAAGGCACACTCCTGTGTAACTACTGGTGCCATCTTGCAGTAAAGGGTGAGATGCTTGTAGGGACGTGGCACAGGAGAACCTGGAACTGTGTGGTGTACAGGGAGGATTGCCATTGAAAGGGACTGCGTGCCCTTTCTGAATCCTGGCTGGCCTGAGCCACCTACCTGCTGCTGTGCGACACCCTAAAGTGTGCTCTCCAAGGGATTGTTGAGCTTGTCCCTTGTTCTTCGGAGGTCTCAGGGACATCAAAGATCGCCTAAGAGGGATCGCACCGTCTACCTATGACATCTGAAGCACTGTGCCCTCTCAAGTACCAACATTGTCTGCTGGATTCCAGCTGGACTGGATTTGCAGCATGGGCGTGGAACTAAGAATTGTGCCTGGAGACTGGATCGCCTGTGAGAGCCCCAAAGTCTGGCCCTTATCTAAGGTGTGTGGCCCCAGCATCGTGTGGACGTTGGCACGCATCTGAATAAGCTCACACAAGAAAACCAATGTGAGAAGTTGGGATGTTGGTAGATGAGGGGGTGAGTCCTTCCCAAGCAACAGCCACAATACCTGGCAGAGTGAATCACAAAAACTCTCTAAATTACCTGTGTTTAGCTTGGCACAAGCATCAGTTAACTTAGAAGGAAATAGTAAAGTGTTTATGCAGGCCATCTTTCTCTTTAGATAACAGGAGGCCAGGGAGAGGTTCACACTCATCCTCCCCATCATTTGTCACCAGCAGCATGGTGACCTCAGACCTTTTATAGTGGGGTTTGAGGTGGTTGATATGGACTCCCCTCACAAGGGTTTCTGGGGGTCTTGAGATCCACCAAGTAGGTGGCCTCTCCCTTCTCCAATTATCAATTGATTGTTTAGTCATTTACTGACAAAGCAAAGGGCTGGCTTGGGAATATCCACATTTACATATGGAGTGGGACAAAGAATTTGGTATGAATGTAATATTTATTTTTATCACTTCCCACCATCACTTCCCTTGACTCAAAATGTCATCCCTCCAGTCATCATGAATGCTCTAACCACCACCACTAGTAGTTCTTACTGTTTCTAAAAATGAACACAGGTTGGGTTGTGGAGAGACACTATCGAACGGAGACTTATGTCTGAAATAAAACTTGTTAACGACAAAGTCGAACTAGTAGAGAAAATGGTCGAAGGTCTAATAGTCCTTGGCAAAGAAAATGGTTCTACCCAATTGATTGTATGCTCTGTCCAGGAATTGGCTAAAAGGGAACCCTCTGGACATTCTTCGAGTAGTGAGGCAAATAACATTCCAATTAGCCTATCTGCACCACATCAAGCAAGGGAGAACCTAATCCCATGTAGAGTAGTAAATGAGCCTGTCCCCATTGACATTAATGGTAATTGGTAACACTGAAGCTACAAGTTTTAGACCTGTAAGGAATGCTCAAGATACTCTGCACTTATTACCTGACGCGACCTCATATGTAATCATCCTGAAAGATGTACCAAAGCTGGCACCTAATATCACTGAGTCATGGAGGGGTTTGAAAAATAAGGTTGTTCCAAAGAATAACTATAATAGAATTTTTCTCACCAGGAAATTATAATGATAGGAAGAGTGAATTGGGTTGGTTTTTCAAAGAATACATGTCATGGGGATTTTGTTGTGCTTGTCAGCACTGTGCAATCATTGCGAACGGCACCATGCACAGTGCAAGCGGTCCCTGCTTTCCTTTTCTGCCGCTCAAGTAGATTTTTACTCGAGCGGCAGCTTTATCAACGCGAACGGGCAGTTTCTCAATGCAAGCTGTCGCGAGCATACGCGACCACTCTCAATGAGAAACCTGACCCCCGCGTTGAGAAATCTCGCCGGTGTGTTGATTTTCCACGCTCGCGCTCGCCAACTTGATGTTGACGATCGCGAACGAGGAAAAATCCCGCCGGGAGGTTGATTTTCCTCGCTCACGGTCGCCAACTTGACGTTGACGAACGCGAGCGAGGAAAAAAAACTCCACTACGCAACGCGAAGCAGAGTTTTTCGGAACTCCGCGATCTCCGCGTAACGCGGAGTGCAGGAAACTCTGCAATCTCCTCGAGCGGAGCGGAGTTCACCGCCCAGGGTTAAATATTACAGCCTCAACTGTAGAGAACTTAAAAATCACTGCTATGAAGAACTCAAAGAAAAGCTCTGGTTGGTTTGACTACCACTGTTCAAAAGCAAATCGAGATCTTAAGCAAGCTTTAAAAGGCAACCCGAGAAATAGTGAGATTGGGGAGATGCAAGGTGCTATCGCCCTATATCCCTACTTGATTCAACTTCCAAACAGATGGGCAGAGTCCATCTAGAGAGACTGGAGACCTGGGCGACTGAGAACTCCGTGTTCATGGATTCCCAATATGGGTACAGAAGAGATGTAGGGAAAACGGAACAATGCATAAACCTACATCTAATTATTAGTAAATATACTCTCTCTAAAGGAGGTCACCTTCATCTATGCTTTGCAGATTTAACAAATGCTTTTGATTTGGTTAACCACTTAAAATTATCTCAGATGCTGTATAAAATGGGTGCCCCCAGAGAGATCATCATCTACCAAATATATGAACGTTTGTTTGCCCGGGTGCGTTATGGGGAACGAGGCAAGTGCACAAGACATTTTAGGGTCACATGTGGGGTTTGAGAAGGTTGTGTCCTTGCCTCCCTTTTGTTTTCCCTCTACATTAATGGGGTTAATGACTCATTGCAGAGGTTGAATGCCGATGTTCCTAAGGTTGGCAAGTGACCAACCCCTGTTCTACTGTACACAGATGATGTTGTTCTGTTGTCCAGAACTGCAAACTACCTTCACTGCCTAATAGAAAACTTCACTGGGTACATGGAGGAAAACATATACAATGACATGCGAGAAAGGGAAACCTAAAAAAAGAATCCATTATATTAAGAGGGAGCCAGTAGCTGAAACCCACACCTTCACGTATCTGAGGATACAATTTTCATCTAATGTCTGGTCATACCATTGCTTCATGACTTCCTGGCTGGCCTCCAAGTTCTCAGAAGCTTTCTTCCATAACTTGGACATCTGGTTCCTGAGGGCTAGCATGTAGCTAACCACATCCTGGTGGTTTCTTGGTGGCCTGCTCCCACCCCTCCTTCCCCAGACTGAGAAGTCCCCTAACAGGGTGACCATACAGTAGTTCGAATGGACTAAACCCAACTCCCTTCTGCGGCATCTCCCTGCAGACAAAAAACAGGCATGGTAAGAGGACATCCCACTTCTGCCTCATGGGCTTAAGTAGGTTCATAATCATGCTTTTCAGGGTCTTGTTGAATCTTTCAACAAGCCCATGGATTTGCGCATGGTAGGGTGTGGACAACTTATAGGTTACCCTGCACTCTTTCCACATTGACTTCATGTATTCAGACATGAAGTTGGTGCCCCTGTCAGACACCACTTCACCATAAGGGCCCTAGCCACTGCAAGTGTAGTCACAGTCTCAGAGGGATTGCCTCTGGGTACCTAGTGGCATGGTCCACCAAGGATAAATCTGTTGCCTAAGGCTGTCTTGGGGTGCAAGGGTCCTACAATGTCAATGCCCACCATTTCAAAGGGGGTGGCAATGCAGGTAAGGGATTCAGTTAAGATGTCAGCTTCTTCCTTGTTTCTCACTGGTCTGGCATGTGAGACCTGAAGATTACATCTGGGGCTGTCCTCATCCAGGGCCAATAAACATGGGAGACAAACCTTGCAAAGGTCTTGTCCTGCTCCAGATGTTCTGCCAGGGGCATTTCATGAGCCAGCTCCACTAGGAAGGTCCTGGAACATTGGGGAACTGCCAGGACAAGTGGTGCCCCATGCACAGGTGTATCAGGCTCTCTATATAGGAGGTCAATGTCCCACTATACAAAGTGATCTCCAGAATTATCACCAGCTGTCTGAGCGTCAGTATGCCACCTCATGCCCTCGAGAGTTGGGAACTCCTTCTGTGCCTTACTGAACTCCTCCAATGTCGGTCTCCCTTCTGCTTGCCATCCAGCAGGCAGGTCACCAAGGTAGGCAATGTCTTCCCTGGCAGGCTCCTCCGGCGCCCCATGCACCTGTACTGTGGAACATTCAGGGGCTTGTTTCCTAAGCCCCTTGCGTGGAACATTCAGGGGCTGGTTTCCCATGCCCCTTGCCCTTCCCTCTCTTGGCAGATGCATGGGCCATTGTTCCAGGCAACAGACCTATAGATCTCCTTGACTCCCCTTTATGGGCAGCCATGGACCTGGTGGTCACACTGACCCACTCAGGCAATCCCACCATTACCAGGTGTAACCTGGCCTCCACTTCCTTACAGGCAGGGTGCTTCAGGTCAATCCGTAATAGACTGTCCACGGGCATGGCAGGGCCCCTAGCAACTTTCAAAAAAACCTGAGACCCCCCATTCATAGGAAATCAGAGCCACAGGGCAGTGGTTCTCCCTATTGCCTGTTATTACAACCTGGTGGAATGTATTGGGTATCACTTGCTCTGAGGACACTACATGACATATGACAGTAGTCAAACTGACTCTGACATCTGACAGTACTCAAACTGTCTCCAGTGCCCTTCTGAGCCTCCACCCTCTGCCCACTGATGGGGATCCACTGTCCACACTTGTAAGTATTTGAAGGCATTTGGGCTTTGGGTGCCACCTTCTTGTTACCCAGGGTCACTAGGATAACCTCAGCTGTCTCCCCCACACTAACTGCGGTCATTTCCACCCAAGCACTATGCTAGCCAACCCCTGAGTCTGCCCACCATCAGGTGGCGGTGCCCTCTTGGGGCACTTGGCATCACCATTGGTGTGTCCATACTTGTAACATTCATAGCACTTGGGGACAAATTTACAGGTGTTTTTATGAACGAAGCCTTTTTTTTGGTTGCCAGATTAGGAATGGCACCCTTTCCTCTGAGAAATATTTTGGGGGTCTCCTTGTTTTTATCCCCCCTTTTCTTCTTTTGGGGACCCTAACCATCCTTTTTGGAGTCCACCACAGATACCTTCCTTGGACTCGCTGGTGCTGACTCAGAGGTCCGCCTCTTTAGCAAGCTTCCTAGGGTCAGTCAGCTTGTCATCTACCAGGTGTTGGCACAGCTCTGTAAAACAGGTATTGAGCATGTGCTCCGTCAGAATCAGGCCTCGATGGAATAATCTAAGAAGTCCACCTGGGACTGGTTAGGGAGTTTGTGGCTGTCCCTGAACCTCTAAGGGAATTCTCATGGGTCAGCCCAAATTTAGAAATAAGGATGGCTTTAATGGGGGTATTCTTGGTCATGTCCTTTACCTCGAGTGTAAGAAGTGAGTCCCTCCCCATTGCAGGTCTGTACTTCCAAAGCTACCCCCAGTTCTCTTCTGGGACCTTGCATACCATCAGAGCTACTTAGTAAGTAGAAACACACTTATCAATATTAAGTCCCACCTCATATTTGGGCACCAGTTCCTGTGGTATGCAGACCCTCACCTCTCCAGTGGACACTGCAGGTACGCTGCCACCATTATTGAAAGATTCCACTTGTTTGGCTTTTATGTCCAGCTCTTTGAGACTGAGCTCATGGGCAATTCTACTCTCCTCCATGGCCAGTCTCTTCTCCTTCAAGGCTCTCAGTGATCACCAGCCTTTAGTTTACCAGAAAGACATTGAGCTGGGGCTCGTGTCCTTCGCAGGGAAGATGTCATGCGATTTTAGAAGGGAGGCATAGGGCCTACCGTGTTTAGCAAATGTTCTAGACAGAATGGTCAAGTTAACAAATTCCTATATTCTGACTGGTGGGGCCATATGAGGGTCTCATACTGCAGGTGTGGGGCAGGAATGGCCTAAGGCATTAATATGGTGAAACGGGACCCTACTTCACAGCTATCCTCTCTTCTGCTTACAGCTTCATTTTGGCTAGCTGCAGCTTAAGCTCCCTCTCTGTCTTCCTGTCCTCCATCTCCTTTGGGGTTAGGCCCCTGGCAGACACACTGCTCCTTGCCCCATCCTGGGTATCCTTAGCACCTCGGACATCCAAAGGGGTTGAGCTGGGCTCTCCTTGCAGCACAGGACCAGGGCTGTGTCCACAATCTCCTCATACTCTCATAGTGCTTCTCTGTCCTCATTATCATCACCATCATGATCTACTGAGGTGGACTGCCACCTCTGCACTTCTTCAAAGTCTCTGAGGGCTACCTGGGGATCCAGTTTAGTAGCCTTTCTGTCTGCCTTCACGACCTCTTCTGTTTGCAGAGCTTCAGCAGCTCAGCCATTTTGAGGTTATCAAAGGTGCACAGCAACATTTATATAGTGAAAAAAGGAAGATAGGGCACTTAAAATCAGAAAAGGGAAAAAAGCAGCCATCATAAAACTAAGAAGAATATAAAAAGAGGTCAGCTCTAGTGTCAAATTATTTGTATGAGATTTTTGTGTAACACAAATCACTGTATGGTTCTGCACAAATACAAGTCCTGATCCACTGCTGAGCACCAATGTGAGAAATTGGGTTGCTAGTTGACTGGGGTGTGAGCCCTCGTCAAGCAACAGCCACAATCCCTGGCAGTGTGAATCACAAAATGTCACAATCTTAACCTGTGCTTAACCCTGGGTAGCTTGGCACAAAAAGCAGTCAGGCTTAAACTAGAGGCAATGTGTAAAGTATTTATGTAACACATAAACACTAATAAAGCGAAAACACAACACAACAAATTCCCACACAAATTTTGAGAAACTACACTTAAATTTGAATAAATGTTTTGACACAAAAACAACAAAGATCCAATCAGTAGAATCGTAGTTATGATGGCACCTAAAAGATCAAAGCCCTAAAAACAGACATCTAGTCACACAAGACTGGTCAAAGTAGAAAAATATGGCCAACTGCGATGGAGCGTGGGTCGTGGGTGGATTGGGCCCAGTTGGTTCGTACTTTCGGACTTATAATCATTTTCAAGAATATTCTTCTGAGAAGGCAAAGTTTAGCGGACAAAGCTACAGGCGGTGCCTGGGGAGGGAGCATCGTTGTCAGGGAGATGCTGGATGAGGTCACAGTGAAGATTTCTATGTGCAGACTTGTCACTTTTTTGGATGTCGAAAATCTCAAGTGGAGTGAGGCAGGTGCAGGACTGGTGGGACACTAGTTGGTTGATCAATACTAACTAAGGCTGGGTCCACGTGTGTGTTCAAGATGGAGGGAGACATTTGGGTCTCTTTGGCTCTGAACAGGGGTCCAGCAAACTAGCCCTGGGTCTCTATGGATGTCCTGGTTTAGGTAAAGATGCAGGGCTGTCATCTGAGGAGTCAAGGCAGGCTCCAGGCAGCAAAGGAGCCCTTCCAGGAGCAGGAAACCAGGCATGTGGAGTACACAGCACGCCACAACAACAGGCGGTCCTCTGAGAATCCTTCCACAGATGCAGAAAGTTAACTGAAATGTGGATCTGACTAACGTATTTTTGTATCTGATGCCGTCTTTTAAGTTTGGAGAAGTTTCTAGAGGTTTCCTTTTGAAGTACTTAGAATTTCCTGACTCCCTTGCCATGGTTCCAAGCTGGCTACAGAGACAACGTAACAGCCCTTTGTGTGGAGGCAGAATATACCCTATTCAGTTGCAAGTGGGGCTGTGTCTAGCTCCGCCCCATCCTGCAAGTAGACGGCCCATTCAAGCACACCTAATTCCTCCATTGTGTGGCTTTCTGGGTGGAATAAACAAAGTCCAACTGCCAATTACACCCAGTCATGTGACCCAGAAGTCCGCTGCAGGAACCAAATGGTTGGGAAAAGAAAATGCCAACTTTCTAAAAGTGCTAAATAAAAGCATTATTGTAACTGTCTCTTTTTGTGCTGTTCTCTACTTAAACAGACTAAGACCAAATAATCATTTTCTTGGCCTTTGTATTTATTGATCTTAATTTTTTACATTTTCAATGAATTACCATTCTCTTTTTTTCGTCAGAGAAAAGGGGAGAAACCACAATCATTTGTTTCAGTATATACATACAAATTTGAGGTGGTGTGAATCAACAAAAGTTATAACAAACTTTCTGAATGGCAATAATACACAAACTTAAGACAAAAGATGAGGCATAAAAAACAACAATCCATATATAAAATTGATCACAGGAATGAATCACAGAATTGAACCAGTCATCTATTTGCACAATCTAGCAGCAGTTGCCATAATTTCTTTTATCAAGGATGGATCTATTATGCTGCTATTAACTCATGGGAACGGATATCTTTTTCCCAAGGGCTGAGTTCTTAACCATTCCCCTAGATGATCCTAATCGGATACGTGTGTTTCCAAAGAGATCTAAAGGTGCTGACGCGTTTTGTACCCCATTGTCATTCTTGGGGTTCTCCTCAGGACTATGACTGGATTTATTCTGCAAGTAATGATAAAAGGGTTATGATTAGTTTCTTGTACTGCCCCTCTATCTCCACTTGAATGTATTACTACTAAGTAATCAACAGTACCTTCTCTGTCCTCAGACTCTTCTAATGAACGTTATGAAGCAGTTTGTGCAGTTTTCGGTCAAGTGTTTAATACCTATGTGTCATGGACTTCGTGTTTCAAATAGTCTGTAACGAGAGAAAACAGCGAAAGTTTATTTTTAGAGGTTCTGCATGATACTTTGCTGCAGATTGTTCAGTGTGGGAACACTGTGTAGCTCTTTTAGTTTCAGACTGGCGTTAATCATCATGGCTTAGAACAGCATTTATGTATCTCTCGAGAACAATGTGTCAACGGACAGACCGTCGTGCAACTTGATTTCTGGCATCGCTGGTGCAGACGCTGCTTAAACGAGTCTTTGTCTCCACTGGCTGAATCATTTACAGCATCTTCCGGTTCTCGTATAATGTGAGCCTGCCGGATGTCATGTGCTCCTCTGCATTCTGGATCTTGTAGTCCCTGACGAATAGAGCTTGCAGAATTCCTATGTGATTAGAATCTACCTATTTCAGACATCTCGTTCAACCCGCTTATCGTGCTGTTGAATTTGAGGATTAAATAGGCTTCTCTCTGTGTGAGGGCTACCTCAGGGTCACCTCCACTCGGATTGGATTTAATTACACATTGTACAGTCCATTTAAACTCTTTTTCACTGAGGTTCCTTTCCATATAGTGAATCACCAGAGGTGCAGAGGTAATCTTTGTTTTTATTCGTGAACGATTTTGAACTATGCGTTTGACCTCTTGGTTGGTTTTTTCCAATATATAGTTTTTGGTATGGGCTTATATTGGCATAAACAACATTTTTTGTTTTACAATTGGAAAGTTCCTTATGTTTCCATAGAACATTGTTGTGCAAGAATTCAGAACCTTCAGTCGTTAAGCTGCAGACAGAGCAGTTCCCACACCTATGGTGTTCTTCTATCGGTTCAAGGTTCCATTGTGATCTTAAATTGGTGGAGTTGTTAACAAGGGGGATATCAGCTTGTACTATTTGTTGACCAATGCTGGCATTTTTCTTTAGAGTGAATGACAGCGCTTCTAAAGGGCATTCCAAGTTTTTTATAAGGTGCCAGTTTTTTTTAATGATTTGCCGGAACTTGTCTGTATGTGGACCATAGGTGGAAACCCACACCAATTTATCCATCTGTTGTTTTTCTTTTTTTGTTAGGAGATGTTCTCTGGGTGCGTACCAGGCCCTTTTCATAGAGTTTTTCAGTAATTTGGTTGAGTATCCTCTCTCTTTTAATTTGCCCCGCAATGACCCGGCATGCAGTTCATAGTCTTCTTTATGGGAACAATTGCGCCTGATTCTTAAAAATTGTCCATAGGGCAGATCCTCCTTTAAATTTCGGGGGTGAAAACTCTTGTAGTGGAGTATATTGTTCTTGTCTGTAGGCTTTTTGTGCAACGTAGTAGCCAATTCATTTTCAATAGGTCTAAATTCAACAACTAGGAACATGAGGTTCATATTACTTTTTGTTAAGATGAATTGAATGTCGGGGTGTCTGTTTTTTAGCCAATTGTGAAATATACCTAGGTTTTCTTCAGTTCCGCTCCATAAACACCAAATGTCCTCGATGTAACAATACCACTGTACCAGGTGTTCTGCAAATGGGTTGTTGTTATAAATTAATTTGTCTTCAAATCTGGCCATGAAAAGTATCACCATTTCTGGCGCAAAGGGACATCCCATAGCAGTCCCTTTTGTTTGAAAAAAGTATGTATGCTCAGATTTCAAAAAGTTATTTCTCGATGCTATTGATGCTAGTTGTAAAATGAAACGAGTGGCAACTCGATGAGGGCGCACTCTCGTTTCCAGGTAGAATTCAATTGCTTGGAATGATTCGTCCTTTGGGATTTGTGTTAAGAGCAAAACCACATCCATGGTGACTAGCCAATGTTGGGAAGAATTGAATTAACTTTGTTAATAAAATCCATTGTGTCTTGTAAATATGAGAAACGTTTTGGAGAAACGGTTTAAAAAAATATCCACATACTGAGAAATTGGTTCCATGAGTGAATCACATCCCGACACAATTGTCCGTCCCGGTGGCTGTGTTACTTTTTGTGTGCATTTTGGGAAGAAAGTAGATGACTGGAATCCTTGGGTATTTTTTAGTCAAATATTTGAATTCCTTAGGGCCAAGTATTCCTGATTGCATTCCTTCCACAAGGATCTTGGCTATATCCTCTTGGATCTCTCTTGTTGGATCATTAGTGATTTGATGATACCAAGTCTGATTGGACAGCTGGCTCCTTCCTTCCATCAAGTAGGATTCCTTTGACCAAATAACTACGGATCCGCCTTAATCGGCTTAGTTGATGACTATAGAATTGTCTTTCTTAAGATCTTGAATTGCCTTACGTTGTTGTGATGTTAAGTTATTTCTGCTATACATTTTCTTTTTCTCCAGTTGTTGTATTGAAGACAGGACAACTTGTTCAAATGTAATAAATTCTTTAGGGATACTGTGAGCAGGAGCAAAAAACCTCGATTTGTTGCAAAGCTCTGAAGGTTCCTTTATTGGGCTGTTTTCGTTCGTTGCGAAGAAAGGTTTAAGTTGAGTTTTTCTGAAAAATTCTATGGCTTCAATCTTAAGTTTGGCAAAATCTGTACGGGTATTAGGTACGAATTTAAGTCCTAGCTCCAGGACTGTTTCTTCATCTTTAGTCAGCATTTTATTTGATGGATTCACAATGGATGATGCAGCTACGTTTTGTACAACTGGTGCCTTGTCCACATCTCCCATGGCTGGGGTTTGAAACGTACCCTGTGTTTTTGCTGGCCTCTGTCTAAAAAGGAACTCTGTATTTGTTGATTTTGATTAGAGGTTCCTTCACCAAGGTCTGAATCGCCTGTTGAATCAGATGATGATGTGTCCGACAAAGTCAAAAATCTGCTTTTAGATCTTCCATGATATTCTGACAAAACTCTACGTGAGTCAATTTTAGTGTAGAAGTCATCCTTCAGATAAGGATAGACAGACTCAATGTTAAATGTTTTTTTGTCCTTTTTCAAATTTTCACCCCCAAAATTTAAAGGACAATCTGTTCTATGGACAATTTTTAAGAATCAGGCGCAATTGTTCCCATAAAGAAGAAAATGAACTGCATGCCGGGTCATTGCGGGACATATTAAAAGAGAGAGGATACCCAAACAAATTACTGAAACACTCTATGAAAAGGGCCTGGTACACACCCAGAGAACATCTCATAACAAAAAAAGAAAAACAACCGATGGATAAATTGGTGTGTGTTTCCACCCATGGTCCACATACAAACAAGTTCTGGCAAATCATTCGCAAAAATTGGCACCTTATAAACAACTCAGAATGCCCTTTAAAAGAGCCGTTATTCGCACTAAAGAAAAATGCCAGCATTGCTCAACAAATAGTACGGGCTGATATCACCCTTGTTAACATATCCACCAATTTAAGATCACAATGGAACCTTAAACCGATAGAAGGACACCATAAGTGTGGGAACTGCTCCGTCTGCAGCTTAACGACTGAAGGTTCTGAATTCTTGCACAACAATGTTCTATGGAAACATAAGGAATTTTACAACTGTAAAACAAAAAATGTTGTGTATGCCATTATATGCCCATGCCAAAAACTATACATTGGCAAAACCATCCAAGAGGTAAAACAACGCATAGTTCTACATCGTTAACAAATAAAAACAAAGATTACCTCTGCACCTATGGTGAGTCACTATATGGAAAGGAACCACAGTGAAAAAGAGGTGAAATGCACTGTACTAAGTGCCATTAAATCCAATCCGAGAGGAGGTGACCCTGAGGCTGCCCTCACACAGAAAAAAGCCTTTTTAATCCTCGAATTCAACAGCACGATAAGCGGGTTGAACGAGAGATCTGAAATAGGTAGATTCTAATCACATAGGAATCCTGCAAGCTGAGCAAGCACTATTCCGCAGGCACTACAAGATCCAGAATGCAAAGGAGCACATGGAATCCGTCAGGCTCACATTAGATGAGAACTGGAAGACGCCGTAAATGATTCAGCCGGGGGAGACGAAGACTCGTGTAAGCAGCGTCGGCACCAGCGATGCCGGAAAGTAAGTTGCACGATCGTCTGTCCCTTGACACATTGTTCCCGAGAGATACATAAATGCTGTTCTAAGCTGTGATGATTAACGCTGGTCTGAAACTAAAAGAGCTTCACAGTGTTCCTGCGCGGAACAGTCTGCAACAAAGTATCACGCAGAACCTCTAAAAATAAACTTTCGCTGTTTTCTCTCGTTACAGACTATTTGAAATACGAAGAGTCCATGACACATAGGTATTAAACACTTGACCGAAACCTTCGCAAACTGCTTCATAATGTTTATTATAAGAGTCCGAGGACAGAGCAGGTACTGTTGATTACTTAGTAGTAATACATTCAAGTGGAGTTAGAGGGGCAGTACAAGAAACTAATCGTAACAATTTTATCATTACTTGCAGAATAAATCCAGTCATAGTCCTGAGGAAAACCCCACGAATGACAATGGGGTACGATACGCATTGGCACTTTTAGATGTCTTGGAAAACACGAGGATCCAATTAGGATCATCCAGGGGAATAGTTAAGAACTCTCAACCCTAGGGACAATGATATCATTTCCCATGAGTTAATAGCAGCATAATCGATCCATCCTTGGTAAAAGAAATTATGGCAACTGCTGCTAGATTATGCAAATAGATGATTGGTTCAATTCTGTGATTCATTCCTGTGATCAATTTTATACGTCGATTGTTGTTTTTTATGTTTCATCTTTTGTCTTAAGTTTGTTTATTATTGTCATTCAGAAAGTTTGTTATAACTGTTGTTGATTCACAACACCTCAAATTTGTATGTATATACTGAAACAAATGATCGTGGTCTCTCCCTTTTCTCTGACAAAAAAAAAGAGAATGGCAATTCATTGAAAATGTAAAAAATTAAGATCACAAAATACAAAGACCAAAAAAATGATTAATTGGTCTTAGTCTGTTTAAGTAGAGAACAGCACAAAAAGAGACAGCTAGAATGATCCTTTTATTTAGCATAATATGGCCCAATCTAGCTGCCAATAAAGGGCCCAACCCCTCCAAACACTGACTGCCGACCGGACGATAATAACAGGACTGTGTCCCCAGAGATACAACCATCAGGCACTTATCATGGTAGCCTTTAAAATTTAAATACTTGTGCGTCGACAGCAGGAATTTGAAATATCTCAGATCAAGGGCTCTTCATTGCCTCTGTGTTCCTGCGTCTTCTTCACATCACCATTTGCCCTGAAGAAGTTCATTTTATGTATGAACGAAACGCGTTGGCTGGAATTTGCACATTTTGATATTGAAAATAAAGGATTGATAAACCACTATACAAAATGAACATTTGGATTTATTGAAGAAAACTCTTTGGTAGTGCACCGCTCCACTATTTTCACAGTTCCCTCCAAACACGTTAGCAACTTTCTAAAAGTGGCATTTTGAGAATTGCAACTTCAAATGTGACTTAACCATTAAAGAGAGCTTTAATTAAAAGTATTTGGACACCAAACTGGACTATGTACCTGCTCCCAATTGACAGTTATCACTTATTAAATGTAATATAGAAACTCAATGTTACCGTATTGGAGCGGTAGCCTTGCAGTAATGAAAAACAAACTCACTTCCAGGACATGTACTACATATTGTACAATCTGATATACAGTTGTTGCGAGCTGATATCCTTAGTCTTTTACGCATCACCTCTAATCTAGAACTCAGTATGTCAAACCTTTTGATCTACCACCAGCACTGTAATCTTCCCTGTCCCACTCACCCTCCCGCAGTTAGTTGTGCATACTCCAGATCTCAACCTAGATGGAGATGTAAACCTAATCTATACCATTCCACCCGACCCAACAGGCTTGTCAAATACCTTTCGACCACAGATATCCTCTCCCTTCTCTCTCTTTATGATCCCGCCCACCACGTCCCACCTCCAGTTACGATTCAAACTATTATCACCCAACCACCAAGGATACCACATACCAAACCCAGACTCATTAATAAATCTAACCTTAAACTTGTCCCCATCTCACACTCTTCCACTACCATTACCAAAACCAACCTAAAATGCTCACTATTCAACTGCAGATCAGCAGTGAAACATGCTGCAGACATACAGGACTTATCACTAAACTTGGACCTGGATCTACTAATTCTCACTGAAACTTGGCTAAATGATTCCTCTTCTACTATACTAGACATCCTGGTTCCACCCAGCTACTCTATCATCTGTTAAGATTGCACTATCCGTCTTGAGGGCGGTATTGCTTGTATTTATCGATCAAATCTCTCTATCAAACAATCACTTTCCTCTCCAACATCTGGCTGTGATTATATGATGATCAATATCTCTACCAAAGACAACTCCACCTGCACTCTGCACACTTTCTACCATCCCCCAGGTGAAAATCTTACCTTCATCGAACAAATCATGGAGATCATCTCCACCAACCTTACCCCATACAACAACCAGATTTTCCTAGGTGATTTTAACATTCACTGGATCGACATTAAGGATCCACTAGTGAATTTCTTTAAGGCTTTCCACCACGACCTCAACCTGACCCAAATCTGTAATCGCCCTACTCATATAAAAGGGGCCATCTTAGACTTAATCACAGCAAAGGAAAATACCATACTATTGGACTCTATTTCACCCTGCGACTGGACCGATCATCACTGCATCACCTTCTCCATTCCTGAAAAGGCAACCATACGTAAAGGCCGGCCTGTGAAAACTAAACATTGGATCAGAAACACCCTCAATCTCAATCCAGACATGATATCTGCCACTAGCCTTAACCTCTTGTCTCCTCCCACCTATATGGTTGATGCTCAAGACCTCACTAAGCACTACTTTAGCTCTATGTCTAACATCATGGACTCCATTGCCCCCAAACGATTAAAGAGAGTCCTGATGAGAAGAACTAATACCTGGTTCAACTGTAGCCTTAACGAGGAACTCTGTGCCCTCAGACTTGCAGAAAGAGTGTGGAGACAGACCCCATCTCTTTCAAACCTAAAACTGTTGCGTAAAAAAAGAAGGAACTACAATAGGTGCATCAGAAATGCCAAATCATCATTTTTCCGTCAGCAACTGGACACAGCATTCAACCGTCCCCAAAAACTCTTTGAACTGGTTAAACAACAAACTAATGGGAAACATAAATCCCCCACATCGGACACTACAACCCTACCTAATTGTCAAACATGTTCCTCCTTCTTTTTTGAGAAAACTAAGTTAATTGACAATGAGCTCTGCATTGCTGTGAAATGCTTACCGCCTGAAACCCCAACACAATGCACCTCCACCTCACAGGAAATTTGTCCTAGCAATCTTCTATTTAAACCTAAAATCAATGCCTCATGGTCCATCTTTCAGACATTTGAGGACTCTGACATCTCAAAACTACTGTCTTCCACTAAACCTTCCAACCACTTCAATGGCCCTCTCCGCTGTAAATTCATCAAGGAAACTTCACACCTCCTGATACCCCTACGGACCAGAATTATCAATGCCTCTCTTACGCTAGGCACCATGCCGGACTGTCTAAAAAGTGGACAAGTCACACCTATCCTCAAAAAGCCAGACGCAAACCTCTCTGATCCCAACAATTTTTGCCCCATTTCGAGCATCTCAACCTTAGCCAAGCTCCTGGAAAAATGTGTTCATCAACAACTCTGCAATCACATTGACCAGCACCAACTCCTTGACCACTGCCAATCTGGTTTCAGACCAGGTCACAGTACTCAAACCGCCATGGTCCACATTGTCGACGATGCTTTAGGCTTTCTCGATCATAATGACTCTTGTCTTTTAATCCTTCTTGACCTATCAGCAGCGTTTGACACAGTCAAACATGAAACCCTCCTGAACCTCTTAGAACTTAGGAAGGGCTCTCTGGTACTGTCTTAAAATGGTTCTGCTCATTCCTATAAAATAGATCTCAGCGAGTCCTAATCAATTATGACTTATCCGATCACACACCGGTCACTATCGGCGCTCCCCAAGGTTCTTCAATTTCTCCCACCCTGATTAATCTTTACATGGAACCCCTGACTGAAATCCTCAAACACTCCAACATCTCCTACCATATGTATGCTGATGATACGCAATTGTACATGAAGATTACCTCCCCTAACAACATCAGCACTCTCAATAACATCGTGAACAAAACTCAACACTGGTTAACACTCAATCACCTCAAACTTAACGCCCTCAAAACCGAATTCCTATTAATCTCGCCTCCCAACCCCACCTCTGACATCAAAGACTGGCTCCCATTGCTCACCGCCTTAAACTGTACCCTACATATCGTTCATTCAACAAAATCCCTAGGAATAACACTAGACAACAACCTCACCATGCTGAACCACATCAGCTCCACAACCAGAGAGGACAATTTCCATCTCCACGTCTTAAGAAAACTAAAGCCTTTCCTGCCCAATGCAGATCTCAAGATGGCGGTTCAGGCTCTTGTGATCTCCAAACTTGAACGCTACCCCTGTTGGCCTACTGAAAATAAAACTAGCACCGCTGAGGGCTACCCTCAATGCGTCTGCACGGTTCATCACAGGCGTAAAGAAAAATGATCACATCACCCCAGCCCTTCACTCCCTGAACTGGCTACCTTACGAATCTAGGATCCACCTAAAAATAGCATGCATGACGTACAAAGCCATCCACCACAACACTCCTTGCTACCTGGCTCAGAAACTGGTTCTATCCGGAAGGAATAGAGCTTCTCGTAGTACATGTTCCCTACTGCTGAAACCCCAAAAATTTCACAAAAAGAAAACCTATAAGAGATCTTTATCTGGAATTGCCCCAAGAATTTGGAACTCTCTTCCCCCAGAGATCAGGACCATCCCTTCATTCTCTCTTTTAAAAAACGAAGTAAAAATGAGACTACTAAATAATCTCCTTCCTATCTGAGGTGACTATCCATGCCAATTAGATTTCATTGCTGGTGTTTTCACTATGTCTCTTTGTATTATCTTTTCATGCTGTATATTCTATATTTTGCTCCTTGTATATTTGATGCTATTTATTAAGTGTACAGCGCTCTGACACCAAAGTTTTGGTCATGTTCGCGCTTTATAAAACTTAATAAATAAATAAATAAATACAAAATAAATGTATGACTAAAAATACATGTCCAACATTTTAAATACACTGCACCCTGCCCTCTAGGGTGTCTAGGGCCTACCTAGTGATGGTGTAGATGCATTAGAAAGGAATGTTTGGGCCTGGCAAAAGGTTTAATCTGCCAGGTTGAAATGGCAGTTTAAAACTGCACACACAGGCTGCACTGTCAGGCCTGGGACATGTCTTACTGGGCTACTTAAGTAGGTGACACGAACAGTGTTTGAGGCCATCAAGTACCATTTTCCCACTTTACTAGGAAATTATAAGTAAATTAAATGCGCCAAACAGGTTTAAGCCAATTTTACCAGGTGTTAGGGAAAGAACACAAGCACTTTAGCACTGGTTAGCAGTGGTAAAGTGCACAGAATCTAAAGGACAACAAAGGCAAGGTCAGTAAAAATAGGAGGGGTGAAGGCAAAATGTTTGGTGGACAGGTCTCACACTATCTTTGGAGTGTTATCGGAGTGTTCTTCCTTATCATATGGCTTGTGATGAAAATTATTTTGTTTTCATTGTTAAATGGACATTATAGTATGGATAGAACTGAGCCACAGATAGTGGAAAAAGAACTACAACCGCATCTTTCTTCCCACAGAGTTCGAAGAGACTCGTATGCTGTGAACATTATGACTTATCCTATACCAGATGGTACAGTTTGGGAAAGGGTCCCTTACCAGATTGTGGGACCTAGTGAGATCTTGCAATTACCATATGTGATATAAATTTCAATGGATGACAATATAAGTCCTGGTATCTGCTTTAGCGGCATATGCTACCGTTCAAAATGAAGATCCTTATTTGAATGCTTATAATTAATTATAAGGAAATATATTGTTATCATCACTATGCACATCATTACCTTCCCAGAACTAGCACTCCCACTGAAATATACAGTTACACACAGTGGGAACACTGCACCTCCTGTAGACAACACTGCAAATTACATGAGGAAATTCCTTATTTTTCTGGTGAAAATAGAGCAGATCCTTCTGACTTTTATTGCAAGCAGAAACACGAGGCAGCACTAAATTGACAATTACTAAATTGATTTATTCTGCTGAATATAATCGAAAGTTAAACATGCAGGGCTATGAGTATTGGGAAGACAATATAGACTTAAAGAGTGAATGGGGTACACAACTGGCAGATGAAAGGCAAGGAAACTCTAATAAGAGAAGCATGATAACCACGGAAATGATTTTACTAGACTAAACTGGTCAGCAAACTACTTATTCAGTTTTTGCCAGTATGAAGGATATTATAAACCCCTCCATTCTCAAAGCGGCACAATTCACAGATTGGGAGCTGAAAATAAATATGTCTGAAGACTTGATAAATAACATGATCAAAAATGGTACCTGCAGTTCATCTATGTTTCACCCAGAAGGTTAGGCCTTATGGCCACCAGACATGAATAAATGCATGAATCGTTTCCTTTCCAACATGCCTGGTTTTAAAGCTAACCACCCTGATCCACGCTATGATAGTGGGGAAATACCTGTGAGTCACCACTTACAGCGTAGGCAAATTATGTCAACAGTGGTTACAACATATCAGTCTGCAGTGTGTGAAAGAACATTTGTCACTGTTAGGTCTGGCATCCTTGAAGTGGTTTCCCCTGACGTTTTGTCTACTGTTTTTGCTGACTTTGTTTTTCCTGGCCTTAGTTTTCTGCGCTCTTTATCCCTGCTTACCAGCGCTAAAGTGCTTATGCTCTTTCCCTAAAACGTGGTAACCTTGGCTTATCCCCAATTGGCATGTTCAATTTACTTACACGTCCCTAGTGACGCTCACTATAGGTGCCCATTGCTTGTAAATTAAATACTACTAGTGGGCCTGCAGCACTGATTGTGCCACCCAATTAAGTACCCCTTTAAGCATATCCCGCTCCTGCCACTGTAGAGCCTGTGTGTGCAGTTAGTCTGCCATGTAGACCTGACAAGGTAAACCTCTTGATATATCGCCATGCTCCTTCCACCCGTCGCACAGCAAAATCAAGAAATATTCAGAAGACTCCGTTTTAAATTGGGTAATCCATTTCAATCCATTTTATTCCATGTTTTATTTCATATATTTTTCATTACTTTCTCCATTCTCATCAAAGACTTTGTGATTCCCAATTTATTCAAAGGCTAAAGAAATGCCTATCCAGACCTTTTTCAATGGCACTTAGGAATACGCAGTTCATCCTGGGCAGACTTAATCGCATTAACCCAGGGGTAAGAATATTAATGGTGATTTTTGTAGGGCTTATGGTACTTTGTTCATCTGACTTAACTGGGTCCCTGTGTCTGGCTTGTGCTCCATTGCAATCGGGCTAAACTTGTGACTTTGTCCCGGTACGACTCGACCAGAATTTCCCGGTTGGTGCTTCCTGTTTCTAAGTGCTATTTTACAGTTTATTTTTTTAAAAATTCATAACTCAAGTTATACTTATTGGATCTTTGTTGTTTTAATTTTAATCTTGTTTTATTTATTAAATTAACCTCTATTTTTCTAACCCAGTGTGGAATCTTTTTGTGTGGTGTTTTCACCGTTTTACAGTCTGAAGTGTTGCAATAATACTTTAAGACTGACTGCTCTGTGCCAAGCTGCCGGAGTGTGATTACAGGTTAAGATTAGGGTTGCCTGCCTGTTCTCCTGACTAGGATTGTGTTTGCTGCTTGACCTGGGCTCATATCCCTGGCAACCAACCTCATTAGGTCGAGCATTCGAGACCTGTTGTAATTTCTTATGTTGGCTTAAAGCCATCCCCCTGCTTTTGATTTGTTTGTTTCAGTGTCCTTTAAAAATCCTTGCTTGCTAGTGGTCAGCCCTGCCTCTTTGTTCCTCCTTTTTCCCTTCTGTTCCTCCCATGCAGCAGGGACTAAGTACTGTCTCATTCCGCTATGGCTCTTTATGTGTTCTTGGGGGGACTATATTTTCTTGGTTTCCTGGTCTGTTACTGTTTGCCTGTGTTCAGCTTGGGAGGCAAAGCTGCTTACATGTAAATATATCATTCCTCCCTTCCATCTCCTCTTAATGCCACAATTGTGTCAGTACTGCCTCCTTCTCTGTTCCTCCTGCTCTGTTGATTGCATTTATTTAGCCTTTTTGCACTTTTCGATGTGTACGGCAGTTGGGCTTTTTTTGGTAGGCCATTCGGTTCATTTTGGGCTTCCTTTTAAGGGAGATTGGGCTTGTTGGAGTCTTGTTTGTGAAAAGGCATGAGTCATTGCAGCCCCTCCCACTCCTCCATGTGCTCCGTCCCATTGTATTCAGAGGGTTCCTTGCAGCATGGGGGTGGCACAGCTGCTTGCCCCTCGTAGGAGCCACATGCATTCACAGATTGTGCTCAGAAATGGTTCGCTGTGCAGACGTTTTGGTTGTGTCATGCTTTGAGGTAGAATCAATTCCTTGTTTTGAAAAAGCTGGCGCGAGCTGAAGCACGTTCTCAAAGCTGCTCTCCGAGACGGGGTGGGGCTAAGAGAAAGCTTTCTATGAAGGGGAGGAGCTGCGTTCGGATACCGGTTTGTAGCCTGCTTCTGTTTTTTTGCAAGCATGTTCTGTGTTTTTTTGCTGTTGTTACAGTGCCCAGGTTCACCTTCTCTTCCTGCTCCTCCGGTTTGGTTTCTCTGCTCCCTCACATGGTACTTGTTTTCTAAGTTGGAGGCTGTACAGGCGGGCGATAAATGCACTGGGCACCGGGAATTGCAAGGCGGGTTTTCCCTCCTCCATCTCGCCCCTTCCATGCCATCCCTACGGTTTTATATAGCGGGAACTCAATCCGAAGGTATCACAGCGCTTTACAGGAGAGCACCAGTTGCGTTACAGAATGACATACGGGGGATAAAGTGATTTGTCCCGAACCACAGAATGCTTGAACCTCCAGCCAGACCCAGCTTCAAAGTCGGCCTGGATAACTGATCACACCAATCATAATACTTTGACTGTACAGCGCATGGTGCACTCGCGCTGTACACGGATAACTGACTACACCATTATACTTTCACCGCACACGGCGCTGTATGCAGATCACATGATCACACTTTCACTGCACTTGGTGCTGTAGCGGAATACTTATCAAAATCACACCTTCAGTGCACTCGGCACTCAGCACTGCCAAGTGTGATGCATCACATTTTAGACAAGTGCATTTCAGTGCAGATCTCCGCATCACCGCACTGAAATGCCATGTCGCGCCATTTTTATATCTCTTTTCTGCCTTCATGTAGCTCCAGGTGCTCTCGGCATGGCAGTGTGCCAGCCAGCGAGAGGTCCTCTGTCTGAGGTGGAGGAGAGGCGAAGTGCTAGCAGCGATCTCCGTGTGTTTTGACTGGAGGCAGTGCCCATGCTCTCTACTGGTGCATTCAAATAATAGGGTGATTGTTTTCTTGTTTTTTACAGTTACTTATTAGCTGAAACTTTGTCTGTCGCTTTTTCTTCCTGTGCCTCACCCCTCCCACAACACTGCTCGCAGGCCCCTTGCCTTCCTTTAATCTCCCCTTGCATCCCCCTCACACCTCCCACCTCACCACCCCTCCGAGGTCAAGTGTCCTGTGTTCATATGGCGTTTATGTTGTGAAGAGCAGGGGCCTCTGCTCTTTCCCTGGATATCTTTTATGCTGACCATGACTTCCTCTGGCCTCGCCCTTCACCTCCATCTGGGAGACGCAATTACTGCTTTTGCTATAGCTTAATGAGAGGTACTTTCTAATTATAATAGGCAACATCTGTTTGACTTTAAAGAAATGTATTGAAGATCCTATTGATAGAGCGCTGATAGCACTCTAATGGAATGAGTGCACTATACTCATGGTTTAAACGCACTCTCATGTATTCGTATTGTTTGCAGTGTTTTTGGTTATTAAGAAACATTTATTTGAATCGTTTAATGTTGAAATTAGTGAACGCATTTAAGTAGAACTTTGTATGTATTATGATTCCTTCATGCATAATGTGCAGGACGATATTATCCCTATCCATCGAAATTGTGATTAGTTTAAGTTGCCTGAAATATAGGCTCAAAGCTAATGTTTCAATTCTCCTTGCTCTCGAGAAATAAATAATTAAATGATTGTTGTGTTCGAAGTTAGAATGTTCTCACCCTGTTACAGGTGCAAGAGTACACATCGTTATTTTCAGAGTTAAGGAGAGATCCGGAATGCCTTTGAAGATAGCTGGGAAGCGAGAAGGGAGGATGCCTTGCATATCGGGTCTGTCAGGAAGCCAAGGCCACTGGAAGAAGATATCATTAATAAAATTCGTTTCATGAAAGAGAACCAGCTACTGCATAGAAGTCTAGTGGAAATTTTTAAGTAAAGTGTCGCAATGTGGGTTGAATCCCAGCTTTTTGTATGATGCGCAGGGACAGAGAGACCAGACTTCTGCTAGCTTTCGGAGAAGAAGGAGCATCTTAGAGCGAGCTCCATAGCCTTAAGCTAAACGACCCATTTGACGTGAGTACTTCTTAGGAAGTCACACGTGCTGACACCATTGGGGAACGATAGAAGAGAGACAGGAAGAGCCCTCATATAGAGTAGTGTAGGGAAAGATTTTGATTTCTTTCAATGAGTCGAGAGCTGAATATTGCATCTATTTTGTGTTGCATTGTAATTTTGGAATTTATAATCATTTGTCTTTTGGGCCGAATTACTTATATCCGAAAAATCGGCTCTGTATTAATTTTTCTGTACCTCTATACTTTGCTATTGAGATGTATTTACATCCAATTGTTTTTGGCCTTATAATAAATATTCAAACTGCACTTTGGAGTCAGTGATCTTTTCAGGCATGACGACTTTGTTAATATCTGTCTGAGTTGTTTTTCCCCTCAACCAATAAAAGATCAATCGCTTACGCTATACTTAGTAGGGAACGTAGGTGTGCAAGTTAGCGTAATCAAATGGTAGCAGAGGATGGTTTACCTTTAAAGTGGTTTACCTCTAAGGTGAGGGGAGTACTTAGGAGTAGGGTCGAAGGTTGGAAGGTCGGTGAGCCCTGAGGTGGAGCGGAGGAGATCGGAGACTGGCGGACGTTGATGGTGCGGCGGAAACAGTGGTGGCGTGAGTATGAAAGGCATTGTGGTGTTAGATTGTGGTAATGAGTAAGTGGGTGATGTCTTGCGGAGTTGGGATGTATGTTGAGTGAATGTGGTTTTTGGTTTAAGTTTTGGTGAGCGGACTCAAGAGAAGTCCAAGATCCCGGGATAGTTTTGTATTGTAATTGTCTGATCAAATGTGGGTGTTGTGAAGCGCTATCAACGATCCATTTGTGTTAGGGACCTTTGTGTGAATGAGGAATAGGTCGCGGTAGAAAGCCTCAGGTACCGGGGGTGGACTATGGCGATTGAGTGACCAACGCAGGTCGGGGGTCATTACTTGTTTATGTGACTGTAAGTTATTGTAATTGTGTAGGAACAGTTACTTGGTTGAATAACTTTTGGTTATACAGTTACTTGTGGATACGAATGTGTGTATGAGAGTTTGCAGTGAAATTGTAAAGGCGAGTGAGCCACTGCAAGGAGTGAGAAGTGACGTCAGGGTGCGCCGCCGCGGTGTGATAGGTTGGTTGGTGTAACGCCGAGCTGGGATTGGTGGAAGTTCGTTAGCAGTGGAACAGCGTAATTTGGAGCTTGCAATTGATTGATATAACAATGAGATGCTTTAGGGTATTGTGAGATTTGTGTAGAGGTGACACAGGGGTAGTGACTCGAGTAGGGGAAGAAGCCCCGCCAGAAGACACACCGGCACATTACATGGCATCGAATGTAGGACTTCATACTATCGTGTGGCTTCAGAATTGGCATAAAATTACAGAGAAAGAGGTTGAATTGGCTTTCCCTCGTTATGGGTCTTTTCGTATGGAGGTGCTGATCCAGCTGAGGGGGGTGATGAATGCATTGAAACCTCCCCCTAGACCCACAAAATTTGAGGCATTAGATGCATGGATGAGAGCAGCTCTAGCAAAAAGGAGAGAGGCTTCACACGGGAGGATGAGAAAAGCAATGAAGGCATATCATGATGCTAGATGGGATGCTCAGTTGAAGAGATGGAGAGTAGATACCATAGATACCAAGTTGTACCCACTTCTTACATTAGGAGAGGGGGCTGAAGGGAAAAAGAAGACAGAAGAGGACAGTGATACAGATGACAGTTTTCTCGACAGATTGCTAGCGGACCGTCCTCCAACTTGCGATTCTAGATTAGAGACAGAGAGGGTGCGCCCATCAGAAGAGCAGTTAGGTGCGGAACAACTGAGTTCAGGGGAACAATCGGCAGGAGTACGAGGCAAGATTACAATGGTACGCATTCCGGGAGGGTCAGGAGGAAGAAGGTATTCAAACAATGATCCAGAACCACCTGTAGGAAACATGCAGTTGCCAGATGCTTTGTCGGTACCAGTCATGATAGGGCCAGTGGTTCTGATATATACTCCTAGAGAAAGAACTGAGGACAGTCCTCAGCACATAAGTGAAGGGGAAGAGACAATGTCTGGAGGGAGCCTTGCAATGAGTGGGACAGGTTTCTGTCGATTACCAGTAGAATCTAGTACTCCACTGCCAGCTACAGCTGATCCCTCAAGAATAGATAGTGGGGTAGAACGAGGACGGACAGGTGCTCTAGCAAATTCTAGGTCTGACCTTCGAATGATGGTTCAACCAGTGAGAGAATCAATGATGCCGAGGGAAGAAATAAGCAAGAGACAAGAAGCGCCTAAAGTACTGTTTGGGCCACAGGTGATTTGTGCAGGTGACCATTGGCGAAGTCGAAGTTGTGAAAGAGATAGACGTCCTGTTTCGAAGACAGAAGAGGGTGCAGTTCCTAGGAGAACCCAAAGTTGTGACAGGGAAGATACACGAAACGATGAAATTCAAAAAGTGTTAAAAAGCGCAATAAACGTGCCAATGTTAGATGTGGTACGATTAAAGGCAGAGCTAGACAAGGTGATTGAAGGTAGTCTACCCCTGAACAAAATTGATACGTATGACTCAAGCGAACTACTGTTCATAGCAAAGGACATGACAAGAAAGGCCAAACGAGCTTATGATGCATTGTTGCTTTTGGCACAAAGGTATGAGGTTGATTTGTCAAAGACCAAGCTGACACAGGGTTCTTGCAGATTAAATTACACAGATAAGGATTTGGAAGAGAAGCGAATGAGTGGATTGAAAGCACAAATTAGAGAACTAGTGATGGGGATGCGGACATGGAAAGATTTAGACAGATGGAAAGAAAAATGGGCCAAAAAGAAAAGCTTCCAGATGGGAATAGGGAATACTCCGCCTCCGGGTGGAGGGACGGGAGCTGCAGGAAATTTCCCCCTCAGGGAGGTACAGAATGGAGGGTATGTACATGTGCCATGGAGCAGGGGTGATTTGGCAGCATTTACAAATGATTTTCCTCGGCTGAGGGAAAAACCTGCTGAGTGGTACAAGCAAATAGACAGGTTTGTAAAGATTTTGAAGGTATTGTGGATTGATTTGAACACCTTGTTTGATATCGTAGTGCCGGCGGATTTGTGGGCAGCATGTAAGATTGCCATTGAGTGGCCTACTGTAGAGCTGCCTAAAGATTCATTGATTCATGGTCCTTCACCAGATGTAATGAGAAAATACGAGCAAGTGATTACATGGTTGCAATCGAAGGTAGCACCTCAAACTGTTGATTGGTTAAAGATTGATCGCACCACCCAAGAGTCCAAAGAATCAGTACATGATTATTACGAAAGATTGTTGTTTGTTTTTCAGCAGCATAGTGGATTAGGTACAATTGAACAGAAAGATATGGGACAGTTTGTCTCGAAGTTTGTGTTGGGACTGAAATCTGACATTAGCCTGATGATACAACAGCATTGATATGTTGGCAGAATAAGTCAGTGGACGAGATTCTGCGTTATGCTAAGTATTGCAGTGATCAAGTGGAATCGACACAGAAGAAATTGAAGGACAAGTTGATGTTGGTGCTGTTGAGAAACGCTGATACAACACAACTGTTTGGAGGAGGTCAAGGTAGAGGCAGAGGAGGTGGAAGAGGAATGGGACAACAGATGGTGACCCAACCTGGTCAAGGTAGAGGAAGAGGAATGGATTCAGGTACAAGTGACTGGGTGGCTCAACAGAAAAGAGTCACTGCCTGCCATTATTGTCACAAAATCGGGCATTGGAAGCGCGAGTGTAGGTCGAATCCAGCAAATCAGATACAGATGGAAGGAGAGGGACAGTTGACCGAGGCTGTCACTACTGTGACAAGACCAAGGTCTATGTATGGAGGAGGATATGAGCCGCAAGTACCTCAACCCCCTAGGATACCCATGCATAATCAGTTATACCATCAGATGCCTTATTTTGAAATACAAGACCGATTTGATAAACATCAAGATTCACAGGAGTGCCAGGGGGGGGGTGCACGAGGAATGCACTTTAGATGCGATTCTAGAAGTAGATCAGAGTGGGCCGTTTGTAGATGCAGACGTGAATGGATATCCTGTCACTTTCTTATTAGACACTGGAGCTGCTCGCTCCACAGTGAGAACTGAAGTAGTCCCAAATTTAACCCTTTCGGGACGATCGATTCGAGTAGTGGGGGTTAGTAATCAGAAAATGACCAATCCATTGACAGACGAATTACCCGTGAGAATAGGACCATTCCGGGATAGACATCAATTTGTAGTGTGCAATTCGAGTCCGGTTTGTCTTTTGGGACGAGACCTTCTGTGCAAGCTTAATTGTACTATATCATGCACTCCAAGAGGTGTAGAATTGCATACATATGATGACGATGCTGATTTCAAAATGGCTAACATGAGTCTGTGTGCAGAAATGTTTGTGGTGCTCACAACAGCAGAATTGCCACATGACTTGAGAGGCTCAGTTAATCCGAAAGTGTGGGATTTTACGGGTGAGGATGTGGGTCTGATGAGAGGGGTTGAGCCAGTTAAGATACAGGTCAAACCCAATGCTGAATTCCCACGAACGCCACAATATAAGTTGACTCCCGAAACTGTGGCCGGCATAAGACCTGTGATTGAGACTATGATTGCCCAAGGTATTCTGAAGGAGATAAGAGGAAGTCCCTGTAACTCACCTATCATGGGACTGCAGAAGCCAAGTGGCAAGTACAGAATAGTGCAAGATTTGCGTCGGGTTAGTGAAATTGTGATCCCATGTTGTCCTGTGGTACCGAATCCAGCTCTTATTCTATTCCAGATAACATGCAAAGCAGAATGGTTTACAGTGATACATTTGTGTCACGCATTTTTCTCGATACCATTGCATGAAGGAAGTCAGTTTTTATTTGCATTTAGGATGGACGATCGTGTATTAACATGGAAAAGAATCCCTCAGGGGTATACAGAAAGCCCCTCCATTTTTAGTCAATGTCTGAAAAAGAATCTTGAAGGACTGGTGATGGCCCACAACTCAGTCTTAGTGCAGTATATAGAAGACCTTTTGGTTACCTCAGAGACTGAGGATGCTTGCAGGATTGACACTGTGGCGCTGCTGAATCATTTGGCAGATAATGGACACAAAGTGTCTCCAAACAAATTGCAGTATTGTTTGTCTGAAGATCAGTACCTAGGTCACCGGATTGAGAAAGGAAAACGAAGGGTGTCACCAGATCGCATAGAGGCGATTCTGCAAATGGGAACTCCGAGAACACAAAAAGAAGTCCGCATGTTTTTGGGAATGGTCGGCTATTGTCGACAGTGGATCCCAAATGTTTCCTTGCAAGCAAAGCCTCTGTTGAAACTGACTCGAAAGGATGTTAGTGATCCGGTACCATGGGATGACGAGTGCTTGAAAGCCTTCCGTGAGCTGAAAGAAAGTATCCGTCGTGGTCCAGCTCTCGGAATGCCGGATTATAACAAAGCGTTTTTGCTCTTTTGCTGTGAAAAGGAGGGATGTGCGTTAGCAGTCCTAGTGCAGACACATGCGGTGCCCGTAGACCAGTAGCCTACTTCTCAGCTACATTAGATCCTGTAGCTTCTGCGTTGCCCGGATGTCTGAAATCCGTTGCTGCAACTGGTGTCACCACTGAAAGATGTGAAAGCATAGTGATGGGTTATCCGCTCATTGTTTATGTGCCCCATTCAGTAGAACTATTGATGACTCGAACGAAAACACAATATCTGACCAACAACAGACTTACCAAGTATGAGCAAGTTATCTTGGCCGCTGATAATGTTACCCTGAGACGTTGTACCACTCTGAACCCTGCTACATTGTTACCTATTCCACAGGAGGAAGGAGATGAGGATTGTGAAGAGCATGACTGCCTAGATGTTACTGAACTACCCACCAAACCCAGACCTGACATTGTCGATGAACCTTTACCCCAATCTGATTTGATCCTTTTTGTTGATGGTTCATGCTTAAGAGACAATGAAGGGTATTTGAGAGCAGCGTTTGCTGTGTGCACCATCATGGGAGTAGTGGAAGCTGCCTGTTTAAATAGAGTATTCTCTGCTCAGGTGGCCGAAATTGTCGCTTTGACACGTGCCTGTATCGTTGCAGCAGATATCCGAGTGACTGTGTATACAGACAGTCAATACGGATTTGGTGTGGTTCATGATTTTGGGCAGTTATGGTCACAGAGGGGGTTTCTAACGTCCTCGGGATCACCTATACGCAATGGCGAGTATGTGCGCCAACTATTGGAAGCTTTGCAGAAACCCAAAGAGATAGCAGTTGTTAAATGTGCAGCTCATGGAAAGGGTGAAGATTTTGTCACTAAGGGCAACAATTACGCAGATGAAGTAGCACGATTTTGCGCTGAACATGTTTGTATTTTTAATGGAGAATATGTAGGCGAGAGCACAGAAGAGACCGAGCTCAGCATGATGTTAGCTATAGCCGATACTTGGGATGAGGTGAAGCGGTTGCAGGATGAAGTCCCAGAAGAGGAAGCTGCTTCATGGATCAGAGCAGGTTGCACAAAAAGAGACGATGGCATTTGGATGTCAACAGGTGAGAGAGCAATATTACCCAATTGCCTACTGAGTCCAATGGCAAGGCAAATTCATGGAGCAGTTCATCTGGGAAGAGATGCTATGGTACAAGTGTTCAGGCAGACGTGGTTT
Source organism: Calotriton arnoldi (assembly GCA_963921515.1). NCBI lineage: Eukaryota > Metazoa > Chordata > Amphibia > Caudata > Salamandridae > Calotriton > Calotriton arnoldi. The sequence continues at coordinate 1,543,440 of CAWUFW010002939.1, read as the reverse complement.
AATCCACGCATTCGTGTGTGGGCTGAAACGGTATGTCACAGGTGTGTTACTTGTCAACAGATGAATGTTGGAAAGAGAACTGTGGTCGGAATGAGTCACATTGGAAGATCTGGGGGTCCCTTCAATAGGATACAGTTAGACTTCATGCTTTTTGCTGATGCTTCACTGTTTTTCGACATTAGTCTGGCTGGGGCCCTGCTAATCAGAACCCCAGCCTAGCTGCTTCCTCTCTAAAATGGTTTCCATGTGCCTTAGGCACATCACTGATTGGGATCTGGAGTGCCCTTATAAGTCCCTAGTATATGGTATACTATGTACCAAGGGCATAGGTACCTCAGAGGCCTGCCAGGGGCTGCAGCATGTATTATGCCACCCCTGGAAGGCCATCCAAACTGACACCACAGGTCTGCTACTGCAGCCTGGGTAAGGTGGTGCATGCACCCCTTACTGTGATATAGGTTACCTATATCACTAAATACATACACACATATAAACCTATAAGTCACTCCTAAGGCAGGCCTTATCAATCCTAAAGGCAGAGTGCATGGTTCCTATGTGAGAGGGTGCCCCTGCATGAGCAGGGCCCCTCTGCAGCATTCGGAGACCATCTCTGATGCTGTTTGTAGTGCAGCCTGACCATATACTCTTAAGCGCATTATAACCTCGCGGTAAAATGCTAACTTTGGAATGGCTGCACCTAAACATGTCGTGTTTGGTGTCAAACATCTTGGAATACTACCCCCCGCCAATCCTGGCGGCGGGGGTAGCATTCCACCCTTCTAGAGGGAAAGACATGTTAACTCTGGCTAGCCCGGTAACTTCTTTCCAAAGCCCTGGCATCACAAAATGGATGCTGCTGCCACAGACACGAGTCTGGCCTCCTGCTGCTGGACGAAACTCCGGCAGGGGAGGCCTGGACAATAGGTTTCCTGTCCCAGGGAGGTGTGACCACCTCCCCAGACAGGATAATGTGTATTGGGGCTGGGCGGGAGCACTTTCGGGTGCTTTGAAGTCCTGCACTGAGGGCACATTTGGTGTCCCTGTGCATACCCCAGTTCAAACCGGATCAGGGGCTTGCAGCCCCTGCTTTGGCGTGAACTGGACAAAGGGAAAGGGGTGTAGCCACCCCTCTGCCCTGACCCACCCATAGGTGGGGCCACAGAGTAGTCCAACCCCTATCTTTAGTATAAAGATAGGCACCCAGTCCTTAGGACTTTAGATTATCCCTGGACGAAACTCTGAAACTGAATCCTGGACCTTCAACGCTCTACTCACGATTAGAGGACAGAAGAATCTCCCTTGGGGTCAAGGAGTGACTCCCCTGCTTGGCAGGCACCAAAGAAGCATCTGTCCGGTTCGCATTTCTGAAGCTCCCGCCGGACGCCGAAGTCATCGCATCACCAGAGGTGGATTCTCAGACTTCCCCGAGGCTACCCTGAGTCCCCAGCAAAGCTGAGGCCCGTGGCTATCGTGGGTGACTTGAGACCATGACCCCTGGACACCAAGCACATTTGCAAGTGCATCCTCTTCTGGGTCTCCCAAGAAGTCGTGCTTTGGGCTCCGAGTAGCCCTAGCCTCCAGCACCAACTGCACCGAAGATCACTGGCCTCCACTCCACGAGTGTCCTGTAAGCCAGATCCACGTGCGGCGTCACGAGGCTCCTTCGCGGTCGCTAGCCCGTTGGCTAGTAGCCCTTAACGAAGGCCAATCTTTTTCTAACTTGGCATCCTGGTTGCTCCAGGCCTGCACTCACTTACCCTCGCTGGGTGAGTTCCCCAGACCTTGCTGGTCTGCACCATCGACGATCTTCCTCTGCATTGAGACTTGCCGTTGCCAAGGCCTGTTGGGTCTAATCCGGTCGCCGACACCTCAGCACTCGACAGACATTGTGTACCAGCCCGAATCCTGCTCCTGGTCGCCGACAACGCCTCCTGGACCTCGTGGCTGAAGAGTCAAGACGACCATCAATGCACCTGAAGCACTCAACATCGGTGGGCATCTGTCCATCGCCTTCCTGGTCACTGGCTAGTGACCCAGACTCTGTCCCCTCTGCTTTCAGGTTCTTCAGAACTCCGATCCACTCTTGGATCCACCCGGACACTTTTCTCTTGGTCGCCAGCAGCACTTTGCAGCAGATCGCCATTCAAATCGACGACGAAACCCGACCCCGAAAGGCACCTATGCACCCGGCTTCCCTGGGTGAGGTAACACGAGTACTCCGGTGCTCCCGTGGGTAGAGACTCTTCAAAGTCCTAGATCTCAAAGGGTTTGGTCCAAGTCCTCTTTTAAGTGTCCCTTTTCTCTAATTTCCCGATCACGACTTTCTCCATAGAAGTCAACGGCGTATCGCGGTTGTGTATTTACACTGCACGCGTCTCCCGTGGGTCCCCTGTGTCACTACCTTGGGTGGTTCCTTGTGGTCCAAGCACTTCTAGAGGCTCTAGGCCTAGTGTCTAGTTCAGTCGTGGTTCTTATACCACTTTATTGGTATATGGTTTGGTACGCCCCTAGGGCCCAAACGTGTATTTGTGCTATTACTGTGTTTAAATAACTTCTAACTTATGTACTTCGAACTCTAGCCTCATAAAGAGACTAGAGGGGTGTGTTTAGCAATAAATACATATATTTTGAATATATACCTGGTGTGGTGCTCTTTCATTTGATCACTCAAGAGATTATAGACTGGTAAAACAAGCTGCTTTACATTCCTTCAAGACTTAGCCTGAAGGCTGCTCTCCATAGCTACCACTAGGATAGCTTTCAATAAGGTTGTCTTTAACCTATCTCCAATAAGGGGTTGTTTGGACTGGTGCAAGGTGCCCACTATAATTAGTGGACAGCATATACCAGGCCAACTTCTCACATTGGTGTGCAGCGTGTGGGATTCCAGCTTGCTATTGTTTTACCAGATAATCTCAATTGAATTGATCAACTGAAAACCACTAAAGGTACCTAAGGTACATATAATTTAAGCTTAGAATACAGTAAGTTCTACTGAACTTAGAGTTGTGTGTTAAGGGATAGCACAACCCTTTCTACAACTCAAGAGAGTTTAGTAGGCCACACTAGAGTAGGTAGTGCATACACCACACCACACTAGTAATGTCTTTAAGGGCAGGATCCAAAGAATCCTTGCAGGAAGCCATTGAGCTTCCACCCTCCAAGTATGATACACTCCCATTCTTGGAATTGAGAGCTTTATGCAACTTGAGAAAAATAAGGACAGGCCAAAGCCCCACCACCCAACACCTCAAGGAGTTGTTGGTGGCTTATGACCTTAGTAAGCCCTTGGGGACTGAAGGGGTAGGAGCTGAGGGTGGGGCAGATGATGAGGTTGGGAATGGGGGTACCAGTACCCCCAGCCCCCCCTCTGAAACTGGCCAGGAGGGCGACAATGGCCCTGACCTGGATAATCCAACCCCTCCTGAGGAAGATGAAGAGGAGGATCAGAATGAGGCCCCCTTTGTCCCCCCAGGAAGGATTGTGAGTGTGCCCAGAAGGTCTAGATCTTCTTCTCAGGAGTCTAACCACTCTGGCACCTCAATAGGGAGCTCTGTCTCATCTCATAGGAGGGAATCCTCTCATGAGAGAAGAAAGAGGCTGATTCAATATGAGGAAGCTCAGCTTGAACTCAGAAGGAAGCAAGTAGCCTTAGACAGGGAGTCCCTAGATCTCTTTAGAGAGAAAAGAAAGTTGGGACTAGAGTCCCATGGTGGCAGCCATATCCCTAGAGATAGGGAAAGGTCCTATGACCATAGGAACCTGAGCAAGATTGTCCCTCCCTATCAGAATGGGGATGACATCCACAAGTGGATAACTGCTCTAGAGAGGGCCTGTAAGGTACAGAAGGTCCCTCAGGAGCAGTGGGCAGCAATCTTGTGGCTCTCCTTTGCTGACAAAGGTAGAGATAAGCTCCTCACTGTTAGAGAGGAGGATGCTGATAATTACAAGGTCTTGAAGAGTGCTCTTATTGATGGGTTTGGCCTAACCACTGAACAGTACAGGTTGAAGTTCAGAGATACCCAAAAAGCACAGACTCAAGACTGGGTAGACTATGTGGATTGTTCTGCCAAGGCTCTGGAAGGCTGGTTGATGGGCAGTAAGGTGTGTGACTTCTCAGGATTGTACAATCTGATAATGAGGGAGCAGATTCTTAATAACTGTCAAAATCAGCTGTTGCATCAATACCTGGTAGACTCTGATCTGACCTCTCCCCAAGAATTGGGAAAGAAGGCAGACAAATGGGTCAGAACCAGGGTGAAGCAGAAGGTACAGAACCAAGGTGGGGAAACCAAGAAGCAAGATGCTAAGAACTCTGACAAGGGTGGGGAGAAGGGTAAAGATCAAAAGTCTTCATCAGGCCCCCAAAAATCTTCTTCTGGTGGGGATTCACAGTCTACCAAAGGGAAAGGCCAAAGAAAACCATGGTGCAAGGTCTGTAAGCAAAAGACCCACTGGACCAGTGATTGCACCAAGTCCAAAGACTCCAGTCCAGCACCCACCAATGCCCCTAAGGCACCTGTTCCCCCTAGTACAGTTGGTGGGAGTGCTCCAGCCAAGGGTTTAGTAGGGTTCACCCTGGGAACTGAGTTGGGCTCTGACCTAGTCAGAGAACTGACTCAGGCTGTGTTAGTCTGTGATGGAGGCATGGATGTGACCTCCACTGTGAGTCCCAGTAATCTGGGCAAGTACAGACAACAGCCTTTAATCAATGGACGTGAGGCTTTGGCATTTAGGGACACAGGGGCAAGTGTCACAATGGTGACACAAGACCTTGTGAATCCTGGGCAAGTTATACTTGGTGAGATGTACCAAGTGACCAATGCTAGCAATGTCAGAACAGACCATACTCTGGCAGTTGTTAACTTCTCCTGGGGAGGGGTAACTGGCCTTAAGAAGGTTGTGGTAAGTGCAAACCTACCAGTCGAATGCTTGCTTGGCAATGACTTAGAGACTTCTGCTTGGGCAGAAGTGGAGCTCAGGACCCATGCAGAAATGCTGGGGATCCCTGCAGATGTGTTTGCTGTGACCAGGTCACAAGCCAAAATGTCTAGCACTGAACAGGCCTTGGATTCTGGAAGAATGGACCAAGTGCCTTCCAAGAGGAGGAGTAGTAGGGTTAAGGCAGTGCCTTCCCCCTTGGCTCAGGAGGAAGATCAGTCCCTTGAGGGGGATGATCTCAGCCCTGAAGAAGGAACTGTCCCAGAGGAACTTGAACCTGACCAGGTTGAGTTCTTGGGGACAGGGGGACCTTCTAGGGCAGATCTGAGCCAGGAGCAGCAGAGCTGCCCCTCCCTTGAACCCCTCAGACAGCAAGCTGCTGCTGAGGCTGCTGGGAAAGCTAGTGGTCCCCATACAGTGTATTGGGATGATGGACTCCTGTACTCAGAGAGTAGAGACCCCAAGCCTGGTGCTACCAGGAGGTTGGTAATACCTCTGAAGTTCAGGGGCTTCCTATTGACCCTAGCCCATGATATTCCCTTAGCAGGTCACCTGGGCCAGAACAAGACTTGGGACAGAATTGTCCCTCACTTTCACTGGCCCCACATGTCTGAAGACAGCAAGGAGTTTTGTCGCTCCTGTGTAACCTGCCAAGCCAGTGGCAAGGCAGGTGGCACTACAAAGGCCCCCTGATACCACTACCTGTGGTGGGGGTGCCCTTTGAAAGGGTAGGGATTGACATTGTTGGTCCCATGGATCCCCAAACAGCCTCTGGGCACAGGTTTATCCTGGTGGTAGTGGATCATGCCACCAGGTACCCAGAAGCTATTCCCCTCAGGACCACTACAGCACCTGTGGTGGCAAGGGCCCTCCTGGGAATCTTCTCAAGAGTGGGCTTTCCTAAGGAGGTAGTCTCAGACAGGGATGCTAACTTCATGTCTGGGTACTTAAAAGCAATGTGGAAGGAGTGTGGAGTGACTTATAAGTTCACCACACCCTATCACCCACAATGCAATGGTTTAGTTGAGAGATTCAACAAAACCTTGAAGGGCATGATTAAAGGGCTCCCAGAAAAGCTTAGGCGTAGATGGGACATACTCTTGCCCTGCCTTTTATTCGCATATAGGGAGGTGCCTCAGAAGGGGTTGGTTACAGCCCTTTTGAACTTCTGTTTGGCCACCCTGTGAGGGGTCCACTGTGCTTGGTGAAGGAAGGATGGGAGTTACCTCTCAAGCCCCCAAAGCAAGATATAGTGGACTATGTACTTGGTCTCCGCTCCAGGATGGCTGAGTACATGAAAAAGGCAACCAAAAACCTTGAGGCTAGCCAGGAACTTCAAAAGGCCTGGCATGACCAAAAGGCTGTTCTGACTGTTTACCAGCCAGGACAGAAGGTGTGGGTGTTGGAGCCAGTGGCCCCAGCAGCTCTCCAAGACAAATGGAGTGGACCCCACACTATTGTTGAGCAGAAGGGTGAGGTCACTTACTTAGTAGACCTAGGAACACCCAGGAGTCCCCACAGGGTTCTCCATGTCAACAGGTTAAAACCATATGTGGACAGGGCAGACATGGGCTTGCTCATGGCTACTGATGAAGGGCAGGAGGAAGAGAGTGACCCACTCCCTGACCTGCTCTCACAGAACCCTGACGATGGGTCAGTTGATGGTGTAGCCTTGGCAGGCAGCCTCACTACCCAGCAACAAACTGATTGCAGGCAAGTCCTCAATCAGTTTAGACATATGTTTTCACTGACACCCAGTCAGACCACCTGGTGCACTCATGAAGTGGACACTGGGGACAGTCTGCCTATTAAAAACAAGATTTATAGGCAACCTGACCATGTCAGGGACTGTATCAGGACTGAAGTCCAGAAAATGTTGGATTTGGGAGTTATTGAACCCTCAGATAGCCCTTGGGCTAGTCCAGTGGTCCTTGTACCAAAACCTCACACCAGTGGTGGAAAAAGAGAGATGAGGTTTTGTGTGGACTACAGGGGTCTCAATGCAGTCACTAGGACTGATGCCCATCCAATACCCAGGGCAGATGAGCTCATAGATACTTTGGCCTCTGCCAAATATCTCAGCACATTTGACCTAACAGCTGGCTACTGGCAGATCAGACTAGCTGATGCTGCAAAGCCCAAAACAGCATTCTCAACCCCTAGTGGGCATTATCAATTTGTGGTAATGCCCTTTGGTCTGAAGAATGCACCTGCCACTTTCCAGAGGTTGGTGAATACAGTTCTCACAGGTCTGGAAGCCTATAGTGCAGCATATCTAGATGATATTGCTGTCTTTAGCTCCACCTGGGAGGATCACCTGGTCCACCTCAGGAATGTTTTACAGGCCCTGCAAAAGGCAGGCCTGACTATCAAGGCCACTAAGTGCCAGATAGGGCAGAGTCAGGTTGTGTACCTGGGCCACCTTGTGGGTGGAGGCCAGGTTCAACCTTTGCAGAGCAAGATCCAGACTATCATGGACTGGACTGCTCCCACTACCCAGACTCAGGTGAGAGCCTTCTTAGGCCTGACTGGGTACTATAGGAGATTTGTCAAGGGGTATGGATCAATAGTGACACCCCTGAATGACTTAACTTCTAAGAAAATGCCCAAAAAGGTTCAGTGGACAGTTAGCTGTCAAAAGGCATTTGATGACCTGAAGCAGGCCATGTGCACTGCTCCCATTCTACAGAGTCCTGATTACTCCAAGAAGTTCATTGTTCAAACTGATGCATCTGAATTGGGGGTAGGGGCTGTACTGTCACAATTGAATGAAGAAGGTCAGGATCAGCCAGTAGCTTTCATTAGCAGAAGGCTGACCCCTAGAGAGAAACGTTGGTCAGCCATAGAGAGGGAGGCCTTTGCTGTGGTCTGGGCTCTGAAGAAGTTGAGGCCATACTTGTTTGGTACACACTTCCTGGTTCAGACAGACCATAAGCCCCTCTTATGGCTAAAACAAATGAAGGGTGAAAACCCCAAACTGCTTAGGTGGTCCATTTCCCTACAGGGGATGGACTTTACAGTGGAACATAGACCTGGGAGTAACCATGCCAATGCAGATGGACTCTCTAGGTATTTCCACTTAGAACATGAAGACTTAACTGGGCAAGGTTAGTTTAATGTCCCTACGTTTGGGGGGGTTGTGTAGGAGAGTAGGATCTGCTTCACATGGGTACCCCCACTTTTTGCTGATGCTTCACTGTTTTTCGACATTAGTCTGGCTGGGGCCCTGCTAATCAGAACCCCAGCCTAGCTGCTTCCTCTCTAAAATGGTTTCCATGTGCCTTAGGCACATCACTGATTGGGATCTGGAGTGCCCTTATAAGTCCCTAGTATATGGTATACTATGTACCAAGGGCATAGGTACCTCAGAGGCCTGCCAGGGGCTGCAGCATGTATTATGCCACCCCTGGAAGGCCATCCAAACTGACACCACAGGTCTGCTACTGCAGCCTGGGTAAGGTGGTGCATGCACCTCTTACTGTGATATAGGTTACCTATATCACTAAATACATACACACATATAAACCTATAAGTCACTCCTAAGGCAGGCCTTATCAATCCTAAAGGCAGAGTGCATGGTTCCTATGTGAGAGGGTGCCCCTGCATGAGCAGGGCCCCTCTGCAGCGTTCGGAGACCATCTCTGATGCTGTTTGTAGTGCAGCCTGACCATATACTCTTAAGCGCATTATATCCTCGCGGTAAAATGCTAACTTTGGAATGGCTGCACCTAAACATGTCGTGTTTGGTGTCAAACATCTTGGAATACTACCCCCCGCCAATACTGGCGGCGGGGGTAGCATTCCACCCTTCTAGAGGGAAAGACATGTTAACTCTGACTAGTCCGGTAACTTCTTTCCAGAGCCCTGGCATCACAAAATGGATGCTGCTGCCACAGACACGAGTCAGGCCTCCTGCTGCTGGACGAAACTCCGGCAGGGGAGGCCTGGACAATAGGTTTCCTGTCCCAGGGAGGTGTGACCACCTCCCCAGACAGGATAATGTGTATTGGGGCTGGGCGGGAGCACTTTCGGGTGCTTTGAAGTCCTGCACTGGGGGCACATTTGGTGTCCCTGTGCATACCCCAGTTCAAACCGGATCAGGGGCTTGCAGCCCCTGCTTTGGCGCGAACTGGACAAAGGGAAAGGGGTGTAGCCACCCCTCTGCCCTGACCCACCCATAGGTGGGGCCACAGAGTAGTCCAAACCCTATCTTTAGTATAAAGATAGGAACCCAGTCCTTAGGACTTTAGATTATCCCTGGACGAAACTCTGAAACTGAATCCTGGACCTTCAACGCTCTACTCACGATTAGAGGACAGAAGAATCTCCCTTGGGGTCAAGGAGTGACTCCCCTGCTTGGCAGGCACCAAAGAAGCATCTGTCCGGTTCGCATTTCTGAAGCTCCCGCCGGACGCCGAAGTCATCGCATCACCAGAGGTGGATTCTCAGACTTCCCCGAGGCTACCCTGAGTCCCCAGCAAAGCTGAGGCCTGTGGCTATCGTGGGTGACTTGAGACCGTGACCCCTGGACACCGAGCATATTTGCAAGTGCATTCTCTTCTGGGTCTCTCCCGAAGTCGTGCTTTGGGCTCCGAGTAGCCCTAGCCTCCAGCACCACCTGCACCGAAGATCACTGGCCCCCACTCCACGAGTGTCCTGTGAGCCAGATCCACGTGCGGCGTCACGAGGCTCCTTCGCGGTCGCTAGCCCGTTGGCTAGTAGCCCTTAACGAAGGCCAATCTTTTCTAACTTGGCATCCTGGTTGCTCCAGGCCTGCCCTCACTTACCCTCGCTGGGTGAGTTCCCCAGACCTTGCTGGTCTGCACCATCGACGATCTTCCTCTGCATCGAGACTTGCCGTTGCCAAGGCTTGTTGGGTCCAATCCGGTCGCCGACACCTCAGCACTCGACAGACATCGTGTACCAGCCCGAATCCTGCTCCTGGTCGCCGACAACGCCTCCTGGACCTCGTGGCTGAAGAGTCAAGACGACCATCAACGCACCTGAAGCACTCGACATCGGTGGGCATCTGTCCATCGCCTTCCTGGTCACTGGCTAGTGACCCAGACTCTGTCCCCTCTGCTTTCAGGTTCTTCAGAACTCCGATCCACTCTTGGATCCACCCGGACACTTTTCTCTTGGTCGCCAGCAGCACTTTGCAGCAGATCGCCATTCAAATCGACGACGAAACCCGACCCCGAAAGGCACCTATGCACCCGGCTTCCCTGGGTGAGGTAACACGAGTACTCCGGTGCTCCCGTGGGTAGAGACTCTTCAAAGTCCTAGATCTCAAAGGGTTTGGTCCAAGTCCTCTTTTAAGTGTCCCTTTTCTCTAATTTCCCGATCACGACTTTCTCCATAGAAGTCAACGGCGTATCGCGGTTGTGTATTTACACTGCACGCGTCTCCCGTGGGTCCCCTGTGTCACTACCTTGGGTGGTTCCTTGTGGTCCAAGCACTTCTAGAGGCTCTAGGCCTAGTGTCTAGTTCAGTCGTGGTTCTTATACCACTTTATTGGTATATGGTTTGGTACGCCCCTAGGGCCCAAACGTGTATTTGTGCTATTACTGTGTTTAAATAACTTCTAACTTATGTACTTCGAACTCTAGCCTCATAAAGAGACTAGAGGGGTGTGTTTAGCAATAAATACATATATTTTGAATATATACCTGGTGTGGTGCTCTTTCATTTGATCACTCAAGAGATTATAGACTGGTAAAACAAGCTGCTTTACATTCCTTCAAGACTTAGCCTGAAGGCTGCTCTCCATAGCTACCACTAGGATAGCTTTCAATAAGGTTGTCTTTAACCTATCTCCAATAAGGGGTTGTTTGGACTGGTGCAAGGTGCCCACTATAATTAGTGGACAGCATATACCAGGCCAACTTCTACAGGGAATAGCCTCTGGGTACCTGGTGGCATGATCCACTACCACCAGGATAAACCTGTGCCCAGATGCTGTTTGGGGATCCATGGGACCAACAATGTCAATCCCCACCCTTTCAAAGGGAACCCCCACCACAGGTAGTGGTATCAGGGGGGCCTTTGTAGTGCCACCTGCCTTGCCACTGGCCTGGCAGGTTACACAGGAGCGACAAAACTCCTTAGTGTCTTCAGACATGTGGGGCCAGTGAAAGTGAGGGACAATTCTGTCCCAAGTCTTGTTCTGGCCCAGGTGACCTGCTAAGGGAATGTCATGGGCTAGGGTCAATAGGAAGCCCCTGAACTTCAGAGGTATAACCAACCTCCTGGTGGCACCAGGCTTGGGGTCTCTACACTCTGAGTACAAGAGTCCATCATCCCAATACACTGTATGGGGACCACTAGCTTTCCCAGCAGCCTCAGCAGCAGCTTGCTGTCTGAGGGGTTCAAGAGAGGGGCAGCTCTGCTGCTCCTGGCTCAGATCTGCCCTGGAAGGGCCCCCTGTCCCCAAGAACTCAACCTGGTCAGGTTCAAGCTCCTCTGGGACAGTTCCTTCCTCAGGACTGAGATCATCCCCCTCAAGAGACTGATCTTCCTTCTGAGCCAAGGGGGAAGGCACTGCCTTTACCCTACTACTCCTCCTCTTGGATGGCACTTGGTCCATTATTTCAAAATCTAAGGCCTGTTCAGTGTTAGACATTTTTCTCTGTGACCTGGTCACAGCAAACACATCTGCAGGGATCCCCAGCATTTCTGCATGGGTCCTGAGCTCCACTTCTGCCCAAGCTGAAGTTTCAAGATCATTGCCAAGCAAGCATTCCACTGGTAGGTTTGCACTCACCACAACCTTCTTAAGGCCAGTTACCCCTCCCCAGGAGAAGTTAACAACTGCCAGAGTATGGTCTGTTCTGACATTGCTAACATTGGTCACTTGGTACATTTCACCAAGTATAATCTGCCCAGGATCCACAAGGTCTTGTGTCACCATGGGGACACTTGCCCCTGTGTCCCTAAATGCCAAAGCCTCTTTTCCATTTATTAAGGGCTGTTGTCTGTACTTGCCCAGATTACTGGGACTCACAGAGGAGGTCACATCCATGCCTCCATCACAGACTAGGACAGCCTGAGTGAGTTCTCTGACTAGGTCAGAGCTCATCTCCTTACCCAGGGTCAACCCTACTAAACCCTTGGCCTGTGTATTCCCACCACCAACTGTAACTGCACTAGGGGGAACAGGTGCCTTAGGGGCATTGGTGGGGGCTGGAATAGAGTCTTTGGACTTGGTGCAATCACTGGTCCAGTGTGTCTTTTGCTTACAGACTTTGCACCATGGTTTATTTTGGCCTTTTCCCTTGTTAGACTGTGAATCCCCACCTGAAGAAGATTTTTGGGGGCCTTGTGAAGACTTCTGGTCTTTACCCTTCTCCCCACCCTTATCAGAGTTCTTAGAATCTTGTTACTTTGGGTCACCACCTTGGTTCTGTACCTTCTGCCTCACCCTGGTTCTGACCCATTTGTCTGCCTTCTTTCCCAATTCTTGGGGAGAGGTCAGATCAGAGTCCACCAGGTACTGATGCAACAGCTTATTTTGACAGTTATTAAGAATCTGCTCCCTCATGATAAGATTGTACAATCCTGTGAAGTCACATACCTTACTGCCCAATAACCAACCTTCCAGAGCCTTAGCAGAACAATCCACATAGTCCACCCAGTCTTGAGTCTGTGCTTTTTGGGTATCTCTGAACTTTAACCTGTATTGTTCAGTTGTTAGGCCAAACCCATCAATCAGAGCACTCTTCAAGACTTTGTAATTGTCAGCATCCTCTTCTCTAACAGTGAGGAGCTTGTCTCTACCTTTGACTGCAAAGGAGAGCCACAAGATTGCTGCCCACTGCTCCTGAGGGACCCTCTGTACTTTACAGGCCCTCTCCAGTGCAGTTATCCATTTGTGGATGTCATCCCCACTCTGGTAGGGAGGGACAATCTTGCTCAGGTTCCTATGGTCATAAGACCTTTCCCTATCTCTGAGGAAATTGCTGCCACCATGGGACTCTAGTCCCATCTTTTTTCTTTGCTTTTCAAGCTCTAGGGACTCCCTGTCTATAGCCAACTGCTCTCTTCTGAGTCTCAACTGAGCTTCTCCATATCTGAGCAGTCTCTCCTTCCTTTCATGAGAGGATTCCCTCCTATGAGAGGAAACAGAGGTCCCTATTGAGGTGTCAGAGTGGTTAGACTCCTGAGAAGGAGATCTAGGCCTTCTGGGCACACTCACAATTCTTCCTGGGGGGACAAAGGGGAGGTCATTCTGATCCTCCTCCTCATCCACAGGAGGAATTGGGTTTTCCAGGTCAAGGTCATTTTCACCTTCCTGGTCAGTTTCAGAGGGGGGGTCCTGGGTGATTTCACCCCTGGCCCCTTCCTCATCTTCTGCCCCACCCTGTCTGCCTACCCCTTCAGACCCTAGGGGTCTGCTGAGATCATCTGACAGTAGCACCTCCCTGAGGTGTTGGGTGCTGGCACTTTTGCCTGCCTTCAGCTTCCTAGTATTGCACAATGCTCTCAATTCCAAGAATGGGAGATTATCATACTTGGAGGGAAGAAGCCCACTGGCTTCTGGCAAGGACTCACTGGGTCCTGGCTTTGAAGACATTACTAGTGAGGTGTGGTGTATGCACTACCTACTCTAGTGTGGCCTACTAAACTCTCTTGAGTTGTAGAAAGGGTGTGCTATCCCTTAACACACAACTCTAAGTTCAGTAGAACTTACTGTATCCTAAGCTTGATTTATATGTACCTAAGGTACCCTTAGTGGTTTTCAGTTGATCAATTCAATTGAGATTATCTGGTAAAACAATAGCAAGCTGGAATCCCACACGCTGCACACCAATGTGAGAAGTTGGCCTGGTATATGCTGTCCACTAATTATAGTGGGCACCTTGCACCAGTCCAAACAACCCCTTATTGGAGATAGGTTAAAGACAACCTTTATTGAAAGCTATCCTAGTGGTAGCTATGGAGAGCAGCCTTCAGGCTAAGTCTTGAAGGAATGTAAAGCAGCTTGTTTTACCAGTCTATAATCTCCTGAGTGACCAAATGAAAGAGGACCACACCAGGTATATATTCAAAATATATGTATTTATTGCTAAACACACCCCTCTAGTCTCTTTATGAGGCTAGAGTTCGAAATACATAAGTTATAAGTTAGTTATCAACAGTAATAGCACAAATACACGTTTGAGCCCTAGGGGCGTACCAAACCATATACCAATAAAGTGGTATAAGAACCACGACTGAGCTAGACACAAGGCCTAGAGCCTGTAGAAGTGCTTGGACCACAAGGAACCACCCAAGGTAGTGACACAGGGGACCCACGGGGACGCGTGCAGTGTGAGAACACAGCCGCGAATCGCTGTTGACTTCTATGGGGAAAGTCGCGGTTGGAATTTTTAAAGAAAAGGGACACTTAGAGGAGGACTTGGAGCAAACCCCTTTAGAACTAGGTCGTTCTAGAGTCTATACCCACGGGAGCACCGGAGTACTCGAGTTACCTCACCCAGGGAAGCCGGGTGCATAGGTGTTTTTCGGGGTCGGGTTTCGTTGTCGTTTACAATGGCGATCTGCTGCAAAGTGCTGCTGGCGACCAAGTCGAAAGTGTTCGGGTGGATCCAAAGGTGGATCTGAGATCTGAAGAACCTGAAAGCAGAGGGGACAGAGTCTGGGTCACTAGCCAGTGACCAGGAAGGCGATGAGCAGATGCCCACCGATGTCGGGTGCTTCAGGTAGGTTGACGGTCGTCTTGACTCTTCAGCCACGAGGTCCAGGAGGCGTCGACGACAACCAGGAGCTGGATTCGAGCTCTACCATGACGTCTGGCGCTTGCTGAGGTGTCAGCGACCGGATTGGACCCAACAAGCCTTGGCAACGGCAAATCTCGTGGAAATAGAAGAAGGACGGTGGTGCAGACCAGCAAGGTCTGAGGGACTCACCCAGCAAAGGTAAGTCAGGGCACGTCTGGAGCAACCAGGGAAGCCCAAGTAGAAGAAGAGTTGCCTTCGGGAGGGCCCACTAGCCAACGGACTAGCGACCGCGAAGGGGCCTCGAGTGGACACACTTGGAGCTGGCTCATGGGACACTCGTGGATTGGAGGCCAGTGATCTTCAGTGCAGTCGGTGCTGGAGGTGAGGGCTACTCGGAGCCTAAAGCACAACTTCGTGGGAGGCCCAGAAGAGGATGCACTTGCAAATGTGCTCGGTGTCCAGGGGTCACGGTTCCACGTTGCCCACGATAGCTACGGGCATCAGCTTTGCTGAGAACTCAGGGCAGCCTCGGGGAAGTCTGGAAATTTACCTCTGGTGATGCAAAGACTTCGGCGTCCAGCGGGAGCTTCAGTGATGCAGACCGGACGATTGCTTCTTAGGTGCCTGCCTAGCAGGGGAGTCACTCCTTGACCCCAAGGGAGATTCTTCAGTCCTCTAATCTTGAAGTAGAGCGTCGAAGGTCCAGGATTCTGTATCAGAGTTTTGTCCAGGTAAATCTAAAGTCCTAAGGACTGGGGTCCCATACTTATACCAAGTTAGGGGGTTGGACATACTCTGGGGACCCACCTATGGGAGGGTCAGGGCAGAGGGGTGGTTACACCCCTTTCCCTTTGTCCAGTTTCACGCCAGAGCAGGGGCTGGAAGCCCCTGAGCCGGTTGGAACTGGGGTATGCACAGGGACACCAAATGTGCCCCCAGTGCAGGACTTCAAAGCACCAGAGAGTGCTCCCGCCCAGCCCCAATACACATCATCCTGTCTAGGGAGGTGGTTACACCTCCCTGGGACAGGAAACCTATTGTCCAGGCCTCCCCTGCCGGAGTTTCAGTCAGCAGCAGGAGGCCAGACCCGTGTCTGTGGCAGCTGCATCCATTTTGTGATGCCAGGGCTCTGGAAAGAAGTTACCGGGTATGCCGGTGGGTACATGTCTCTCCCTCTAGAAGGGTGGAATGCTACCCCCGCTGCCAGAACTGGCGGCGGGGGGGTAGCATTCCAAGATGTTTGACACCAAACACGACATGTTTTGGTGCAGCCAGTCCAAAGTTAGCATTGTACTGCGAGGATATAATGCACTTAAGAGTATATGGTCAGGCTGTACCACAAACAGCATCAGAGAAGGGACTCCGAACACTGTAGAGGGGCTATGCTCATGCAGGGGCACCCTCTCACATAAAAACCAAGCACTCTGCCATCAGGATTGGTAAGGCCTGCCATAGGAGTGACTTATAGGTTTATATGTGTGTACATATGTAGTGAGATAGGTAACCTATATCACAGTAAGGGGTGCATGCACCACCTTACCCAGGCTGCAATAGCAGACCTGTGGTGTCATTTTGGATGGCCTTCCAGGGGTGGCACAATACATGCTGCAGCCCCTGGTAGGCCTCTGAGGTACCTATGCCCTGGGTACATAGTATACCATATACTAGGGACTTATAAGGGCACTCCAGATTCCAATCAGAGATGTGCCTAAGGCACATGGAAACCATTTTAGAGAGGAAGCAGCTAGGCTGGGGTTCTGATTAGCAGGGCCCCAGCCAGACTAAAGTCGAAAAACAGTGAAGCATCAGCAAAAAGTGGGGGTACCCATGTGAAGCAGATCCTACTCTCCTACAATGATGTGGTACTCTCGGAAGTCCCCGTTCTGAAATACATGAATACATATGATTACTATAAAGAAGTAGAGCGAATGTCAAAGTATTTTGTGTCTACCATTACTTTAGATACATCCTATGCCCATATACATAATTTGACCTGCATGTTAACTGACATTGAAAAGAAATTTATAGATCAGATAGAAAATCGACATAGACAGACACTATTTAGACCAGATCCAAAGCACAAGGTTTCCCCATGGACCAAAGAAGAATTAGACCATAAGGCAAAGGGGAGTTTTGGACCCATAGCATTAGATTTCCAGCAGAAAGGAAAATTGTGCATTAGACACCCGACCACATCTTATAAGATATTTGTGGGTGAGAGTGATTGTGAGCATGTCTTCTTGATCGAAGAATCAATCAGAAAAGCATTATTGGATAAAATAACAATAGTGCCCAATGTGTATTTTGTGTGTGGAAAGAATGCCTATGTGAAGTTGCCCAAGAATTGGTACGGCACCTGCTATTTGGCTGTGGTATTTCCCAAGATTTTCCATGTGAATGATTTATGGCCCCTAGAGAGAAGGAGACCTCAAAGAGGGAAACGTGGTGCGAGTGCAGGAGAAGTGATTGGAGACATATTTGGAGCTATGATCCAGAGTATGGGTGTGATTCTGAATGATTTGAAAATCAGAAAGTTGGCAACATTAGTGGATAAGCTCTCCATAAATACAGCTCAGATTCTACTACTTGTAGATGGGGAGATGGTTTTGATAAGGGCTATGGTTTTGCAAAACCGTCTTGCCCTAGATGTGCTGCTAGCAAAAGCCGGAGGAGTCTGCAAATTATAGAAAGTTCAACAGTGCTGCACTTATATTCCTGACAACAGTCGGGATATAAGGAAATACATCAATAATATTTCAGATGTACACCAAGAGTTACGTGAGATGGCTGCTGAAGGACTCTGGGAACAAGTGGGGAAAGGATTTGGCAAGATAGACAGTTGGTTTGGAAGTTTGGGACAAGGAATAATGGGATATATTTTAAAGCCTATTATAATAGCTGTCATTTGTATAATCGTCCTATTAGGAGCCCTCAAGGCTTACAAATGGCAAAGGGCACGACATCAGGAGACTGTTTTGAGAAAGCGAGAGCACCAATTTGAGCAACTGCAGGACAGACATTACCAGCACCTTAAAGGGTTAGAACAATTCAGACAGGGACGGCAAGCTACAGCTTCTGTTTAGGTCGGTCTCTTCTACAAGGAGAAATTACAGAAGAATAGAAAGTTGGTGTTATAACACTAGTCATAAGAGGGGGGAACTGATAGAGCGCTGATAGCACTCTATTTGTATGAGTGCACTATACTCATGATTTAAATGCACTCTCATGTATTCGTATTGTTTGCAGTGTTTTTGGTTATTAAGAAACATTTATTTGAATCGTTTAATGTTGAAATTAGTGAACGCATTTAAGTAGAACTTTGTATATATTATGATTCCTTCATGTATAATGTGCAGGAAGATATTATCCCTATCTATCGAAATTGTGATTAGTTTAAGTTGCCTGAAATATAGGCTCAAAGCTAATGTTTCAATTCTCCTTGCTCTCGAGAAATAAATAATTAAATGATTGTTGTGTTCGAAGTTCGAATGTTCTCACCCTGTTACAGGTGCAAGAGTACACATCGTTATTTTCAGAGTTAAGGAGAGATCCGGAATGCCTTTGAAGATAGCTGGAAGCGAGAAGGGAGGATGCCTTGCATATCGGGTCTGTCTGGAAGCCAAGGCCACTGCAAGAAGATATCATTAATTAAATTTGTTTCATGAAAGAGAACCAGCTACTGCCTAGAAGTGGGTTGAATCCCAGCTTTTTGTATGATGCGCAGGGACAGAGAGACCAGACTTCTGCTAGCTTTCGGAGAAGAAGGAGCATCTTAGAGCGAGCTCCATAGCCTTAAGCTAAACAACCCATTTGATGTGAGTACTTCTTAGGAAGTCACACGTGCTGACACCATTGGGGAACGATAGAAGAGAGACAGGAAGGGCCCTCATATAGAGTAGTGTAGGGAAAGATTTTGATTTCTTTCAATGAGTTGAGAGCTGAATATTGCATCTATTTTGTGTTGCATTGTAATTTTGGAATTTATAATCATTTGTCTTTTGGGCCGAATTACTTATATCCGAAAAATCGGCTCTGTATTAATTTTTCTGTACCTCTATACTTTGCTATTGAGATGTATTTACATCCAATTGTTTTTGGCCCTATAATAAATATTCAAACTGCACTTTGGAGTCAGTGATCTTTTCAGGCATGACGACTTTGTTAATATCTGTCTGAGTTGTTTTCTTCCCTCAACCACTTTAGGTAAATAAAAGATCGATCGCTTACGCTATACTTAGTAGGGAACGTAGGTGTGCAAGTTAGCATAATCACTATAATTTACTGTGCTCACACCGGGTCAGCAGTTTAAAAGGATGACTAAATGGGGCTTTGTGACAATAATGTGTTGTATTCTATCAAAACTTAGGCTTTTCAGCTTTCTTTGGCACAAGTTAAAAATATCTGCAATATTGCATGAAAATGGTAGAATTTTTTCAGGTGCACGTTGTTTTTTCATTAAAATCTGTGACTGCGTTCATTTACATTTAACTTGCATTTGCAGACAGTTGTCCTCATATATGTCAGCGACAGTCATTTTGATAATTTTCGACAAAGTGCGTGGTGGTGTACAATTTGGATATTTCAGGGTGTGCATCCGATGTGTTTGTAATAGCATGTGCATTCTGTGTGTCCCTGTCTCTATCCTGTGCGTGCAACCAGCGTGTCTTTGTATTGGACTCCTATATGTATGTACCCTGGGTGTTACAGTCTTACATTGAATGTGTTAGTGTTCATCCTCAGTATATAGGATGTGAACAGTGTGCAATCAGTATATGTGCCGCATGCGTGTAACTATCACCACCTTGTGTGTGGCACTGCCAGTACCGTCTGTGTGTCATTATAATGGCTATGTGTGCCTCCAGTTCTCCAGTCACGGATTTTCCTTTAACCAGTAATTTCTTTCAGGCATGTTACCTTAGTTGGTTTATTGGAGTCAAACCAATCATATCCTAGCCACAATGCACCAATCTGTTTAATTAAATCGCCGTACTGAAAACCTGTTGTCCAGGTGACATTGATTCCTCTGGTCACCCAGCTCTTGATACTTACACCATGTCTTTGGCAGTATGTGCATGCATACTGAGGCTCTCTGTACATAGTTTATCTGTGTATGTGTAATTGCTGTGCAGACTACATATTTGCTATTCTTCAACCTGTGCGATTTTTGGCATGTCATTATATACACCCTGTATGTTGCTTGTTATAAATTTAGTTTTAGTGTATGCTCCCATTTGTGTGTCATTGTCTTTATTCCCTGTGTGTTACTATTTTTACCCTGTATGTTTCACAATCACTACTCAGTCTGTCACTGTTCCTTTTGAGTATCTCTGTTTCCAGTCTGGACTGAGCGCGTGCATCTTTTGCGTTCTTGGTGTGAGACAATCTCTGCATCCTTTGCGTGTTTATGGGTGCATTCTAAGTGCTGTCACTGTCCGCTTTCTGTTTCATTATCTTCTTAATGAGTGCTTTTTTCAGTATTTTCTTCTTGTGTGTCAGTAGGTCATTTTCTGTGTGTCACTGTCTGCATTATGTTATTATGGTGTACTTTCTATGTGTCTGCTGTACTCTGTGGGTTCCTACCTATCACTTTATACAGGCTATGTGTCAATTTGTTCGTGCCCTGTGTGTCTGTGTGCACCCTGAGTATTTTTGTGTCTTTGTAGTATATGTTTTTATGTATTTAATAATGATGAACCTCTACTGGAAACACTGTGCCCCTTAACATGATCGTACATTAGATCTCTGTCGCCAGAAACTGTTGGTAGATAGGCAGTGAAAGTGACTGGCTGTGACTGTGATAGTACATTGAAAGTATTGTACGTTTAAAAGTACTCTGCACTCATTTCATTTATTATTTACGCAGTGTTACTGCCTTCTCGATTTGTAGAATTCAGTGTGCTCTCAGATTCACTGTCTGGACTGTGTGTGAGTAAGAATACACACCCTCTTTGGGTGTGATTTGTGTGTGAACACTGTCTACTACCTGTGTAATAACAGTTGTTATGTTGCGTGTACTCTTATAGTGTGTGTGCTGCCATTGGTATGGCCTCATAGCACTAACAGTCTGCTTCTTTGCAAACCTGGTTTTGAGGGTTTCGTTACAGATCAAAGTCTTTTGACAGTGCCCCCTGCAGCTGTTTTTAACGTCTATTCTTAAAGGATAATAAAATACATTCAAGGTAGCCTCTACACATACATGCACATTCATCAATGCCCCATAATTACACTCTACTCAATACCACATAAATACACCCTGTTAGACCTGGCACCATTGGCGTGGGTCTCCCTTCCATTTTTTGCTGTTTCCTCCTGTGTTTTTGCTATGTTTTTGCTGGTCTAGATGCTTTGGGCACTTTGCCACTGCTATTCAGTGCCAAAGTGCAAGTGCTCCCTATTGTAAATTGTGGTAATGGATTAGTGACTCCATGATTGGCTTATTTGATTTACTTGTCAGACCCTAGTACAGTGCACCATGTGTGCCCAGGGCCTGTAAATCAAATGCTGCTGGTGGGCTTGCAGCACTGGTTGTGCCACTCACAGAAGCAGCTTGTAAAATATGGCTCAGGCCTGCCATTGCAGAGCCTGTGTGCAGTCTGGGACTGCCATGTTGACTTGGCAAGTGCACCCACTTGCCAGTCCCTAAACCTTCCCTTTTCTACATATTAGTCACCCCTAAGGTAGGCCCAAGGGCAGGGTGCATTGTATGTGAAAGGTAGGACATGCCCTGATGTGTGTGGCATGTCCTGATAGTGAATTACAGCCAATTTCGTTTTTCACTATTGCAAGGCTATCTGTTCCCTCAGGCCTGAATGGGCAGTTTGATTATAACATCTTATAATCCTAACTGACCCTAGGAACAAGATAGGAAAATAAAGTTTAGTAAGCCTGAACTCAGAATGTTAAAATACATCTTTTAGTGTGGGTGATTTTTACATTCTGTGTTTGAAAATACCACTTTTAGAAAGTAGGTATTTTCTTGCCTAACCATCCAGTATGCCTCTGCTAGGTTTGTGTATTCCATGTCTGGTTTGTGAGTGACAAGGGGCTGGAGAGGGCCTTGGCTCCAGCAGTCTGATGGGTCAGGGCTGGGCTGAATAGGACCTGCATTGAATAGAGAGTAGGGGGAGATTTCCTTTCACTTGCCTGAGCCTTCATAGAATAGAGAGTAGGGGGAGGAGATTTCCTTTCAGCTACCTGGGCCAGGTCTGCTTTCAACAATGCTGTCTCCACCTCCTGCCAGGAAGCTGCACCAGGGAGGACAGAACTGGTTTTGGCTGGGCACAGACACTCTCTGCCAAAGGATTTTGCAGTATAAATATTGGGGCCCAGACCCCAGAGTTTTAGATCACTTCTGGGAATCAAGACGAACCTTTGCCAAGGAGAGAATCCAAGGTAGCTGAAGGAGGAGACTGCCCCTGCACTGGTGACTGTTTGGGGTTGGCCTGCAGTGGTTACTTATTGCCAAGGAAAGGAGAAAAGGAACTTTGTGTGTACTTTAATCATCTTGAGGAAGATCTCCAAGGGTTTGAAACTGAGCTTGCCTCCTGTTCTGAAGTCTCAGGGACACAAAGACTTCACCCCTTCTGTCTTCCTGCATCTAGAATTGCAGTTTTAGCTGCTACAGAAGGAAAATGCAACATCGACGCCGGCGAGCGACGCCGTAACCTGCACCCGAGCCGTGAGCGCTGCTCCGTCTTGCGACGTAGGCCCAACGCCAGCTGCCGTGCCACATCGACGCCAGCGAGCGACGCCGTAACCTGCCCGAAGCCGTGAGCGCTGCTCCGACTGATGACGTGGGCCCGACGCCTGCTGCTGTGCCACATCGACTCCGAAGCCGACTTCATCATCGCGGAGCCGATCCTCGACGTGGGTGACCCCCTGAATCCATCGACATCACGACATCGTAAGGAACCATGGTTTCGGCGCCATCGTGACGTCACCTCCCCGACGCAGTAAGGAACCGTCATCTCGCCTCAACTGCGCTGCAGTAAGGAACAGAGGCTACACCTCCCCTGACATCGTAAGGAACCGACGCCGCGCAGCACCTACGAAGCCGCACCTCCCCGACGCCGTGAACTGCCGTCTTTGTTTTTAGCGCTTTTCAAAGGTACTGTTCTTTGTGGGTCTGTTTGACTCCGGGCCCGCCACCGCACACCTCGCGGGCGGCGCCGTACTTTGGGATTTCCATCTGTCGCGACGTCGTATAACTCAAAGTGGAGTTATTTGTTGCTACAAGCTTGATTTAAGTAAATAACCTATTTTTAAGGATATCTTGAGAACTGTATTGTGGATTTTTGTCGTTTGGTCTTGTGTTAAGTCTAGATAAAGATTACTTATTTTTCTAAACTGGTGTGGTGTCCATTTGTAGTGTTTTCACTGTATTACTGTATGTGTTAACAAATGCTTTACACACTGCCTCTGAGATAAGCCTGCCTGCTCGTGCCAAGCTACCAAGGGGGTGAGCAGGGGTTATTTTAGGAGTGCAGCCACCTTACCCTGACTAGAAGCAAGGGCCCCTACTTGGTCGAAGGTACCTACCTCTGCCAACTAGAGACCCCCATTTCTAACATTGGTGGTCAGCGGTGAGGATTCTGGACTTGCATTTGTGACTCAAATACAGTGATTGGTGTACACTACTAGTGAGTGCAGACCATAACGAGACCACATACATTCTGGGAGAATTTATTCCTTGGAACTTCTATTTTTGCTAAGAACTGCCAATTCTTACCACCATGACCAAAGCAGCATCCAACACATCTACGGATCTCCAATTTGAAGAAGAGAGGGTTGATACCTACACTGTGTCACAGCTGAAAACCTTCTGTAAAAGATTTAAAATCCCTGTGAAAGGCATCACCAAGAAGGAAGAGTTCCAAAAGGCGCTGAGGGCCTGGTTGGAATCTAGAAATGCTACTGAGCATCCTGAAAAGCCTAGGGAGGAGGCAGAGGATACAGCTGGGCAGCTAGCTAGGCCATTGGGTCTGACCGGGGAGAAAGCACCTTCCAGGGCAGGCAGCAGTGTTTCTCCAAAGGGCTTGTCACCAGAAGAGCTGGAGGACAGGGAGAGGGATAGGATGCATAAGTTGGAGCTAGCCAAGCTCAAACTGGGTGGTCAAATGGAGTTAGAGAATAAGAAGTTAGCCTTGGAAGAGAAGAGAATGCATTTAGAGCATGAAAGGATGTTGAGGGAGTTGGAGTTGAAAGCTAAGAGTTTAGAAATTACTCCCTCTGGTGGCAGCACACCATCCGTGCCTGTAGAAACAAGAGTATTCATCCCCAAAGATGTCATTAAGGAGTTCCACAAGAATGAAGATATTGGGCAATGGTTTAAGGCCTTTGAGGTAGCTATGACCTCCCACCGGGTCCCTGAGAAGGATTGGGGAGGAGGGTTGTGGGGGCGGTTTCTCAGTGATGAGCGGGACACCTTGTTGGATTTGCCATCTGAGGATCAGAATTCCTAAGTCCACATGAAGGAAGCCTTAATGACCAGGTATGGGTTGACTCCAGAGCTGTATAGACAACGGTTTAGGAATTGTAAGAAACTGGAGTCAAGTACTTGAATGGAATATGTGTCTTTTTTTTGTAGAGCATTGGATGGTTGGTTGAAGGGTATCAAAGTTAATGATTTTGAAGCATTCTATGACTTGATTGCATAGGAGCACTTGTCTAGTAATTGTTTTCCAGAGCTACGCCAGCACCTGATTGATAGCAAGTTGACTAACCCTAGGAAGCTTGCTGAGGAGGCGGACCGCTGGGTTAGTACCCGGGTCCACAAGGGTCATGTGGGAGACTCCGCCAAAGGTGGGCAGGGACCCCAGCAGAAGAGTGGGGGGGACAAGGGTAAACAGAGGGAGTTCCAGAAAGGGCCCCAAAGTAATCCCCAAGGGAACCAAGGGAAGGGTTCCAGCCTCCCCCTGAGAAGAAGTCAGGGGCCCCGACAGATAAGCCTGTACAGAGGGGTCCCAAGAGATGTTTTGGTTGTGGTCAGGTGGGCCACTTCTTCTGGGATCCTCAGTGTCCCAACAAAGGTAAAACAGCACCCACTGGTGCACCGCCCCGGCAGATGGCTAGTGTAGCCCTGGGAGAGGAGATGGGTGCCCAAGGTGGGTGGGGTCCCGCAGAGATGCCCCTGGTCTCTTTAGGAGACAGTGAGATGGTCCCCAGGACCCAGCTGCCTGATAACACTAAGAAATACAGGCAGTGGGTGACCATCAATGGCCAAAGGGTGGAGGCTCTGAGAGACACCGGAGCCAGGGTGACAGCTGTCAGTTGTCGGCTGGTGTCAGAAGAGCAGGTGATCCCCAATGCATTTTACCCTGTTGTTGCCGCTGACAACACAGAGAGCCACTGCAAGGTGGCCCAGGTTCCCTTTGAGTGGGGGGGTGGGTCTCAGGTGCACTTCAAGTAGCTGTGAGGCCAGCCATGCCTGTTGACTGTCTGCTAGGCAATGATTTGGGGAGCTGCCCTTGGGCTAAGGTGGAGCGAAGTGCTCATTTGGAGATGTTGGGCCTGCCTGAGTGGGTGTGTGTGACCACTCGGTCCATGGCAGCAAGAAGGGTGTTCAAAAGGACCTGGAGCCTGAAAGAGTGGCCCAGGTGCCTGCCTTAAAGAGAAGAGGCAGGGGGCGCGGGAAACCAGCCCCCAAAGTTCCCACGGTCCAGGAGGAGGCAGACCTTGAGGGGGATGCCCTGGAACCTACAGGGGAGCAAGTAGCTGAACTGGGGGAACTGCCTGAGCAGACCCATTGGCAGCAGGAAGGAGGACCCTCCAGGGAAGAGTTCTGCGAGGAGCAGAAGAAGTGCCCTTCTCTTGTGGGTTTGTGGCAACAGGCCACAAACCAGGCAGCAGGTGATCAGTCTGGATCACATTGGATCTACTGGGAGAATGGTCTCCTGTATAGCGAACCTAAGGTTGCAGAGCCTGGGTCAGCCCATGTGCTGGTGGTACCCCAGCGCTTCAGAGCCTTCCTACTGGGTCTGGCTCATGATGTACCTTTAGCAGGACATTTGGGGCAAGACAAGACCTTTGAAAGACTTGTCACCCACTTTTATTGGCCCCAAATGCGCAAGAGTTCAGATACTCATTGCAGGACCTGTCAGACTTGCCAGGCAAGTGGTAAGAGTGGGAGGAAGCAAAAGGCTACTCTCCAGCCTTTCCCTGTGGTCAGCACCCCCTTTGAAAGGGTGGGCATTGACATTGTGGGGCCTCTGGATCCCAAGACAGCCATGGGCAACAGGTTCATCCTGGTCTTGGTGGACCATGCCACCCGGTAGCCGGAAGCCATCCCTCTCCGGTCGCGACGGCCTCCGTGCTGTGTCGT
Source organism: Calotriton arnoldi (assembly GCA_963921515.1). Classification (NCBI taxonomy): domain Eukaryota; kingdom Metazoa; phylum Chordata; class Amphibia; order Caudata; family Salamandridae; genus Calotriton; species Calotriton arnoldi. The sequence goes on along the minus strand of CAWUFW010002939.1, from coordinate 1,517,460 downwards.
GCGTTGATGGGGATTTTCTCCCATGTGGGGTTTCCCAGAGAGGTGGTGTCAGACCATGGTACCAACTTCATATCCAAGTATATAAAGTCCCTGTGGCAGGAGTGTGGTGTAACCTACAAGTTCACCACTCCTTACCGCCCCCAAGGTAATGGGCTGGTTGAGAGATTCAACCCGACCCTCAAAGGCATGATTATGGGTCTTGATGAACCTATGAGGCGTAAGTGGGACGTCCTCTTACCATGCCTTCTGTTTGCTTACAGAGAGGTACCACAGAAGTCCTTAGGGTTCAGCCCCTTTGAACTGCTGTATGGTCACCCTGTAAGAGGACCTCTGAGTTTGGTACAAGAAGGCTGGGAGAAAGCTCCCAGTAAGCCTCCCCAAGATGTATATAGCTGCATGCTGGCCTTCAGAAACCAAACTAGGCGTTTCAGGCAACTCGCTCAGACGAATCTGGAAGCCAGCCAGGAGGAGATGCAACGGTGGTACGATCAGAATACCACTCTGATCGAGTTTCAGCCTGGCCAGAAAGTGTGGGTCATGGACCCTGTGGAGCCTTGTGCGCTCCAGGATAAGTGGACCGGACCATTTGAGGTGGTGGAGCGCAAGAGTGATGTCACCTACTTGGTGGACTTGCGGTCTCCTGGGAACCCTTTGCGGGTCCTGCATGTAAACCGCCTGAAGCCCCACTTAGAGAGGTCCGAAGTGGGCATGCTCCTAGCAACAGATGATGGAATGGAGGAGGAGACTGAGCCTCTTCCTGACCTCCTGTCTGCAACAGAGCAAGATAGGTCAGTGGATGGTGTAAACCTCTCTTCAACCCTGACCCCTGAGCAGCAGGATGACTGTCGCCAACTGTTGGGACAGTTTCCTGATCTGTTCTCCCTGACTCCCAATGTCACTGATTGGTGCGTCCATGATGTGAACACTGGGGACAGTCCTCCTATAAAGCACAAAACTTACAGAGTGACTGAAAGGGTGAGAGCTTGCATCAAGGAGGAGGTCTCCAAGATGTTTGCATTGGGGGTGATTGAGTCCTCTAACAGCCCTTGGGCCAACCCAGTGGTCCTGGTCCCTAAGGCTGCCGCACCGGGTGCCACACCAGAACTCCTGTTCTGTGTGGACTACCGAGGACTCATTTCAGTCACCAGGACTGACGGGCACCCCATCCCCAGAGCTGATGAGCTCATCGATCGGTTAGGGGCTGCCCGGTACCTCTAACAGGGTGTTTGACTTAACGTCTGGGTACTGGCAGATCGCCTTAACTGATGAGGCAAAAGAGAGGTCAGCATTCTCCACACCAGATGGGCACTACCAATTCCGGGTTATGCCCTTTGGGATGAAGAATGCCCCTGCCACCTTTCAGAGGTTGGTGAACCAGGTGTTGGCTGGACTGGAAGATTTCAGTGCCGCCTACCTGGATGACATTGCAGTGTTCAGCGCCAGTTGGGAAGAACATCTGCGCCACCTCTGGGAAGTGTTGATGGCGCTGCAGAGGGCAGGCCTCACGATCAAGGCGAGTAAGTGCCAGATCGGGCAGGGTTCCGTGGTGTACTTGGGACACCAGCACCAGGTTGGGAGCGGCCAGGTGGCGCCCCTACAGCCCAAGATTGATACCATCCTGGCTTGGGAACCCCCCAAGACCCAGACAGAGGTGAGAGCCTTTTTAGGACTCACCGGGTACTACAGGATGTTTGTCAAGGGGTATGGCAGCATCGTTGCACCCTTGACAGTGCTGACTTCCAGGAAGCAGCCCAAGAAAGTGAACTGGACTGACACCTGTCAGAAAGCTTTTGATGCCCTGAAGACTGCCATATGCACGGCGCCCGTGCTTCAGGCGCCCAACTTCCCAAAGGAATTCATTGTGCACACAGACACTTCAGAGCATGGTGTGGGGGCTGTACTTTCACAGATGAATGAGGAGGGCCTAGACCAACCTGTAGCCTTCATCAGTAGGAGGTTACTTCCACGGCAACAGAGGTGGAGTGCAATTGAGCGTGAGGCATTTGCTGTGGTCTGGGCACTGAAGAAGTTGAGACCATACTTGTTTGGGACTCACTTCCGGGTTCAGACAGACCACAGGCCATCAGATGGTTGATGCAGATGAGGGGTGAGAATCCAAAGCTGTTGAGGTGGTCCATTTCTATTCAGGGGATGGACTTCACGGTGGAACACCGCCCTGGTACAGAACACGCCAATGCTGATTGCCTGTCCAGATTTTTCCGCCTTAGTGAAGAGAACTCCCAATAGGGTGGGTAGTTCTCCCCACATTTCAGCTGGAGGGTACACGTGTTAGACCTGGCACCATTGGCGTGGGTCTCCCTTCCATTTTTTGCTGTTGCCTCTTGTGTTTTTGCTATGTTTTTGCTGGTCTAGATGCTTTGGGCACTTTGCCACTGCTATTCAGTGCCAAAGTGCAAGTGCTCCTATTGTAAATTGTGGTAATGGATTAGTGACTCCATGATTGGCTTATTTGATTTACTTGTCAGACCTAGTACAGTGCACCATGTGTGCCCAGGGCCTGTAAATCAAATGCTGCTGGTGGGCTTGCAGCACTGATTGTGCCACCCACAGAGGCAGCTTGTAAAATATGTCTCAGGCCTGCCATTGCAGAGCCTGTGTGCAGTCTGGGACTGCCATATCGACTTGGCAAGTGCACCCACTTGCCAGTCCCTAAACCTTCCCTTTTCTACATATTAGTCACCCCTAAGGTAGGCCCAAGGGCAGGGTGCATTGTATGTGAAGGTAGGACATGCCCTGATGTGTGTGGCATGTCCTGATAGTGAATTACAGCCAATTTCGTTTTTCACTATTGCAAGGCTATCTGTTCCCATAGGCCAGAATGGGCAGTTTGATTATATCATCTTATAATCCTAACTGACCCTAGGAACAATATAGGAAAATAAAGTTTAGTATGCCTGAACTCAGAATGTTAAAATACATCTTTTAGTGTGGGTGATTTTTACATTCTGTGTTTGAAAATACCACTTTTAGAAAGTAGGTATTTTCTTGCCTAACCATCCAGTATGCCTCTGCTAGGTTTGTGTATTCCATGTCTGGTTTGTGAGTGACAGGGGGCTTGAGAGGGCCTTGGCTCCAGCAGTCTGATGGGTCAGGGCTGGGCTGAATAGGACCTGCATTGAATAGAGAGTAGGGGGAGGAGATTTCCTTTCACTTGCCTGAGCCCTCATAGAATAGAGAGTAGGGGGAGGAGATTTCCTTTCAGCTACCTGGGCCAGGTCTGCTTTCAAAAATGCTGTCTCCACCTCCTGCCAGGAAGCTGCACCAGGGAGGACAGAACTGGTTTTGGCTGAACACAGACACGCCTTCAGAGAACAAAGTATTTTGCAGTATAAATATTGGGGCCCAGTCCCCAGAATTTTAGATCACTTCTGGGAATCAAGACGAACCTTTGCCAAGGAGAGAAACCAAGGAAGCTGAAGGAGGAGACTGCCCCTGAAATGGTGACTGTTTGGGGTTGGCCTGCAGTGGTTACTTATTGCCAAGGAAAGGAGAAAAGGAACTTTGAGTGTACTTTAATCATCTTGAGGAAGATCTCCAAGGGCTTGAAACTGAGCTTGCCTCCTGTTCTGATCTCAGGGACACAAAGACTTCACCCCTTCTGTCTTCCTGCATCTAGAATTGCTGTTTTAGCTGCTACAGAAGGAAATTGCAACATCGATGCCGGCGAGCGACGCCGTAACCTGCACCGAAGCCGTGAGCGCTGCTCCGTCTTGCGACGTAGGCCCAACGCCAGCTGCCGTGCCACATCAACGCCAGCGAGCGACGCCGTAACCAGCCTGAAGCCGTGAGCGCTGCTCCGACTGACGACGTGGGCCCGACGCCTGCTGCTGTGCCACATCGACTCCGAAGCCGACTTCATCATCGCGGAGCCGATCCTCGACGTGGGTGACCCCCTGAATCCATCGGCATCCCGACATCGTAAGGAACCGTGGTTTCGGTGCCATCGTCACGTCACTTCCCCGACGCAGTAAGGAACCGTCGTCTCGCCTCCCCTGCGCTGCAGTAAGGAACAGAGGCTACACCTCCCCTGACTTCGTAAGGAACCGACCCCGCGCAGCGCCTACGAAGCCGCACCTCCCCACGCCGTTGACTGCCGTCTTTGTTTTCATCGCTTTTCAAAGGTACTGTTTTTTGTGGGTCTGTTTGACTCTGGGCCCGACGCCGCGCATCTCGCGGGCGGCGCCGTACTTTGGGATTTCCATCTGTCACGACGTCGTATAACTCAAAGTGGAGTTATTTGTTGCTAAAAGCTTGATTTAAGTAAATAACCTATTTTTAAGGATATCTTGAGAACTGTATTGTGGATTTTTGTCGTTTGGTCTTGTGTTAAGTCTAGATAAAGATTACTTATTTTTCTAAACTGGTGTGGTGTCCATTTGTAGTGTTTTCACTGTATTACTGTATGTGTTCACAAATGCTTTACACACTGCCTCTGAGATAAGCGTGCCTGCTCGTGCCAATCTACCAAGGGGGTGAGCAGGGGTTATTTTAGGAGTGTAGCCCCCTTACCCTGACTAGAAGCAAGGGCCCCTACTTGGTCAAAGGTACCTACCTCTGCCAACTAGAAACCCCCATTTCTAACACACCCCACATAAAACCACTATGTCACATAGCTACAATCCATATAAATACACTCCACGCCATGCCACATAATTCACATCAGCATCATTTCACTCACAACGCCACAGTTCCACGCCACACAATTCAGCTTCACACATTTCCATTCCACACCACATAATTTGACAACAAACGACATAATTCAAATCAACAACACAATTACACAACACATGCATCCAATCCACACCACAAAATTCCACATCATGCCACACAATTCATCAGCACAATACATAATTAAACTGCATTACATACCACAACACAAAATACCAATCCACATATTTACACTCTATTACACGCAATCCTACTCTACATAATTCCAGTACACTCAATACCACATAACTATCCACATAATTCCACTGCACACATGTCACGTAATTCCACTATACAAACCCACTCCACACCGCACTATTCTACGCCACACAATTCCACAACTAACAGTTTCAATCCAACCCACATAATTCAACTCCACACCACATACATTCACTCCATAAACATAAGTGAAAGGCATTGCCATTTACAATGCCAATAGCTCTAACTTTCACAAATGCGAGACCGATTGCATTGCAAATGCTTGTTTTTAACAGTCGCAAATTAGAGAGAACATGGATATTCCTGACTTTATTTTTGGCTCATGTGCTCCTAAATCAAAACATATGATTTATGCTGTTTATATGGAATGTGGAAAGGTTCACCGCAAGAAGCAGCAAAAAGAATTCGACAAATCGATAAAAAAAAATTGGAAAAAGCATTACAGGTAGTAGACAATGGCATGAATACGTTATCCAGACATGTATTCCCTAAATAAAATAATGTCATCTGCATTTGACCTCATTTAAAAGGAATTAAATATATTGCATCATGGTGAGGCTCAGTTAAGAGCTGTAATTCATTTGAGCTGGGAGTAAAAACACTGCATGCTGGAGGTGCTCCTTGCAACTTGTAAATGTTTCAGAATTTTTTCAACTATATAATTTAACTATTAGAAAGAGACTTATGGCAAAAAGAGTCAAGGTATAATTTAATAAAAATTGAGCAATTAGAGCAAATACCATTTTCGACGACAAACACGCCATCTATAACGTGACTTTTACATAGAATGATTTCACTCCCCATTACAACGTTCTATTTCTATGAGTGTCCAAAGTATAGGTCCTGTGGGTGGTATGAGAAAATCCATGATCAATTCCTACATCACAAGTGGAGACTCCCCTTTGAATACAGGTGTCTGAATGAAGACAAAGAAGTCTTTATAAGTGTGCACAGCTGCAAAAATCCCCTTTGACACTCGTGTCTTTGTTAATGGTTATCACTTCATGGCCTTTGTAATGGATCTATGCCAGAGTTAGCATGTTTTTTGTCAGGGACTCCTGCATGTAGTATTGAGACACAACACGCATTGTTAACGAATGGTGGTTCCTTGCTTTTAGCAAATTCTTCGTGTTGGGGGATGAGAGACGGATACCATATTTGTTAACTGTATCACAAGTACTTAAATGTTGTGGAATAACTCTCTCTCCCCCACCTAGCCACATATCCTTGAAGGTGTCCCTTGTCCTCGAATACAAACTCAAAACATACATTTTGTCAAGATCAGCAGATTAGTTACAGTTCTCTTACAAAGGGATGTAGTTCTTACTACAGAGGGGGAGCTTTTTGATTTACAGACTGCTGGCACCTCATCACAGATACAGACATCGCTCAGGATACAACATCCAACACACTTTTCTGACCTGGTGCACCAAATCTTTAATGCCTGTGTTACAACTGGAGTTGTGCATTTCTTTAAGAGCATCAGCTCTGGATTTGTGACTGCATTTAAAACTGTGGGCCATATGTACGACAAAGTGGCGGAGCGTGTCGTTAGCCTCCTGGGCTTAACGACACGCTCCGCCACTTCGGAAACGCAAGGCTGCACCATATTTACAAGGATGTGGTGCAGCCTTGCGTTTCCCCCTGCGATAGCGCTAAGTTTCACAACTTAGCGCCAACGCAGGCACCCTTGCACCAGAGTGCAAGGGTGTCTGTGTGCAGGGGAGGATTGGTTATGTGTAGGAAGGTGTCCCTTCCTGCATATAACCAATCCTAAAATGCCATATTGTAACTTTCATGTGTGCTTCTTCATGCAGCACATATGAAAGTTACAAAATGGAATTTTAAAAGGTTTGTTTATGTACAGGAAGGGACACCTTCCTGTACATAAACAAACCATGGCATTTGCTTCTTCCATGTGTGCTGCATAAGGCAGCACACATGGAAAAAGCAAAACGAGGAGAAATAATGCATTTCTCCTCGTTTGCACACCTTAAGACCAGGGTTTTCCTGGTCTTAATTTTAAGCGCTGCCTCCTATGTACGCCACCCTTGTACATAGGGGGCAGCGTCAAATACAATGGGTGTTGCGGTGGAACACCCACCGCAACACCCACTGCACCCCCCTTTCACGCTAAACATAGCGTGAAAGGGTGCCTTATGTACAAGGCAGCGTTAAGCCACGTTAAGTGGCTTAACGCTGCCCTGTACATAAGGCAAGGCCCCTATTGCCAAGGGAACATCACAAAAAGTGATGTTCCCGTGGCGATAGGGGCTTGTACGTATGCCCCTGTGTTGGGAATAGTGCCCTCAAATTTTCATTCATCATTCTCAATTCTCAAGTATTTTCAGATGGTTTCCACTAATACTGCTGGCCATTTGCTGTGGAATCATCAACATGGAAGCCATGTTGGAATTTGAAATGGACACAATATACCCTTGCGAACAGATGTGCCACTTTACTGAAATAAGTGAGGATTGGATGTTGTCCCTTACCAAACTGGGCTGTAGTGATGCAAAAACTGTTCCTTTGAAAAATGTCTGGAACTGCATCCAGAAAATCCGTTAATGGATTGCGTGGATATAAAGCGTCATGTGCAGCTGGCTCATTGGAGGTCTTGCTGAACAAACAACCTGATGATTATACAGAATGCCCACTATGGTGGCCCGCCGTCACCTTTTGAGTCATTCCTGGACTGTTGTCTTGAACAAGACTGCCATGGTGATAGCCCTGCAGCCATCTGCGGTGTGCCCTGAACGCATGATGAGCCATGTTCAGGAAATCCTAACAAGCCACAGGAGCCACTTGCTGAGTCAACAACTGAATATGCGGAAGAGGCTGGGCAGCCACAAGTAGCAGGTCATGTGCCATCTGAGCATTGTTGTACAGCATGTGAGTTCCCACCACACGGCAACCCTGATCTGACAGCTCCTGATGATGAGGAACTTTAAACAACAATGTCACAATGTTACAGCCACCAAAGATAAAGGAACTGTTTTTGGTGTCCTGAAGTCCACATACATGGAGATTCCGTTGGAACATTATGGGGGATATTCTAAACAAAAGGCAAAAACTATCGCTAACCTCAGTTAGCGTGTGTTTTCTATTGCCGTGTTAGCAGCGTATTCACAACACGCCACTAACAGGCGATAGTTTCCCCTACCGGGTCAAATGTCCAGCGATAAGATTAGCGTCACGGCGATAAAACTTGTCACGCTAACGTGAAAAACGTGGCGATGGGCCAATTTGCGGCCAGGAACGGCACGCTAATTAGCGTCAGTGCACCTTTATTCACGTTCGGCGGGAAAAACCGCTATAAAACGCCCGCTATGCAGCCCAAACACAAAAGAAGAAACTTTTGAAACGGACAATGGAGGAAGCTGGACCCAGCACAGAGGCCAACAACAACCCCACAAACACCCAGGAGGACCAGCCAGAGACCCAGTGGAAGGGCAAGGAGAAGAAGAAGACGCGGTTCAGTCAGCAGGAAAACCAGGTCCTGATTGCAGAGGTGACAGAACACCAACAACAACTTTTTGTCAGCTCCACTGTGTCATTGGCAACCAAAAATGCAATATGGCAGTCCATCGTGGCCAAGGTGAATGCTGTCGGAGAGGTGAGGAGGACAGTGGACGACTGCAAGAAGCGCTGGCATGATGCTAAGCGCAAGACCAAGCAGAAACTTGCAGCCAACCTGAAAACAGCAAAGCAGACTGGAGGTGGGAGTCCAGCGCCACAGGAGGAGCTGGATCTGTGGAGGAACAGGTGTCCCAAATCATCAGTGAGGAGACGGTGGTTGGAGTTCCGGGACAGGATATTGCTCAACACGAGCAGACACAACAGCAACAGGGTGAGTACCAACCAGGGACTGGGGGGACGGGGGAGATGGGCCCAATGGCACTCATGCAAAATTAAATATATCGCAGTGCACACCCACAATGACTGTGGATCATGTCCCGGATACCCTTGGCCCTGGTGGCCCTGGTGGCATAGACACATATCACCCTACTCAACCAATACATTGCAATACAAATATTAGTGGGCTCACAGACCTGGAAATGTGCACAGAAAAGTCAAACAAATATAGTCCAAGTATCATATCAGACCACAAAATAAGGGATACGTGAAAGAGCAAAGGCCCACATTGATTGGAGATGCGGCAGGGTGTCAAATTGGCCCCCTTGCCTCAACACCACACATATGCATGTGCCCGTATGTCAGAGTTGTGTGCAAGAATGTGCATGTGCATCAAGGGTGACACAACTGCACATACACAATATAGCACACAACGCAGACACACTTGCACAATGCTGCATGTCTTCTGACATTGGTGATGGCATGCCCACTCAAGCACATGATCAGTCACACACACAGTGCATCCTCATGTTTAGCATCAGAGAGATGCGGCCCTGAGCAGACAATTTGTATATGTGTGCTGTTGAGGCAAGGCGGCCATGTAGACATCCTGCCACATCTCCAGTAAATGTGTCCACCTGCTTGTCCATGAGATGCAGTCCTGTGTACACAGTGATGGCTCACAGTGGGAGTCCAGCGGGGCGGTGGTGCGGGGCGGTGGTGCGGGGTGGGGAGGGGCAGAATGGGGGTAGTGGAGTTGGACACACGATGGGCTGGAGTTAGGTAAGTGATTAAATAATTCCAACTATTTACCTTGCGCTTGCTGCATCGCAAACTTGGCGATGCAGCAAGTGCAAGGTAAATAGTTTAATTCATTTATTGACTTACCTAACTCCAGCCTGTCGTGTGTCCAATTCCACTACCCCCCCATTCTGCCCCTCCCCCGCCCAGCACCACCGCCCCGCACCACCCCCCGCAGGACTCCCACTGTGAGCCGTCACTTTGTGTACACCAAGTGAGAAACCATCTAGTGAGTCCGTATACCAGAAACACATGCAATGTCACAACAAAATGATCAAGCAGCCTACTGGCTCAAAGGTGCATAACCCACAATGCACACAAACAGCAGACTACACTCAAAAGGTGATGTAATACAATGAGCAGGGGGGCTATGCCTACAACACCACAGTGCGGGAACAATGCATATTAGGAATGTGTCAAACAAATCTGTACTGCATGACTTGTCTGTGTGCCAGACTCACAGAACTACAATGTCCCTGTAAAGAAGTAAGACACTCAAAGTATGACAACAAGCAAGGATAGCAAAGTTGCAACAAATAATGACAACTAGCCAAATGGCACACTCACCCCTTTGGTCGCTTTGCACGCCTCCACTCTCAAGTGTACACATCTGCCATACAGAAAACACCATTCCACATCAGTCCTGGTGTGAGTTGCCCATTACACCATTATGTGCATGTAAACCTATCTGTTTAGTAAGTCAACTGTGTCAGTGAACAAATATGCAGTCATGGTTGTTATCACCCACACTCAAAGCCATGCATTGAATATTTGTAACCAGGACAGCATGTATCATCCATGTGACCAACTGCATGGCACATACACAAACACACATCACCCTGCCATTTGCATCTGTTAGGAGGGTGGCGTTGACAATGCCTGAGCACCACAAATACGCATTAGGAAATCCACATCCATCAAATCTAGGCCCACTTACACACCACACGTGGGGTCAACATTGAGGGTAATGGGTGTTGACACTGTCTGTCCAGCCAGCAACAATAGAAACTCACGCAGCACCATACTCACAACGGGTAAGCCAACAGGAGGGCAGTAAGCAATGCATGCAAGACAAATCACAATAGACAAAGCTACCTGGATGCACATGTGTACAGCATAGTGCAGCACACATTGAAACAGCAAGTAGGCCTTAGTAGCCAATGCACCTAAAGGGGGCCCTCCTCACACATAACTAATCTCGCAACAAACACATGCACATGTGCAGTACACAGCAAAGGTGCGGGTCTGTGAGCCCCACTGACAAGGCAAGTGACAGTGCATGATGAACAGCATGCCTGCACCCCAAACATCTCAACATGGTGCAGGCCATGTCACTGAGGTGGCTGAGTGTGGACCACATCCTTAAAGGAGCAGGTCACACTCTGACACATCCTCGTGTACATACTAGCTCTGACCTAAACAAGACATCTGCTGACAAGCAATGCACAAGTGTCCCAACTCTGACCAAGACACATATATACCCCAGCTTGCAACATCTCAGCATTGTAAATGCACAGAAGTGAAGGCTCACTGCCTGAAAGGGATAAGGAGTAGTAAAACCAAAGCTGCATGGGTGAGTATCCCACAATGCAGCGCACACACATAGAAATCATAGCTCATCAACATTGACTACAATGTGGGACAAACTGCATCACTTTTACAACTGAACAGAGGACACAACTGGTGCCGCTTGTGTGTATAAACTGGCCAATCACATTTGTCATAGCTGTAAACTGTGAGACGACAATGTACAAGTACAAGCTCATATCCCTGATGTCGTAGAAAAAGTCAATATCCCTCAACAAATAGGCATCTCCTCCCAAACAGTCACAATGTACATTGTCATGCAGTCTGCTTGTAAACTCCTCCAATGCATGATCAAACATGAAATACACAGTTAAACTGCATCTCCCCTTTACATTGCAGAGGGAGAAACATCACCTCCTGAACAGCAGCCTTTCCCACTCTTCACTGATGAAGAGGAGGAATTAGCCACCATCAACACGGACACCCTCCAACAGCTGCTAGACTCCATCAGCACCCCATCTCCAGGAGCAGGGCAACCTAGCTGCATCGTGCAAACCCCACCCCTTGCACCAACCACACAGCAGCAAACACCTACCACCACGGCTGTCTCCCAGGACCTCCAGGACCCACACCTGGCATTCCAACGGCGCGTGTTAGAGGTCCAGCAGGAGATGGCTCATCAGGCGCGGGAGGGGTTTGACAGCCTGTCGGCCAAACTTGATTCCGTATGTGGGTGTCTGAGTTCCATCCGGGACCACCTACAAAACATCACAGACACCCACAGTCCGCTCAGTGCTCTCCAACACTCCATGGCTGACATCGCTGGAGTCCTGACTCAGAGACAGGAACACCTGTCCAGTCAGAGTGGCTCCAGCGATGGCAGCCAGGAGTTGGGCCGCATGCGGAGGATAATGGAGAACATGGAGCGGATGCAGGCGGAACAAATGGCTGTCACGGCTGCACACCAGCGAGATGTAGCTGGAATCTTCCATGCCCTGCAGATCATCATGACTGCATTGCTGCAGCAAGGTATGGCGCATATGAATGCTACTGCTGCTGCTTCTACATCCATATCTCTGCCCCCTGATATGTCAGTGCCTCACAGTGCTGCTGCCAATTCACCACCACCCACATGTGAGGCACATGACACATCCGAGGACGAAGATGTGGATGAATCTGCCTTACTGCAAAGAAGGAAGCTGTAGCATTCATCTATGCCAAATGGCCAGTTTCTACTTGGTTCTGGGCTCAGCATCATGCCCCGGAATATCACCTTCCACTGTCCCCCGACACACTCCATGACACTCACCTTGGACCTCGACATGGACTGCCATATTTTGTCTGGTTACCAATGACACAGCAATCAGACTGCTGACTGAACTCTTCCTCATCCTTTGGACTTGTCAACCACAATGGACTCTGTCAGGCCCTCCACTGGGCATCAATGTAATGTGGGGATTGCATGGCCAAGTACTGGTCCAGTCTCCAACTATGTCACCGGACATGTGAATAAATATTTTTAGCTCACACAGATGTCTGTTGTCCATGACCAATCCAGTATAGCAGTCAGTTAAAATGTAGAAGCATTGAATCCACCAAAAGGTACGCCCATGGAAATAATACAAATGTACATGTTTTACTGTAATCTAGATAGGCAGTGAGATGAGCGGGTATGTGTGAACCAGCTGTGCCCCCATTGCTCCAATACAACAATCTAGCAATATCCCAACTTAGCCACACATCCATGAAGGAAATAGGAATGTGTGTAAGAAAGTCAACGTGAGTTGCAGGCCACAAGTAGTGTCCCCCTTTACAATTGCAAAAAGAATATCTCCTGGCATATCTACTCACACTCTACAGGGTGGACGAAGCCTGTTGTGATGGTGCACATTGCATTTCACATCCCAAGATGGTGCACACCATATATACATTGATGAAGATACGTAAGGGCACATGTCTACCAGCCACAAATTGAACCACAATGTCTGCCTCAGTGAAGTAGAGTTGGCAATAGAGACTCACCCCAAAGTGTAAGGCATCAGTCAGCCCCTTCCTGTGGACGAACAATGCTTACTGACTTTGGAACCCTCACATGCTGTGACCACTGTGAGCGGCTAGGGCAATATGACAAGGGATGTGTGGTGCACTGCACTGAGCATATAGTCTGAAGCAGTGCCACCATTTCAAGGGTGGCATCACTATGAGCCAATGCCAAAATGTGACAGCTGGGAGAAGTGGCCATGACACTGGCACTACAGGGAGCAATGCAACATTTCACCTCTTGTGTGCAGCAGAACTGTGTGCATGCACAAAAACGTTAAAGGTGATGAAATCATGACTTTCAAACTTTAGTGATTCACAAAAGGCATTTAGGAGAAGTGAAGTCAGTACATCTAACTGTACTACTCCTAAATGCCAGTTGTGAATACCGGAAAACGTAAACTCATGACTTACTCTCAGATGACTTATGTGAATCAGGCCCACTGTTCTGCCATATGCAGTTCACAATGAACCCACAGAAAGACTACTACTTGCATGGCCCGGAGGTTCAGCCTCCATGCACAGGAACAAATAATTCAAATGAATCTGACACATTTGCACTTCGCAGCAAGTGTGCCAAGGTCTGTGCAATGTAGATTGACTCAGCACCAGGAGCATGTGAAATGCAGGGCTATGACGCAATCTGTGGTACCCGGCGCATACATCCATCTCCATGACGGATAACAGTAGCTACTACAACATCCTCTCAATGCCATGTCCCTAAGTTGTGTTGTAAATGGGCAACAATGTGCTGTCCAACTCCGTGAGTCACACTTAAGCTGTATAACTTCACAAACAACTGCCCCCAGACTAGGCCGTAAATCCTACTTACCACCCTGTTGTCCATGCAAGTTTACTGTGCTCACATCTAAGGTATCCTGACACAATCCATCCTGCTAAGTAACATGTCATGACCACACTTACACATTCAACGGAGTGTCCAGTGATGATATGAGATGCATACAAGGTGGAAAGCCACACTCCACCACATCACCCCTGACATAATTGCAAACAGAATTCAAAAATAGTAACCATTTATTATAGAATTACAAAAAATATCTTTCCTAAACTACCAATAATCATAACTGCTACTAATCTAAACTAAACTAACTAGAATAAAGTGCAAAAGTACCTGAACTAACTACCCTAACTAATCCTAAACACGCAACAACATATCTAATACATCAACCCACCTCCCACCCTTAAGGCACATCATGAGACAGGACAAAGACACCTAACTACAAACTAACTACACACTTGACCTACACAAAAATATATTTTTTTGTATTTAAAAAAAAAAAAAATTTAAACAACAAAGACATCAACCCCCCACCCAAAGGAAAAGGAAACTTATCCCCAAATACTATATAATAATTATCTAAAACTACCTTAAAATCTAACACTACCTATGCCTACACTAAAACTACACTCCCTAACACTTAAAATACTTACCTAACACTACCTAAAATACTAGATTAAACATTGGGGAAAGGGAGAAGAGGGGGATGGGGCTCTACATGGGCAGGCATCATGGTAGTCCCAGGGCTTTCTTCATGTCCTCCATGAGCCTGGTCTGCTCGGACATCCCTCCTAATCTCTGCCAGCATCACATTGTTGTCCATCAGAGTCCTCCTGTCCCGCAAAGTGAAAGTCACAACCTGATCAGCAGGTGCAGGTGGCATTGTCCCCTGTGTGTGTGAGGTTGTAGGGGGATGGGACACTGCCTGTCCACGCTGGGACCTACCACTGATGCCAGAGGGTCCTGGGATGGCCTCTGTGCCACTGCTTCTCCCACGTGTTGCTACCTCGGGCACCGACTTCCAAGTGCCAGCCTCCCGGTCTTCCTGGTACCTCCGTTCCATGTTGCGGCACCCTTTTTTGACCTTCCTTATGTGGAGGTACCGGTCCTTCCACACCTGGAAGGCGTGGGACTCCTCTGGCATCATGTTGTCTGTAAAATATGAGCAATGGGAAATTGTGAGTCCCTTGGACTATGTCAATATTCTCCATTCAAATCTGGCATACAAGATCACATAAAAATGGGAGTCTACACTCTGGCGTAACTATGTGTGTTCAGAGAGTGACCTGCACAAAAAAATGTTAAATCCAGGATCAGTGACTGGGGAGACAGACATGCCAGTGCATGGCACGGGACATGTACTGTCCCAACCAAATGAGACTGTCAGTGTCAAATGATGGTGCTGTGACATACCCCGACTGAGGGTGACATGTACAAGGAATCGGAGGAGGGAGGCATTATCCCTCCGTGTGTAGCGCCACCCTCATCCTCTCCTGCAACACAGTGCAGCATCATATGTACAATGCTCTTATGCAGCCCTGCGTGTTCCCCAGCGACTGTGTGCAGTGCATCAAGTCTGCGCAAACACAGGCACTCTTGTACAAGAGTGCAAGGGTGTCTGTGTGCAGGGGGGGCTTGTTAATGTGTAGGAAGGTTACCCTACCGGCACAGGAGCAATACTGGGACAGCCCTACTCACACTGTCATCTGTGCTGCATCATGTAGCACACATGGAGACACGTCAGGTGGCTGAACACTGACTTGTACATGAGGCACTGGGCCTCTCTCCACCACTACTTCACAATAGGTGACGCGTTGCTGCCCAGAGGGGGAAACATCGTTTCATATGAATTGTCAATCATGCATGTCTTGGATCCACTATTGTCACTCTGTAGTAAATTTCACTACGCAGTGCTTCACAACGCAAACTGTTACAAGGCATTCCCCATTGTAACGTCAACCTGGAGTCATAATGGTTATTGTGGTATAATGGGCAATGCATTCTCACAGATAGCGTTGTAGAGGCCTGCATTGTAAAATATATGGCACGGCAATAAATGCAGGACTGAAGCATGCGTGGGAAATGCATGCGGAGTAATGTCACCAAATTGTACAGAGGGGCTCATTCACCTGAGCCTGAGTCGACCAGGGAATTACCCCAAGGAGGAAGCATGACAACACCATTGCAGTGGCCAAACATGCCTATGTGATTCTTTGGGCCATCTTTGCTAGGTGTTTGGGGAACGTGCTTGGCTAAGAACTACCCACTGCTACTTTTGTGAAGCTGGTTTGCAGCATACCTGCGAAAGTACTTTGCCGACCTGTGTCTGAGCACGCACGGCCTGAAAACCACAGCCTCCTTGTGCATGATCGGGCACACTTGCACAGTCATCTCAGTCAAGGATGAACATGCATTCCATGTCTGCTGATACTCATCAGCTACACCACTTACATGTCTCCTATCCTATCAGTGCGCTCTGTCATCCACATGCATGTGCTGTAGCGGCAGAACCCATAGACCTAATTTACATGTGTATCACTGACTGGGGATGTGCAAAGTTACAACTGGAAGAAAAATGCACAGCTCAACCTTAACCTACGGATTCATACACACTTATGACTTCAACAAGACATCATCACACTGTAGGCAAGGTACATGTGATAAACACCCTTACTGCATACTACGCCCTCGCTTGTTTTAGCCAGCCATTCATGACAACGCACTATGCCAATATATGATGTCCGTACTCACTAGTGGCGTGTGGGTCCTGGAATTTGTCGATGTCCCCTTGCGTGATGAGAGGTCGTCCAGCTGTGAGACATAAAACCCAATATGTGTTGGCATCAGACGTGAAATTACACGTGTCATATTCATCATACATATCATCACCATTACAGACAATGCTCGTAACTGTATTGTTGCTTATCATGTTTGCTAAATGATTGGGTCTACTTTGCCTGCCATTTACACAAGACCTGTGAATGCTGATTCGGGCCAGACAAGAAGACAATGCTAGCAAACTTGAGCATTCTAGTTGTGTGACACATTCACAAGACCCCATTTCTACATGCAACATGATGTTATACATGCTCTGTGTACGATTGCATTGCTGCCGATCGCACAAGGCTGTTTCACAGGTGTTGGTGCTGTATGACACTCTGGGGATGTCCTATTACCTATGAGCTATTGTACATGTTTCAAAGATTGTCACACGGAGCCTATGTACAACGTAAGCGTAGCAAACGTACAAATATTAATGTGCACAGCATTTGTACACTTCCTTTTGTGCAGCACGCAGGTCCCAGAAACAAGGCCTTGGATTGTTCATGTACAGTCACCCTTCCTGTGCACAGACAATCTTTGGCCTGCACTCAGTATTGCACAATGGTGCCAGCCTTGGCACTACAGTGCTAAGTGTTGCGCCAGGGCAGTGGATAACACCAACCTGTACCCTATGCTTGTCAATATGATGCAGTGTTGTGTTTCTGATGTGCCAATGTTAGGCGTGAACACATGACGTCTCCCGCCTCACTCTGCCACATTTTTGCACTTGGACACCAGTGTGTCACACACGTAAATTCTGGCTTTACATTACAGTGTTCATAATTAAATTTGGAGTTTAAACTTACCACACTGTAGGCCAACGATGACTCCCAGGTGGTCCAGCAGGTCACCCTCATTGGCCAGGCAATCCTGCCAGCGGTGCGTCCATTGGCGCACAGTCCGGTCCACTCCAAAGACACGCAGCATCTGCACCTGCATAGGTCCCAACTGACCTTCCGCACCTTGACGTCATATCCTGAGAGGATACGGCCTCCCATCTCCACCATCCGGGGCAGGTAAAACTTTATCAGCCAGAAGAAGCCCCCCAATGCCCCCTCGGACATCCTGCCCTCCCTGCCCACACCCACCATCTCCCTGCACACACCTAAACCCACTGCCCCAAATCAAAACCCAATATGACAGACCCAACAACTACTAAGTAAGTTAACTACCCCAAGACAAACACCCGACAAGATTGAGGACAAGAGACAATAAAACACGTAAAAACAAGTACAGCACACTTCACAGGGACACTATCGACAGGACACAGGACACAGCAACACTCTCCAAAACACCAATCTGCAGCACACACCACCAAACACCTCCAGCACTCTCCACAATCACCAGCAATGTGCTCAAAAGAGAAAGTGAAAGTGCACAGCACTCCTCCAGTAAACAGGAAGCATGCAGACATCACTTCCTGTGTGTTTGCGGCCCGTTTTTGACATAGCGATGAAAATCTGCACGCAAAAAGGCTTTGGGGTAACATTTCGTATAGTTCAATCTGTTTAGCGATGTATTTTCCATCGCTAGTATGAAAAATACATAGCTTTTTCGGAAATGCGGGCAGTTTTGCACGCTAAGTGCAAGTTCTTACACAGATGAACAGTATTAGATGAAATTTCATTTCTTGTCCCAAAGAACACTATGAAAAGCTTGATTTGACCCCAAATGACACCCTAAATTTCATATGTGACCCCAAATGACATCCTTAATTTCATAATTGACTACAATTGACACCCTAAATTTCATATGTGACCCCAAATGACACCCTTAATTTCATAATTGACCACAAATGACACACTAAATTTCATATGTGACCCCAAATGACACTCTTAATTTCATAATTGACCACAAATGACACCCTAAATTTCACGTGACCCCAAATGACACCCTTAATTTCATAATTGACCACAAATGACACCCTAAATTTTATATGTGACACCAAATGACATCCTTAATTTCATAATTGACCACAAATGACACCCTTAATTTCATATTTGTCCCAAAATGACACCCTGATATTCATAGTTTACCACTATTGGCACCCTATGTGTGAATTTCATCCACATATGACACGCTGAACAGTAGAATTTCGTACCAGATTTGACACCCTAACATGTCTAGTTTAGAACAAATGTCACCCTAAACAGCATCTCTGTTCAGAGGTGACATATCCACCATCAGTTTATAATTGTGATATTGTTACCACTTAATGTTACACTTACACTTGTCAGAGTGATGTACTTATGCGGAGGAGAAACATGCACATGTGTGTAGTGTTTTTTGTTTACAAATACTGTGCTTGGGGTCATTTTGAACTGATATATGATTGCTAAGGACAGTCACGATGTGACGTGCTCAGGTGATAAAATTGTTTATGATTCTGTTCCTTCTGGCTGTTCCTGCTGCAGAAGCTGTGGGGTGTGCTCCACCTGCCTCATCTTCCTCACCATCCTGAGCATCGTCCGGGGCATCTGGCAGTTGGATTCATGGGGCATTGGTGCGTACACATATATTGTGCAACACACAACATGCTATGTTAATCTTGCACACTATTTCTGGGCTGTACAACAGTCTTCTACCTGTGATGTCAAGGCACCGGAAACGTGACTTTAGCACGCCAAATGTGCGCTCCACAATGTCCCTGGTGCGTCCATGAGCCAAATTATACTGCCTCTGGGCCTGGGTGTTGGTGGCTCAGAGGGGTGTCATCATCCATGGGGTGAGTGCATATCCTTGATCACCTGTAACATGTAATGGAGAGATTTGTCCATAAGTAGTTATGCATGCTGGGTGGGCAGTGTTAATAGTTTTTGGGTGTGTGATTGGTGCTACTTTGGGATTAATGTTTGCCATGTGTAGCTTCTGACAAACTGACCAGCATCAATGCCAATTACATTGCCTCGCAGCTGCTCGTCCCTCCTCCGAGCCTATGTACTTGTGTGCGCTGCGCGGTTGCATCACTAGCACTCCAACAGCGCACCAATGTCAGGCCTGTCTGCACATGTCCGCAAGCCTGACACCTACACCAGCAGGATCCCTGGCTCTCCTAACATCTAGCGCTGGCACTCATCCGCACTCCTCGCAGTCAACGCCAGGAGAACGTTTAGATGCCAATGGGCCACACCAGACATGGCTCACGTTCTGCTCAGCTGCTGCCGCTGTCACTAGACCTTCCCCACCGCCCAACACCTGCAGTCTCCGATCCAGACCGGCCACAAAGCAACAGTCAGCGGCATCCTCACCTGCAGGGCCCACAGAGGGCGGGAACGCTTCGCAATCACCATCAACATCATCACACGCCACGTCATCTACTCCATGGACTACGTACTCATCCATGAGCGGAGCCTCCTCCTCACATACCACAAAAAATCAAAATCCATTACCCTCTGGCAGATGCTTGCTAACATCGAACTGACCCAACTCTTCTCAACACTGAGCCACAAGGCAGGGCACACCTTTGACCCCATCTTCACATGTAGAAACTGCGTCCACTTCATCAACACCACTCAACGCCCATGGTGTGACTAGCACAGCGTACACTTCCTCGTCGTGAAACCCCATGACACCCAAACCCACAGCCGTCGCCACACAGAGGTACTGGAGCAGAGTCACCGGGGATCTGGTACACTCCACCATCAACAGCAACACACACACCGCTGCACGCAACGCCAACAGCACTGGCCAGAATTTCCACACATGTATCTCCAACTGCACATACACACTTGCCCCAATATGCAACTCCAACATATAGCGTGCAAGGAATGCCACCTCGGTCACCAACAACATCCAAGATGACAGATGCATCTGCAGATGCCTGGAGTAGGACTGGAGCTACAGGAAGTGAACCATTGGACATCACCACCTACAAAGACACCTAGCCCATACTCTCCCTCAACAAGGCGCCAACACACACCAGACAGGGGTTCCAGGGAGGATTGCAGCAAGTTGCAACATGGATGTTCAACAGCTGGGGGGTGCTCCTCAAAGAGGAGGCATTAGTCCTCATCCTCGTGATCACCCCATCAGCATGTGGCAACACCTGGTGGGCCACCGCCTCAGACAGACCCCCCCCACAACAACTCTTGGTACCTATGCATCGTACTCGACTCCTCCCTCTCCATGTACAAACAGGTCTACGCAGTGGCCTGCAGCTGCTTCGACAGCCTCTGCATCCTCCATGCTACCTTCACATGGTTCCCACCCCCCGTCAGGCAGGACAGTCATCAACGCTGTCATTGCCATCAGACTGGACAACGGAAATGCACTATATGCCCACATGGACATGTCTGTGCTCTGCACACTCAAGACTGTCCAGCACACCACCACCACACTCGGCCTTGTGTATATTCTTTCTTTGTAGGTCGAGTACCTCCATCACAAATACTTGGTTCCCACCTCTCCCCACATTTGCAATTGTGTGGCAGAGGGGCTATGCCTTTGGGGATGATTTGTCTACATGGCTGGCCCCAGTTACCACAGTTACTTGTGTTGTGGTGTCTGGTAGGTGGGCATGTTGATTGGCATGTTGTATGTGAGTTTGGAACGTGTGCATTCTCACAGTTGTGAGTTCCAGGATTGTGGATTTGAGGTGTGTGGTGTGTTCAGTTACTACTTACCAACGAGCAGTGCATTTCCATATGTGCCATCCTGAAAGCGCTGGTTGATGATGGACTGGCGGAAGATGTAGGAATCATGCACACTGCCTGGGAACTTGGCTACGACATTGGTGAACAGGCCCCGGTGGTCCACTATTGCCTGCACATTGATGGAATGTGTGTGCAGTGTCGGCAGGAGGCACAAGTAGGACATGTGTGCAGTCAATTGCCCCCAACACATGCGAGAAGCCAGCTATGGCGTAGAACCCTTGCTTGGTCTCCAGCTGTTCCTGCGCAGTGTTGGGGAAGTGAAGGTGCTGGGGTATCAGGCTGATGATGGCATCCAAGACAGTTGTGAGGAACTTTGATAGGGCTGGCTGTGAGACTCCTCCGACTCGGGCAGTTGTTGGTTGGAAGGTACCAGAGGCCAACAGGTGCAGCACAGCCAGCAGCTTTATTTGCGGAGGGATGTTGGTTATCCGCTGTGTTGGTGCCGCCAGCCTGTGGGCTATCTCGGTCAGAATGCGGAGGATGGATGTCCTTTTGAGCCTGTAGTGGGCAATGACATCCTCAGGCATTAGGTCTGTGAGGCTGAGGCGTTGGCAATGGACCCGCTGTCTTATTCGGCGCAGCCTCGGTGGTGGGCCTGGGGAGGTGGCAGTGGCGGTCGTTGTTGTGGCCTTCCTGGTGCTCCAAGCTGCATGATTAGTACCTCCATGGCATCAGTGGGTCTTCAGATGAGGCTCTGGGCTATTCTCCATTATATACTGCTATTTATCACAATTTTTAAGACCTCCTTTTTTCTGGTCTTAAGTTCCAGCAGCTAACGGGCCTTAGCGTGTGTTTTTTTATCGCATCGCCGGTCCGGCCGATTGTTGAGAATATCGCGAAGTGGGTTTAGTGTGCGTTTTAACACGGAAACGCCTACATTGCATATGATTAGCGTTAGTTGTCGCTAACATCGTTGGCGATGTTATTAGCTGCCGCTATCGCCAGAAAGCTGTCGCTAACGGCTGTTAGCGACATCTTGTGATTACGGCGATAAAAATATCGCCGCTTCAGCGGCAGAAAAGTGCCGCTAACACTGCGATATCGCCTTGAGAATATCCCCCTATGTTTTATGTTCTCTTCCTTCATTTTCTGCTTTGGTCTTATTTTTGATTTATTTTTAAGCCAATTTTATTTTTTATTTTCTCATTAAAATATCATGCCTAGTTGGCTTAGAATGACAGCATTTATTTTTTATCGTGATCACTTTTATTACAAATGTTTTTTTTTAGTGCAATAGCTTGAAACAAGTGATCATGTTTCTTCGATACAAATGCTATGCAATTATAGTTTGAGATGCACATGAGAGGCTGTTAGGTTATCAAGAGGATGTGGCTTAACGACTAGAGCAGCCGGCTTTGAAGTCTGGCGAGAGGCACAAATATCCTGTAATCCGGGCAAATTACTTAATCTCCCCATGCTTAAAAATGAATGTGTCCATCTATAATGCAACTGGTGCTCATGTAAAGCTCTCTGATACCTTCGGGTCGAGTTCGCGCTATATAAACTCCACAAAAAAACAAAAAAAAATGTAAAGCGCTCTGATACATTCCGGTGAAGTTCGGGCTATATAAAACTGTAAAATAAAAATACATTTAAAAGATATGTATCTAAAGCCATGCATAGTTTTATGCTTTAATGTATGCATTTTTATTTGTTTTTATATTGTATGATAGTTTTTATATCGAATGTGATTTTCATCTAATTATTGACTGCATTGCTTTTACTGCATGCTACATGTATGACATCACCACAGATGTACAAGGAGGGAGCGATATAGATCTCTGAACAAGACTGTACTTAGTGTTAGCCTGACTTTAGGTATTCCCCTGTCAGCGGTAAATGACATATTTACACGTTTTCATGACGAATGAATAACATGATCTTCTATAGGGCACGGCTACTCCTAAGAGTGTCCCGTCGCTTTTAGGTACCCAAAAGGAACAAGGCAGGGAACCTCCAACCCTCAATCACCACTGAAGTCTAAATAGGAAGGTTTTCAGTGCTTTTTTGAATTTCAGCTTTAATAACAATGTTTTCTTGTTATCAGTAGCATATGAGACATGAGTCTCATATGCTACTGGGCAAGATGCTCTATAATATATATATATGTCAGTGTCATCTGGTACATATGCGAGATATAACATTGATGTATGCACAGAGGTGACACATCTAAAGAATACTGGTTCTGGCTGGATTCTTCCTCTAGGTTTCTGTCCTGCTTGTCTTCACAAGCAGTTAGATTACATGGTGGTCAGTTCCTTATATAAACACTTCACCCCCAAGCTGTGGGGAGAGAAACCAGATTCCACATCACCGGCTGCTGCCCTTCCTGGACCTATGTTGGACATATGGAGCTGCAACTGAGTTTACCTGACCCCCATTAACAAAAGGATCCCTCCTGCTTGCCTTGCGGGCCGAAAGTCTGACAACACATAGGTCCTCCGTGTGGTAGGTACGCAGAGCAACATTTGTAACACTCCCCTCAAAGGCAATGTTAGCTCATTTACACGCTCAGAGTAGTGCGCGATAAGAGTGGGTGTAGTAATTAGAGAACTCGGTCATAACTCATGTAGTGGAAGAGGTGTGGCGCAGCAGGCAGGGTGACTGACTCCGACCCCGGGGTTAATGGTTCGATCCCCGGTTCCGGCGGCAGGTTAACCCACCACCATGTGACTCTGGGCAATGGCTCGCTTGATTTTCTGGACAGCACCTTGACACCCTCGGGTAGTTGTGCGCTTTACAAAATACTGGATTTCATTTCTAATTTGCAAATACTGCAATAAACGTGTATAAACATATATGATGTCATTATTTCTACAGGTGCTTGAGTGATGCAATCTAAATATGAAAGGTGTGCTTTCCAAAAACCACTGCGTCCCAGGGAGAGGGACTCTTTGGTTTACCAGAGTGCTCATCTTGACATGGGGCAGTAAACCAGAGTCACCTTCCTCATACAAAGAGCATTGAACTCAGTCCTTATGTTATTGGGTCAGGGGGTAAATGAAGGTATAACCGTAAGATACGTAACATAAGCAAAATTCACAACTACAATCCAAACAATAAACTAATCAGCAATCAACTTAAAATCAAAATAATTATATAAAAATGGTTTCTAGGATCATTCCTTTTCTACTCCACAACCACTAACAATGTTTCAGGAGTCTGACTGATGGAAATATGGTCTCTCTACTACCATCTATCCAATTAAGAAAGACAAAAAAACAGCTCCTTTAATTTTTGCCTAGTGCAGACCATGCAAAACTGCTAAGTTTGTCAGTGGAAGACATACTAAAGGTCTTTAGGGTCAAGTTTTTACCTGCATTTACGCATGGTCAGTTTGTCTTTCCAGGCAGTGTGGCACCCACTCTCGATCTCCAATGTAAATTATTTAGAAGAATATTTCATCTCCCTCATTGCACAGATAAGGTTAGAGTTGGGGCTACCATAACAGGGCCTTTTATATACAGCTGCCAATATTAAATATTGCTGTTAAGTCTGACATGGGAAAGAGAGTGCACTTAAAGCAGTACTCACCTCCATTTTACAAAAACTTAATAAATTGCCCAGGTCCAAAACTATATTAAGTAGCACAGTGACATTTTTGCAAGAGGCTTTGAAGAAACTTGTTCAACACAACATAAACATTTGTTTATTAATACTACGAGTGAGCAGAAATGCTGAAACTTTTTTTAATTGTCGGTTTTTAATGTTTGTTAACAGTCTTGCTATGGTTTTAATTAATGTATGCAATAAAGCATTTATTCATTTGCTCAGCGTGTGTCACAAATTGCATGGTGGTGGCTGTAGAAACAATGGATCTGTTAACAGGAGAAAATGCCACCCCGGACATTTTGGTGTTTGTTGACATGTTTACGAGATGACCTGAAGTCGCATGCATCAACGACATTAGTTCAAAGAATGTGATTACATTTTGGATGAGCTTTTCAAAAGAGACAGTTTTCCCACAACCATTTACAGCGACAGAAGTTTCCAGTTAACATCCAAAAAGTTGGGAGAATACTTTA
Source organism: Calotriton arnoldi (assembly GCA_963921515.1). Taxonomy (NCBI): domain Eukaryota; kingdom Metazoa; phylum Chordata; class Amphibia; order Caudata; family Salamandridae; genus Calotriton; species Calotriton arnoldi. The sequence continues at coordinate 1,491,991 of CAWUFW010002939.1, read as the reverse complement.
TAGAGAGAGGTATTTCCCACAGGAAGTTGCTTTATATCATCATGAGTCAATTGGAATGATAGGATGATTTAAAAAGTTCTTTAAGTCCATTAAGGAAAGCATTCAGTTAGCAAGTGTAATTGAAAGAATTACAAAATAGAGGTAGTACAAGGTAGAATTCTACTCTACTGCATGATACCATATATTAGAAAAGGAAAAGACCCATTTGAATTACTTAATCGGGGAACATCTAATACCAATGTGTGATCACAGAAGATGAGGCGGAATAGCTCAGAAGGTGAACATGGATGTGTGTATTGGTATTTATAAAGTGCTGACCTAGCTAGGAAGCAGTGGAGATCTGCACATTACATGGGGGTTTAGGAGACAATCTACAAGGTCAGGTACATCAAATGGGGATTACACAAATAAACTTCATACAATACATTTCACCTTTATTTTAGACGTAGAGAGATTAGGCAGTTTGCCCTGACTCACATCATGTTAAGTCAAGCTCCAAGATGCCAAAGTCAGCAGCATTGTGTGAATGAGTGACTAGCAGGTGAAAGAGTGGGACAGACAAAGGACAGACAAAAAAATGTAAACACAAATTTGATAGGAGGAAGGCAGTAGTTATACTGCGGTTAAAGTGAACAATATGGTGATGACGAAAATTCTAGTGGGAGGAAAGGAGATGTCTTAATTCTTTAAACCTAAGGACTAGTCACTACATTATTCAACAATTTGCTGAAAACCCATGATCGTGGTATCTGGAGCCAAATATCTCATTGTTTGGAAAACAACAAAAGATCAGAAGTGAACAATGGGACACGCGTGGTAGGTCACAGACAGATTGAACATAGCTGTGAAGAGTAGAGAATGGAGCACAAATCAGGGAGTGAGAAGACAGTTGTGCAGAAAATGCATATCTTAGAGACTATGCATTGAAGCAACATTGGGGGATATTCACAAGAACGTGTGCTTAACATCTCAAAAAAATGTTAACGCAACTTTACACATCGCAGCCCATCGCGGGAAAATAACCCCGTGTTAACGTGGAATTCACAACACAGCGGTACCATGCGATAGTCCTCTGAAAACACGGCCAATGTCCGCGATACAACAACCGCGACCGTGATAAAAACACAAACCTCAACGCGCAAAAACATGCGATGGGCCAAAGCACGATTAGGAAATCAGCGATAAGCAGCGCCAGGCCTGCAATACACACATGGCAGGCGGGAAAAACCACTATAAGAGTAGAAAAAACACACAAACACAAAATGACCAACACCCAAGCACCATGGAGGCAGCCGGAGCAGGCGCAGAGGACGGGCACAACCCCACAAGCACCCCAGACGACCAGCCTGGGACCTTGGGGACAGGGAAGGGCAAGGACAAGAAGAAGAGGAAGAGGAAGACGAAGTTCAGTCCGCAGGAGAATAGGATCCTGGTCACGGAGGTGATGGAACACCATCAACAACTGTTCGTCACCTCCAACGTGTCATTGGGCACCAAAAATGGAATATGGCGGGACATCGTGGACAAGGTGAATGCCGTCAGAGAGCACAAGAGGTCAATGGACGAGGTCAAGAGGCGATGGATTGACATCAAGCGCAAGACCAAGGAGAAACTCGCAGCCAACCAGAAGGCAGCAATGCAGACTGGAGGTGGGAGCCCAGCGCCACAGCTGGAGCTGGATGACATGGACGAGCTGGTGTCGACAGTCATCAGTGTGGAGACTGTGGCAGGAGTCGGGGGACCGGACACTGCTCGACAGGACACAACACAACCGCAACAGGGTGAGTGACCACCACGTGGGGTTCGACCTCATGGCTACCAAACTGGACGCCATCCATGGGTGTCTAGGTCCCATCAGGGACCAGCTCCAGTCCCTAACGGACACCCACGGCCCGCTCCATGGTCTCCAACGAGCCCTGACTGACATTGTTGGAGTCATGACTCGGAGACAAGAACACCTGTCCGCTCAGAGTGGCTCCAGCGATCCCAGCCGTGAGCTGGCACACTTGCGGAGGCTCATGGAGGACATGGTGCGGATGGAGGCGGAAAGGATGGCAGCCACCGCTGCACATCAGCGAAATGTAGCTGGGATATACCATGCCCTGCAGATCCTCATCATGGCATTGCTGCCACAAGGCGTGGCGCAGATGAATGCTGCTGCCCCCACACCATCCACATCTCTGCCCCCTGGTGTGTCAGTGCCTCCCAGTCCGGCAGGCGTATCCACTCCGGCACCTGATGTGTCACTGCCACACAGTGCGGCAGACAATCCTCCTCCGGCACCTGATGTGTCAGTGGCACACAGTGCCGCAGCGGGTACTGCAACACCCACAGGTGGGGCAGAGCACACATCCGAGGACGAGGACGTGGATGGGATAGAATTCAGAAGGAGGCACTAGCATTCATTTCTGGCCTGTTTCTGCTTGGTGCCGCACATGGCCCCATGACCTTCCACTGACCCCCGATACACTCCGCTGCACTCACCTTGGACCGCGACATGGACTGCCATATCCTGTTTGATGACCAATGACACAGCGACCAGACTGCGGACTGTACCCTTCCTCTTTCGCACTACTTGTCATCCCCGGATGGACTCTGGCTGGCCCTCCACGGGCCCATATTGTGTAGTGTGCTTGGCATGGCCCTGTACCGCTCCAGCTGCAAAACTCCACTGGATGTACAATAAACATCCAGAAACGCACTGCTGTGTCATGTCTTTCATCATTCATGTATGAATGTAGGGACAGTGATTTCCCTTACATCAATGATGCTCATCTAGTGGGATGCCAGTCACAGTGTGCTACATTGCCTATTGTGTTCCGGTTGCCGTGGACACTACAACAGGGACACACGCATTAGTCACTTCCTTGTCCGGACATGGACTGAACCACGCCCAGAGCCTCCGAGTCATTGTTGCAAGCCCTGCGCTGGTCCGGCGTACGCCAGGCCAGACCACTCTGCTTACGCTCCGAGGGGGGGCCCACATAGCTACATGTCGCAGGCGTACACGCTGGTGGTATGCAGGTCACTGGTCTAGTTGTCAGCATGTCATGGCCACTCCCTGAGGGCAGGTCTGTACACACACCACACCCATCCGGCACAGGCGTCACAGGCCATGTGACCCCGCCAATATAAGGGGCCGACAATGTCACATTCCCCACTGCCGGTGGTGACTAGATGACGAATGCTCCATGGTTCTCAATCATAAAGGGCCCATGAGTTGTGGCGCACAGGGTTGGTCGCACCCGAGGCCTTCCGCCCGTCACGGGCCTACCACCACGTGGCGCTGACTGGGGTTGCACAGGGTTAGTGCCACCCGAGGCCTTGCGCCCGTCACGGGCCTACCACCACGTGGCGCTGACTGGGGTTGCACAGGGTTAGTGGCACCGAAATAGCTGAGCGGGTGTGCAGCCTGCGATGATGACGTGTGCACTGATGTGGTCTCTGCCATTGATGCCTCAGGACTCAGCGTCATGTGTGGGACCTGCTGGGCCACGGGGCGGGTCCGCATGATGTGGACCATGCCATGGTGGCGGGACCGGGGCCTGGAGCTTGCACGGGCACGTGGTGTGCCCACTGGTGGACACACCATTGGCGGCAGGTGAGCAATGGGCCCGGGGTGCGCAAGTGCGGACAGCCAGCGCTGGCCGGCGGGAGGGGTAGGGTGCGGCTGCATGCGTGCTGCAGGGACGGACAGGCGTTGTTGCCGTGTGCTGTGTGATGGACTCTGCCATGATTGACTCTGGCCTCGATTACAGATTGCAGACCTGGTGGCTTGCAGTGTATCCCGGCACGTGGTTGGAGACACACCAGCGGCAGCAGGTGAACAGTGGGGCCTGGGTGCGCAGGGGCGGCGGTGTCTCTCTCTCTCTCCCTTCCTTCCTTCCCTCTCTCTCTCACTCTCTCTCCTTTCCTTCTCTCTCTCTCACTCTCTCTCCTTTCCTTCCCTCTCTCTCACTCTCTCTCCTTTCCTTCCCTCTCTCTCACTCTCTCTCCTTTCCTTCCCTCTCTCACTCTCTCTCCTTTCCTTCCTTCCTTCCTTCCTTCCCTCTCTCTCACTCTCTCTCCTTTCCTTCCCTCTCTCACTCTCTCTCCTTTCCTTCCCTCTCTCACTATCTCTCCTTTCCTTCCCTCTCTCTCTCTCACTCTCTCTCCTTTCCTTCCCTCTCTCTCACTCTCTCTCTCCCTTCCTTTCCTTCTCTCTCTTTCTTTCTCTGCCTTTCTTTCATTCTCTGTTTCTCTGTGTCTCGCTCCTTTGATGTGCGCATGGCACACGTTCTGATTTTGTGCTTTATTTTCCAGGCTGTGACATCGAGATTGTCCCGGACGGACCGGACAGGAGTCTTCCGCATTGGTGTTTTGTGTTGTATTTCAATAAAGTTTTTGGTTGTTACTTCAGTGCTGTGTGACTGTTTCTCGTTCTTCTGGCCACACATGCGTGTTATTTTTTGACAATGTGCGCTTTTTGTGGCTCTTGTGTCGTGCACGGTATGTGTATGTCCGGGGGGGACCAGGGGGAGGGTGACAGTGGGTGTTGTGGCCCTCATGGGTATCCGAGCTGCATGATCATTGTCTCCATGGCATCTGTGGGTCTTCAGGTGTGGCTCTTGGCTGGGCTCCCTCTCATGCTGCAGGTAGTCGTCCTGCTTAACACCAGCAAAAGGCAGGTGTTAAATCACTGGTGCTACCGCGGCTTATCGCCTGTTTTTGGTTTGCATCGCAGATCTGGCAGTTCGTTGTGAAAGTGGCGTTGTGGTTTTTTCGTGTGTTTTTGCATGGGAACGCCTACTCTGCATCTCATTAGGGTTAGTTGGTGGTGTCCACCGTGGAGATAAATTTTGGGGCAGTTGTCGCAGGAATACTGGCGATGTCTGCAGTTTGCACCCGCTTGTGAATGGGGTGTTAAATCTATCTCCACTTTTGATGGGTTAAGATGGAGATAAATCGGCGGTAGGTCCTTGTGAATATGCCCCATTGTGTAATATCTTCTTTATCCCTGTTTTATTTTTTATTCTTTTTACTTACTAATATGCTTCCATTTAACATATCATAAATATTTTCTGTTAGATATGGTCTTCTCACTGATCGCTACTGTCCTTATCTATGCTTCATTTACAGAGCAAGTCTGTTCATAAGTGTTTTGCATTCATGGAACAGTAGATGTGTAACATTCCTGTCAATGGCATATTGTGTTTCAGTAAAAAGAAAAGGCAACACTTGGAAAAAGAAGTAGATTTAGCAATAATTGACAAAATGAGGGAGACATCCAAATAAAGTAAATGGTTTGCTTGACAAGCCTGGGACATAAAAGGAGATGCAGTGATCATTGATGCAATAAGGGAGGGTCAAGAAAATGCCAAAGATAAGTCCCTCTCTGAAAAGAGTCTAGATTCAACAATGGATATTGTTCAGATTGTACAAGGCACCAAAATAATGTTCAAATTGACATTTTCAGCAAAATTTGTAATGATTCGAGCTGCAATTCTGAAGATGTGACTCTATGTTATATCTTGATTGATTGCTCTATTGCACAGAAGTGCTGGAATGAGATGTGCCTTCACTGTTCCTTAAAATAAGGAGAAAATGTTGCTAGGTCTTCTCTAATGACCATGTTCAAACATGTCTCATATGAAAAAGCACTAAACCGTTTTGAAAAAGTAGTAAAAGCTTTGATGATATCCATAGCCATGTGTTAGACCTGACAGCCTTAAGGTAATCTTCCACCAACTGTTTGCCTGCCTCCCTCCCTCCATTTTTCTGAACTCCTTTTTGCTGGTTTTAGGACTCTACACACTTTATCACTGCTTACCAGTGCTAAAGTGCTTGTGTGCTCTCCCCTAATCATGGTAACATTGGCATACTTAATTTACTAATAAGTCCATAGTAAAGAGCACTACATGTGTCTAGGGCGCCTAAATTAAATACTACTAGTGGGCCTGAAGCACTCATTGTGTCACCCACGTAAGTACCCTCTAACCATAGTTCAGGCCTGCCATTGTAGAGCCTGTATGTGCAGTTTAAACAACCACTTTGACCTGGCAAGTTAACCCTCTTTCCAGGCCTAAACCTTCCCTTTTCATACATATAAGTCTCTCCAAAAGTAGGCCGTGTCTAGCCACAGGGCAGGGTGTCATGTATTTTAAAGGCAGGACATGTACTTTTACGTTTTACTTGTCCTGCTAGTGAAAAACTCCCAGTTTCAATTTTTACTACTGCAAGGCCTATCTCTCCCACAGAATAACATTGGGATTACCTTATTACATCTCTTAAGTGTAATTCCCCATTGTGAAGAGATAGACTTTTCAATTTTGGTGTCACTGAAATACCAATTTAAAATCACAATTTATGGTGAAGTCGGATTTTAAATTCCAGTTTAGCAAATGCCACTTAAAGAAAGTTGGCACTTACTTACTTCAGCCATCCTGTCATAAGTGTAGTGTTCATAACATGCTGGAAAACACCTCCCAATATGCGAGGAAGCCTATATAGTGGGTACAGAAAATGTATTCCCGGGTGGGAAAACACAGTTGGTGAGAGAAATGCCACCATTCCACCACAGCAATCTCATAATATCTGCCTCAGGTTTCGTCCCATGAACCACAGAGCCTCTGAGGTGGGAATATCTCCGGCACTCTAAATAGTGTGTATTTTGGAAATCTACTGCAATAGCCAACCAAATTTCATTAATGGCCCTGTTACTGAGCTTATTTTGCTTCTCTTGTGTTCATGAGAAATTGTTTCTTGCTGTGTGACAGGATATTAGTAGGAAATAATGTTTTACTAATTCAAGGAAAGTTAATGTGAGTCATCAACTTTGCTTTAAGTGAGACAGGTTAGCCATAGTGGAGTCAAGGATTACAGGAGAGATCTTTCCATTGGAAAAAGTGAATGTGATATCTGGAGAAGGACATCCATGTTGAGGTCATGCGATGGTGAGCAGTGAGTCTCAAAGGAGTGGGCCTCAGATTTTAGTGTCCAGAGGTGTGAAGTGTGTAGGACTGAGAAATGAAGCAGATAGATCCAGAGGGAGGGGACATTAGAACCAGGGGAGGCTGTCCATAGGTCTAGATCGGTGGGTCTTTCAGTCCAGAGGAAAGACCGCAGTCTGTTAGTTACTGGAATGAAATTAAATTAAATGAAATAGAAATTTATAATAAATGAAACTACTACCCAGAGGTGTCTAGGCGTGCCGGCTAACTAACAAGGTTGGCAAGGTTAGGAGGCTGACCAAAACTAACAGATAACTCCCTATCGATTGAAGAGCCACGTTTTTAATTTTTACCTAAAAGAAAGGAGGTCTGTTTCCTATTTTAGGCATAAGGAAAGGTTGTTCCAGAGCCAGGAAGTACTACCTATAAAACTTCTCCCATCCCATTGTGTTGTCTTTACTCTGGGGACCAAGATATTCTGACTCTGAACGGAGGGATCTTGTTGGAATATACCAACGAAACCAAAGTTTGAAAAATTGCGGGCCTTCCTCATGTAGAGCCTTGAACGCAATGCACAGGGCCTTAAATTGTATACGCTTCTTAATAGGTAGCCAGTGGAGAAGCGGAAGGGCTGCTGAGACTGATTCTCTTTTGGGTATGCCAAGTAGAAGGCGAGCAGCTGAGTTCTGTAGGACCTGTAGCTTATAGAGACTTTTTCTTTTGATATTTGCGAAAAGAGCATTTGCTTAGTCAATCATTGAGAGTATCACTGCAGAAATTACCGTTTTTGCCGGTCTTTCAAAATAAAGGGGAAGATCTTTCTTAAAAGTTTCATAGTAAAAAAAGGAGGTAGATGTAATCGCATTTACGTGCCCTTCAAAGGTCAGTTGATTATCAAAAATAACTCCAAGGTTTTTAACCTTTGTTACTGGCAACGGAAGTTGGCCAAGTTCAGATGGCCACCAATCTTGGGCCCAGAAGGAGGAATCTTTTCCAAAGAGCAGAACCTCGGTCTTGCCTGAATTAAGCTTCAGGCAGTTTTGGTTCATCTATTTTCCGATCTCCTCCATACAGCTGTAAAAACGCTTTGCTGTCTCTGAAACATTGGATGATACTGAGATCACTAATTGGGTATCGTCTGCATAAGTAACAGCAGAGAACCCAAGAGATCTAAGTTTGCACAATGGTGCTACATAAATGTTAAAAAGGGTTGGGCTAAGAGACGAACCCTGGGGGACCCCACAAGGAGGAGAAAAGGGGGAAGATTTAAAATCCTCAAGTGCTACAAACTGAATTCTATCTGACAAAAAGGATGTAAGAAAGATAAGAGCTCTATCTTTTACCCCAACGTCCTCCGTCCTATTCAGCAGGATTCCATGATTTGCAGTGTCAAATGATGCTGAGAGGTCTAACAGAACGAACACGTGATATGCTCTGAAGGTGAGTTGCTTTTGGCATAAATGGTGGTTTTATTATCTGTTTCAGTTGAGAAGAGGCTATTATATTTGCATCAAGAGGGAGGGAGGAGAGCAGTTTTGCTCATGGAAGCAGCCATGTATGTGGGGGAAGCCCTGTCTGACAGAGCAAGTTTCTGGTAAACCAGAACTGAAAGCAACAGGATGAAGACAAGAAATGTGCATTTTCATTTATTGAAATACCGAGCATCCTTTACAAATCTGAAAATCCATGACAGATATTGATTGGAACAGGATTGTATAACAAATAATTCACAGAATATGCAACTAGATTTTTCAGATGTAATAGTCCAGTATATCTTATGCCTCAATGAGAGACACAGAAATAGCATGTTTCAAATCCTGCATCCCACCCCTACACCGCGGAAGGTTCCTGGTACACACAGCAAAACATCTTATAGAATATAACCCGCGTGCATTAGGTAATGCACCCTGTTGCAATCGCAACCAAAGCCACGCACATCAGCATTCAGTGTAAACTTGACATAATACCGCAAAACTAAGTGACCCTTAACATTTTGTGAGCTTATTTTCCAGACAATAATTCTCATTAAATTGGAAATGTGCACATTTAAACCTTATTCATACTTGTGATCTCATTAAAAGCTTAACAGTCCACACTAAATATTCTCCATCTTAATTTTTAAACGATTTGCAATTCCCGCAAGTACTTGATGAAACTGAAATTTTATCTTCTTGGCTGAAGACAGTTCCGGTTTGATATAAAAACAAAATGAGCCATCTCAGAGTGTTTCATTTTTATAGCAAAACGTTTGTAACACACCACATCTCCTTTTTAACATAACCTTTTCTATTTACAGAGCAGGTTCAGGAAGGAACTTCCAAACACTTTAGATTGCGGGGGAGCAGGACAGGACAAGCCAGGAGAACTTGAACCGGAGTTCACCAAGGAACTGAAACTTTGCTTCTACTCTCCTCCAAGAACTGGTACTCACATTTGGCACGATTACTACAAATTACTGATTAAATCAACCGTGGGCGTGGGCACTAAAAGAGTTGCAGCACCGACCCCAGCCCATTAAAGAGCGACAGTCATGATTTATAGAGATTGAATTTACTTACTGTGTGAGAGGAGCCACTCGTGCATCTAACTCCCAGGCAGGCAATGATGGTGCACAACTCTCAGACTATCACACAGTGAGAGAAAGACTAAAAAAAAGCAGAACTGTGGTGAGCAACTTCCTTGTCTCAATCATCAGACACTTCCCCTTTTCTGGCTCCGGTTGACTCCTCCTGCAAGGGGACTTCACCTTATGTAAGGTTGCAAGACAGTGGTTGCATGTTTTATCAACAACACATTGCACTTAATTGTCAACAGAAAAAAAAAGTGATCTGGCTCAAGAAGTAGTTAATGGAGTAATGCTGCACGATGGGCAAATTCAGAGACAGGAGGGAGAATAAAGAAAGAGGAAAGGGTGCAAAATAAACCGAGATTAGAGATCTGTGTGGCATAGATATAAACCAGGCCACAGGGCTTGGAATGTAGCTACTCCAATGGATAACAAGCAGAGTTCCATCTAGCCCTGACCCTTTAGTCAAAATTACTTTAGCATTTACATGCTTACATTTTCCAGTTCATACTTGGTTTTACTTGAATATTCGCTAATGCATTTAATTGCTTTTTTGGTCCACTTTAAATTATTTCTGCCGATCTGCTTTGCACAAGAGTAGTCAGATTACTTTCGAGATTACCTTTATTTCACTGAGCCATACCCACCCTCGCCACAGTCCTTATGCCATTAGTCATGCACAAGAGCCAGGCAACCTCAGGGCTTAACAAAAAATGTAGGGGCAGGTTTACCGTTCTTTCACGCAATGCTGCACAGGAACTTGCTGCACGAGGGCACGAATGCTCCGTATTTACAAAGGTATAGAGCATATCTGCTCTCCCCTTGCACTGATGCTGACTGTGCTATCTAGTACCAATGCAGGCATCCTTGCACCATAGTGTTATGGTGTCTGCACTACCAGCAGGGTTGTTTTTGTGCAGAAAGGGAAAGCTCTTGGTACAAACTCAGGTTTACAAGGCTTTGTAAATTGGGCTTTACATCAGAGTCCATGGGTGGATGCATGGGAGCGCTTATGCTCCATCCATGTAACGCCTACCTGATGCAAAATAAACCACTTAACGCCATGCCAAGTGGATTGGCGTGACTTAGTAAATAACAGATAAGGACTTGCATTGCCTTGCAATGACTTGCTTTACGGAAGGACATCGCAAGTCCTTAATAAATCTGCCCGTAGTCTCTTCCTCTTCCCAGGAGGACTTAAATATCTGACCCTCAATCTGGAAAGCCTGTTTGAAATACCAGAGGTATTTGAGTGGTCAAAGAAAAGGTGCAAGAAAGAAAGGAAGGAAACCTGAAACTGGGACGTGGAAAAGTAGAACTCGGTGTAATGAGTGGTAAGTAATTAGAGCTTTACCACTTTGATGTATTCTCGTTGTAGTACTTACATTCAGAGACTGTATCAAGTAGTGGTAAATCTTCGAACAATAGATCTTTGGCAGCAATAAACAAACCATGATCTTCTTCTGGGCATACTGGTCCCAAAGCACTTTGAAAGGAAAGTTACTGCTCAACGAACAATCAAATCAATAACCAGAGAAGACTGTCATGTAAGCAGACAGGAGAGGGTGCATACACCCATGCTAATTAGGCAATGACAAAGTCAATAGGTCTTGCTTTGATGGTATTTCATTCCCGCTACAGATATTCCTATTTTGAACAATATAATTAAAATTCATTTAATCATACATTAGATTTTTGGATTCGAACTGATCACATTAATTAAGAGGATTTTGTGACAAATTACTTTGTATTTCTGCGGTCTGCTGTGTGAAACCAAGATTAGCAGATGTACCAATTGTGCGTTTGCTGCTACACTAGTTTAGCTATGAAATTCATTATAAAGGATATGAGCTTTAAGAAATGCTTATTTCAAAACTTGAATGCCTATTTTCCAATTCTTTTCTGTGAGGCTTTGGGACATATTTGTAAGCCCCTCCTGACACCATAGCATCACTTTTTGTGACGTTCAAGCAGGGCAAACCACAAAATCATATTTATGAGGCCTCGCAAAGCAACTTTGCATGGCTTTGATTGGCCTTATAAATAAGGAGTAAGGCAGGGCAGTGCAAATCGCTGCGTTGCCTTACTCTGTGCTAGGGAGGCATTCCATGGGCTTTGCGGTGGGTGTTCCCACCCACACCCATAGATTTTGACGCTTCCCCAAATGTACAATACCATGTAAACATTGGGGTTTGTGCCAAAACCTTACACTCCCCCCCCCCAGGTAGGTGCAACGAGGATAAATTATTTTATTTCTCCTGGTATTTCCTCCCAGGATTGTTGTTGTACAGGAAGGTGTCCCTTCCTGCACAAAAACAATCCTGCCGACAACACAGGCACCCTTGCACCATAGTGCAAGGGTGCCTGTGTTGGCGCTAGGCTACCAAAACGGCGCCAGCGCAGGGGGAAAGGACAAGAATGCACCGTATTAGATAAATACGGTGCATTCCTGCCCTTTCACTTTGACGTAGGGCAGTGCAGCAAAGTGACTTGCTGAGCTGCTCTGTGCCAAATCCCCATAAATCTGCCCCTAGATGTCCCTATGGGAATGTAGTTCATCTTGGAGACACTTGGAAAGAGTTGTTGTCTTTCTTCACTGGTTTTTGTTTTAGCAGAGGATTACATACTTAAAGTAGGTGTTTGCTACATTTGTAAAGGAATACACACATCTTTCAAGAAAAAAGGCAATTACACAAAACACATTTACTCACACGTAAAAGCTATGTGAGGTGCCTACAAGAGAGTGGGTTCAAGGAGTAACGTTCTTGTATGCTGTCCTCAAGACATTTTGTTGTGAAACCTGTCACCTGTGGGTATAAAACACATGAAAGTTTACTTTATTAATTTTACATATTTCCCATAGCAAAGGATTAGACAAATTTACACTGACTTAAAAAACATTTAACCCGGACCTCTGTTGGGAACTCGATGGGTAAAAAAAGCAAGAACTGCTAAAGGAAAAATTCACACACCACACAAAAACGGTATTTATCAAGTACTGGTGGGAGATCAAAAACTGATCCCAAAATGGTTCTTTGAAGTCTTGCAACAGTTCTGCTTTTGCTGCTGAGTCAAAAGACCCAATTCAGCGTCGCTGACTTAATTCAGGAAGGACCTCAAGACCTGGCTCTTCGAATGATCCTCCACCCAGTCCGACCAGCAGCCCCCCTACCGCAGAGTCTTGCAACCCTCACGGGTGAGTAGCCACGCTTTACAAGGCCCTGATTGATTGATTGAAGGATAAGGAGTCCTGATAAAAGCAGTAGCAACTTCTCATCACAGTTAAAATAAGTAACATAAATAATTTATAGCACGCATAAACAAAATGAAGAAATGTATGTGCCAAAAAGTGTGATGATTTAAAGTACATCAGATGTTATATATACTGTCATACATTCCACTGTAAATACGATCTTGGAGGTGGAGTGATACACCAAGCAGACAAATAGGATGATGAGACTGAAATACTTTCTGGTCTGATCCAATATATGATTAAAAAGCCAATCCTAAAAGTATTGAAGGACCAGAAGGCCCAAATCAACAACTGCAGGAATGCACACTTAAACCAAGAGGCATGCAGTTGGGGAACTTCCAAGAATGACAATGCCTAATCTAAGCCCATGAGCCAGAAAGGAGTTACCTCTCAACTGGAACAACTAGTGTATGCAATAATACACATTGTTAGACTTGCCAACCTTATGATTGTCTTCCCCCAAACATTTTGCCTTACTCCTCCTGTTTTTGCTGAATTCGTTTTTGTTGGCCTGAGGACTCTGCACACTTTACCACTGCTGACCAGCGCTAAAGTGCTTGTACTTTCTCCTTCAAACATGGTGAATTGTCTTATACCCACTTGGCACATTTAATTCACTTATAAGTTTCTAGTAAAGTGGTACTACATGTGCCAAGGGACTGTAAATTAAATGCTGCTAGTGCAAATACAGCACACACTGTGCAACTCACTTAAGTAGCCCTTTTAAACATGTCTCAGGCCTGCCACTGCAGCCTGTGTGTGTTTATATTGCCATTTTGACTTGGAAAATAAACCTTTTGCCAGCCCTGAGCTTTCCTTTTTAAGACATATATATTACCCCTAGAGTAAGCTCTAAACAGCCCATATTGCAGGGTGCAGCGTATTTAAAAAGTTGGGCACATACTTTTATCTTTTACATGTCCTTGCAGTGAAGAATTGTTAAATTTGTTTTTTCACTACTTAAGACTAATCTCTCCCATAGGATGACATTGGATTACCTTATTACATTTAATAAGTGCAATGTTTCAATTGGGAGAAGGTAGGGCAGTTGTGTTTGTAAGTTTCAAATTTTAATTTAAGCCTTCTTTAATGGTAAAGTTAGATTTTAAATAGGGCTGTGCCTTCCCCACACAAAGAGCTGCATACCTCCCTGTAGTGAGTCTGGAGCCAGGGCCTTTCCGGACTTACTATACAGGAGGTTCACAGCTATCTTCAGCAGGCCTGAGACCCCCTGCCCCCGCTCCCCAGCAGACAAGAGCACTCAATAAATTATTGTCCAAAAAAGCATAAGCACTTTTATTACACATGTGCCACTCAATACCATGCATTAAATTACAAACATACACATCAGATAGATGGTAGTACCTTTGGTGACATATTAAACCCCTACTGGGTCCTGAACCCCATAGTCCCAATGCTCCCCAACTATACTTGCTGCAAAATCTCACTATAAAGGGGTGTCATTATAGATAAGACATGCCTACTAGCTTTGTCAAAGGGTCACTGTGAGAAGTTGGCCTGGTATATGCTGTCCACTAATTATAGTGGGCACCTTGCACCAGTCCAAACAACCCCTTATTGGAGATAGGTTAAAGACAACCTTATTGAAAGCTATCCTAGTGGTAGCTATGGAGAGCAGCCTTCAGGCTAAGTCTTGAAGGAATGTAAAGCAGATTGTTTTACCAGTCTATAATCTCTTGAGTGATCAAATGAAAGAGCACCACACCAGGTATATATTCAAAATATATGTATTTATTGCTAAACACACCCTCTAGTCTCTTTATGAGGCTAGAGTTCGAAGTACATAAGTTAGAAGATATTTAAACACAGTAATAGCACAAATACACGTTTGGGCCCTAGGGGCGTACTCAAACCATATACCAATAAAGTGGTATAAGAACCACGACTGAACTAGACACTAGGCCTAGAGCCTCTAGAAGTGCTTGGACCACAAGGAACCACCCAAGGTAGTGACACAGGGGACCCACGGGGGACGCGTGCAGTGTAAATACACAACGCGATACGCCGTTGACTTCTATGGAGAAAGTCGTGATCGGGAAATTAAAGAAAAGGGACACTTAAAAGAGGACTTGGACCAAACCCTTTGAGATCTAGGACTTTGAAGAGTCTCTACCCACGGGAGCACCGGAGTACTCGTGTTACCTCACCCAGGGAAGCCGGGTGCATAGGTGCCTTTCGGGGTCGGGTTTCGTCGTCGATTCGGATGGCGATCTGCTGCAAAGTGCTGCTGGCGACCAAGAGAAAAGTGTCCGGGTGGATCCAAGAGTGGATCGGAGTTCTGAAGAACCTGAAAGCAGAGGGAACAGAGTCTGGGTCACTAGCCAGTGACCAGGAAGGCGATGGACAGATGCCCACCGATGTCGAGTGCTTCAGGTGCGTTGATGGTCATCTTGACTCTTCAGCCACGAGGTCCAAGAGGCGTTGTCGGCGACCAGGAGCAGGATTCGGGCTGGTACACGATGTTTGTCGAGTGCTGAGGTGTCGGCGACCGGATTGGACCCAACAAGCCTTGGCAACGGCAAGTCTCAGTGAAGATGTAGATCGTCGATGGTGCAGACCAGAAAGGTCTGGGGAACTCACCCAGCGAGGGTAAGTGAGGACAGGTCTGGAGCAACCAGGATGCCAAGTTAGAAAAAAGATTGGCCTTCGTTAAGGGCTACTAGCCAACGGGCTAGCGACCGCGAAGGAGCCTCGTGACGCCGCACGTGGATCTGGCTTACAGGACACTCGTGGAGTGGGGGCCAGTGATCTTCGGTGCAGGTGGTGCTGGAGGCTAGGGCTACTCGGAGCCCAAAGCACGACTTCTTGGGAGACCCAGAAGAGGATGCACTTGCAAATGTGCTTGGTGTCCAGGGGTCACGGTCTCAAGTCACCCACGATAGCCACGGGCCTCAGCTTTGCTGGGTACTCAGGGTAGCCTCGGAGAAGTCTAAGAATCCACCTCTGGTGATGCGATGACTTCGGCGTCCGACGGGAGCTTCAGAAATGCGAACTGGACAGATGCTTCTTTGGTGCCTGCCAAGCAGGGGAGTCACTCCTTGACCCCAAGGGAGATTCTTCTGTCCTCTAATCGTGAGTAGAGCGTCGAAGGTCCAGGATTCAGTTTCAGAGTTTCATCCAGGGATAATCTAAAGTCCTAAGGACTGGGTTCCTATCTTTATACTAAAGATAGGGGTTGGACTACTCTGTGGCCCCACCTATGGGTGGGTCAGGGCAGAGGGGTGGCTACACCCCTTTCCCTTTGTCCAGTTCGCGCCAAAGCAGGGGCTGCAAGCCCTGATCCGGTTTGAACTGGGGTATGCACAGGGACACCAAATGTGCCCCCAGTGCAGGACTTCAAAGCACCCGAAAGTGCTCCCGCCCAGCCCCAATACACATTATCCTGTCTGGGGAGGTGGTCACACCTCCCCTGGGACAGGAAACCTATTGTCCAGGTCTCCCCTGCCGGAGTTTCGTCCAGCAGCAGGAGGCCAGACTCGTGTCTGTGGCAGCAGCATCCATTTTGTGATGCCAGGGCTCTGGAAAGAAGTTACCGGACTAGTCAGAGTTAACATGTCTTTCCCTCTAGAAGGGTGGAATGCTACCCCCGCCGCCAGGATTGGCGGGGGGGTAGTATTCCAAAATGTTTGACACCAAACACGACATGTTTAGGTGCAGCCATTCCAAAGTTAGCATTTTACCGCGAGGATATAATGCGCTTAAGAGTATATGGTCAGGCTGCACTACAAACAGCATCAGAGATGGTCTCCGAACGCTGCAGAGGGGCCCTGCTCATGCAGGGGCCCCCTCTCACATAGGAACCATGCACTCTGCCTTTAGGATTGATAAGGCCTGCCTTAGGAGTGACTTATAGGTTTATATGTGTGTATGTATTTAGTGATATAGGTAACCTATATCACAGTAAGGGGAGCAGGCACCCCTTACCCAGGCTGCAGTAGCAGACCTGTGGTGTCAGTTTGGATGGCCTTCCAGGGGTGGCATAATACATGCTGCAGCCCCTGGCAGGCCTCTGAGGTACCTATGCCCTTGGTACATAGTATACCATATACTAGGGACTTATAAGGGCACTCCAGATCCCAATCAGTGATGTGCCTAAGGCACATGGAAACCATTTTAGAGAGGAAGCAGCTAGGCTGGGGTTCTGATTAGCAGGGCCCCAGCCAGACTAATGTCGAAAAACAGTGAAGCATCAGCAAAAAGTGGGGGTACCCATGTGAAGCAGATCCTACTCTCCTACAGTCACCACATTAAAATATGTAAGGCAGTGCTACTGGCTTTGTCATGGTGTCACCAGATTAATAAAATCAGTCACATTACATGGTTTGCCATGATTTCACCATTAAAACCAATGGGAACAATATACATATTTAAATCCATTTATTATAAGTATAGGCATTGTAAAACAACCATGAACATATGTGTCAGAGTCTTTATTTCACACTCTGCAGGCCATATGATGTTGCCATGAGATTAACCACATGACAAGAGATCTCTAAATTTTAGATCCCAAAAGCAAAAGCTCCAGCTCTAGGAGTACTTGAACTGCACCTCATGCAGTCCCCCACAACACCTGGCTGTCAGAAATTGGGTCTCTAGTTGGCAAAGGTTTGCATCCTGTCCAAGTAGAGACCACAATCCTAGTCAGGGCAAGTCAGATACACCCCCTAAATTAACCTGTGATCAACCCCTGGTAGCTTGGCACAGAGCAGTCAGGCTTAACTTAAGAGACAATGTGTAAAGTACTTGTGCACACTTGAATTACAGTAACCTAGTGAAAACACCACAAAAGGACTTCACACTAGTTTAGGAAAATAGTGCATATTTATCTGAGTAAAAGAAGACGAAAACGACAAAAACCCAACCTAGAGAACTTGAGATATTATTTTTTGTCAAAATATTTTTATTGGTTTCAAAGGTAAGACAGTACACAACAAAACCAAATGACGAGAGGAGACGACAATGCATTATATATGCCGAGAGTTACAGAGAGCTAAAGCATTGTATACAGATGTGTACTAGGACTCGACAAGCCCTTAAGAAGCTCAACAAGAACCTCCCAGGCCTCCCACGGACCCCTCATATTGGAGAGTTCAACCAAATCGCATAGAGGGTCAGCGTAGGCTCTGGCAGTTATCCCTGCCTCCCTTCCCCCCACCTCCCTCCCTAACTCCCAAACAGTAAACACAAAATACAAACTATGGTGTCACGGTAAAACAAAAGTCATATTTGGTTGCGGGTAAAGGCTGGATTATGGATAGAGGGGGGATCCCCACGCCCCCTGGCACCTCCCCGACACGTCAAGGGGGCCAACGGGCTGTCTAGATGTGAAAGAGATGAAGTGCTCGCAAGCGTGGCCCACAGGCAAACAGAGGTAGTCCCTCCGATAGGTATTCCACCAAGGGAGCCCACATGTAGTCGAACCCCTTTCTTGAGTCTTCCACAATGTCTGCCATTCTTTCCATTGCCAGTGCGCGCCATAACCTGGCATGCCACTGGGTAAGAGAGGGGGCCTACATTTTCTTCCATGCAGCCGCCACAGCCATCTTAGCGGCCCGAGGCATAGCCACATCACGGATCGATCCCCCTGTGTTTGGCGCTTCAGGATGGGGTCCCTAATCCCCAGGAGAGTGTGCTCTAGTGTGTCCGGGATCGGAAATACCAGAATTAGTTTGATTTGGGAGAGTACCTCCTTCCAGAAGGGCCTGTTATGCGGACAGTCCCACCAGATATGTTTGAATTCCCCAGTAGCCCACATCCCCTCCAGCACCTATCGGGATAGTGTGCAGTTTCTGAGGGTGCAGGTACCATTCGTACATAATTTTGTAATGAGCTTCCCTTAAAAACAAGGAACGATTATACCTGGGAATGTCTCTATGCAGGGCGGTCTATTGTTTCTTCTCTAAAGGGGTGGCTAAAATTGAGTCCCAGAACCTTTGGTGTATAGGGGTGTGGTGCGAACCGAGGGACCGTATGAGTGAGTAAAGGAAAGAGGTGGTCCCCCTCGAAGAGGCTCCGGACTGAGCAAATTTTTCGATCAGAAGTAGCTCCCTAGTGACAGCCTGTCGTATCTGCAGTTGGAGAGCCCAATGCTTAAGTTGCGTGTAGTGATATTCTTCCGAGGGCTGGAGGTGAAAGGCTTTGGCACACTCTACGAAGGACATCAATTTCCCCCGTTCAAACAGATGAGAAAGCATGAGACATCCCCCTGCCCACCAGGCCTCAAATGATCACTCCCGCAGCGCCGGAGGGAACTCGGGTTGCAATGAATGGGTGTGTATGGGGAAGGGAAGGTGGTAATGGGTGTGAATCTAGCCAGCTCGTCCCAGACTCTTAAAGTGGTAGCTGTAGGGGTGCTAATATAGGCATTGCGCGGTCGATTATGTTTCTGCTTCCACAGGAGGTCCCAGATCGTCCTACCCACTATCTGACGGTCCATGTGTAGCCACAGTTTATCTTTTTCTCGGAGGGACCACTCCGTAATCACCCTAAGTTGGGCTGCTCTATAATACCCCAGGAAGTCCGGAAGAGCCAACCCCCCCATCTCTCTCGACCTAGTTAGCACTCGATTAGAGAGTTGCGCTCTTTGCCCTTGCCAGATAAACTTGGTAATCATTGTCTTCAGCTCAGAAAAAAAGCGCTCGGTCTACTGGAATGGGGAGGCCCTGAAAGAGATACAGCAGACCTGGGAGGACGTTCATTTTGATAGTATTGACTCGCCCTATCCAAGGGAGCTAGGCAGTCCTCTATCTAGTCAAGTCCACTATAAGCTGGCGAAACAGGGGTGGATAGTTAGCCTCATAGAGATGTTCTAGCTTGGGGGTGAGTTTGATGCCCAGATATGTGATGTCTTTGTGCGCAATCTGAAAAGGGGTTGGTCTTTCAATAAGCCGCGTGGACTCCCTAGGCACGGTTAGGTTGAGAAGGAAAGATTTCGAGAGGTTCACCTTAAACCCTGATGCCTGTTCGTAAGAGGCCAGCTCAGACTGGATCGCTGGGAGCGAGGACTGTGGCTTTGTGACAGGGAGTAGCACGTCGTCTGCAAAGAGAGAGATCTTGTGCTCATCCGTGCCAAACGGAACCCCCCTATGTCTGGGTTGGACCGAAAACGCTCCGCCAGAGGTTCAATGCTGAGCACAAATAGTAGGGGGGACAGTGGACACCCCTGTTGAGTTCCCCGGGAGAAGTTATAGGGATCCGATGCGACCCCGTTCACTAAGACCCTGGATTGCGGAGTGCAGTAGTTTGCCCGTATCATTCCAATGAAGGTCTCGTTAAAGCCAAACCGTCTTAGTGTACGGTACAGAAAGGCCCAGTCAACGCGGTCAAAGGCCTTCTCCGCGTCTGGTGAGAGAAGTACCGTAGGTATGGCCTTTCTCTGTGCTTTCTCAATAATGTGAGCCACCCTCCGAAGATTGTCATGAGTTTGCCTCCCTTTGATGAAGCCCGCCTGATCTGGCTGCAGGCGCGAAGCCAATATTTTAGAGTATAACTTGGCATCCAAGTTCAGGAGCGCTATAGGCCTATAAGAGGCGCAACTAGTGGGGTCTTTCCCCGGTTTGGGATAACGGAGATCAGAGCCTCACCCATAGAAGGGGTCAACTCCTGCCTGTCAGCTATATCATTGAAAAGCTGCACCAGGCGGGGCACCAGTTCCGGCGCAAAGGTACGATAGAAGTGGGCATTAAGGCCATCAGGGCCGGGCGCTTTTTGGAGCTTGAGAGAGTCGATCGCTTTTTGGACCTCTTCCGCGGAGATGGGACTACTTAAGTCTTCATTTGTAGAGGCCGGGACCTGAGGTAGGTCCAGAGCCTCCAGATAGTGGTCCTGAGCCTGTGCGTCTAACGAGTCTGCAGTATACAAGGAGCGATAGAATTCCCCAAAGGCCTTGGCTTTCCCTATTTCACTTTGGTGAGAGATCCCCTTCCCATCGGTTATGAGTTTAATGTATTCCTTTTCCTGTCTCGCTCGCAGTTGGCGTGCTAATAGGGAACCAACCTTGTTTCCCCCCTCGTAGTTGTGCGCTTGCAAGCGTAACACGGTCCTTTCTGCCCCATTAGTGTAAATAGCCTGTAGCTTCCCCTTGACCTGTGTAGTCTTACGGAGGGTTTGGGTCGAGGGGCTAAATTTGTGGGCAGATTCAGCCTGACGGAGCCCCCCTTCAAGGAGAAGACGCTCCCCCTTACGTTGTGATTTGAGAGTGGCGTCTATTTCGATACCCTTCCCCCGTATAACTGCCTTAAAGGCGTCCCAGTTGTTGGCCAGGGAGGTTTGCGCCGGGTCGTTAAGGTCAAAGAACTCTGTAATTGCCTTCCTTAACTTGTCTCTTAGAAGCCGATCCCTACAGAGGTAATTAGGAAAATACCACCTAGCTAGCTTGGACCGCGGGGCGGGCCAATCAAGCACTAACTCTAGGGGCGCATGGTCCGACAGACAAATCGGATGGAACTTGGAACCCGTTATTGTGTGGAGAAGGGACTGACTGATGAATGCATGATCGATCCTGGAGTATGTCCTATGCGAGTGGAGAAGAAGGAATAGTCCCGGGTCGTGGGATGGGTATTCCTCCAAACATCCACCAGTCCCAACCCCTGTAATGTTGTTTTAAGTAGTTTGCTAAATACCCCCCCTGCTGCCCTATGGGAGTGTGTGGTGTCCAGGGATGGGTCCCATATCAAATTGAAGTCTCCAAGCAGTAAGATGTCGCCTCTTGCGAACCCCTCTAGTGTGGTTAAGAAAGAGCTGAGGAAATCATGTTGCCCCGCGTTTGGTGCGTAAAGCGTGGCAATAGTGCACAGTCTACCCCGTATTTCCCCCCTCACCATCACAAACCTCCCCTCTTTGTCCGTTTTAGTGTCGTGGTGGAGAAAGGGGGTTGAAGTGTGAAAACGTAGTGCCACCCCATTGTGTTTGGTGTATGTCGAAGAACGAAAGATCTGTGGGTAGGCCCTATGTTTCAATTGTTGTTCCTCTTTACGTAGGAGGTGTGTCTCCTGCAGGGCAGCTATTTTAATCTGGTGGTCATTTAAGAATTTCCAGATCCGTTGCCTCTTATTAGGGGAGTTAAGACCCTTTACGTTCCATGTCAGACAGTTAACCCCCATCAGTCGTCAGAAAAACTTGGCAGCTAGCCCCCCCACTCCCTTGCACATTGCCCATCGTGTTCCTCCCCCTTTCCCCCTCCCCACCCCAGCAACCTAATAGAAAAGTGCAAAAAATACCGTGACACCAAAACAAAATGAACCTTAACAAAAATAGACATTAACTTTGAGCTCGGGGGTCCTCAATCACAGAGGAGAACCTCATTTCGAGCATTATCTGGGGCGGACCAAATTCCACCACCAAGGCCCAAAAACAGATCCGTAGGCACAAATAAGCTAGTAGCTAACAGTCTCTTTGAATGTTGTGGACGACATGATAAGTTCAAGCTTTTCCCCCACCACCTCATCGCAAGAGTCAGAGTGTCCGAGACCAGCCTGGAACAATCCCAGTGACCCCGCCGGGGTCCGTGAACCACCGGACACCCTGGTTGACTCAGGTGGAACAGAAACCTCTAAACGCCAAAGATCCAGGAGCTCGTCAGCCCGCGGTATTTCTGCCTGGTCTCCGCTGCTGAAGCCAAGGGCCCCCCCCTGCTTCTTCGGGCTCATCGTCGCCTCCACTCTCCTCGCCTCCGCCGTTTGCGTCGGGGCTGGCAACTCGATACCCAGGATAGTTGCTGTCTCCTCTAATTCCGTACAGTGATAGTTCTTGTTGTCCAGTGTGAAAGCTAGACCAAAGGGGTAAGTCCAGCGGTATCTCACCTTAGGCTCTCTTAAGGCTGCAGTGACGGGTCGGAATTGTTGGCGCCGAGCGAGTGTGGCTTGTGCCACATCTTGGTAGAGCAAACACTCTGTGTTCTGAAAGGACACCCTGTCAAGGGCTCGCTCCTTCTGGAGGACCAACTCCTTGGTTTTGAAGGAGCTGAATTTCGCCAGCACATCTCTGGGTTTTCTGGCATCTCCTGGAACTCGAGGCCCCACCCTGTGCACTCTCTCTAGTCGGACCTCCGGTTCAGAATCTCCGAGTACTGTTGAGAATAGCCCCACCATAAAGGCCTCCACATCCGGGCCCTCGCATCCTTCTTTCAGGCCTCTCAAACGTATGTTCTCCCGACAGGAGCGGTTTTCAAGATCCTCGCATCGGAGCACAGTGGCTTTCAACTGTGCGCGCAGGTCGTCGGATTGGGTCTCCAAGGGTCTCACGCGGTCCTCCAGCTCCTGGTGTTTTACCTCAAGGTCGAGAGCGCAGGCCCCAATTGAGTCAACGTCAGATTGCAGGGCCACCAGCCGGCCTCCCATTTCAGCCTTGAACGCATCGAAAGAGGCCGAAAAGTCAGCCTTGATGTCATCCCTGAGTTCTTGCTTGAATTCTCGGAGCGAGGCCATCAAGTCCTCTCGTGTGAGTGCCATACTGTCGTCGGACCGCGTTGTCTCGGGACCAACTGCCCCCTTGGTAGTGGGGGAGAAGAAGCTGGAGACCTTTGTGGGCTGTGCCTTTTTGGGTGGCATAGGGACCCTCGCCCACCACTTGTGCGGGGTTTCCCAGCAGTAGAAAATAGCGTGGGGAACTGGGCACTGCTTCGGCCCACCAACTCTGCTCACCTGAGTTGACCAGGAGGTCTTTCCGTACCGGGTAAGAGAAGCTAAGTGGCGGTGAGGCAAGATGTCGTGGGTACCAGGGCTTGCCGTAGAGGAGTAGCGTGAGTGGGTTGGGTATCTCGCCACTCCTCGGGGCTAGGACGGTTGAACCAAGACCAGGAAGCTCACGCGGCCCAGGGACCCCCGCTTTGCCCCTGGTACCTTCTGGTAGTGCTTAGGCAGCCACTCGGGACAACTTCATCAAGGGTGCAGGACCCCCCTGGACCACGTGGGGACTCCACGGATTGGCGCCGCAGCTCCTCTCTGCCACGGTGCTAAGGAGTCTCTTACATCTGGGGTCACGCATGCAGAGCCACTGTGGGGAGTGTTGCTGCTTGTATCAGGGCCCCCTCAGGGGCGATGACAGGCCGCCGTGACAGGGATAAGCAGCAGGGGCAAGAGACCTCCAGCCCGGGCCTCCTCAAGAGGTTCTGTACAGGTGCCTGGCCGCCGCCATCTTAAGGTCAGGCACCGTGTATTTCGGCTTATTCTTGGCAGGCCGCTTTGGGCTCCCCCCGCTCCTCACCGCAGCTGCCGTTTGCAACCGGAGGGATCCGCAGGCATTTCTGCTCTCCCGGGGGCCTCCGCCCCGCAATCCGGAGTCGCCGTTGGCAGGGCGCGTCATCCCTCGTGGGCGCCGATAGAACCGGGCGCTGTCGGTCTGCGGGTGGTGTCAATCCCCGGGGGTTAGGCAGGCGAAATCCCCAGAGTCCTCAATCCGCCCACTGCTTGCGTGGTCTGCTGCTGGTCCCGCTGCTCCGGCGAGTGTCTCTGCCTCCGAGCGCAGTAGAAGCCGCCATCTTGTTGCGCGCTGCGGGCTCTGGTGGTAGAGATATCTGTCCCCTCACATCGCGCCAGGGGGTCCGTTCTCAAACCCTGTCAGCCTCCACAGCTCCCGGGTGCCTCAGGTGAGCAGGCGACCTGGATTTAAGGTAATTGGTGCCTCCCAAACTACAAGTTCGTTAGGGCCTGGCGCAGAGCCGATCGGAGTTACGTCCGGTCGGCCATGATGGTTGGCCACGCCCCCGAGATATTAATTTTTAAAGAATAAACTGTAATATAGTGTTTTTAAGTCATAAGCACTAAGGGGTTACCTGAGGTCGTGCTAGAATGGGGTAAATCCAAAGTTCAGGCCAACCACGATGGAGTGAAGGCTGGCTACAGGACTCAGGCTTATCCTGCTGTCAAAGTACCTTGGATGGAGCAAGAGTCGACGTTGAAGACTTGATGCAAGGAGTAGAGGAGGTGCCCCGTCGTCGTCGATCGCATGGATGGCATTAAAGCATCGACGCCAATCCACACAGATGATGTAGGCTTCAGCATCAAACCCCTTTATGATGCAGGCCCGGCATCGAACCTCACAGTAATGTCTTCGGCTTGGTGCTGCGTCGGCGTCGAACCTCGCAGTTGGGGCCCGTGACGTCATCAAACTGTGCAGGAATGTCCTCGGCTTTGTGTCGGCATCAAAGGGCACTGCATCAGTTCCGATCGGTGCAAAGTCATCACTAGCTGAAGCAGTGTGAAGGAAGTCTTTGATGGCCCTGAGACTTCAAGAACAGGGGGCGAGCCAGCAAGCCCTTTGGGAAACTTGGATTCAAGGATGTAGAGTTCAGGTCTAGTCCTTCTCACTCCCAGGCAAAAGGTAGCAGGCCAGCACAACAAATAAGGTAGCAAAGTGGCAGTCCCTCCTACAGCACAGCAATCAGCAGGCAGCAGGCCAACATAGCAAAGCAGTTAGCAGAGTGGCAGTCCTTCCTACAGCGGAGCAGTTTTTCTTCCTGGCAGAACGTCCTTGGTTGGTGGTGTCAGGGTTCCAGTACTTACACCCAGTTGTGCCTTTGAATTGGAGGAGACTCCAAAGAGGCCGTTGAAGAGCACAAGGTCCCTGCCTTTCCTGCTCTAGCTCCAGGCTGATACAGGGGGAAAGGCAGCTCTTTGTGTGGGGACAGGTACAGCCCTATTCAGGTGCAAGTGTCAGCTCCTCCTTCCCAATCTGCCTGAGGAAGGTCCATCTGCCTGGTGATGGGCCATCAGGATGCAAATGTCACACACCAGCTCCATTTGTGTGACTGTCTAGAGAGAATTCACAAAGCCCATCTGTCACCCAACCCAGATGTGTACTCAGAAACAGGCACAGAATGGGTAAAGAAAATGCCAACTTTCTAAAAGTGGCATTTTCAAACTTAAAATTTAAAATCCGACTTCACCATAAGTTGTGATTTTAAATTGTGAATTCAGAGATACCAAACTCCAAAGCTTTATCTTTTCTCAATCGGAAATTACACTTAAAAGATCTTTTAAGGCAATTTCAATATTAACCTATGGGAGAGATAGGCCTTGCAGTAGTGAAAAACGAATTTAGTAGCTTTTAACTACTAGGACATGTAAAACTGAAAAGTACATGCCTTACCTTTTAAATACACTGCACCCTGATCATAGGGCTGAAAAGATCCTACCTTAGCGATGACTTATATGTGATAAAAGGGAAGGTTTGGACCTGGCAAGTAGGTTAACTTTCCAGGTCAAAATGGCACTTTACACAGCACACACAGGCTCTGCAGTGGCAGGCCTGAGGCATGTTTAAAGGTCTACTGAATTTGGTGGCACAGTCACTGCTGCAGGCCTACTAGAAGCATTTAATTTACAGACCCAGAGCACATAGAGTGCACTTTACTAGGGACTTATAAGTAAATTAAGTATGCCAATTGGGGATAAGCCAATGTTACCATTTTTTGAGTACAGAGCATATGCACTTTAGCACTAGTTAGCAGTGGTAAAGGGCCTAGAATCCTAACGCCAGCAAAAATGAAGTCAGCAAAACAGGAGTTCAGAAGGCAAACGTTCAAGGGAAACCACACCAAGGATACCAGGCCTAAATCTGGCCATTTCATTGGTTGTGCCCCTGCCCCTAAATGGGGAATCACACAGACCAGAAAATATGCAAATAAAAACTCCCTGAATGGACAGGTCTTCCAACACAATTTCCATTGACAGTAAATCTTCAGAAAAGGAGTTTCAGATGGCAGATCCAGCAATGACTCTGCCATTGTAAACCCTGCATTTCCCTTCATTATCAGTGATGTAGAAGGTGGGCGATCAGGACTTCCACCTTCTTTGATGGAAAGCACAAGTTACAAGCTGAATTCAACTATGTCACCAATAATCGTTCTTACTCATTAAGACACCGTAAGCGCAACAGCTTTGTCCAGATATAGGCCCCATTCTCACTGTATCATGGGGCTCATAGTGCACATCACTGATAATACCAAACTAGACCCAGAGTAATTACTAGTTTCCGATATTACTTCAAATGTTCCACACATCATTTTTTTGTTTTTCTCAGTGATGTCTGTTACAAGAACTTGCAATATCAACTTTGGAGTGCGGTGCGAGGATGGTGCTATATTGTCAGCTTTCTCAATGGCCTATCTTATTTGAAAGAAGCATTCATCATATATTTTCCTATTTTGGCACTCCTCTAAACCCATATGCTACCAGGAATTCTCATGCTTTTCAAGCCAACCTGACTGTTCACACAGACTTATTATTATTGCACTTTTTACACTAATGGCACTTTACTGTGAAATATTATCAGTTGTGAACAGTTGTGAACCTGACTTGTTCTTGCTTCTTATATGTGCCTAGTTGTGCAGTATTTTCAAATAGTTTTTTTAATATCATGGACAAAATTTAGAACCTAATTGTTACCATCACGCTTGCATGTAAACATCAAGAAGTAACTCACATTTACCATTGTTGTTGTGCCTTGTTAGATGATTACTAGCCAAACACTTCCAAAACATTGACTTAACAGTTACTCTATGCTTGGCAGGTCAATTGTGTCTTTTAAATCAGTTCTTAAATATCCCTCGACTTCACATACTAAACTTGTCAGAATAAAAATATAGACATCTAGTAACTCCAGGAAACTTGAGAGAGATACCATTCCCAAAACAATCTGATAAGATGTATTACCATTCCCAAAAAAGTACCGTATAGGAATGCTAAACAACAAATATTTAAAGGTATGGCGCTGTCTTGTCAAAAAGGGTTATTGTGCCAGGTGTGCCCACAGGTTTAAAAGTATTAGGAGTCATGCTACACAGGTAAGCCTGAAGCCATGTTTCCTTTGTCAGCCTAGTAGTTGCCACAACGTGTGTTGCAATCCACAGGTGACATTTAACTTTCCAGGTCATCAGTGTATTTACTGCACCATATACTATAGCCTTACTCGGAAAGTAAATATGCCAATTCGGAATAAGCCAATATTACCATATTTTAGGGGTCAGAGCACATCCACTGGGGACTGGAAGAAATACCACAGTGTGCTGGTGTCAAAAACCAGCAATACCAGTCAGCAGAAAACGGGAGTGACCAAACAAAAAGAGACACCTTCAGACAAGTATTATTCAGTCTTTTTGGGATTAAGTCAATTCCCAGTGTGGATGACATCTGAGAGAAAAGCCTCTTTCTGAGCTTCACATCTGTGTAAGCATGTTTTACTGCTGCTTGGGCTTGGATAAGAAATAATTTACTTAAGTTAAATGCGGTAAACCACATATTTGGTCATGGCCTCTTTTGTTCCAGTTTCTATGGCCCGTAGGGATGGGCCCCTAACCTTCGTTTACCCCTAAATCCAATAATCTTGCCATTTTCATTGATAAGGAATTGAGGTGAAAGGTACAGATGAACATTGCAGTTTCTTAATATTACTCTCAACTGGGATTAATTTTGAAGATACTCCTCCTCACTCCTCCGGAGCAGAGGGCTATGCTGGTGGAATTAGGGGTTATTCTAGAATTGAATATACTAATGTATATTGTCTTGGCCTCCTAGTAGATATGACCTTTAAGTTGTAAATGGCCTATACGTTGGCCATCAGGCAGGTCTATAAATGTTTTGAATTTAATCAGGTGTCTGAGGCTCAACAGGGGCTTTATTAGCTCACTGTCAGTCTGAGGATCCGTTTTAAGGCCCTTTCTTCTAGTGTCACAGCCTTTTACGGGCTTGGACATTCCTTCAGTCAATTCATTTATACATTCAATTTTCTGTACTGTCTTACGTGTTGCTCTCCAGTACCTTTTGGTTGCTGTTGGTACCCCACTTAAAATGCATCCACTGTGGGGCAAGATCTTTTTGGTTTTGGCTTTTCAGTTGTGGAACATATTACATATAACTTTTCACTAAAATCTTCTGTAAAGAACTAAAGACCTATTTTAGTTAATTTTTTTTTGGGGGGGGCGGTCTTCTACACTATTACCCCTTATGTTGGGGGGTGCCAAAATGCCTTTTTGTGAATGTTGCACTCTACAAATACCACCCTTGACTGCATTGCACCCCAGGATGCATCAGAGGAGCAGTCATTAGACAATGAGCTGAGGTATTAAATATATAAGCATTACAATTAATGCAAACTTGTAGAGTGTAGGAAAGTGGGTTTCTGTTGTAGTACCCCCCCCCACACACCTTTTGCAAGATTTCTGATGCACTTTGACTGAGTGTGCCCTGGGTTCCTGCCAAACAAGTTCCCAAGGCCTGTGTTCTTTCCAAAAACTTTGTTTTCACAATTGGCACACCGTTGGCTCACAAGTAAGCCCCATGTAAAAGGTACCAGTGGTACCAAGGGCCTTGTGACCAGAGAGGGTCTTTAAGGGCTGTAGCATGTATTGTGCAACCCCCAGAGACCCCTCACCAAACACATACAATCTTCCATTGCAGAGTGTGTGTTTTAGTGCAGACAAAACTTAAGAGTCGACATGGTACCCATCCCTGTGTGTCATGCCCACCAACCACTGCCTGCGGCATAGGTAAGTCACACCTCTAGTAGGCCTCACAGCACTAAGGCAGGGTGCACTATACCACAGGTGAGGGCATAGCTGTATGAACACTCTGCCCCTAGTTTCTGTGTCATTCAAAGACATTGTAAGTGCAGTGGAGCCATATTGAGTACATGGGCTGGGGGTTTGTCATTACAAACTCCACAACTCTTTGGTGGATTTACTGAATGCTAAGGAGTTTGGTATCAAACTCCTCAGCATAATAAACCCACACTGATGCCAGTGTTGGATTCATTATAAAATGCGCTCACAAGGCATATAGATGCCCCTTGAAAAACGACCAACATCCTCGTGTCCAGCTGACTGGTATGCACTAGCCTGCCACACACAGACATGTTTCAGACCCCCTGAGGTGACACCCAGCGTGCTCTCGTGGGTCAGGAACCAAGGCTGCTTGGGGTGGAGGTGCTTCATAACTACCCCCAAGCAGGAACAGCATTCAGGGTGGTGAGCCTCAAAGGCTGCCAGCCCTTTGATATGCTAGCCAGGGCCACTTCAGCTAGTGAAAATGCCTGCCCCCTTGACCAGGACCCACTTTGGGCGGCCAGGTCGGTGGGAAAATTAGAAGTGAGGAGAGGTGGGTCCCCTCTCTGCTAAGACCACCCCTAAGGTGCCCTGGACCGAGATAGCCCCCTCCTTAGGAAATGCTTCATCTTGAATAGAAGGATTTGGCCCAATCAGGTTAGGGGGATGCCCACTCCCAGCTTCTACGTGAAGGGTCCCTCTGACCGCTAACGGCTCCAACCCAGAAGATCCAACACAAAAAGGTACCCTTGCATTATTAGCCCTCCGGCTCTGGGGAGCCCAACCGAAGGTGCCTCGACCTACCCAAGACCTCCAACTTACTTGCCCATTGGGGCCCCGTTGCTGATTTTGCACCCTGCACCCGGCCGCCCCTGTGGTGCTGGTGGTGTACCATTGGTGCTGCCTTGTGCCCCCTCTGTCCTGATCTTAACCCCCAGGGCCTGTGCCCTTAAACCACGGGTACTTACCTGTCAACCATCCCTCTTCGAGGTATCCCCAGCCTCCATTGATTTACATTGGGCCCAGTGACCGCTGCACCTAGCCGCCTCAGTGCGGCTGGTGGTGCAGTATCTACCATAAACTGTTACTGAACCTTGTCCAGTGTTGTTCAAAACCCTCGAAGACTGGGATTATAAATCGAATACTTACCTCCTAATGCACAACACTGTTTTCCCCCCGTAGGATTGCATTGTATTCCATCTATTGCATATAACTGTCTATCTTTCACATTGCTAAGTGCTGCTGTTTCAGATTGACAAATCTCAAAGTATTTCTAAGACTGTAAAGCAATTCTTCTGCCTTTACCAAACAATTCTTACTGCAATTTTTAAAAGTGTTACTACTTTGAATACTGTTACTTCCCTGCAACTGAGTTGCTCTTGATTCGAAAAATAAAATAGTAAAGTAATACTTTTTTATACAAAACAATTGGTCTGGATTCAGTCTTTGTGTGTGTGCCATCATTTTTTTGCCTGAGTGTGTAAATAAATGCTTAGCACAGCTCTCTGATAAGCCTAACTGCTCGACCACACTACAACAAACAGTGGGGCATATTATCAAGGGCTCTATCGCCGCTTTAGCGGGACTTTTTCCCGCTAAAACGGCGATAATTCTAATGCCCTATTAGCAAGCTGTCGCTAACTGCTGTTAGCGACAGCTTCTAGGCGATAGCGACCGGGTTGGGTGCCGCTTTGCATGCCAGCGATATTTATCGCTAATGGCATGCAAAGTAGGCGTTCCCAACCTAAAGCGACTGGAAACAAGTCGCTAAGCTCGCTATCGCCTATTAGCGAGGCAGGGAGGTGATTAGCGAACCAGCGCTAAACACGTTTAGCGCTGGTTTGTTAATGCCTGGTCCAGACCTGACTTAGCCATGTAATCCAATGGGAGGTGGATTACATGGCTAAATCCCCTCGCCCTATCACCTAGCTAACACTGGTCACAGTGTGAATATCGCTTGTTTTCAAGCGATATTCACACTGTTCTCCAGGGTTTCTATCGCTTAGGAGATAAGCGTTGCTGATAGCACGCTATCTCCGCGATAGAAACCTGCGATACCCGCGATAATTATCCAAGCGCTAACTGCGCTTAGCGATAATTATCGCCGGTTATTGCTAATAGGCCCCAGAGATTTTAGTATTATCTACTTAAGCCTCTATAAGCCTCTGGGGATCCACTGGACACTGTGCACACTGAACCTTACTTTGTTATAGTATATACAGAGCCAGTTTCCTACACTGGTGGATCAGCAATGGGATCTATGACTTAATCACACAACTACAATTCAAAATTGCCTTGAGGTCAACTCATTTTTCAATTGACAACTTTTCAAAATTTTTGAAAGTCTTGTCAAGGCCTTGGTTAAGTCCCTTTAGTATTTTAAAAATTAAAACCTACTGAAAACTGAAAAAGATCAAAACTGGTTCTACCACTACCATGATTCAGATCCAGGAGCTCTTGGCAGAGTATGCCCAGGAAAACCCTTCTGAAGAGAAGGACATCCTCCCAGAAGAAGAAACCAGAGATGAGGAGGACCATTTCCAGAGTCCTCACCTAGCCCCAGCAGAGAGGGTCCCTGTACCCCTCTACCCTACCGTAGTGGCAAAGGGGATCTAAGTCCCACACAGGTGGGACTGGCACCACAGACAGCATTGAGTTCAGCCTCAATGAGGAAGACATCCTGCTAGCCAGGTTGACTTAGAGACTAGCCCTAGAGGCTGACCTCCTAGAACTAGAAAAGAAGAGAGCAGAGATGGGTCTAGTACCCATAAATGGTGGCAGCAACTTAATACCTCAGGACAGAGAGAATTCTTATAAGCCTAAAATCCCCAAAGGGATTGTCCTCAGATATGAGGAAGGTGCTGATGTCACAAAATTGTTCACAGCCTTTGAGAGGGCCTGTGGAATGAGAAAAGTGCAGAAGTCACACTGGGGGACCATTGTTTTGGGAACTGTTCACTGCACGGACAGACTCTTGCCCCTTATTGGGGCAGATGCTGAGAACTATGATCTCATGAAGGGCACCCTTATTGAGGGCTTTGGACTCACAACAGAGGAATACAGAATCTGATTCAGGGGGCCTCACAACACCTTGAGTCAGTCCTTGGTCGACTTCATAGACTACTCAGTAAAAACACTGAATGGTTGGTTAACTGGAAGTGATGTGCATGACCATGCTGGGCTTTATAATCTTTGTATGAAAGAACACATGTTAAGTAATTGCACTGATGAAAAGTTGCATCAGTATGTGGTAGACCTAGGTCTAATTTTTCCCCAAGAATTGGGAAAGAAGGCAGGCCACTGGGTCAAGATTAGGATGACCAAGACAACCACTGGGGGTGACCAAAATAAAGGGGTTACAAAACCTCCCCAGGGAAATAAAGATGAACCTCCTAAAGATAAACTTAAGGAGTTCCAGGTAGGCCCCTAAAACGCTGTCCAGGAGGGTGGGCCCAAAGACAACTCCCAAACTAAAAATGAGTACCAAGGTAAGACGTGGGCCCCAAAAGAAAAAGAAGAGAACGTGTAGGAAAGGTGGACAACTGTTAATCACAGTTCCAGTGGACAAAGGAGATTCTACCTCAGTAGGGGAGAACTGGAAAGTTGGCACTGATGAAGTCCTACCTAACTCCCAAAAAGACCTGATCCATCAGGCAACTGGCCAGCTTGAGTAGGTGGCTCATCAGCTGACAGAAGAGAGGTTGGTAGCAGGGTGTGCACTATAAGGTGTAGTGACCCCCCGCTCTACCACAGCAGACAGGCAACCAAAACCCAAAGAAGCCTGCAAGTTAGCCCCTTTACCTACCAGTGAAGAGCTAAAGGTGTGGTTCTGGGCACCAACAGCTGTCAGTGGCTCTGCTGGGTGTTAGCCTTCATGGCTGCACTGTCTTTGGCATGGTGGTCTAGCTTCATGCCAAATAGTAAGTTAGGCACCCTGACCGTGTTGGACATGGTGGGGTTACTCAAGCTGACACCCCTGAACCCAAACTAAAAGGATGAGGTAAAGACTCCAAAGACCTAGGAAAGGAGCATTGGGAATTAGGTTGAAACTGTTGAGGTAGGCCAGCTGCCCAAAGGGACTGACCTGGACAGACGGATGTAAGCCAGAGTAGGCCCTGCAACTTTCAAATCTCTTCCTCCACTGTTTCTCTTCTGACAGACTGGGTAGACTCTCCCAGGAGTCTTCTGGCCTTTGGGCTGTGGGGTCTTGTGTAGGAAAGTGGGTTTCTGTTGCAGTGACCCCCCTTAACTTCCTGTTTTTGCCAGATTTCTGATGCACTTTGACTGAGTGTGCCCTGGGTCCCTGCAAATCAGGTTCCCAGGGCCAGTGTTAGTTCCCAAAACTGTACCTTTATTTTCACTATTGACACACCTCTGACTCACATGTCATACCTTTTTAAAGGTACCAGTGGTACCAAGGGCCTTGTGACCAGAGACGGTCTCTAAGGGCTGCGGCATGTACTGTGCACACCTCAGAGACCCCTCACCAAACACATACACACTGCCATTGCAGACTGTGTGTTTTGATGCAGACAAAACCTAAGAGTCGACATTGCACCCATCCCTGTGTGCCATGCCCACCAACCACTCCCTGTGGTATAGGTAAGTCTTCTCTTTATCAGGCCTCACAGCCCTAAGGCAGGGCGCACTGTACCACAGGTGAAGGCATAGCTGCATGAGCACTATGCTCCTATAGTGTCTGTGCTATTCACAGAAATTGTAAATGCAGTGGAGCCATATTCAGTACATAGGCTGGGAGTTTGTCATTACGAACTCCACAGCTCCATGGTGGCTTTACTGAATGCTAAGGAGTTTGGTATCAAACTCCTCAGCTTAATAAACCTACACTGATGCCAGTGTAGGATTCATTATAAAATGCGCTCACAAGGCATCTTTTTGTTTTTTGTTTTTAAAACATATTTTATTGATTTTCAAGGTTATAGATGCCCCTTGAAAAACGACCAACACCCTCGTGTCCAGCTGACTGGTATGCACTAGCCTGCCACACACACAAATGTTTCAGACCCCCTGAGGTGACACCCAGTGTGCTCTCGTGGGTCTGCACCATCATGCCACACAAAAACACATTTCTGACACCCTGAGGTGGGAGCCCTTGTGCTCTCGTGGGTCAGGAACAAAGGCTGCTTGGGGTGGAGGTGCTTCACACCTACCCCCAAGCAGGAGCAACATTCAGGGCAGTGAGCCTCAAAGGCTTCCTGCTCTTTGGAATACTAGCCAGGGCCTCTCCAGCTAGTGGAGATGCCCACCCCCTTGACCAGGCTCCACTTTTGGAGGCAAGGTCAGCAGGAAAATGTGAAGTCAGGAGAGGTGTGTCCCCTCTCTGCTAGGACTACCGTACGGTGCCCTAGACCGAGGTGGCCCCCTCCTTAGGAAAGTCTCCATCTTGAATGGAAGGATTTGACCCAATCTGTTTAGGGGGATGCCCCCTCCCCAAAGGGAGGGGACATTCAAAGGGTGTAGTCACCCTAAATGCAAGTAGCACATTGGCTACCATCTGCCAGTCCCTGTAACACCCCTAAGTTCAAGATTTAGGACATCCGCTGAACCTTGATCAGGAGATTCCTGCAACCTAAGAAGAAGACGGATGAAGAGGATGCCATGCAGCAAAGCAAGAAGACACCTACTGCCTTGGTCACAGCCCTTCCGGCCTGCCTCCTGCTTCTCGAGCCTGTGAAGAAGACGACGGCTGTCCCAAGAACCCCAGGAAGACTGCCACTCTTCAATAAAGACCTGAACTCCTGAGGACAGCGACCCTGTCCAGTAGACTCCAACTTTAAAGACTCCAGATACAGGCAGTTCTGCAATCTTGACCCACTATTCACCCGACACACACAGCCCGAGTTTGAGTGGCTCACCTGTCCTATGAAGTCTTCCCAGCGATACTGACCTCGTCTCCAGTGGTGGCTAACCTCTCCTGGACCCCACAAAGTTGCCTAAAGCTTCTACATGAAGGGTCCACCTGACCGCGATGGGCTCCAACCCAGAAGATCCAACACCAAAAGGTACCCCTGCAGCCTCCGCCCTCCAGCCTTGGGGAGCCCAACCGACAGTGCCTCAACCACCCCTAGCCCTCCAACTTACCTGCCCAGCTAGTGGTCACCTTCAACCAGCCTCCTGGTCTGAGCCTGCAGCCTCTTTGTGCGACTGACAACTTCCATAGAAATGGATTGGGTGCCCGACGCTGATTTTGCACCCTGGTCCCAGCCGCCCCTGTGCAACTGGAGGTGTACCTTTAGTGGTGCCTTGTGGCCCCCCCCTGTGCTGATCTTAACCCCCGGGTCCTGTGCCCTAAAACCAAGGGTACTTACCAGTAAACCGTGCTTCTTTGAGGTACCCCCAGCCTCCATTGACTTACATAGGGCCCAGTGACCTCTGCACCCGATTGCCCAAGTGCTGCTTGTTGTGCAGTGCCTACCTTAAACTGAACCTTGCCCAGTGTTGGTCAAAACCCCCGAAAACTGTGATTTTAAGTTGAATATTTACCTTCTAATGCATACATTGCTTTCCTCTGATAGGATTGCATTGTATTCTATATATTGCACATAACTGTCTATATTTCACATTGCTAAGTGCTACTGTTTCTGATTGACAAATCTCAAAGTATTTGTAAGACTGTAAAGCAATTCTTCTGCCTTTACTTACTGCAATTTTAAACATGTTATTACTTTGAAAACTGTTACTTCCTGCAACTGAGTTCCTCTTGGTTCTAAAAATATAATAACAAAGTAATACTTTTTTTTATTCAATACATTTTATTGATTTTTAATGAAAAGCAGTACAGATAAAGTGAGGAGGGAGAAAAAAAAGATTCAATCTCCGATATCTGACAGTCGTCCAAGGTATACAATAATGTGGCAGCTACAGATCAAGATGGTAAAGGCATGAAATAACAACAGACATGAATACAGTACATAAGAAGGAACAGAAGCAGTTGGTACCTATCTATGTAGATCAAATAGGACTGGGTGAAATGAACCAGATAGAACTGTCAGATGTATAACTTCCACGAATGTACCAATGATGCAGTAAATGAAAAAGAGAGAAAGAAGGAAAGAGAGGGAGTGGGGGGAGAAGTAGGGCAGGAAGGAGAGGGGGAGTCATGTGATACTATGTGCATGGAGGCTCCGAGAGTCAAATATGATAAGAAGAGTAAGAATTAGTGGTCAGTAGGTGATTGCAAGACTTGGCTTTCGGCGGAAGAGTCACGAATAAAAAGGTCAAGCGTATTCCAAATACCCTAAGCAGCCACGGCCCGTGCAGGTAAGAGCGGTTGGGCCGGGTGGGGGAGATTTCGACAGACAATGACGAAGGGAAATTAATTATGTATTTAATTTTCCCTCGTAGTTGTCTGTCGAATCCCCCCTCACCCCCCAACCCACTCTTACCTGCATGGGCTGCGGCTGACCCTGATAGGGGGCTGGGCATTCTCTTGTATGAAATTGGTAGATATGTGTACTGCGTAGATAGGTTACCAAGGCCCACCAGGTATGGTAGGATCAAGGTGTGATAGGTCCTTGGCAGAAAGATCAAATGGAGGGTCTGCCATCTGAGGTCCTAGGAGGATGATCGGAAGGGATAGTGGGATAGGTATTCTAAATATTTTCTGACGCTGTGAAGACACCTCCCTCCAATAGGATTGCAGATGAGTGCAGGAGAAGAACATGTGTTCCTCGTCACCGGGGAACGAGTTGCAGGCCCAGAATGTATTAGCGTCCTTTAACTTTAACCAGAACAGTTTTGTTGGCGTCCAATACATGCGGTGCGCTGCAAAGAGTCTGATCTGGGTTAGTGACTAGATCAGTTTATGTTGAAGTAGTTGTGAGCCTACCCTGGACCAGGTGTCCGGATCTGGTGGAACAAGGGTATTGGAGGAGAAATAAGAGGACCATTTCTGTGCTAGAGATGAATGCTGAGGAAATTTTGAAGTATTTTATACCATTGCCATTTCCAAGCTTTATTTCCGTCATTATAGACCTTAAAAGCAGAAAATATAATACATACATCACAGGATTTGGGCAATAAAAACATCAATAAACATTATAAAATATAACCAGAGTGCAAAGAATTAATCAAGTTTCATAACAGTTAAAAAGATGTTAAAATTTAAAAAGAAGTTAAAACAACGATTTTATGAATTAATAGTATTAAAACAATAGAAAATACAAAAAGGACGTTTAACATATGCGGGGGGAGTTTAAAAACTTACGGCGCCTATGCCACATAGAATTGAGGAAACGGGACACAGCAAAAACAATCGGAGGTTGGGTGTATTTTATACAAACAATTGGTCTGGATTCAGTCTTTGAGTACGTGCCATCATTTTTTTGCCTGAGTGTGTACAAAAATGTTTACCACAGCCCTCTGATAAGCCTAACTGCTCGACCACACTATCACAAATGGAGCTTTTAGTATTATCTACTTAAGCCTCTGTAAGCCTTTGTGGAGCCACTGGACTCTGTGCACACAATACCTTAGTTTGGTATAGTATATACAGAGCCAGCTTCCTACATAGAGTGACTATCAGTTTATACTTCCTGGTATAAAACCTTGCTCATTATTACATCATGTTTTTTCCATGACGGTCCTTACATCATGATCTAATGTAATTGATCTGTTATCTTTATGTATTTTACCTTTATCACAATTTCATGTACATTGCAGGTTTTTTTTACATTGTGCTTCTTTCAGAATGAGCTCAATGATAGTAGATCCAAACTCAACTCTCACTAGCTACAAATCCGATTACAAGTTTAACATGTGGAATTTTACCCCGCTCAATCATGAGTGGGTGTTTTTTCCTGCACACTGATTTGCCAGGTGGAGGAACAGTGGGTCCAATTTTACCAGTCAAAAATCAGGTCGGTACAATTGCCTTGGGAACAGGCTGCAGTGGAACACAGCCTCGTTCCCTGGCCCCAACCTAACCCTAAGGCACAGAGGGAATGTGTGATGCTCCCTCTATCAGGCCCCGTCCCCCACTTCCCCATTCAACCATCTTCACACCTTTACCCCTACATCAGGCCTGTACCAACACCTCAGTTCACATTTACATCCTGTTCAAGGCTCTTGAGAAATGTGAGCATGGATCCCTACAGAAAAGAAAATACCATGTGCAATCCACAAGGCAAAACCAGGTCCACACAGTTATTCCACATTCCTCATAGACAAACTCATGACTGCACAGTAGTGCGGGATGTTACCACAGGTTGCTGGTGTTTACAGGGCCTTAGCAGTCTGCCTCACATGAGGAAACTGGGAACCAAAAAAGAGTAAAAGTCATTAGGTAAAACTGTTGAGCAGTGCGACCTACAAGGCTTACCCAAACCTCATTCCATGTCAGTCATCCTGAAACTACCTCTACAACCCAGCTAACTGTGATTATTGACTTCAATTACTGCTTTGTATTTTGTTAGCTATACTGGCTTTAAAAACTGAATAATTCACATCACCAGATACCCTAATTATAACAGTTTAGGTGCCATTTTACTCATTGCATCTAATTTGTCATGATTTGTATAAATTGTTTGGGGAACTTAATTGTGTTTTGTTCTAACTTTAATATAATTTGGCAGTAATTGTACTCTCAAGCATATAAAACCGATAGCTTGTTGCATAGCTACTAGGGGTCTATCAAAGGTCCTCATTGAACTGTTTTGTAGCCTAAAAGGACTGGGTTTTTGGTGGAGTCACCCTCCCGAATTAATAACCCCTTTTTTACAATGTTCCTCTAATGGAAGTAGATGCTACTAGCCTATGGGGCAGATTTACTTACAATTGATGCACCACCGTGCAGCAAAGGAAGTTCCTGTGCTTCTTTGAATGAATGGGAGAGAGCTGGAAAGTGCCTTATCTAGTAAGATATGAAGGTCTTCAGTTGGCTCCCTAGAGCCAATGCAGGCACTCTTGCACCATGGTACAAGGGTGCCTATGTTATAGGCAGGATTGTTTTGTGCAGGAAGGAGCACCTTCATGAACAAAACAATCCTTAGAGGCTGTTAGAAATGATTGTTAGAAATGGGGTTTCTGGTTGGCAGAGTTATGCACCCTGTCCAAGTAGGAACCACCGCTCTAGTCAGAGTTGGTCAGATACACACTAAAAGAACACCTAAAGATCTAAAGAGGCAAAGTGTAAAGTATTTGTTGAACACAGACACACACACACACAGTAACATAATGAAAACACCACAAAAATACTCCACACAGCATTAGAAAAATAGGAAATATGTTTGTAAGTAAAATAAGACCAAAATGACAAAAATCCAATAAGTAGATCCGGACTTATGAATTTTTAAAGATTAAATTGAAATATAGTGCCTAGATTCATAAAGCACCAACCGAGGATATCTGGTTTCACTAGACCGGGGTAAATCCAAAGTTCAGGCCAATGCGGTGGAGGGCAGGCAGGCTACAGGACTCTTGCAGGTCTCGCTGAAAAAGTTTTACCTTGGATGGAGGAAGCGTTGATGTCAAGGACCTGATTCGAGGAGCAGAAGAGGCAATGCATCATCATCGTTCCTATGGATGTAGGCGATGCAATGAGTCTGATCCGTGCAGTCAGTGAAGCCTTGTCGACAAACCCCTTTGTGATGCATCATTGTCAAGCCGTGCATTCTGTTGAAATGATGTCGTCAGGGAGCAGCGTTGGTGTCGAAGGTCGATGGATTGGTTCCGATCGGCGCAAAATCATTGATGCGTGGATTCTGCTGGGTCAGCACAGAAACAAGCGCTTCCAAAGGCCCAAGACTGGATTACTACCACTTGGTAAGGCAGGACTCACAGATGGCAGAGTCCAGGTGCTGTTGCAGGCGTTTGGGGATGTCTTTGAGGCCCTGAGACTTCAGAACGGGGGGTAATCCAGCATGCCTTTGTAGTTACCCTGGGTTCAAGTGAAATGGGTCCAGTCCTTTTCTTCAGCAAAGCAGAGGGTGGTAGCAAGCAGCTAGCAACAGGCAGAACATCAGAGCAGAAAAGTAGCTTTCCAGAGCAGCTGTACAGCAGACTGGCAGTCCTTGTAGCAGCACAGCAGTCCTTCTTCCTGACAGGGTTCTTCGCAGGTCCAGTAGTGTACTGTCTTGGTAGGGTCAAAGACCCAGTACTTATACCCCTTTGTGCCTCTGAAGTGGGGAGGAATTCAAAGAAGGGTCTTTGAAGTGCACACAGAGGTCCTGGCTTTTCAGCCCTGGCTCCAGACTACCAATACTGGGTAATCAGCCCTTTGTGTAGGAAATAGGCACTGCCTTTTCAGGTGTAAGTTTCAGCTCCCCCCTCTCTTCCTGCTCAAGAAGATCCATCAGAATGCAGATGAGTATGCAGACACACCTAACCTTCCTGTGTTTGCGGCTGTCTAGAGGGAATGCACAAAGTGTAGCTGTCACCCACCCCAGAAGTGTATTGGAGGCAGGCTGCAGGTACACTTAGCAGTAAGAGTAGAGAAATGTCCACTTTCTAAAAGTCGAAGTATCCTGGGGCACTGCGAATGTGGGAAAGCTTCCCTCCTTATGTCCATTTCTTCCAGTATTATCCAATGTAATCTTGTGACACTCATAGTAATCATTATTTTTAAACACTTTTCCAATTTCATTAAAACACTGTTGAGACAGCATCCTTTCACCTTCCATCTTTATTTTAGCGTCTTCCAATGTTTACTGAGTGCCCATCGAGGCTTTTTCACAGCAACATAATCAGTCAAAGGTGAAACACAGAATAGGCTCATCACGTTATGTTCCCAATGCATTTCGAGCCTCATGGGCTCTTCGTCAGGGGTTTCTACAAGAATAAAAGACAATTCAGCCAGTTGTACCCTGCTAACCTTCACTGTTAAATCATAATCAAAATAAAACGATCATACTACGCTCACCTAGTGCCTAAGCCTGCCCCCTCCCACTCAATCCAACATAACGTGATTTCCTCAATAATTCACCCGCCAGATCAAACAACATGCAATCCCCTCCCTCCAATCCCCAACTCTACGTGCCCTCTCTCACTAAACTCCCTTAAACAACCAGATAAACTGATGTCTCATTCCCAATCTCCTGAGCTCAAAACCCACTTTTAAAACTGCCAACCTATTGTAACTCCATACCCTCAGTAAACATTGGAAGACGCTAAAATAAAGACGGAAGGTGAAAGGATGCTGTCTCAACAGTGTTTTAATGAAATTGGAAAAGTGTTTAAAAATAATGATTACTATGAGTGTCACAAGATTACATTGGATAATACTGGAAGAAATGGACATAAGGAGGGAAGCTTTCCCACATTCGCAGTGCGGCAGGTGGGGCGCGATCAAGTGCCCCAGAATACTTCGATTATATAGGCTGTGCCTTGGGATGGTACACAGCACCTGTTTCGCACGCATTAATGGATGACAAAAAATTTGAAGAACGAGTTTACATAAGGGAAGGAGTGCATTCTCTATTAATAATTTTTCCACTTTCTAAAAGTGGCATTTCTAAAATAGTAATGTTAAATCCAGCTTTACCAGTAAAGAGGATTTATCATTACCATCCCAAAGATATAAAGCATGAAGCAGCTACTCCTTTCTAATTGGGAAGTACAGCTTAAAAATGTATTAAAGGAATTCTTAATGTTAAACTATGAGAGCAGTAGGCTCAAAGTAGTGAAAAAAGAATTTTGGTGTTTGTCACTACCAGGACATGCAAAACTTAAAAGTTAATGTCCTACCTTTTACGTACACAGCACCCTGCCTTTTGGGCTACCTAGGGCTTACCTTAGGGGTGACTTAAGTGTGATAAAAGGCGAGTTTAAGGCTAGGTAAGTAGTTTTAAATACCAACTTGAAATGTCAGTAAACTGCTCATGGAGACCCTGCCATGCAATGGCAGGCCTGAGACAGGTTGGAAAGGCTACTTGTGTGGGTGGCACAATCAGTGCTGCAGGCCCACTAGTATCATTAATGTTACAGGGCTAGGGTATATGGTATACCACTTACAAGGGACTTACAAGTAAACTAAATATACCAATTGTGTATACAACAATGTTACCATGTTTAGGGGAGAAGCACATACACTTTAGCACTGGTGAGCAGTGGTAAAGTGCTCAGAGTCCTAAGGCTAAAAAACGTATCAGCAAAAAGAGGAGGTAAGCAGGCAAAAAGTTTGGGGGATGACAACCCTAAGGATGACAGGTCTAACAATGACATATTCCATTTCTATGTGTGCTGCAAAATCACGTCCAGTGCCAGCTGTGCTGCTTGTTCTCCCATTACACAGGTTAGTCCCCTGTCAAGAGAAGTTCTCTTATCTTGCAATTGTGACCCTTGGCATTTAACCAAGCCTCATCATCCTTGCGCTAAGAGTACCTTAGACTTTGTCTGTTAGTTTTGTGGTTTCACTACACAGTGAACACAGGATGCTCAAGTAATGCCCGGGGGCCGGCGTACCCTTGTTCCCCAAGGCATCATCCGAATTGGTTGGTTATAAGGCCTGCCTTATTGACTGCAGGTCCTTCTCCAAGCACTGCTCCGACATACTGCTTTTACTATCTGATAACACCTGGGATATCATATTTCTCACTGAACCCTGGCTAAAGGAAGGTTCCAACCCGGACCTTTTCATGGCCATTACCCCTGGCTACAGGATCCTCTGCGCATAGGGGTGGAAATAAGGCGGGAGGCTGTGTCGCCATTATTCTCAGGGATACTTTGGAGACCTCATCCATGTTGGGGCAAATCGGGAAAATTGAGGCCATAATCTTCTGTATTAAAATAGCCCCCACATTCTCCTTCTCTGGCCCCCCAAAGTGCCCCAATAGCCGTCTCCCACTGTTGTGTGACTCTATTGCCCACCTGTTACTACAATATGCCAATTTCTTAACACCCATGCAGACATTCTAAACTGCACTCAGGCCTCTCAGTTGATCCAGACCCTGGCAAGCCTTATCTTGACTCAGCACATCACTGCTCACACCCACAAAGCAGGCCACAAGCTGGATTTAATCTTTTCCAACATTACCCGCTTCCAAGCCAGGGCTTCTATACGTTTGGTCTGGACTGATCATGTTCTTGTCCTGTTTATTTTTTATGGTCCTGGAAACTGGCTAGAGACGAGGACAATACCCGAAATGAAAAGAAGTTGGTGGAATGTTACGGAGAATCCCCCTTGTTCTCTCTCTTCAATCCTCCCTTCCCGCATTCTCTGGTAACCCTGATTGTGATGCAGTCCTATTCAGTCAATGGCTCACTAAGGCCTTGGATCTTCTTGTACCTCTGAAATCTCATACTGCGAAAAGATCCAAGCCTTCTGCACCCTGGCTTTCCCCCACCTTAAGAGCAGAGAAAATCATCTGTAAAAAGCTAGAGCGCAGCTGGAGAAGATCCTATGACCCTGAGGCAAAGCGGTTATATAAGGAGGCTCGCAGAAACGTCTGCAAACTTACTCAGAACACCATGAGAGAGCACTTCTTAATGTGTATTGAGACCGCTGTCAACTCTTCCAGGGAAGTCTTCAATATTGTCAAGCCCTTTATCTCCCTGATGTGGCTCAAAGTGCATTCCACCCCTCGCCTGATCTCTGTATTAGGCTCTCAAACTTCTTTGATGATAAAATTCTAAAACCCTACTCTACCTTCCCTGGGGGGGGTCTGTACAGCAGACCAGTTGATGCCTACTGCTAGTCACATACCAGCCTTCTCTGAGTTTTTTCTAATATCCGAAGACGACTCACTTAAGGAACTGCTGAAATCTTTAGGATTGTAGCACACTATGTAAATCCTTTCCTCAGCAAGATCCGGAACACCTTTCCGAAACCTGGCATCTTTCCTGCCACCTGGAAACAGGCGTTCCTGCTCCCACTCCTAAAAAAAAAGAATGCAGACTCTAGGTTGCTCAGCAATTTCAGTCCCATTTCATTACTGCCAGCCCCACCAAGCTCTTGGAGAAGCTAGTGAATCACCAACTTTCATCCTACATAGAGGCAAATTGTTTGCTCCATGACACTCTATCTGGCTTCCATGCTGGATATAGCACCGAAACAGCAATATTGCAAGTGTCCGTAGGAGAACTACTGGACGAAGGTGCCTCTGCTATGGTTGCACTGTTAGACCTGTCAGCAGCGTTCGACATGGTGGCGCACTCCACCTTATTGAATAGAATAAGCTTTCAGGGCAC
This sequence comes from Calotriton arnoldi, assembly GCA_963921515.1. Taxonomy (NCBI): domain Eukaryota; kingdom Metazoa; phylum Chordata; class Amphibia; order Caudata; family Salamandridae; genus Calotriton; species Calotriton arnoldi. The sequence goes on along the minus strand of CAWUFW010002939.1, from coordinate 1,447,541 downwards.
AGTTTAGTCCTGGATGAATTAAATCTTTCTTGGAAGAGTGCTAACAGTGGGTTTTTCTCCACCCTTTTTCTTCCTCCCACTAATCCCCGGTCTGCGGGGTGGGTCAGGGCTCTGCCCAGAATCCGTTGCTTTTTAACCTCTATTTGGCCCTATTGGCCACCCTCATTGAAACCTGGGGTGTAAAGGTAGTATCGTATGTGGATGGCACACAACTGCTGTTCTCATTGCGAGAATATTCAGAAGCAGCCTACCTCAACTTTAAAGAGTTTTTAAAAGGCGTAGCCAATTGGATGGAATCTATATTTTTTAAACTAAAAACGGACAAAACAGAGGTTCTCGTATTTGGCGAGAAGGAGCCCCGCAAACCACTGGTGGCTGGCATAACTTAATCCGCCCCTGACACGGTCTTCTTTGGTTAGAAACCTGGGAATCCTGTTTGAATCTGACCTTTCTTTTGCGACCCAGATCATGCAGATCTCTTAGATAAGCTTCCTGAAGGTTAGATCAGTTAGGAAGCTGCTACATTGATCCCAGAAGTGACCCGAAAAACCTTAATGCATGCTCTTGTGACATCACGTCTAGACTATAGCAACATCCTCTATCTGGGTCTACTGGCTTTTTTGACCCACAGACTCCAGATCATACAGAATGCGGTTGCTAGGCTGATCTGGCGGGTCCCTTTTTGCCAACACATTTTGCCCTATGCAAAGCAGCTACACTGGCTTCCTGTGGCGAGAAGGTCTACATTTAATGCCCTTACCCTGGCTTTTAGAGCCCTTGAGGGCAAAGTTCCTCTCTATTTGAGAAACAGACTTGGCCGGTAACCACAAGAGAGATCCTTAAGATCTAACAACCTCCAACTTATGCATGTTCCCAGGTTTGCTAAAGGACCGTCATGGAGGAAGGTCATTCGTGGTACTGACAGCGATGCTCTGGGATACCTTAGCAATCAAACTAGGCATGGCCGCGTCCGAGCGCTGCTGCAGAAAAGAACTAAAAATCAGACTAGATGCAAGTACATGCGATTCAACGAACTTGCCTGACAGCATGCCCCTGAGGACATATTGTATGTCTGAATTCTGTTTGGAGCTGAGTTTGCCACACAAGTGTGTTTTGTGGTGCAAGATTCGGATTGCTTGCGACTTTGTTTTGTTTGAGATTTATTATCTGAATTTCTGATACATGCTGTGTTTTGAAGGCTGCTCGGAGGTCTTATATCACATGACGCCCACTAGTGCGGGATAGAATTTGTCATGTACAGCTTGCCTTTGTTTTTATTAATGTCTCACATGGCTTAGTCCATTTTTATATTCTTATGGTAGTTTTTCTGTATTGACACATAGTGAAACCATTCGTGTATTTTGTACTCAAGTATTGACCTGTGAACTACTTTATCTCGACCACTATATGTCAGGATACAGTGACACAATCTATCATGAGTTACCTTCGAACATGACTTGGATGGAATTCTATTAATTCACTACGCACGATACGGATGTACTTACATGTTATCACATTAAGGTGAGATTTCTAAGGATAAATAATTAAATATTGCTTAAAAACAATATTTTTTAAGCTTAACTGTGACGATATTATCTACGAAGGAGTGCTCTTGTCTTTTTAGGTATTTATGTACACTTGGCGCATGATTGAAATATGTGGTTGTGTCATATATATAGTATTTTTTTTTGTTCTTTCATTAGTAAATGTATATCTAATTCTCATTTATTTTAGTTCATATTTTACATGTGTTTACCCTGTGGGTATAGTCTAATGCTCAATGTGCCAGTCTTAATATTATTGGTAATTTCCATGTTTGATTTAGTTTATGTCTTGTTATTAATGTGAAATGTACATTTATGTCAATAAGTCATTTGTTGGTGTGAAGTGTTTGGATTGTATTTTTATATGTGTTTGTATATATGTTTGTATATCATTTTCAGCCCTGACTAATTTCTTTAAGTTGTTGGAACTAAACGCGTTGGCTGGACTTTGCTGAAATTGATGGATGAAAATAAATAAGCATCTTTGAAATTTACATGTTGGATATTCTTTGGACTTTGAATTTCTTGCTGGTGCACCCATCCACCTTGCTACTAAGAACTAAAAATCTGCCTCTTCAGCCAGAATTAGACAAGTTACTCCAATCTTGTTTTCAGTCACTGCATGTGAGCAGTGGGACTCTTCTTCCGAAGCAGTGAGTGCTTTACAAATGCTATTGATTTATTAATTAAAATGGGGAATTAAAATTACTTAACACCAGTGCTCTTGGTCTGCGTCACATGTGCACCTTCAGGCAGATGTGGCTGCTCTCTATTACAATGGTCCTCCATTGTTTAGATTCTAAACTTTAGAAGGACACATCACTAACCACACTGTGCAATTGAAGTACTCCTTTAAAAACCAGCACAACACCAACTGGCCAGTCATATGCTGAGCTGCTTTAAAAAGATGAAAAGAGAGTTGGGGGCAAAGCACTCTTTGTATAGTGCTTATTATTACATTTTTTTGTGATTACATGAACTTTAGCAGACATCTAATGCTGTCTCTAGCCAAACCTAAATTGCAGCAGCATAACCTCATAGCACTCCACTGGAACTCGGTCAAGGAACTGAGCGTTTGAAAAATAGATTTGTTAAGGACACAGTTTCATTTCATAATGATACCTCCACAATGATGCTACATCATCCTGTCTCTATCCTGCATTCAACTCTGCAATGTCATGACTCAGAGGCACGTCTGAATGGCCTTTAAAGGTCCCTTTACTTCCAACCTGTAGCCATGTTCCTCCTTTATCTCCAGGAGTCACCTGGTCACAAGATCCGGATGCTGCATCAGCAAACTAAGAGTTATATATCTTTCATCTCTATTTCTCTTTCTGTAACAATAGGTACGCTACTCACAGCGCCCAGAGGCGTTTCAACTTCCAATGTGTACTGTGCAAAACAAAACAAGCAGAAACATGGCTCAAACACAAGGATCAGCTGCTAATGGCTTTCAAAACTAACTGTATCTTTTCAGCCCTCTTTCATTTTCACTTTCCTAAACATTGAGGCCTCCATTACAAGTTACTCAGTAATTCTGGTGTGGTGATCTAGCATCCAGATGTGCAGACAGAGTCATGATATGGGATTACTGCAGGGTTATGAGTAATCCCATATAATCAGCATATGAAATGGGGAGTAATATTAGAAACTGTTGCTACTGCACTGATGTCCATATGTAATTCCATAATTACAGGCCATTTTGTGGTGACATATCCCACCATGTTTGTCCTGTCAAGTAACTCCCAGAACCACTAGTAATACCACATGCTGCGTTACTGCATGCCTCATAATATAGCCTTAGAGCCCGACCTGTCGGGCTCTACCGGACATTAAAGGCCTGCTCCAGCGTTAAAGGTCCGGGCCAAAGGCGAGGGCCTTTAACAAGGGAGTGGGCCTTTAATGTCTGGTAGAGCCCGCTAGGAGGGCTCTGAGGGTATTGGAACATTCCACCCCTAGAGGACAGAATGTTCTAATTACTAAAAACAAGGGTCTCTCAGAGCCCGAGTCGGCTTAAATCCAGTAGCAGCTGTGAACAAAAACATTGGAATGTTGCTCTGCGGGCTTTTACCGGCTAGAAGAAGCACGGAGCAATCCATTGAATACAATGGAGTGCTCCGCATTCCAATGTTCTAATACCAATTAGAAAGTCTGCCCTAATCATTATAAGGCAACCTATAAATGTAGGAAAACATACAGCATAACAGGTAAGTAATCTACTAAGTGAAACAGAAATAGGACTACAGTAAATATACCATAAGGTTCAAGTCTGGCAGATCTGCAGACATTAAGGGAGGTGTGTTTATTACATTGCTGGAGATAGCTATACCAGAACGACAAACTACCTGCATGTTACGGTACATTCTGAACCATAAAGCCAGGCTTTTTAAGATGCTTCAAATAGGTTTGAAAAATTACAATCTGAATACTGGTGGGTGTTTCATCTGAAAGAGCAATAGAAGAAACAAGCAACATACTGACACCGAGGAGGGAAGATGTGCTCATTTATTTGAATACATTTGTATTTCAGAAGTTGTGCAGGGGAGAGGATGGGTGGCTGAATCTTAGTGGCAGCCTGGCGGATGGAGCAGGGAAGTCACTAGTTGGGTGGAAGTACTTTTTGGCTTTAGCAACCATATCCTGTCACAGGAGCTCAGCACTCTACATAGAAAGGAGCGCCCTACTGCATCAAGATGAGTGGAGGACTGGGGGAGCTCAGCTTGATATGGAGAGAGAATGATAATGCAACAAAACACATGAGCATAGGGAGACAAGAAGATTTTATTGAGTGCTATGAAATCAGCAAGATCTAGTTCATTTCCCATCACCAAGCCCTTAGTGGAAGTCTAGTGGTACAATGTAAACATTTGTAAGACCCTACAGACAGTGGCAAACAAGGAAAAATACAGGAACGCAAACGGCTTAAGGGGGGGCAGATCAAAAATAGCCCTCCCTCTCTAATGTAATCTCTTTTGATATTTCTTTTAAGAGAAGATGGCGCAAGCTCTTCCAACAAACAGCTAAAGCTGTCTGTAGTAGACCTAAAAAGCAGAAGCAGGGCTGAGCAACTTCCTTGTCTCAAACCCTGAGGCTGCAGCAGTCTCCTCTCCTCCTACTTAAGTTTGTTAAGATTTGGTTGCACGTTTTAAGCATGTTTGCTGTACTTAATAGTTTTCCTGCTCTAAAACTGGATGCACATAGGTGCACAGGTCCTGACGTGCTACCTTTAACAATTTCCCAATCATATTTAATGTACATCAAATTCTTGTTTTCATGTATTTATTAATGACTATTCCACCCATTTCTGCTCTTTGTAATAACAAAGCTACTTTAAAAAAAAAAAACACCTGATTTTAGCCTCTTAACTTCTAAGTATTTTAAAACATTTCAACGTTTTGCCACGGTCTCTATCACTTAAACTCACCGCATCTTTGCAAATCTCGCGCACCCGAACCTGCAAAGCAGGACAGCCTCTCCGTTTCCGCTTCCCTGGTCCGCCACGGCACTTGCCGATTGAGTGGAGGGAAGCGGACACACCCCCTCGCCTGACCCGCCTGACTTCCGGCGAGGAACACAGATCACGGGACAATTTGGCGCCCGGCCAGCTACTTAAACACATGCTGGGCCAGACGCACAGTGGACGCGTGCAGCGGGCGCGCCAAAGTCAAGCCCGTCTGCGCCCGTCCGCGCCCAGGCCGCGCCGAGCGCAAGAAATGCTGCCCAAAATCCCCCAGGTATGTTTTTTTCACCAACACTATTAAGAAACCTAAACACAAGAAGAAATTGTGGCTGTCAAATATTGCCTGACAAAATATTGGGACCTTTTTCATGTCTTAAGTGTAGAATAGAGCTCACAACTACAGACATACGCCCTAAAATCATGGATAGGAAAGCCTCAGCACCTTGCGTCACTCAATTAAAAGGAGGACTAATTAAGGCTCGATCAATATGTAGGCACTCCCAGGATATCAGAGAATTGATAATGGAGCAACAGCTAGACTTTCTCTTTGTTACCGAAACCTGGCTAAAAGACTGGTGTAATCCAGATATTACAGCAGCACTTCCCCCCAACTATACGATCTGTAGAAAGGACAGAGGAGAATCCAGAGGAGGGGGATAGGCCATTATCTTACGTGACTCCCTACACTGCACTAGTTTCGAACTTGACACTCTTAAGGAAGCAGAAAGCCTTGGATTCTGCTTCGTAATAAATGCTTCCCTCACCTTTTCAGGAGTCCTGATCTATCGTCCACCCGGTCACAGTACCACCTTTCTCAACTCTTTAGGAGAAACCCTAAGCCATTTTTTGCTTAGATATGCCAATTTCACCCTCCCAGGAGACTTTAATCTCCACTTAGAATGCAGAAATGACCCGGGAGTAGACAACTTCCTTGAAATAACAGAATCCCTTGGACTGCACCAATTGGTGGATGTCCCGACGCACCAGGCAGGCCTTACGTTGGATGGTGTCTGCTCCAATTTCACCTTGTTATCAGTAGATACCCCTATCCCACAGATATGGTCAGACCACGAATTTATCCCTCTTGCTATTAAGAGGCCATTCGTGAATTGTCCTGCCAACCAAACCACCCCCTTACAACCAAGGCGCAAGTGGGCGCAACTAACCATCAATCCAAAGTTGCCCACCACTGCCCAGGCTTGTGTCCCTGTCCTAACTGGCAAAACCTCAGAAGACTCACGACTCTTCCACACTTGGATGACCGCAACAAGCAATGAGCTAATCCCATCTGAACCACCCAATAAGAAAGCGAAAACCAAAACCCATAAAGCCCCATGGTTTACGCCCGCCTTAGCTCAACTACATCTCCAATGTAAGCAACTGGAGCACAAGTGAAGAAGAGTCTATGATGCAGCAGATCAAAAGGCATTCAAAGCAGGCAGGAGGCACTACCATACTCGTATACATTCTTTATTTCGGCCAAAGGCCATAAAAGATTTCATTATAAAACATCATTCATAAAATAATCTAAAAAGTATCCAGCCAAGTATTACATGATTTCAGTAAAAGGATCATCAATCACAACAAAGCAATTTTATTAAGTAAAAACTTTTTGGAATATACAGGGAATAAATATCTAATTATTCATACAGTCCAAGGTAAGTTCTACAATCACAGATATCTAAATCTTTAATACATTACAGTTTTAACCCCATTCTCTTCCTTATTAGACCCACTATAAACAAGTATCTTGATAACGCAAATATAACGTGTGGTAGGGTACTTGTTGTCAATACCCTCAACGCCTCTTGATGTTTTCTAAATCCCAGCGAATTGCATAATGGTCGAATACATTTACTCCTTGCCCTATCATACGCCGGGCAGAAAAACAAAATATGTGCAGTATTTTCGATGTTATTTGTAGACCCTGAAGTGAATCTAGTGCATAGAGTACAGGCACGATCTTCCTTCCCCCCCACTTTGCAGTATGGCTCTTGATCTGTAGTATGTTATATCTTAGCTTTAGGTACAGAATTCTTGCTAGAAATGGTTGTACCTGATCTAGAAAATCCTCGCGATTCGGGCTAGGCTTAATAGAAAGGAATTCAGCTGTTAGCCTTCCTTGTCTTGGATCGCAGGGAAGGGCATTCAATGTGTGTTGCCAATAAATACTCTTCAGGTTGCTTTTGCAGCTTGGTGTTAAACTGTGTGGGTTAGTCCAATACGATTCAAGACCTAACTCTATCAGCCATTTCCGAACAAATCTCAACCATGGGAAGGTAAGACATGTATCAATATCCAATAATTCGCGAGCAGCTTCTCTATATACTAGTAATTCCGGCGTTGTCCATAGCCGTATCCAATAGAGCAGTGGGAGTAGTGTTGCGAGATGTCCTATTCGCATCAGATTTAGGTCATGGAACATTGGGACGAGTGGTGCTGATTGGGGCAATCCCAATATTCTCCTCGCAAATTTATTTTCCCCAATTGTCAATTGTCTGATATCACTTATGCCCCATAGCTCTGATCCATACAATGCTGCAGCCTGGACCTTACATTCATATATCTCAAGTGCTGGTGTCACAGATTTACTAGTAGTTAAGCTATACTTCTTAAAGATTGCCCCTGACCCTTGGGCTAACCTTAAGACTGAGTGGCTAATTTGCTGATTCCAAGCTAGTTTTGTGTCTAATAATATGCCCAGGTAAGTAAAATTAGTGGCATATTCTATTTCCTGATTACTCAGCACGAGATTCTTTTTAAGGCCTTTTTGTGGGTTTACGGCCATGTACTTGGTTTTATTTGCATTTATTTCTAGACCCTTATCTATGCAATATCTATTAAAACCATTCAACATATTTTGTAGCCCCTTTATGGTCTGTGATAATAGAATGGTATCATCTGCGAAGAGCAGCGCGGGCACCAAATTCCCATTTAACTTTGGTGGATCATTTGCTTGATCTTGCAGATGATCCACCACGTCGTTGATATAGAGTGAGAACAGGGTGGGAGCAAGTACGCAACCCTGTCTCACTCCTCTCTCTATTGGGATTGGCTTTGTTAGTTCCCCGTTCATACCCCAGCGAACTCTAGCGTAGTTCCCATCATGTAACCTTTTTAGCTGCGTGACCAAATTAGGGGGGGCACCTTGTTTTCAAGTGTCTCCCATAATAGGCTTCTGAGTACGAGGTCAAAAGCTGCTCTCAAATCAATGAATGCCACGTAAATGTGTCCCTTCCTGATTTTAACATATTTCCAAATAATGCACAGGAGTCTGAAGACTTGATCTATTGTACTAATACGGGATCTGAATCCTGCCTGATATAGAGACAGTATGCTATTGGTCCCTATCCAGTCATTAAGCCTGTTCAATATCTGCCTGGCATAAATTTTTTGGAGTACATCTATCAGGCTGATTGGTCTGTAATTCTCGGGTTTGTGTTTGCTGCCCTTTTTATGGATGGGGACAATTTCAGCCCCTTTCCATGTTCCCAGTATTGGGGCACCAGCAAGTATTGCGTGCTAGGGGCATTAACATATGGAACCCATACCTTTTTATCATGTTTGAATAAGTCACCAGGGAGTCTATCTAATCCCGGTGCTTTTCCCGGTTTAATGGAGTCTATAGCGTACTCCGTTTCTTGCAATGAGAAGATGATCACCCCACTGTCTCCCTCTGTGTGAGTAGGTCGTCTTTCTCCGCTCAGCGCTACCATGGGCTTAAAACTTGAGTATAAATCAGTAAAGTGGTCGGTCCAGGTTGCTGAGTCCAGGTAATGCTCTGTTCTTTGAACTTGGTCCTCCCCCCCATACTATAATTTTCCAAAACTCTGCCTGATTATTTGTTTTTGCTGCCTCCAGAAGATCCAACCAGCTATTTTCTTCCCAGTTCCGCTTGGCAGTGGCCAATGCTTTCCGATGTACATCCCTGGCACTCCTCACTGAATCTGCGCTTCCCTGCTTTATTGATTCAAGTAAAGCTGATTTAGATTTTCTACATTCAGTTGTGTACCATGGGTTTACCTTTAGTCCTGCCCTAGGATTGGGTTTCGGATTCTTCCCATTATTTTTGGTGAGCAGGGGCTCTAACTTTAAGACCAGGTCAACATGCATAGATGTTATAGACAAAACGCTTGACTCTAAGTGTGCACCCACTATTTCTGCAAAAGTATTATAGATGTTAGTCATAATTTCCGGGCTACCTGTGATCTTCGGCCACCCAATAGATCTTCGGTTATTCCCTACCAAGTGATGCACATCATGTATGCCAGTATTTGGTTGATTATCCCTCGCTAAATGGCCTACTACTTCCAGGCATAATGGTCGGTGATCACTGTCATCCCTCATTTCTATTTTAAAGCTCACTATTCTACTCCAACTATGGATGCTGTGCATTATATAGTCGATTCTCGATTGTGTACTGCCGCGCTTGAAAGTATTAAGAGAGGCAGTTTCATCCCCATTATTGAGTACCCTTCCATTGCATGCCCTTAGATGATATTCTACAGTTAACTGTACTATCTGTAGCGCTGTGTTAGTACAAGGTTTAGAGGGCCCAGCCACTAGTTGAGGTAGGCATAGGGCCATATCTTCTTCTTCTGTGGCTCTTTCTAATCCGATTAGTGGCTCGTAGGTACAGTTAAAATCACCGCATACAATTACAGTATCACTAGGGCCTTCGAGATCCAAGGAATTGCTTAGTGTGTTAATGATCTCAGAGTTTAATGTCTGCCTTATTGGTCTATTATAAATATTAAATAAGTACAGATTTTCATTATTATCATTTATATATATTGCCAACAGGTCAGGGGAATCTATGCTAAGGTTTGTGGATCGTGTCCCCAATGTAATTTTAATCCATATTACTAGACCCCCCGATGGTCTCCCTCTCTGCGTGGGAATTGCATTCTTATAAAATGTTTTATAACCCAACTTATGTGGGGGTGTCAATAGCCATGTCGCTTGGAAAAGACAGATATCAAATCTGTCTATGTAGCTATGCCAATCGGGGTCTTCAAGCTTTCGTTTTAGGCCCGCTACGTTCCAGGATATTATAGCTATACTTTCTTGACCTATCGCAGTAGTTTTAGTTATTTGGATATTAGAATCTGTAGTTGGGTATACACCCTCGCATCTTAGAGTCTCCTCCAACCTGTTTGAGTCATTTTGATCATTAACAACACTCCTTGTCTCTATAGCCGTTTGAGAGCCACTAGCACTGGCATATAAATTGGGCACTATTCGTTGAGGTTCTTTGTTCAGTCTGGTATCACTCTGGATTAGTAGAGGGGGCCGAAATCTAATACGTCGGTGAGTACCCTCCAGGAGTCAATCATTTTTATCTAGACTAGAGCTACTGGATCTTTTATCTTGTGCTAGTAGTGACTGGGCAGGCCTATGGGGAATTGAGCGTCTAAATTGGATCGACGAGGAGTCTGGAGAGCAGGTGCGGAATTCTAGGGTGAGCAAATTGTCTACCAATTCTGGCCCTATTAGTGTCAACTCTATACAGTCTACTGTTTGCCCTGGTAGTATATCATACTCACATTAAATTAGCGAAAAAAGAGTATTACTCCAACAAAATACTGGAGGCCAACCAAGACCAAAGAACTTTATTCTCAATCATAAGGTCCTTCACTGACCCGAAAGCTTTGCATAAAGAAATCCCTCCCTCCCAGAGCTTATGTGACCAGATCTCGATTTTCTTTGAGGAAAAAATCCAGAATATCCAAAAGGATTTTGTAACGTCCCCTGCACAAAATCGTGACTGGGACTTGGAGCCCAACCCAACTAGCACTGGTCACTCACTCCAAACTTTCGAACCAGTCTCGCTTGAGCAGACACGGGCTGCAATTGTCGCCTGTAAATCAGGCTCTCCCTTGGATGCCTGCCCCCCCATGATTCTTCACCAAATCACAGACATTGTCAACCTGGTAATCAACCAGATAGTCAATTCCTCATTACTCTCAGGCACACTTCCAGACGAACGGAAGCTAGCCATATTGAAACCATTAAAAAAAAAGCAAAACATAGACTCAGCCAATCTCCGCCCTATATAGCTCCTCCCGATACTGGGCAAAATCACGGAAAGACTAGTCCACAAAGAACTAACTAAGTTCCTTGAAACCGCCAGGATCCTCCACCCTCGGCAATCAGGCTTCCGCCCCAAGCATTCCACAGAATCTGCACTCCTGGAAATATCGGACACACTAAAAACTATAGCGGACAAAGGCAGGAAGGCAGTTTTGATTTTGCTCGACCTGTCAGCCGCATTTGATTGATACCATCTCACACAGTATTCTCCTTGCAAGACTCAAATCCAATGGCATCTCCAATACTGTACTAGCATGGATTGAGTCCTTTCTCACCAATCGAAGGCAAACAGTGTCCCTCGGAACGTTCCTCTCTGCTGAGCGCCCCATTGCAACTGGAGTGCCACAGGGCTCATCCCTCAGCCCGCTGTTGTTCAACATATACGTGGCCCTTCTCATCTCCCTGATATCTTCTTTTGAGATAGAAGTAACGTCCTACGCAGACAATACACAATTGATTCTATCCCTGGACAAAGACTCCACCAACGCTGAGCTCAATTTCAAACTATGTCTAGCTGAGGTCCTCCAGTGGATGAAGGACAACCACCTCAGGTGCAATACAGGCAAAACTGAGATCCTTCTGATAGGAAAAGACAATCCCTTCCAGCCATGTGCTTGGTGGCCGGAAGGTACGACACCACCTCCCACTACTGTCAAGGTAGCCAAAAACCTAAGAGTGCAATTTGACACCGCTCTCTCATCCGACCACATGCATTGACAGTGGCAGGGACCTGCTTTAACCTTATCAAGTCATTAAAAAAATTCTTTGACTTCATCCCCCTTACCGCAAGGAAGACAGTGGCAGGGGCACTGATTCTCTCGCGCCTGGACTACTGCAACAGCCTCCTGGCAGGAGCAAATAAACAAACACTAAAAAGACTACAAGTGGTACAACACGCTGTGGCCCGCTTAGTCCTGAAATTACCATGTAGGTCCTCCGCATCCGCAGCACTCAAAACCCTCCATTGGCTTCCACTATGTAAGAGAATCCTATTTAAGATACTCTAAATCACGTTCAGAACATCCCTAAACTTAGGCCCAACGTACCTCTCAGCCAGATTCACCCCATACACAACGATTAGGACTCTCAGATCTTCATCATCAAACCTCCTCAAACCCCACTGCTTTAGGTACAAAACCAAGGGAGGAAAAACAGTAGCCGCACTAGGAACTAAAGCCTGGAACCTCTTGCCAACACACATGAGGTTGTTGAAAACAGAGACGCAGTTTAAGAAGGCACTGAAAACTTGGTTCTTTGGATCTTCAGACGAATTCTGCCTATCCCTCATATAGGGTCCCGGCGGCTCCATCTCTACCTTCCCCCGACTAGCGCCAGGATGCTCCTTTCGGAGTGACAGCCCGCGCTTTATAAATGCAACAATCAAATCAAATCAATGTGTGCATATTTTATTAGACTTTTAAACTCACTGGTAGATGCCTCTGCTCTTTAATGTTTTGACACTGGGATGTGTGCAAGTGTATTCGGGCAAAGTGTTGGTGTGGATGTTAGATGGCCCCTCAGCAGGAAGTAGCTGAAGGCATCACAAAACCTTACATCACCTTAAAAGCACTCGCATCACTTTTCCCATTGCTGTAGGCAAAAATAATCCCTCTTTCAGCAACCAAATGTTGGTTTATCAAGAAGTACCGACTTGATGCTACCAAGCTTCACACAACAACAAACCAAGCTGGCTTTTATTAGTGCTTCATTTTGAAACAATCTAATGTTATTATGTAGAATAAGCGTGTTTTATTAGTTTTTGCCAATGCAGTTTGTATTGATTTACCAAGTAACTGATATTTTTAATCCACATTGCACGTGCTAGGTCGGTACAGGTCCCAAGGCCTGTGTATCATGAGAGAACTCCAGGGGTCCATAGAGAAGCCTGGTGTCCCCCAAGACAGGCCTGCACCACCCTGAACCGGAAGAAGGGCGCGCTGATTGACAGCTCAGCCAAGGAAATGAGGGTATACCCCCCACAGCTTGGAATGAAGTGGAATGCACTGATGGGGGAGCTGCTGGAACTGGGCAGGCCGGCCAGCCCCCGCCTGGTGACCTGGGGTGACAGGGAGGCTGACAGAGGGAGTGGTTGGTGTTGTGCCTTGTCTACTCGGGCTAGTTTCAGTGGGGGTGTGTGGGCACGCAGGTGGAGAGAGGTGGAGTGCTGCTGGACGAGGGTGACTTGCAGGCCGGGCAGCAGTTCGAGTGGGGGTTCTATTTTGGTAAAGGTGCACAGCGCAGACAGGGGAGGTCTGTTCCACAGGATAAAAGGGCATGAAGTGAACTCACACTCCTGAAAACTGTACTTCACGCAGCGGCAAGATTTGTGTCATCTACCAAAATTAATTACATTACTCCTACCCTGGCTGAGTTACACTTGACTGAACATTGAAGCCAGAATAAAGTTAAAACATGGATATCTGGCTTTCAAAGCAATCCACTGAACTCTCCACACTACACTGCCTCTCTTGTCAAGGAATCGGGAGGCGTCAGAGCATCAAAAACTATTTACCTCTCAAACCTTGCTTCTTCAAATCACTCATGCCAAGCATCTATGCTCCTCAGGTGCTGCCTGGCCCCTGTGGAACTGACTCCCAGCGGACTTAAGAATGAAACCCACCCTTATATCTTTCTGCAAACTTCTGAAAATCCTCCTTTTCGGACTATATTTAGCAGGCAAAATTAATCCATCTGGGCATGCGCATTTTACTCACCCCTCCCTCCTAAAGAACTGCTATAATATCTTGTCCTTGAGTAATGATTGCCTTGTTACAGTAGTGTTCTGTTCTTGTTACAGTGGGGTTCTCTGTAGATCTTGCGTCTTGTTGTACTGTATACCTGTTGATGATCTATGCTATGTAAAAGTGCATATGTAGGAAGGTGGAATCTGACTACATGGTTGCCCCCACTTTTTTCCTGGTGTTTTGTTGGTTTTTGACTTAGTTTGGCTGGGAACCTGCTATCCAGGTCCCCAGCCTATCTGCTTTCTCTTTAAACGACTTGGAGTACACTCTAGGTGCACTAGTGATTGGATACTGTGGTACCTTATGAGTCCCTAGTATATGGTACCTTAGGTACCAAGGGCATAGGTACTTCACAGGCCTACCAGGGGCTGCAGCATGTATTATGCCACCCCTGGGAAGCAGACTAAATCTGACACCACAGGCCTGCTACTGCAGCCTGGGTGAGGAAGTGCTAGCACCCCTCACTGAGATATAGGCCCCCTATATCTCTCCTACACACACATATAAACCTATCAGTCACCCCTAAGGCAGGCCCTATCAATCCTGAGGGCAGGGTGCTTGGCTTCTATGTGAGGGGGTGCCTCTGCCTGAGCAGGGCCCCTCTGCAGCTCTCAGAGTCCATTCTCTGGTGCTGTTTGTGGATGCGGTTAAACCATATACTTTTAAGTGCATTATATCCTTGCGGTAAAATGCTAACTTTGGAATGGCTGCATCGAAACATGTCGTGTTTGGTGTCAAACACCTTGGAATACTACCCCCGCCACTCCTGGCGGCGGGGGTAGCATTCCACCCTTCTAGAGGGATAGACATGTACCTACTGTGGAAACGCGGTAGAATCCGACAGAGCCCTGGCATCACAAAATGGATGCCACCAGTCACAGACACTGGGCTGCCCTCCTGCTGATGACCAACACTCGCAGTGGAGGGAGCCAATAAATAAATACATATGATTTTGTGCCAGGGGTCTCATCTGCCCTAGCATGCCCACCATCCCTGGTCAACAGTTTTAGTTTGTTAGAGGGTGGAAAGTTGCTGCTTCCGACAAATCTTACCAGACAACCCTTGCTCCAGAGAGACAGAGAGAGAGACATTGTCTAAGAAGGAGAAGTGAATGAGGTGTAAAAAAGACTGATCTGTACTTGTCACAGTCCCTGGTAATTTGCGTCTATCTGCCTATTGTTCTGTAGTGTAGTGGAGAAATACATCATGCATCCTGCTGCCTTCAAAGATCTAAGTCGAGGAGGAAGTTTGTCACTCAGGGGCACAGAGTGAGGCAGCAGAGACTGATTCAGTGCTGCAGGGACAGAATTCTCCTAGGACCGGCATAAACCCGGGAGATCTCCATCCCTGATGACTACTTTTCAGTATATTTCTGCTCCATTCTGGATGACACTTCCAGACAGTTGTGGGTCCGCCTACCTTGGTCCCCTGTCACTGTTCCTCATTTCACTTGTCTAACAGGGTTCCTCTCCCTAGTCTCTCCTGATACAGATGTGGGATGTGGAGTTTTCATCCTGTTGCACATCCTACTCCTGTCAACTGAAGCTCTATAGACAATAAAACATTTTCATATATCCATTTTGCTGTGTGTGGAAGGTGGATCTATAGACTGTATTCATGGACGACGATTCACCAAAATGTCAGGGGTAGCAGACATGACATTATACACCCTTTGACCTTAATGACATCATAGAAAGTGACATCATATGACCTATGACTCATGATATGTTAAGGGAACGTTTACCTGAATTGTAGTAAGTGAGTGACGTGAGTCTGGCATCTTCTAGGGGGATTTCAAGGTTGGTGGGACTCTCTCTCCTGAGAAAATAGTAAGAGAAATGGGCTCTAAGAATGCATTTTAAAGAATAATTTATTATAAATGTGCTAAAAAGCCATAGGCTTTGAAAAGACACTATTTATTTATTTGAGTTTTATATAGCGCTGGCTAGACCCGGAGGTATCAGAGCGCTTTACATAAAGTTCCACAGAGTTACAAAATTACATCAGTTACAAGTTACATCAGTTGCTAGAAAAACATTTCAAGATCGTAGAAGAAGAGATAAATGGAGCTTAGAAGGGAAAGGGGGTAGGATAAAGGGGTAGGAGGGAAAAAGGATGGAGAGACGAAGGAGAGTCTGCCCAAAGTCCGGCTGGGTAGGTGACGGCCGAGGGGGTAGTCCACAGCCCATCTCCTCTATAGCTATCAGGTAGCTCCACCGGGCATCGGCCAAATAGCTAGGTCTCAACGGGATGACATTTAAAGAGCATAGGGGATGAGATAAATGGAGCATAGAGGGGGAAAGGGGGTAGGGTAAAGGGGTAGGAGGGAGAATGCGACGGAGAGACAAAGGAAAGTCTGCCCAAAGTCCGGCTGGGTAGGTGACGGCCATGGGGGAAGTCCACAGCCCATCTCCTCTTTAGCTACACTAATTAAATATTCAAGTCCTTTCATGGCGTGCTAAAATAATGAAACTTGACAGTCTTCGTGAGTTGAACCAATTTTGTTTCTAAAATATCGTTTGGGTGCCCCAGATTTCAAATATTACTTCCTTTGCTAGGGCTAGCATTTTGCAAATATAACCTCCATTGCTAGGGCCAGTATTTTGCAAACATTACCTCCATTGCTATGTTGCAGGGGTTCTGCCCAAAAAGAGAACTATGCGTAGGATTATGGGACCTTCATGCATAGGGACTGAGTTATCCTATCACCTTAGTACCCATGAGCCCAGGACCGACTAGCTATTTATTTTTTTTAAATGGAGTTTTATATAGCGCGAACTTGACCCGAATCGGGTATCAGAGCGCTTTACATAGCACCAGTTGCGTTACATGAGGACACATTCATTTTTTGTTTGGCACGGGAGATTAAGTGATTTGCCCAGAATCACAGGATGTTCAGCGTCATTGCTGTGACTCAAACCCAGTTCCCCAGATTCGAGGTCGATCGCCCTAGCCGTTAGGCCAACTCCTCTCCCGTCTCACTTGCCCTGCTACTCACTCACAGAAAAAGAAGTGATTAGACACCCCAGAACACAACACTCCCGAATCTCTTAGGAAATGTGGTTGCAAGACACACCCTTTCGCTCGCACTCTTGTACTTAGTCCACAATAAGATCCGACAGAGACACAAAACAGTTTAAAATATTTATTTTAACTAACGTGCTTTAACATGCAGTATACGTGCCACGACAAGCAGGAAAATGCATAATACAAATACAGTCAGCATAGCAGCTAGTCCATAAATCATGAAGGGAGATGTCATCATGAAAAGACAATAGAGCCTAACCTCCCTCCCCTTGCTAAGAAGCAGTTTTATTATATAGTAGAAGATATCTGGGTTTTGTCTGCAGACCCTATACCTTAGCCTATAGATGGTAGTTCTACATCATAGGTGCTGCCTCTCTCTTCTCCCTGGAAACGTCCCTCTCCAAGTGTGTCCTACCTATTTGTGTATCTCCATTAAACCAAAGTACGTTGTCCAAACAACAGCTGCATCGGTATGTTTTGTCTAGGTGCTAAGGCCTGGCCAGAACAAAATAACAAGGGGCATTGTTGTTCGACCTTGCACACAATGTTCAGACTAAATCCCAGGAACCTGCAGAGAGTGAGCACAGTGATGAGTTCTCATGTGAAAATGGCAATAGAGACAGTTGCAAAAAATAAAGTCTTGTAGTAACGTGTGCAAAGCAGCAGGCAATCTGCTGCATGCTCATGCTAACTTAGGGAAAACGACAATGTCCCCATGGGCCATATGACAGCTAGAGCCAGCATTTTGCCATGGTGCCGCTTTTGCCCAAACATTTCAAACAATGTGCCAGATCTTTGCCAATACTGCCACCCAAGTACCATAGATAACACTTACATCAAAAATTGGGTCAAAAATTCTGTCTAGTATATTGGGGAGAGACAGCATTTTGTCATGGATACCCCCCACGCCCCCACATATGCCACGGTTATTCTCCATTATGCCAAGAATTTCCTCCAATGTGCCAGCCCCAGAATTTTGCTACTGGTGCCACTTGTACTAAAAATTTCCTTCAGTATGCCAGAACTGGCATTTTACAGTGGGTAGCTTGTGTCAAGTTTTACCTCCAGTGTGACAGAGCCAGCCTTTTGCTGTGAGTATTCCATAAGCCACAAAGCATGGCAGGTCCAACAGCAGACTTACAAGCACAACAACACATTCATACTCATGCTCTCTTACATTAACTAATTCACATTCATTCTCACCACTCCACTCACATTTGCCTGCTCATTGCCACCCACTGGCACTCATTTATTTTCACTCAATCTCTTGCACTCACTCTCTCCCTGGCACGCTGATTCACCCTCTCTCTCTAACAAACAGTCCCACATAAAAGCTTACATACTCACACATCCATACACTCTCACAGACCCACATGCACGCACACAGCATGCATTTAAAAGCTTTTTATTTTACTTGTTATGCTACTTACCCAAGATGGTAGTGAAGGTACAATTCCAGATCCTGCTACTCAAGTTTTTATTACATTAATAGTGAATGATTGACGATTATTCACTATCATCGTACTAAATAATGAGAAGTAAAGGAGGGGGCACTGATTTTGCAGTCTCTGAGGCCAGGGTTTGCAAAGGCAGTGCCAGGGGTCAAGGGGCAAGCCATGGGTCACATCTGCGACCCCTGGCGACAGCTAAATGATGTCCATGTCTGTACTACAACTGCCTGGTGGGGTCAGAAATAGTCTAAGGGCATCGCCATGAAACAAGTGTTTGAGCAATTGCTGTGCTGTTGAATATAGATATGATTATACATCTGTATATACATATTTATATGTTCAGATATTTTACATACATAACATAAATGTGATTGAAAATGGTCAATGAGGTCCCTTCCTGTACTAACGTGCCCCAGACAAGCTATACATGATGCATCTGCACATCTCTGTGGGAATACCTTGTTTAGAAAAAGTATAACAATACTCTTCTCTGGTCACTCACTTGGTAAGTGTATGAAAGTCTGTCTTACAAGCATGCAGCCCCTCTTAAACCCCTAAAGAGCTCAAAATTAAATGTATTTCTTTTTAGGTCTGGCTTGACACTTCTCGTCTACAAATATACGTACAGTAAACTTCAGAAGAGCAATAATCACCTCATGCTGCTGGCTGCTTGATGTATCATTCCGCCTCACGGGGGAGTGCTTCTTTTAATGCAAAATATATCTAAATAAAAACAGGATTGTATTGAAAACGGGATTTCTAAAGTAGTACAGTGTATTTACAGACTTATTTAGCATACACTTCAAATAAGCATTTGTCTATTATGCAGGTTGTGTTGATTTGACTCGGGAAAGAAACTGTTCTGAAATGTGTTAATGCTTCTCTTATCTTTGCTTCCATTTTATGTGCCTCACTGGCAGAGGCAACTTCCACTAACATTCCCTGGGCCCAGATAACCTGGTCAAGATTTGTGTTGCAGCTTTAGACAGAAAAGCCCCTGCTATGTGTGCTGTCTTGTTCACAGCCATGTTGTTCAACTGTTTAGCTCAGGTTGCTCAACTCCAAATAAAGTTACATTTTTGTAAATCTTTCTATAGTGCGTTTTGAAGAAGATATAGCTTTTGAAGACATGTCCAGTAAAATCTCACACTTGTATCCCTTTTTCCGCAAGGCCCAAGTAAGGCAGCATTTTCATGTTGGAACACAGTCCCATATATATTTAGATTAAATTATTGTGTTCAATGCAAAAGTAACAAGTTTAATTTTTTGATTTCTGAGCATAGATCTACAAAAACCTGAAGCCACCAAAGCAGCCAGTTCTTGTATATATTTTTGTCACCCTGTTCACTTGGGTTCTATTAAGCTGCATCTTTTCTGTCATCCACAGATTGGGCCTGTAAAACATTGCTTCAGGTCTAACATGTGTAGCCAACATCCTGGTATCAAAACCTGTCACAATAACCATTTTGATAGGTGGAAAACCTTGACTTTAGATATAAATAAGCACAACTTGTTGCCCAAACGGTAGGGTCCCTGATATGTAAGACTGGAACATGTGCAAAATTAAATAAGGCCTGTTCCTCCAGTGCCTTGCCCCAAAAGTTATTTTCACTGGCCGGGCTTTAGCTGAGCCTTAAAAAATTTCAATGTACAGATCATAAACTTTAATGTATAACTGGCTACAAAAGTCATTCAAAAACGTTTTTTAACATTTCTTAAAAGTCCAATTTAATGGTAAGGTCAAAATTATAATAAACATTTTGGGAAAGTAACTTTTAGAAAGGTAACATTTACCTACCTGTACTTCCAGATGGCTAATTAGCATTAGTCTACTGACAGTTAGTCTGCCAGTGCTTGGCCTTAATGAGGTATGAAAACAGCTCCCAATGCAGAGACAATGGCCTGGGTATGGAGAAGGATTTTTCGTCACCTTGCAGGAAGACCAGTTAGAACAGACCCAGAAACTTCATTAAGTTGTATAGGGCCTGCCCTTTTACAAGTAAATGTAAGGTACAGCCTGGGGGAGGCAAACCTTTCTTCCCCAGCCAAGATAGCTCTGAATCCAGTGGGAGGAAAGCTACACTCAGAATCAGCTTTGAATGACCATAAGGAGGAGGCTACTCCTTTCCCTGATCACACCTCTCAACTGGCGTACAGGCTCTGCACATAGTAGAAAGGCCTGGCCCATCTTGGATTTTAGGAGGAAGGTACACTGAGTGATTGTTTGCAGTAGGGCAAACAGAAATTGATGAAAAAATGGCTAGGGCAGATTTGTGTCTATTTTCTTTTTTTTCTTTTTTATTATGTTTTATTTTATCTTGAGTCAGAATGATCATATCATCTTACAGAGTTAGATCACATATTAATACATATCATTACCCTCTTTAATTAACAAAAGAAAAAAGAGAAAAGAAAAAAACCAAGAGAGAGATAAATATTCATAAGGCAGAGATCAACAGCCTTTATCTACCACAATCAACCCACCATTTTTAATGCTATGAATTACATCCATTGTAGTTTGGACCAAATCTTAACCACTTTTATAACTCGCCTGGGTCCATGTGCCTTAGCTATTGCCATTTTACACTTGTACGTTTGTCGGAGTATTGACCAGAATTCAGCAACTCTAGGTGGTATTACATCCACCCATACCCGCACAATGCATAAGCGCGCACTAGCTGTGATGATTGATATCAAAGATTTAAGGATAGGGTTTTAACCGCTCTGTAAGCCAATTAGTATCTCTTTGTTATTCAAGCAAAAGTTCAGCCCCATCTGTGTAGATAACAATCGAAATATACTATCTCCCATAATTCTTTTAAGGCTGGACATTCGATAAACATGTGTACAATGTCTGCTGAATAAAGATTACATTTTGGACAATATACACGTGATGAATTCATAGAAGATGTCCATTTGGAAATATGCTCCGGTGTGTAATAAAGCATATATACCGTTTTAAATTGTTGCATTTTGAGATTGACAGATATTATTGCCTGATCAAGTATTTCCTGTGCCTCTTGTATTTCTGATCCCGTTATTGTAGTTGCTAATCATTGGCTCCATTTTGCCGCTATCTGCGCGCTATCATCTTCACCGTACGACATAAACTCCTGATACAAAGTACTTATGTCGCATTTTGAAGATTGATAAAGTAATATATAAACTCCAGAGATCTCCTGATTGTTGTTAAATTCACATTTGTGGGTGAGATAATCCCCGACCTGGAGATATTTAAAAAATGATCTTTGCGGTAGACCAAATACTTCCTATAGTGCAGCAAAGGATCATACTCCCTGAATATCATATAGATGACCCAGAGTTTGTAGTCCCCTATCTCCCCAGGCGTGCCTCACATTGTCATGAAAAATATTGGGGAATAGTGGATTTGTAATGGAGTAAGCGCGTCAATGGTTGGCAGAGAGAACTTAATACATATTTCACGCCACACTTGAACAACAACCCGAATCACCTTAAATCTGACGCTTTTAAAATAGTTAGGGTCAGTTAGCTTATGCATTGCATCCCTGATATCTGGACCTAATGCTAATTGGTAACCAACTGTGCACTTCCTAAAATTATCCCCAATCGGTAAGCCATGAATTCGGCCCATGAATGCAGCCCAGAAATAAAATTTGAAATCCGGCAATTTAAGTTCCCCCTGTTCATATGGCAATTTCAAGTACCTAATAGCCCGTCTAGCTTTCCTATAAATCCATGAAAAACTCCCTATAGCCCCTTCAAGTAGCCTAAAAAACACATTAGGTACCCGCAGCAGGATAGAACGAAAAAGATAAAGCAACTTAGGTAAAATATTCATTTTTATGATATTACATCTAGCCCATATACACAAAGGAAGTCGGTGCCATTGCCGTAACTTGGCGTTGACTATCTTTAGAAGCGGCTAGTAATTGAGAGCGATTATGCTTTTCACTTTACTACTTAGCCAAACCCCCAAATAAGTAGCAGTGTTGGTAACTCCCATAAGTGACGCAAATGGAGTGGGCGTTTCAAAGTTAAGGATTGTTTGTGTTTTCAGTAGATTTAGCTTGTATCTGGAAAACGCCCCAAATGCTTCCGCTTCCTTGGATATAAAGTTTACAGCAATACATGGGTTGGTAGCATATACTGCGACGTCATCTGCATATGCAGTTATTTTCAGCTCAACCCCATGTAACCTTAATGGCTGGATATCTTGGTTCAGCATCAAGTGTTTGATATAGGGTTCTATATAAAGAGCGAACAATAATGGGGATAACCGACATCCCTGTCGCATCCCCCTAGATATAGAAAATAAAGAGGAAAATTTGCCACTCAATACAATTTTGGCCCTTGGCGCATTATACAATCTTCACTAACGCTATATACTGATCACCAATGAATGAATGAATGAATGAAGCAGCAATTATAGAGCGCGTAGCTACCCGTAGGCATCCCAGCGCTGAGAAATAACTGAAGCTTCAATAAATCACTTAGGAAAGAGCCATGTTTTTAACAGCTTACGGAAGGCCATATGAGTGGGTTCCCTTCGTAGCTGAAGGCTCCCATAGTCTCCCAGAGTGCCTCACAGGTGACTCTATCAAAGGCCTTCTCTGCGTCCAGCCTTATCATTCCCATTCGTTCTTGCATTTTACCACCAACTTCAAAAGCAGAGATGGCAGTATTGATGTGTGCCGTCATGTCTCTTCCAGGCACAAACCCATGTTATTGTTTAGAGACTAACTCGTGCATGAAAGGAGCAAGACGCATGGCTAGGATTTTTTAAAATATCTTTGCATCTGCATTTATCAAGAATATTGGACGATAAGACCCTCTATCTTCTGGAGGTTTATCCTTTTTAAGAAAGACTGCTATATTCGTCACTCCTCATGATGATGGAGCTTCTCCCCCACAGTATATATAGTTTGTCAATTCTAAAAATTCAGGGGCTAGGATATCTATGAATATTTTATACAATTCAAGGGGAATAGTATTATCACCAGCGGCTTTCCCTGATGCAAAACTACTCACTGCTGCCTCCACTTCACCTATCTCAACCTTTGCAGCTAATACAGAGGATTGTGTAGAGTTTAACCGGGGGATCTGGCTCTCAACCAAGTAGTTGGCTATAACCTGTCATTCGATATTACCTGGAATACTATAAGCCTTTTGATAAAAAGCAGCAAATTGATCAGCGATAAGCTGCGAACACTTATGATTGACTCCATCATCTCCTGTGACGCATTGAATAGCATTGCACGCTTTTTTATCTGCTATATGATGGGCCAGAACTCATCCTATTTTCTCACCGTACTCATACTGATAGATTTTATTCTTATGGTATTTAGCCGCCACTTTCTCAGTGATCCCACGATTAGCCATTTGCCGCCTCTCCCTTAACTTAAGGTATGTAGCCTGTTCAAGGGGGTCACCTACATGAGCTGCCTGTGCATGTTGCATTTCCAAATCTAAGCTCTCCTTTCGTATTTTGCTTAGTTCCAATTGTCTGCTTTTTTTTTTTTTTTAAACTCTTTTATTAAAGAATAGCAGTGTGATTACAGTAGTACAGGATATTGGAAATGCAATACTCACATAACTGTACATAATACCAGGTTAGAAAGCTAAATAATTGTTCATTTCTATTAGATGCAGGTTATCTTACTCCGTTAGCTCTTGATCATCGGGAGTGGGGGGGGGGGGCAGGGAGAGAAGGGGGGGTGCAGATGTCTCCACGATACGTGTTGCATTTAGACCACACCCCGGACCATTTCCGTGGACACCCTCTAGCAACATACGTTGTTTTTTCTGTGAACATACACCAATCCATGTCTCGTTTCCATGATGATAAGTCAGGGACCTCACGTGCCCCCCACATTCTAGCGATGTTGCGCTTTGCTACCATGTACCCCAGGGTCACCCATAGTCTTTCTTTGCTGTTTAAGTCGGTCGGCCCCCATATGTTAAGCAAACACGTCTTGGCATCCAAGCCCAATTCTTGACCCATAACCTCCGTCATACATCTCAACACACTCGTCCAATATTCACAAATGCTGCCACATTCCCACAGAATATGTAGGAATGTGCCCTCTTTCCCACAGGCTCTCCTACAGTTCGGGCCAACCGCGAATAATATACTCGATGCAAAAGTTTCAATTGTACAAGTTTGAGTCTGGATGAAATTGCAACTTCCCTTGGAGAGGCAAGCGCCTCAGTCCAGTCCTCATCGTCCAGCTCTAGCAAGTCAGCCACCCACTTCTCATGGAGTTGTATAAGGGGATCCGCTACATGGTTGATTAGTTTACGATAGGTGAGTGATATTGATTTATTGGGCAGATAGCCATCAAGGAGCCTGTCCTCAAGTGGAGTTGCCTCCGGGAGGGTTTCCTCTGGCGGGATACATGCATTGAGGGCATGCCTCACCTGATAATACCTCAATATTTCCGATCCTGCCAGCTCATATTCACGTTGTAGCATAGGAAAGTCTACCACTTTTCCCCCCTTCCATAGATCGCCCACTTTGGATATACCAATGAGGTCCCACTTGTCGAAGCCCTTAGAGTTTCCAAGGGTGCCCAACAGATGCGAGTCCCACAGAGGGGTGGCCCTCGTTAGTTTGTTATCCCATCCTAGACTTTTGTGTACTGAGTGCCAGACCCTGACCGAATGTGCCGTGGGTCCTGTAAGATTCAACCCAGTAGGTCTGGAGTACAACGCTCTGGTGTATGAGCCCCCCGGCAAAAGCCATCTATCCATTCGATACCCAGGGTCTGCAGGCGAACGATATATACCCTGGTTAATTGCTGCCAATTGCGCCGCCCAGTAGTATCTCTTGATGTCTGGAAGTCCAATTCCACCATCGTACCAACCCCTCACCAATTTGGTAAGGGCTATTCGCGGCGTTCCCCCTGTCCATAGGAGAGCTCTCTGCTCTCTCTCTATATCTGCAAAATAGGTGGCGGGGACAGGGGCAGGCAAGTTTTGCAAGATGTACAGGAAGCGGGGCAAGGACATCATCTTAAATAGGGCCGCCCAGCCAAGCAGGGACAGCGGAAGGGACCTCCAGTGCTCCACATCACTTCGGAGTCTACGCAGAGGCGGCAAGAGGTTGCGCTCATTATACAACTGGGGATCTGCAGTGATATAGATACCAAGATACTTAAAGCTGTCTACAGCCTCTGTTATTCTACATCCCCTGTGCAGACGTGGGAACCCTCCCCTAAGCACATATATCACCGATTTTGTCCAATTAATAGCATAGCCGGACAATTGTCTGCTTTTATTCTGTTTTAAAATAAACTGGAGTGTAACCCCCAATAAAAGCTTTCATGCAGTCCCACATATGAGCTAAAGAAGAAGTACCCTTGTTAGTCTGGATAAATTCAGCTAATAAATCTTTTAGATATCGTCGATATTCCAAATTGCTAAATAGGTGCTGTGGGAAAGAAAAACAACGAGTTTCTAATCCCACTTGAGAGGATCTCAAAGTCAATATAATTGCGTTATGATGAGATACGATCTTCAGGCATAGCTTTATCTTTGCCGCCTCTAGCGCCTGTTCTCTCACTAACATCATGTTGATACGAGAGTATTGGTTATGTGGTATAGAGTAGTACGTATTGCCAGGTATTTGGGGGTATAACATTCTCCACACATCCCTTAGTCTATGTAGCCTCTTTAATTCTGTAATTGAGGCTCTAGTTTTACTCATACGAATACTAGGTTGAAGATTAGTAGAGTCACTTTTACAATCCATGACACAGTTAAAATCCCCCATTACTATCAATCTCCTTTCCCAATCCAACAGCTCCAGGTTTAGAACATCGAATAGATCAGGTTCGTCAAAATATGGTAGAAAACAACGTGGGCGAACCCACAAAAACCGTTACCATTTGTGTTGACTCAATATCTAGTAGCAGAGTACAGACATCCAATGGATTTGTAAAAAGAACCCTCACCCACCAACCTAGTTGGTGGCATGCTTCATCATTGGGGTCATAGCTGGGCTGCGGAGCGCAACCCAGCTGTGCTACAACGCCTGACTACAGCGGAGCGGGATTTTTTGAGTGAGGTGAGTGCTCTGAGGGTTGGGTACTCAGACAGTGGTGAGATTAAAAATGTCTCCAAGAAGTGCCCAAGTGAAAATACTTTATTAAAAGGGTCTTAGGACATGGTTAAAAATACAGTTGGGATATAGTGAAGATAAAATTGTACTTCAATATCCCTTAGATGTAGGTCAACATGTTTCAGCCTTTTACGATAATCATAAGGCTTTCATCAGGACCATAGTGTGAAAAATAGTGAGGTGGCTACAAAAGTGGAGGTAGCCACATGAGTGAAATATCAGCACACACGCTAAGGTGTGCTGTGAGTGTGGTGGGCAAGCCGTACTTACGGACCCATTTATAGGTTGCGATCTGTAAGAAAAAACACACAACATAAAGGACATACAGAACATGTAGAACATACATACATTAGGCATGTGACTTTCCTTACTTGCATACTGCACGTTTTTGCTGTGCTCTGATGCTTTTGGTGAGTCAAAGGTAGCCGTGGAAAATGCTTTTTAGAAGTTGAACAGCAGTATATACAAACCTTATGTATGGTGGATATAGCATGCATGACTTATGCGCTAGTGGATACCATGCGTGGTCATAAGTATGCGCAGAAACAGTTTGGCCATCGGTAATGATTCAACCGGGCTAAATTGCTAAATGCGTGAGAACTGTAAATCTATAATTTAGAGCGTGAGTGGGTGGTTGCGCTTATGCCAGCAACGAAAGAACCTCTTGACTAATTGGTGCGTGAGGCACGTTAAGTTTAAAAATAGTGAGCGCGGTGCAATTGTAGCACTAGTGCCAGCATGAATAATAGTAAGCGTAATGTTCATATGGACACCATATCTGGGAGTGTCCAGGGAAGACCAATTAAGGGAAGAAGAAACTGACGGATCCTGCAAGTGGGAGCCTCCTATAGTCAAACACTGCAGGCGGTAAAGTAGAAAGCAGTAAGTATGCGAAAATTGGGCCGGGCTGTCGAATGTTAGCCTAGCAGCGATCTCGCTGTAAAAGTGAAGTCTGTACACTTACTTCGTCAAGGATGGACCCCCATAGATCAAACCTGTTGTGTGCATCACAGTATCCCGCTGGTAACTGAACCGGAGACAACTATGCCTTACAAACAGTTCCTGGAAAGGGCGTGGCCACGTCGAGGGACGTGTGCCATGTGATCCAGGAACTAAAACGCTAACCTAGGTTGCGTTGATGAACATAGAGTGCATTATGGTTGGTACTTCCTGGTTAACGGAAGAGTGCAGCCAAAGTGGGAGGATGCATGTTGGTGGGAGTATCAATAAAGTTAGGATTGAGCCGGAAGGGTAATACAAGATGTACCTACACCAAGTAGTAGTTGGACTCTAATCACATTGGCAAGTGGGTAAACAAGGTAAACTAGGGGAGATAGTAAACTCAACAGGTGCATGTCAAACGCACAACAATTCAGTAGCGTTTGAGAAGTGCAAAAGACCGCTCAGTGTGCCTACACGTGGTAGAACGGGCTGGTTTAAAAGGAAGATGTTGATGCCCTGTGCCGGATAAGCTGTTATGGGGGCATGTGGGGGGCAGTGTTGGTATGTATTCATAAATGAATGGATTGTGCCTAACCACATATGTATGTGTGGAATCAGATCGAGTATTACTCCTGGGATGTGAGATATACGTTTTGTCATCACGAGCTCATATGTAAGTGGAACTGGAGTCTCAAATGTCGTTTCATGTTCTATGGAGTGAGTTCCATGGAATGTTGTCGTTCAGGCCGTTAAGATGGGTGGCTAGACGGTAGACCCAACGTTGCTCTTTTTCAAAGAGCTGATTTTGTAGGTTGGTGGTGCCCTTGTCCAGTTGTTCGATTATCACCCAACTCATGTCGTTGGTAGTGTGGCCCAGTTCGAGGAAGTGCTCTGTCATCTTTGTCGTGCTGCGCTTGCAGCGGATGTTACTTCTATGTTCACATATCTGGATTTTTATTTTGCGGCTCGTCATCCCTACGTAATGTAGTCCGCATTGACAAGTGATAAGGTAGACTACATTGGCTGAGTTGCAGTTAGTGTGTTTTCTGATTTGCCATGTCCTCCCAGGTTCTAAGTTCAGGGTTTAACTTGGTTTTGTGAGGTGGCACACGCTGCAGTTGCCGCAGGGAAAATGGCCCACCACATTGGGAGGTCCCCAGGCATTCAGAATAGTATTAGATGTGGTTGTTTGCTGTTGGGGGCGTGTGGGCACCAAACTGTCTCTCAGACTTTTTGCTCTCCTGTAGGAAAACAGAGGTTTTTCCCAATTTAATTTGCCACTTGTGAGTATTCGCCAGTTCTTGTGGATGGTTTGTGTTACTTTGTTGGAAATGGAGTTGTATGTTGTTACACATGTGAGTGGTATTGTGGATGTTGTCTTCTGTGTTTGTTCCAATAAGCCTTCGCGATTCTGGTTCCTGGCTCGTTTCTGAGCTTTTTTTGTTATTCTCTCAGGGTATCCTCGGATTTTGAGTTTGGCGGTTAAGGCAGTAGCCTGTTCCTTGTAGTCACTGATGTTGCTGCAATTTCGACGCAACCTTAGATATTGACCATAAGGTAGATTCTCGCGCAAAGGTCTGGGGTGAAAGCTTTCAAAGAGTAGGAGAGAGTTTCTTGCAGTAGGTTTGAAATGTGTTTTGTTCGAGAGGCCACAACTTTCCGCAGTGATGTCTAAATCAAGGAAGGTGATGCTGTCTCTACTTACACTGTGAGTAAACTTGAGATTAGGATCCTGTTCGTTAATCCAAGTTAGGAAAGCTTGTAGTCTGAACTCAGTACTCTCCCATATAAGGATTACATCATCGATGTATCTCTTATAACATTTGATGTTTGTAAAAAATGGGGCAGCTGGGTTCAGAATATGGGTTTTTTCAAAATTATACACGTAGATGCCCGCTACACTAGGGGTGAATGTGCTGCCCATTGAAGTGCCATATATCTGTAAAAATAGGTCACCTTCAAATTCAAAATAATTGTCTTTCAGAGCTAGTGCAGCACATTGTAGTACAAATGATTTGGGAGTGTTGTAATCCCAAGTGATGGAGTCAAGTGAGGAACATAGTACTTGTAATGTGTCATCTTGCGGGAGGCTAGTATACAAGCTTTCTATATCCAAACTGACCAAGAAGGAGGTGTCAGGTTTGAAGCTCAGGGTTTGCAGATGACCCAGTAGGTCTTTTGTATCTTCAAGATAAGTTGGTGTTGTTTGTACTATTGGTTGAAGATAGTAATCGCAGAAGCGAGAAAGTGGTACCAATAATGAACCTATGCCCGAAACAATGGGGCGTCCGGGTGGGGGTGATCTGTTCTTATGAATCTTGGGGATGGTGTAAAAGTATGGAATTTTGTCACCACCGAAGGTCAAGAACTGGGCTTCATGTTTACTGATGTCTCCTTTAGATTCTGCATCTTGAACTAGTGCTTGTATTCTGGTTCTTAGGTCATCAGTAGGGTCATTTTTCAGTCGTCTGTAATTTTTGGCATCATCAAGTAGTCTTCTGCATTCATTTCGGTAATCGTCTTTATCTTGTAGAACAATCCCACCACCCTTGTCCGCCGGTTTTATTATAATGCGGTCATTGGCTTTGAGAGCGCGAATGGCGGCAAATTCGGTACCACTGGTATTTTTGAATTGAGGTTCTTCCTGGGTGTCTTCAATTTCTTTGTAAACGGCCTGCTCAAAAGCAATAGGTTCTACTGGTATGGCATGTGGTGGGGGATTGAATGAGGATTTAAGCTGCGAGAGCTTTCTTCCATTCATTTTAGCGTATGTTCAATTGTTGTGACCAAACATGGCGGTAAACCCAGGGTTAACATTTACCGAAGAAGACGTTAGCAATATCCTCTCAGCCCCCCCCTAATGTCTGACCTCAATGTTGCACAGACAATAGCACAAAGCGCGGACTGGGAAAATCTCACCGAAAAAAAGAAAAATTGCATCAGAACTATTCTACATGGTGTAATTCTCACGGAATACTTACGTAACAATACTGCCCCCAAAGGACTGATAGTCACTAATGCCCCACGCATCTTTCTAGATGACGCAGCGTTTCAGAAGGACTGGGCACAAATAGCCTGGCATTGCATCAGAGACTGGATCATCTTAATTATTCAGACAGCATAAAGACTGTCTGACGCCATCCTTATAGATATCCAAGCTACAGAGAACCATTTCAAAACCACCCTGACTTCATTCAAGAAGAGACTGGATGAAGTCAATAAAGAGATGGCTGAATATAAGGATGACCTTACACAATCAAAAATCCACAAATTTCAAAAAGATCTCAAGAAGTTTTCCTATGTCAAGACCTATCCATATGCAGATGCTGATTATAAACCACCAACACGCAGTGCTCAGTCAGGGTCTTCGGATGATGACTCATCTGTAAGTAGCGGTTCCAGCAATGGTAGTTACCGTACCAAACAGAGAGGCAAAGGTCAAAATGTCAACTGGCACCAACCATGGCCCCAAACACACCAAGGAGGTCCAATGAATTATCCCAGTCCATACCCCCCATTGAACCCACACATGCTTTACGGCTGGAACCCTCCATTTTCCCAACCTCAAATGCAATATATGAATGCCAACCCTAGGTTTCCTTTTTTAGGAAATGGCCGAAGAGGACGCAGCAGGAGATGGAGACAGAATCAAGTCCATTGGCAGGAGGATCCGAATCTGGGCGCCCACACACGCAGCAAATCCAAAGAGCAACAAGCGGGACCCAGCACACACACGCTCTAGTTACCAATCTATCATCACACACCTTGACTGAGGCGGAAGAAACAGTCCTTAACAAAAGGCTTGGTTTCGCTCCCACCACGAAACTTGACAAATTCAATTTACATTGCGAGTTGGCTGAGTTCTTTCGCAAACTCAAACTCAAAGTCTTCTTTGAAAACCAACCACCACAGGAACCAAATGGGGAAGAAGGTGACACTAATCTCAAGCTTAAATCCTCATTCAATCCCCCACCACATGCCATACCAGTAGAGCTCATTGCTTTTGAGCAGGCCGTTTACAAAGAAATTGAAGACACCCAGGAAGAACCTCAATTCAAAAATACCAGTGGTACCGAATTTGCCGCCATTCGCGCTCTCAAAGCCAATGACCGCATCATAATAAAACCGGCGGACAAGGGCGGTGGGATTGTTCTACAAGATAAAGACGATTACCGAACTGAATGGAGAAGACTACTTGATGACGCCAAAAATTACAGATGACTAGAAAAGGACCCTACTGATGACCTAAGAACCAGAATACAAGCACTAGTTCAAGATGCAGAATCTAAAGGAGACATCAGTAAACATGAAGCCCAGTTCTTGACCTCCGGTGGTGACAAAATTCCATACTTTTACACCATCCCCAAGATTCATAAGAACAGATCACCCCCACCCGGACGCCCCATTGTTTCTGGCATAGGTTTATTATTGGAACCACTTTCTCGCTTCTGCGATTACTATCTTCAACCAATAGTACAAACAACACCAACTTATCTCAAAGATACAAAAGACCTACTGGGTCATCTGCAAACCCTGAGCTTCAATCCTGACACCTCCTTCTTGGTCAGTTTGGATATAGAAAGCTTGTATACTAGCCTCCCGCAAGATGACACATTACAAGTACTATGTTCCTCACTTGACTCCATCACTTGGGATTACAACACTCCCAAATCATTTGTACTACAATGTGCTGCACTAGCTCTGATAGACAATTATTTTGAATTAGAAGGTGACCTATTTTTACAGATATACGGCACTTCAATGGGCAGCACATTCGCCCCTAGTGCAGCGGGCCTCTCCGTGTATAATTTTGAAAAAACCCATATTCTGAACCCAGCAGCCCCATTTTTTACAAACATTACATTTTATAAGAGATACATCGATGATGTAATCCTTATATGGGAGAGTACTGAGATCAGACTACAAGCTTTCCTAACTTGGATTAACGAACATGATCCTAATCTCAAGTTTACTCACAGTGTAAGTAGAGACAGCATCACCTTCCTTGATTTAGACATCACTGCGGAAAGTGGTGGCCTCTCGACCAAAACACATTTCAAACCTACTGCGAGAAACTCTCTCCTACGCTTTGAAAGCTTTCACCCCAGACCTTTGTGCGAGAATCTACCTTATGGTCAATATCTAAGGTTGCGTCGAAATTGCAGCAACATCAGTGACTACAAGGAACAGGCTACTGCCTTAATCGCCAAACTCAATATCCGAGGATACCCTGAGAGAATAACAAAAAAAGCTCAGAAACGAGCCAGGAACCAGAATCGCGAAGGCTTATTGGAACAAACACAGAAGACAACATCCACAATACCACTCACATGTGTAACAACATACAACTCCATTTCCAATAAAGTAACACGAACCATCCAGAAGAACTGGCGAATACTCACAAGTGGCAAGTCTGAGAGACAGTTTGGTGTCCACACGCCCCCAACAGCAAACGACCACATCTAATACTATTCTGAACGCCTAGGGACTTCCCAATGTGGTGGGCCATTTTCCCTGCGGCAACTGCAGCATGTGCCACCTCACAAAACCAACTAAAACCCTGAATTTAGAACCTGGGAGGACATGGCAAATCAGAAAACACACTAACTGCAACTCAGCCAATGTAGTCTACCTTATCACTTGTCAATGCGGACTACATTACGTGGGGATGACGAGCCGCAAAATAAAAATCCGGATATGTGAACATAGAAGTAACATCCGCTGCAAGCGCAGCACGACAAAGATGACAGAGCACTTCCTTGAACTGGGCCACACCACCAACGACATGAGTTGGGTGATAATCGAACAACTGGACAAGGGCACCACCAACCTACAAAATCAGCTCTTTGAAAAAGAGCAACGTTGGGTCTACCGCCTATCCACCCATCTTAACAGTCTGAACGACAACGTTCCATGGAACTCACTCCATAGAACATGAAACGACATTTGAGACTCCAGTTCCACTTACATATGAGCTCGTGATGACAACACTAACGTATAACACACATCCCAGGAGTAATACTCGATCTGATTCCACACATACATATGTGGTTAGGCACAATCCATTCACTTATGAATACGTACCAACACTTCCCCCCACATGCCCCCATAACAGCTTATCTGGCGCAGGGCATCAACATCTTCCTTTTAAACCAGCCTGTTCTACCACGTGTACGCACACTGAGCGGTCTTTTGCACTTCTCAAACGCTACTAAATTGTTGTGCATTTGACACACACCTGTTGAGTTTACTATCTCCCCCCGAGTTTACCTTGTTTACCCACTTGCCAATGTGACTAGAGTCCAACTACTACTTGGTGTTGGTACATGTTGTATTTCCCTTCGGTCTCAATCCTATTTTTATTGGTACTCCCACCAACATGCATCCTCCCACATTGGCTGCACTCTTCCGTTAACTAGGAACTACCAACCATAACGCACTCTATGTTCCTACATGCAACCTAGGTTAGCGTTTCAGTTCCTGGATCACATGGCACACGTCCCTCGACGTGGCCACGCCCTTTCCAGGAACTGTTTGTAAGGCATAGTTGTCTCCAGTTCAGTTACCGGCGGGATTCTGTGATGCACACAACAGGTTTGATCTATGGGGGTCTATCCTTGACGAAGTAAGTGTACAGACTTCACTTTTACAGCGAGATCGCTGCTAGGCTAACATTCGACAGCCCGGCCCGATTTTCACATACTTACTGGTTTCTACTTTACTGCCCGCAGTGTTTGACTATAGGAGGCTCCCACTTGCAGGATCTGTCAGATCCTTTTAAACTTGGTTCAAGTAAGACTTCTTTCCATTTCTTCTTCCCTTAATTGGTCTTCCCTGGACCCTCCCACATATGGTGTCCATATGAACATTACGCTTATTATTATTCATGCTGACACTAGTGCTACAATTGCACCGCGCTCACTATTTTTAAACTTAACCCGCCTCACGTACCAATTAGTCAAGAGGTTCTTTCGTTGCCGGCATAAGCGCGTCTAAATTATAGATTTACAGGTCTCACGCATTTAGCAATTTAGCCCGGTTGAATCATTATCGATGGCCGAACTGTTTCTGCGCATACTTGTGCCCACGCATGGTATCCGCTAGCGCATAATTCATGCATGCTATATCCACCATGCATGATGTTTGTATATACCGCTGTTCAACTTCTAAAAAGCATTTTCCACAGCTACCTTTGACTCACCAAAAGCATCAGAGCACAGCAAAAACGCGCAGTATGCAAGTAAGGAAAGTCATATGCCTAATGTATATATGTTCTACATGTTCTGTATGTCCTTTATGTTGTGTGTTTTTTCTTACAGATCGCAACCTATAAATGGGTCCGTAAGTACGGCTTGCCCACCACACTCACAGCACACCTTAGCGTGTGTGCTGATATTTCACTCACGTGGCTACCTCCACTTTTGTAGCCACCTCACTATTTTTCACACTATGGTCCTGATGAAAGCCTTACGATTATCGTAAAAGGCTGAAACATGTTGACCTACATCTAAGGGATATTGAAGTACAATTTTATCTTCACTATATCCCAAATGTATTTTTAACCATGTCCTAAGACCCTTTTAATAAAGTTTTTTCACTTGGGCACTTCTTGGAGACATTTTTAATCTCACCACTCTCTGAGTACCAAACCCTCAGAGCACTCACCTCACTCAAAAAATCTAGCTCCGCTGTAGTCAGGCATTGTAGCACAGCTGGGTTGCACTCGGCAGCCCAGCTGGGACCCCAATGATGAAGCATGCCACCAACTAGGTTGGTGGGTGAGGGGTCTTTTTACAAATCCATTGGATGTCTGTACTCTGCTACTAGATATTGAGTCAACACAAATGGTAACGGTTTTTGTGGGTTCGTCCACGTTGTTTTCTACTATTATATTGGGGGAAGAGGACGCACCCCTATACAATTTTTCCTCACTCTCCTGTTGTTTTCGAGATATCATCAAAATAGGGGCCATAAACCACACAAATAGTATAACTCTGTGTATTGATCATCAACTGTGCGATAGCCCATCTCCCTCTGCTGTCTGAGGAGGTTATGACAATTTTAATTGCCAGATTTTTATATTTCAATTATAGCCACCCCTCGTATCGAGGTTGTCTGGGATGTGCAGGCTATTCTGTCATAACTCAACTGGTACAATACCTGCCAATCTTTATATGCTAGGTGAGTTTCTGTTATGCCTAGAATATGAGGTTTATAAATTGCCAATTCCTCTCGGATTAACTGCCTTTTGTGGTTTTGATTTAGTCCCGCAACATTCCAACACATAAATCTCAACCTTAATATTGTGTAGTTTTTAGATTTCCATAGCAAGTTTTCTCTACCTTGTTTGTACAGCTATGTCCCAGCCTTCCTAACATTACATTACTTCTTGTGTATAATTTCTGATCATTCTGATCAAAAAGCTCCCCTCCTTTTCCCAACTTCTCCCCCGTGTCTTAAGAAGGAATCACCCACCCCAAAACCTACCAACTGAAGTGGTAGTCTTCTGGGAACGCCTCCTCCCAACCCCCCCCCCTGTGCAGCCCCTCGCCCCCCATAAGTGCTCACCAATGGACAAGAGAAAAACAAAGAGAAGAAATGTCATTAACTGGAAATTTTATCTTTCAAGTAGTAGCCCTTGTATCATTGCCCCACTGACTTAATGCATTAGAAGCTTCTGTTTCAGATTGGAATATTTGCTGATGTCCATCTTTAATAACTTTGAGGCGTGCAGGTTCTTGCAAGAACACCTGTGCACCAACTGCCTTAGGCTGGTCTATGAGTTGACGTATCTTTTAACGGCGGTCCATTGTTGCCTTGCATAAATCTGACCAGGTCCATATAGACAGCGATTCAACCTTTAACAGTGCCACTGGACGTGCCTTAAAGTAGATAGCTTGTCTCAGCAAAACTGGAAGCCGATGTTGAATGCCACAATACGTGCGTGCACCTAAGTGCCTCATCGAGCGCATATTCATCTACTCTACCGTCGACAACACGCTATTAAACATGAATTGTCGGATCCCATTAAGAAGCAAAGAAATAGAAACTTTGGATCATCTTTAAATTTTCCCTGCCAGCCTGGCCGGGACGGAATTATAACCGGTACAGAGGCTTACCGATTACCTTGCATCAATACAAGTCGTGGGTTAATCCCGGACGATGAAACACGTGTTGGCTGGAGCAACCAACGAAAACAAAATTAAATACAATAAATCCCTTTGAATTTTTCTATGTATTGTACTGGTCTTGATTTATAAATGACAAATACTGTATGTGTGCTCGGGCCTACGTTTAAGTTTCAGGTAGATCCCCAGGGGTCACAATTTTGGAGGAGTGGATGATTCCTCCTCCCTTGGGTACCTAAATTAGGCATTACGTAATATAATACCGGTATTAGTGAGCGCCACAACCACATGGGGTTACATCATCCCATACAGTGCTTTCCAAAAATGAGAATAGGGCGGGGGTGTGCTTGACCCGTCTGCCTTAATATAAGTGGCAGTCTATGCGCCCTGTGAATCTGCGAATTCATGTCCCAGTCCGACAGTTCTGGGAATGCCTTCTATAACAGATTCACTACAGAATATATGGGGTCGCTACCTTCTCTCCCCTCTGGTATGCCAAACAGTCTTAAGTTGTTACGCCACTGTCTATTCTCCAAATCCTCCAGTTTGTTCTGGTGGGAGAGAATAAGTTCTCTTTGTTCCTGAACTGCTTTAACAGAAGTGGACCCGATTTCTTCCACACTGGAGACTCTTTGTTGTAATTCCGTGACGTCTGCCGATAGCACGGCCACCTTACCAGAGACAACTGAGAGAGCCTGGTGTAGGACCGCATTGTCTGCCTTGACTTGTGCATAATGCTCCAAGGCCTCCTCTCGCTGAGTCTGTAAAAATGTGTTAGATCGTTGAGAGGGTAGGTTCGCTAGTGCCTGATGTATCTGATCCAGCACCCACTGAGAGACCCCCTCTTTCCTGAGTTAGGGAGTGTTTAAAGACCTAATTAGGATTTGCCCTGCAAGGTAGACAAAGTGGGGGGTTCAAATTTTTAAAAGTAACAACCAACTGGAAATGAATTGTGAGGTGGAAAATGTATCTGAATAAGTGGCCTTGTTCTCTGTTGGTATCTCTGATGCATCTGTTAATGTAAATTTGGGGAACGTTCTGCAGGGTGATACCACTACTAATTAAAAAAATTTATCATTGAATATAGCTGGAGTCCGTTCAAAATTGGGGAACGAGGATTGGTTGGGTTTTATTGGCAGATTTGATCTTTTATGTTTACAAGAAACCTGGTCCACAGATGATATTTTTATAACTGGGAATCGCTCCTTCTGTGTCCCAGCGATCCCATCCTCATCAGGAAGGGCCAAGGGTGGTATTGTGGTGCTTCTTGTGGTAAAATACACTTCTGTAAAAGCAAAATGCATACGCTCATCCCCCTGGTATCAATGAATAGTGATCTCTGGTTTGGCCAAGGTTGAAATATTATTGGTGAATTTGTACTATATTATCTTTGATAAAAGTGATTGCCAAGAAATAGAGTTCCTGCAAATGGAAATAGCCCAAGCCTCTGCGAAATGGCAGCCATTATGTATTTAATGGGTTGGAGATTTTAATTGCACAATTTGTAAATTCAGTCCTCAACATGTGTGTGGGCTGGAAGACAGCCTGTAATTCATTTTATTCATTCTCCCCATGGGGAAGCCCCAAATTCTATATTGGTAGTAAGCAACTTAATTTGTTTAAATAACTATGCCCGCAACTCCCCTTTGCAGTGCCCAACTTATGTTGGTGGTGGTAGGGACAGTTCTATAGATTTTATGCTAATGGCAAATAATTTTACCTCTCTTGATCAGGACTGTAAGGTCATGCCAAATTGCTTCAGTGACCATTATTCTCTCATTGTCTCTCTTAATATAAATCCTAAGATGGGGCACACTGATGAACCTCCGATTCAATACAAACCTAATAAAAGAAATAGATTGAAATGGGATCAGGTAAACCCATCAAAATTTGAGCAAGACATCATCTCAAGAAACTATAATCTAATAGATGGGTGCCTGAAGCTAGATTCTACCCCAGTTGAAATGGTATGGGATTCTGAGCTGCTCTGTACCAACATTGCCAAGAGGTTGGTTAGGAACATCCCTCAAAAGCAATCCCCAGAGGCGCGCTGGTTCAACACTGATTGCTCTAAAGCTCACAAGGAACTAAAAAGTGCCGTACACGCCACTCCTCGTGATAGAGAGTTAATTAAAATCACGAGGAGTAAATACAAAAAGGTGATAGTATGCAGGAAGATGAAACTGAGAAGGATGGCGTGGGAGGATTTGGAAATAGCAGGTTCTCTTAAAGTCTCGAAAAGTTTTGGGAAATTATTAATCGCCCAATGTTCACCAAAGATGTGAGACAGATGGACTCATTGATCTTGGGTGAAGCATGGGAAGCCCATTTTTCCAGTATTTTTAACCCTTCTCATGAGATGTTACCGAAGGATTCACAGGAAATACCTTTTGATCTAACCGCAGCAACACAACTTAGTTCGTCTATCACAGTCCAAGAGGTAGAGGTGGCTTTAGCACAGGGCATTTATTTGAAAGCCCCCGGCCCAGATAGGGTGCCCCTTGATCTTTTTAGGAGAAACCCCAATCTGTGGGCACCACTATTAACAAATATTTTTAAAGCAGCTATTATTGGCCCATTGCTTGGGTCAAGGAAAGAGGCGATTGTGGTCCCTGTTTTTAAATAGGGTGATAGAAGTGATCCGGCGTGTTACGGCCTATATCACTGATTGATGCAACAGCAAAGGTATTGGGTAGGGTCATTCTTGCATGCTTAGAAGAGTGGGCATCCACCATAGGAGTCTTGTCAAACACACAATATGGTATAAGGAGGGGGCTGGGCACGACCGAACAATGTCTTAACTTGTCCCTAATTGTCAGTAAGCACGTGAGGTCTCCCACATTGCAGCCAAACCATGAAACGAGCTACCAGCAGTCATCAGGCGCGCCCCCCCGAACACCTTCAGAAAAACCCTCAAGACCTGGCTCTTCGGCTAAGCAGATCTGCAACCCCCCCACCAGCGCCTTGAGACCCTCACGGGTGAGTAGCGCGCTTACAATCCCCTGATTGATTGATTGATGAAGAGCTCTATTCACTTGGCCTTCAAGGACCTATCTAGTGCCTTTGATACCGTTAATCGGGACAAATTGTGGGATATGATGGAAGACATGCGTGTCGAAAAAGCACGAGTAACCCTTCTCCGTAGGCTCCATACAAACACCACAGTCACCATAAGATATGGTAGTAAGGGGAAAAACCCACCCAATCATCTTCACGGAGGGGGTTCGTCAAGGATGTATTTTAGCCTGTTCCTGTTTTTAATCTATACAAATGGGCTGGAGGATTTTTTATTAAATAGGGAGCTTGATTATCTCAAAATTGGTAATAAACCTGTTCCCCTACTTTCATACGCAGACGATACAGTATTATTGGCAAAGACAGCCATGAGCTCGCAGAAATCCCTTGATGCTGTTACTGATTTTTGACATCCATTGATTTAAAAGTTAATTTTATTAAATCATGCATAATGTTATGTGGCCCAAAGACCACAAAACCCAATGCTTTTATTGTTCAGGGAAAGAAGATAGAAAAAGTCAATAATTTCTCGTATCTGGGTAATTTATACAATAATCAGATGAAGTGGGAACCACTCTTAACCACTAGAGCACAGCAGACATGCAGGGCTGTGGATGCGTTATTTCAGTTTGCTTGTAAATTGGGGCATAAACCGGTGAAGTAATTATTAACTCTTTATAGAGCTAAATGCCTCCCTATTGCCACATATGGGGCCGGGGCTTGGGGGACAATAGAAGTCAACAGCTCCAACTAGTTGAGAATAAATGTATTAAAAGACTACTGA
This sequence comes from Calotriton arnoldi, assembly GCA_963921515.1. Classification (NCBI taxonomy): domain Eukaryota; kingdom Metazoa; phylum Chordata; class Amphibia; order Caudata; family Salamandridae; genus Calotriton; species Calotriton arnoldi. The sequence goes on along the minus strand of CAWUFW010002939.1, from coordinate 1,407,252 downwards.
TGGTACCAAAAAGTTCCTCCACTTTATTTTGCCATACTGAACTGGGCCAAGAGTTCATAGAAGATCGTATTGGCTGTGCCCCTCTGTATTTATGGGCTAAGAGTTGGCTTTCAGAGGGCCTTGAGTTTTGAAGGGATGTTATTAAGCATTGCCTTAATACACACAGTGCCCTAAAGATTCACTGGCTTTACTTTTTGAGAGAAAAGTATCAAGAGATAGGCCTTGACACTTCTTTGAAAACCCTGAAAGAATCCCTCCAAACGCTGAGGCCATTATTAAAGAGGTGTTTCTCACCAGGGGCAATAAGCGTAATTGTCAACAGCGAGGTGATATGGGAGTGTTTCACTTGCCTTCTGCCCCCTCACAATTTTACCTAACTTTTTCCACGAATTCCCAGATTAGATTTTGCCTAACTAGGTTCCGACTACGCACTGTGCACTTTTTGTTGGCATTTCCTTGTCAAGGAGGATGGACGGGCAAGCTTATGCCTTGCCCGTGTGATAACTCTTCTAGGCAAAGCACAATGCACTTTCCATTATTTTGCACATTATATAAGTCGGTGAGAGTAGATTTCTGCTACCATTATTAAGAAATATTCATCCTTGTTCATATAACAATGGTTTTAATTATTTGCACACATTGGCTTCCTCTTATGTCTGTATCGCGGTAGCAAACTTTAGAAGGGGCTCTATCGTGATTAGAAAGCGTTATGAGTGAAATATTTATAGGATTATCAGGGTATGATTCAGTTATATTAACTGTCTTTTTTAAAGGAAGTAATATGATGTTTTTAATTGCCTCTGCTGAAACCTTATGAATTGCTGTTTTTCTTTTTCTTTGCTGATGTTTTATGAATTGTTAATATTTTTATATTGTGAAACCTTTATGGTTCTCCAAACCGAAATGAAGTTATTCTTGATGATGATGACCTATTTATCACTGTGTGGATAAAGGAGAGGGGTTGATCCCTGAAGATAACATTGGATTGCATCATAAGGAGCAAGCAGGGGAAAAGACTGCAGAGTTGGAGAAAGTTGTATTCCCATATATACATGCCGGCTTCAAATGTAGTTTTTGGAAACAGTGGACAGGTAATGATACAACTTTGAGGAAAGGAAATGTTAGACAGTTGTAAATGTTAGGCAGATCACCATAGAGAGTGAAGAAAGTAGTGATCATTCAGGAAGGTTGAAAGAGATTAAAGTACAACTCGTTTTAAAAGAATCAGATTTATTGATGGTCTGCAGGGCACAGACATAGTTTCTGTTTTATAAAATGAACCTTCACTTTTAACATCTACGTAAACTGTAGACTTCACCATATCTAATGTTCCTTGGGAACATTTCAGTATTTGATTTAATTTGTTTATGTGAAGGATGTTAGGTTTCAGTGAAGATTTTGTCTGTTTGTTTTCGAAGTGAGTAAGTCTTTCGTGGAAGGAGAGGTTTCATTTCAATGAGGGTGATTGTGGTTTTGTTACAAATGGCCTGATTACGACCTTGGCGGTGAGGGAGCGGGCCACCACGCCAGCGCCCCGCTGCTACACCGCCAAAGTCGACCACCGCCTGCCAGATTATGAGTCATTTTGTGGTCTGGTGGGCAGGTAGCTCGGCGGTCATGCGGTGGTGCAGATCAAGGGCTCATATGTTAGCCTTTGAATTGCAGCACGGAAGAAGTGCCAAAGCAAGTCCCTGCACGGCATGGATTTTAGAGTCCATTCCATGCTGGAAATGGGGTGCATGTCCACGGGGGGAACACCATGTGCCCCCCTGCATGTATCCCCAGCCCTGAGGCAACAGGAGGCTCTGTAGGACCCCCTAGGTTTCTCACCACAAGCATTTTCATGGCGTGAGCACTGCCATGAGAATGCTGGTGGGTGAGAAAACTCGTAATACGCTTGGCAGTGCCGCAGCGCCACTGCTAAGCATATTGTGGCCTCAGACCACTGCCATGGATCGCAGATCTCTGGTGGTTGCAGTGGTCCTATGGCGGTCCAACTGCTGTAGTCATAATACAGCGGTCGGACCGCTGGTTTGGCTGTCCCCAACCGCCACCACACCTCCACCACAGGTTTGGCGGTCCGATGCACCGCCACACTCGTAATTCGGCCAAATGTGTGAACATCAGAAAGCAACTGATTTGTTTTCTTGCTGACAGACCACAGTGATAAGAGAACAGTTCAGAGGAGAAGTTTTCTTATCAGTTGTTGTCTTTGTAAAAGGGATGTTATTCCATGCCCAGTGAGCAAGAGCGTATTTGATGGTATATAGAGTTGATACATGCAAAAAACGTTTTGATTGTAGGCTCCTGCAGTACATTACTTACCTGCTACAGTTTAATAACAGTTCATTAAGGCCACGTCGTCCAGAAATGTGTATATGAATGATAATTACAATTATTGCTATTTTAAAGAAAACAATATAACAAATTTGAACGTATGCTGCAATATAAAAATAAGGGTTTTTCCTCCGGGCACTTTGGATTGCTTTCTCAATGCATCTGCATTTAAAATGATTGTAATTGATAATACCAAGAAACTATCTTGTGATTTACTAATACATTAATTGTGTATGTTGTTCACAGTTTTAGATTTTTAAGGAATCCTATTGAAGTACTTTCTTATTTAAAGCATATTATTTTTTTGAGAAGATTATTAGACTGTGTTTTAAATGGAGAATCACGTCTAAGGTTTTTACAGGTTTGGGGATTTGGAACTGTTGGCAATTAAAAAGCATACTGTTGTCAGATCAACTTATCTAAAAGACAATCCATTGAGATCAATAAAGGGGAGAGCTACTTGATGTTTGAGACTGCTAGCTATACCTGCTCCTTAGGTACTCACCTGTGCTCACCTACAAACTCTTTTTGCCAATTGTTTTTGATGAGAGGGTCTGTGAAAGCAAAGCTGGAAAAAATGACTATTTGCCTAATGATTTGCATTTTTAGGTTGAGCCTAGCCAGCGCGCATGCGCTGTCGGCAAGACCTGTAGTATTGAGTGAAACGAGGTAGCTCCCGCCGCTCACCATTTGTTAAGTGCAGTGTCGGTCTTCTTTGCTGCTCCGTAATTGGTTTAGGCAGCGAACGTCACTTCCGAGTTTTTCTCAGTGCAGCACCGACCAACTGCAGTTTGGTTAAGCTTACATAGCGTAATTGTTATGTGGTGAACTCTTTTTTAATTCATGCTTGTGTCAGTGCTCACTGCTCCATGCATGACTATGTCATCCCCCCACCACCACCCATCCTTGGTGTCGTCCCCCCCCCCATTTGCAATGCAATCGCGGCACTCGTGCTTTAGCTGTAAACATCTCAAGCTAAAGCGCGGTGCCACGATTGCTTCAAAAGTAAAGAAATAGAAAAAAACGTTGTTTTTCAATTTCTTTACTTTTGAACCATTCGCGGCACCCGCTTTAACTTAAGATATTTACAGTTGATGCGCGAGTGCGGCGATTATAACCAAAGTAAATAAAGAAGAACAAAAACGTGCGTCCGTCATTTTTTTCTCTTTATTTACTTTGCTTTCAATCGTGGCACTCGTGCTTTGGCTGTAAACATCTCAAGCTAAAGCGCGGGTGCCTTGATTGCTTCAAAAGTAAAGAAATTTAAAAAAGAAGTTTTTTCTATTTCTTTACTTTTGAAGCAATCAGGGCACCCGCGCTTTAGCTTAAGATGTTTACAGTTAAAGCACGAGTGCCGCGATTGCATTCAAATGCTTGTTTAACCCTGCTGTAATTGCTGCCGCTCTCCAGGGGGATCCAAAAGCCATTAAGTTGAAGCCCTGAACACCCTTTCCGCTGTACAGTTATCTGGGGGACACATGCCTGCACCCTCTAACCTCCATTGTTGTTTCAACAATACGCAGACACTTTTAGTTTAGATGCAAGGCCGTTGTCTGCCAAGGCTGCCCAGGGGGGCCACGTAGGGTACCCTCCAACAGGGCGGCCGCCTTAGTGCCACAGGAAGGCACAGAAGTCTGCTGACTAGGCTCCCTGGGCTAGGGACCAGGAGGTCTGCGAGCCGCGTCACTTCCGGCCGTGGGAAGGGGACAGGGGTACCAAAGCCTTCCCCCGCCCACTGTACGGTCTCTTGACCGCTACCCGTCTCGCTGTTTTGATGGTGTCCATTGTCTGGCGTCGGTTCTTCCGCTGTTGTGTCCTCGCATCAGCATTGTCGCGGTGAGTGCAGGGGTATTGTGAACCCCTCCCACACAAGCATCATCGTCACTATAGAACTGTGCAGGGGACTCGAGCGGCGTGGTGGGTGACCCGAGGCCCCGTGAACAGTGGGGGTCGGGTTTTGCGGTGAGTGCTTCCTGGGCTTGCCCAGGTGGGTTCCATGTCTGCGAGGGTTCAGCAGAGCACGGACCCTGATTACAGGCTGTCTGATTAGGATTAGGATAGTGGCGGCTAGGTGGGGGCAGACTCTCCGGCCTGGGTTGCTCCCGGTGAGAGAGAACATGGGCCCTGTAGACAAGGGCGCATGGGCGTTAAGGATCCCCAGCGGCGGTGGTGTATAGGGGATGGTCCGGCTTCTGAATGCTGACATCAGGGCGTGGTGTCCCTGTTCCGTGGTAACACGGTCCCGCTGCCCATAGTGGAGTGGCCTGGAGGAGGGGCTCGGGCAGTACTGCTGCACCGCTAGGAGAAGGTACTGTTATCGCGGCTTGCCCCCTCCCCCCCCATCCGATTCAGGCGCTTCTTGAATCTGCATGCCCGAGGGGATCTGTTGTGGCAGTGAGCGTCGCGGGGCTCCCTCCCCAGTTCAGTCAGGCCTCCCCTTATCAGTTAGGGGGGACATGGGGCCTGTGGCTGTGTTGGGGGAGGGCAGCGAGCGCCGCGTGGCTCCCCCTCCCCGGTTGGCGTTCCTATAGTACAGATTTAAAGTAGCGGTAGCTGTTTAGGGAACTCGGCCGCAGGTGAGTTCTTTTAACTAATGTAAGGCTCTGCCAGGGCATTATTGTCCGTCCCGTGGTTATCGGGTGTGCAGAGGCTGGCGGGTCTCAGGGGTCCAATTTGGTTATTAGTGAAATCCGACCTCTAACGGGATGGTAACCTACGACGGTTGGTTTTGGCCCGTGCTGTCCACCTCGCTTGTGCATGGGTTGAGTCTGCGTTATAGGAGCTGTGGGGGAGGGGGCTACGCTCCCGTTCTGGATTCCCCCCCCGCTCTGGATTTTGTGGATTCCACCGGGTGGGGGCTTCGTGGATTTGGCGTCACAGTCGATCCTGGTGAGGGGACTGTGTTTGACCTCTGCGAGTCTTGGAGGGGAGGTGGTCCGTCGGCTAGACTGCTGACTTTGGAGCTGGAAACCAGGGTTTGAGTCTCGGGGTCGCGTCCACATCCGGTGATTCTGGGCAAATCACTTAATCTCCCCGTGCCTGAATGTGTAATGTAAATACGGTGCTCATGTAAAGCGCTCCAATACCTTCGGTTCGAGCTCGCGCTATATTAATATGCATTAATATGCTCTGCGCTCGTCACGTTTGGGAGACGAGCTGGGCACTTGCTGCCACATGTGGGGATAGCGCTGTGTGCCGGTGCGGTCCCTGTGTGCTGGTTGACGGGTTGAGATTTTGGCTTGGGGGATTGCGGGGGCTAATGGGTATAAAGTACCATAGATGTCACCAAGGGTAATTTGCTTGCTGTACAAAGTAAATTACACTTAACTCTAAATATGTATCGGCAGCATGACCAGCTCAGTCAAGGCAATTAAGTCAGGATGCCGCTGGGCAGCAGTTCAACTCAAAACATGGTTGTCGGTGGCCAGCCCCCACATTGAAATTGTCCCAGTACCATTGCAATGAAAGCCTTTGTAGGAGTTATCTATCATGTTTAGGGAACAGATGTTGCCGTTCCGAGGTATTGGCCGCCTTGTATTAAGGCCTAAGAGGCAGACCGCAAGAACGAGCCAGAGGCTGCCTCTATTAGAGAACAGAAGGGTGCCCTTTTGGAGTGCTGCTGGTAGAGAGTCAGCGGCTTCCATAAACAGCCCTTGACAGCTTGTTGCTTGCATGTTTGCGTGTTCTTCGCACATTCTGTTTTGTCTTTTAAGTGTTGCAATGGCTTACTAAGGGTAAATTACTGCATCAAGTTTACCTGTGCTAAATTTGACCAAGCGGTTTCTGGTGCGTGGCACAGTTACTTAATTGTTACACCAGCGCTTGGGACAGTCCGCCACTGGTGGCGCTGTCTGTCTATTTTAGAGATGACCACAACAGGCACAGATTAATTCAACTACATTAAAATTATTATTGCCTGCTGCACATGCCATTTGTATAGTTTCGGGGACCTGGAATAGCTTGTATTGCCACACTTGCACAAGTGTTAGGGTTAGTAGTTTGGCAGCACGGCAGGAGCAATGTGTGGTGTAAAACGAAGTGGCAAGGACAATGTGTTTGCACAGTAAGGAATATTATTGTCTTTGCTGGCCCGGTATTCTGCCGCCTGCGGTGTGACTTCTGGCAGAGCGGATCAGGGGCCGTGTGCCTGGCACGGGGCAGCGGCTCACGGGCAGGGCGAACCCTGAGACAAAGCGTGAGTCAGTGCGGCACCCGGATGGTGAGAGTGTAAAGTGATATAAGTGACGAGTCTTGGAAGTTACAGCTACAGCGATGAAAGGTGGCACTGCGGGGAAGTCGGGTTTTATCAATTGAAAGGTTACAATGTGCTTTGTAAGGTGGGGGTAGGGCCGAAGCCTGTGTTTGGCGGGTATGCCTGCGCACTAACCACCACTAATGATTTGCGCAGCTAGCAGGGAGATATGTAGGTACGGGGGGCGGAGTACAGAGACAACGGCTGCTCCCGTCCCATCTACCTATGAGTCCAGTGCCTCCTCAGGGAACCGCAGGCTAGCTTCTTCTGACTCTCTGCACTACGCAGCATGCGCTCTTCCAGCGCCAGTGTAGCGGGGCATCGGCTGCCTGAGTGGTGACCCTTGAAGGAGTGTTACCAGCGTGCCCTGTCCTTGCGCTGGAGTGCGTCTGTATTGTTTACCTTATTTGCTATCTCATATAGCGCGGGCTAGGCCCGAAGGCAGCAGGGCTTTACAATGATAGCAGGATAACTAGGTACTGCGAGTCGGGGCCTACCAATACACACAAGCTAATGTTTGCTTTGGCCACTAGGGGTATTCTGCCTTGGAGCCACTGGCCGACGTTGATGGGTCCTCTGTTTGAGTCTGACACTGAGCGGGCGGGGAGTCTCGTGCTCGGCAGCAAACATATGGCCTGTAGAACATGCTGCTGTGGGACGCTTGATTCTCAAGCAGCGCCCTTGGCAATGTGTGTGGTAGGTGTCACAGTCATGTGACTGAACAGTGGGAGTGCGTGCGCAATCCCGCAAGCTATGCGTGAGGTAAGAATATGGAGGGTTCTGGCCTTCTGTTGTGGGATAGCATGGCAATACTTTAGATCACTTTGCTTAGTGTATTAGTAGTCCGTATCTGTTATGCAGGGATACTAACAAATGGGGCGTAGGGTGCCTCCTCCAGCACAATTACGTGTGGTGCAGCAGTACGTGGAACACCCAGTTGGGTGGGAGAGATGCTGCGGCCAGTCTTGTTGGTATCGCATCTCACACCAGGGGCACCTTTCATCTGGGATTTTAATGGAGGGAGGCGATCGAGCCTCGCACTACATGTGCCATCATCAGTGGTAAGGCAGCTCCTCTCAGCAGGTCACTGGAACTATGCAATGACACGCCTTATGGCCTATATCCATGGACCTGCTGCAAATTCCGTCATCTCCAGCACAAATTGCAGTTAAATGAAATAAAGTCAGAGATGTCACAGCTCACAAGGAGCAACAGTCTAATACGCATCAACGGGGGGTCACACGCAGTAGAAGGCCCATGGCTAGGTGCACTGGAAATCTGTGTTCCCTTATACAGTTATTTATTTAGTATTTAACACGTACTAAGGTGGGGATACCTTGGGCATTATTTACATTCCTGATCGTACGTAGTGATGAAGTAAGTGTCCCAAGTTGCGCAACATGATACACTTGTGTATAGGAAGGTTGTTAAAAGCTTCTGTTGGTCTAACAGTGCCAGGTCATTGGGGACCCTTGTACAAGAAACAAACAGGAGTGGTTACCCAACCTGTGGGTTAGAAGGGATGTTGCCAAGAGCAGAACTCAAACTAATTAGCTTTAAACACATGATCAAGATGATTTAAGTGACATGCCTAAAAGCTGTAAATGTTGGGCTAAAGGGATGGCATGCCAAGGGAGATATCTTCCAGATTTCACAGGATCCCCTCAATCCAACATCCCTAAAGTAAGCGGAGGATGCCTGATGGATTTGTTAGACCTGTTATTAGTTTTATTAAACACCCCAGGTACCATGAAGTAGTGACAAATGTACTGTAATCATAGGTACTTCCAGGACACTGGTCGTCCAATATACACACCTCCAGACAGGACTGGCCGCCCCCCCCCCTTGAGCAAAGGGAAGTAAAACATGATAAGGGTTAGCATGCTTTTACAGACGTTTGTGGCAAGCTCGCACATGGGGGTGTCCCGCTGAGTTTGGGGGCAGGTTAGCAGGCTTCACCTTGTCACTGCTCTGTCAGAGCCAGCAGACCCCTAGGGTGACAGCGCGCTAAAATACATGTCATGTTGGAGGTAGGTCCAGGATAAAAGGTCGTGCTTGGTGAGGCTCAAATCCAAGCGGTTGGGGTATCTTTCAAAGGGGCACATCGGGTGGGGCAGTACAACAATTTTCAAGTGCAACTGGGGATCTCCTCATTTTTGTCAGATCCTGCTCATTTGTTGTTTGCGCAGAGTTTGGGGCAGGGTAACGGGCCGCACCTTGTCTCTGTGGGTTTGATGTGTGGCCAGGTCTTTTGACCGAGTAGAAGCATTATCGCTGGGTATTCTGGGCATGAAGGAATGCCAGGCAAGAATCGAGCGAAGGCAAGTAGTGGTACTTTTTGGGGCATTTGTTGGATTGTCTCTCTGGCAGACCGCCAGGCAAGGGGACTGTCTTAGGTCACGCACATCAGGCAGAGGTGCCTAGTGGAAGCACATGAGGGGGACTGAACAGGACAGAACAGGACACTGCACAGGTTAGATGCCGGCGAATGGTGGCTACACTACTGCACAGGGCAAAGTGAACCTGGACTGAGTCTCATGCGGGGAGTGGTGGTGTTGGTGGTTGCTACCTCAGTACACAGGATCACTCCCTGTTGGGTCTATCGATCATCTCAACGGGCATTAAATTTACAGCCTCTCTAGTCTCTGCCATACTGTGAGTAGGTTAGCCATGGACTTTAATAAAGTGCTGCAATGGCCCTCTTTTGCTATAGTACAGCATCTAGTTTACCGGTGCTTACTGGAACATCATTAGCACCAGCAGCGACTCACACGGGCAGCGGTATAGCTTCCTTTTATTTCGCCTGGGTTTGGGGCTGGCAGGGTTATCAAACTTTGCAGACAGAAACAGAATAGGCAAAGATAGGCATACCTGGGATTGTACAACGCGCACTCAGCAGTAGGTTTCAGCATAATCCTGGTATACCGTTGGTAAAAACGTAAGGTTATGGGCTACTCACGAATAGGCACTTTCTGCCAGCTGGGGCGTGAGCGGGCCATTCCCAGGAGGGTGCGGGTTGCCTTGATAGTACTGATATGGAGGGGATGGAGCACTAATACGGACAACTACGAGAGCACATTCTGCAGTCATAGTTATGGTTAAATTGATTGCATGTTACCAGTTGCTCCAGTTAAGCAATTTTCCTTGGGAGTTGTCAGCAATCATTCGGACTGCAATTTTGGTGGTTGCCGGTTGGCAGGCCTTTTAGATGTGAGTTTCTAGCTCAGGCATGCCCAAGTATGGGTTAAGGTGCTTGAAGTCTGCCCTGGGAGACAAGTTCACAGGCATGTGGAGCGGTAGAACTGAAAGGGGCTTGGGTTCGACCTCTGGTCACAGGTTCCGATCCTGGTAGGTTCACTTAGCATTTCATCCTCCTGAGGTCGATATATCGAGTACCACTGAGTTGAGTAACAATAAACATGTGCAAATTCTCCCGCCCTTTAGCCTTGGCTGGCAGCCATGCATGTTGTGGAATTTGTCATCCAACAAGTGTGCTTTGGTCCAACGGGTCTCCGGTTACAAAGTTTCAAGTAGACCACATCATGCAGGCATGCTTGCAATTGTCAGGACAGACAGGGGGAGACAAGAGATTCAGCAGCCACTCCTTCAGGATTGGGGCGGCAACCACAGCCTTCCTATCAGGGATGCCGCCAGAGCGAATTAAGCAGGTAGGGCGCTGGGAGTCGCAATGCTACAAACGATATATAAGGCCTTGAGCTGAAGGATATGGCGAGAGGACTCTTAGGTACTATGTTGCAACCGACAGCCAGGTGCTTAAAGGTGTACGGTTTTGGCCCGGATTGACAAATGATGTTGCAGTGATGTGGTGTTGTTGTGCAATTGTAGATTATTAGAATATAAACGTTACAATAATTATGGTTTTCAAACACAACATCTCTTTATTTACCAGGAACCTAGGTCTGGGTAATTGGCCATTCAAGTATCATTAGAGTGGCACAGTGGGCTGAGATAAGAAAGTGGTGACATGGCTTCTCCGCCACAGAGATAACGTGGCTAGGTTACCCGGGTATGCGCTGGAACGAGCTGATGAGGAAGTTGCAGCAGAGACTTGGGGGAGGGATCGGTCCACCTCCTATTCTGGTCATACACTTGGGAGGGAATGACCTGACGACTCTGGGGAGGAGAGTACTGCTCCAAGACATGAGGGACATCATGTGTCAGTTGAGTAACCAGCTTGGGGCATGTGAACTGTGGTGGTCTGAAATTTTACCTCGCCCAGTTTGGCAAGGAGCCCGATCTGGAGACGCCATTGAGATATCACGTAGGAGAGTGAACAGCGCCAGGCGTAAAGTCACGGAGCAAAGGGGATTTGGCTTCATCAGGCATGGTTTTCTTCATGCCAAGTCTACTGGATGCTGGGAAGTGGATGGGATTCACCTCTCAAGGGTAGGCATGGACTTATTTTTGCTGGGCCTTGGGGAGGCCTTGGAAGCAACAGGCTGTAGGTAGGAATATCTGCCTTGGTGGGGGGCCCTGGTGGTGACGGTGGCCAACCCCAGAGCTGTGGAGGAGTTACAGGGCGATCCAGAGTCTGCAAGGTACAGAAGGGTACTATATTGCAGCAGCACAACAAGGGTGCTAAGCCAAGGATACCCAGGGATGTCTTAGCGTGTCCCCTGGAAGAACTACAGCGCCCTGGTACCCTGTGGGTCTGAGCAACCGGGGGCTGCCTGGAACGCTCCGCCCACCTGTTGGGGGTCGTGAGTAAGGGAGTGGACTGGCGGTCCACTGATGGGAGAGGTGGCCTCTCCCAATAATGGGTAACCACCGATTGGCGACGGCCACGGTGCAATTTGGCTCATCAGATGGGCAGGCAGCATAGGGGCTGGCCTGCCCTGGGATCGCCCGTAAGATAACCCACCATGTTGGCATATTGGTTATGCAAATAAACCTGCAGCAAAATGTCTCCACTAAAAAGGTGTCGTGTGGTTTATTTATGTATGTTGCTGTTTGAAACCTGAGTGTTGCCGATATTGGCACTATGTCCAGGGCTCCAGGCACATTGAACATCCCCCTGGGCGGGGTACCCTGGGGGTAGGAGCATGCGATGGTAGGAGACAGCTCTTTCCGCTGTTTTATCTCTCCCAGCAATCATGTGACGAAAGAATGCCATCCGGTGTGCAGGCATGCAGATGTTTCTGTCGCGCGCAGGCATAACTACTGATCGAAGACAGATAACGGGCATTCCTTTCCTACCACCATACTGCTGAGTTCAAAACACATCTTGCAGGGGCACCTTCTTACATCGGTGACAGCTCCCCACACATCCTCTGAAAGCTGCCCGAACAAGTTTACTTGTCATTTTCGCTCCCATTTCAACCGAAAAATCATCTTCAATTTCAAATATAGCAGAATGAACAGATGAATTCGGCCTCCTCTCTGGTCACTATGCTGCATGTCACACAAGAAAGAAATAATTGTATCCATTCCCTTCAACGTGGGATGATTCTACAACACTGCACAAGCCCATTGCCCAGGCGTCAGGCCTGGAATCCAGCAGCCTTCTCCAGGACAGTCAATGATTACACAGTCTTATGCTCCGGGGCACTCAGTGCTGGGGTGCTAACTGAGGCTAACTGAAGCATACAACAATGAAAGCTGTGCATGTGGTAAACACACACACTTAAACAAGTGCACACGCACACAGATATGAACACAAACACACACAAGCACACACATACATACACATGTGCACACACACACACACACACACACACATGCACACACACACACACACACACAAGCACACACATAAACATGTGCATGCGCACACACAGATATGCACACACACAAGCACACATACATATACATGTGCACACACACACAGATATGCACACACACACAAGCACACACATACATACACATGTGCACACACAAACACAAGCACACATATACATACACATGTACACGCGCACACACAGATGTGCAGACACACACACATATTCCTTATTGACACTATAGGTAGCTCTAGGGCAGGCATGTTCAGTGCTTGAAATGGAAAAATATAAGTGCAAGTACTCTTTACCAGAGTCCCTGCTTGGTTCTGAAAAGTGCCTGCACTCTCCAATTAAAAGTATTACGTGTGTCGTGAGATGTGCTGGTACTCTCCCTCTCAAAATAAACAAGCATTTGCAGTGCAATAGTTCTTGCATTTGTAAGAGTTTAAGCTATTAGCATTGTAAATGACAATGCCTTTTATTTATGTTTTAAAAACCAAACATTGAATAAAAGACATTGTCATTTACAATGCTAATAGCTCAAACTCACGTAAATGCGAGACCTATTGCATAGCAAATGCTTGTTAATATCTTTTATCAATTTATTAATTACCTTCTGCCGGGTCTGGTGGCTTTTATGTGAACTGAAGCATCCACTATAGGGGCCTGTGTTTAACCTCATGGTCACAGGTTCAAATCCCTGCAGCTCCACTCAACCTTTCATCCTTCTGAGGTCCTTAGAATGAGTACCATTGAGTTGGGTAACAATAAACATCTGTTATTCAGCGAAAAGATGCCCGTCTGGGTGAATGTATGCTTTACAAATAGACATGTAATGTTCCATTCTGTTACTGTAGGAGACTCAAATCTACCTCACATGCTCAGAATACGAATGCTTGTTGTTGGCTGTGTTGCTCTATAGATCCTTATTCTTCTAAAGTGGTGGTCCAACAGGTCAGCACAACTGGAGTCTGGTCTAGGTTACTATTCGTAACGAATGAATGAATCTCAAACTTATGAGGCACACTATCACTCACAATGAAGCATCCTGGAGCTAAAAATTAAATCTGTTAGCCGAAAAAGGAGTGAATGATGGACATATGGCTTTATAAGGGAGTACCAGAGTGCATAGGAGGCCAGGAAGAGCAAGGTCTTCAAACGCTTTTTGAATAGGGCTTCTGATTCTGTGAAATGTAGAGCGCTGGGGAGTTGGTTCCATGTTTTGGATCCTAGAACCGAGAAGGATTTGCCACCTCGGGTTTTTAGTCTGAATGGAGGGGGCTCAAGAAGATTAGCATGGGAGGATCTCAGAGTTATTGTGGTTGTGTAGTATGTGTTTCTGACAGTCACAAACTTTGCTCTGAATGTTCTAAGGACCAGTATAAGGATCTTAAAAAGGATCCTTTTATGTATCAGTAATCAGTGTCATGTTTTTAGAGCAGAAGAGGCAGAACTCCTGTCTGGCTGCTGCATGCTGCAACATCTGGAATCTGTGAAGAGTATGTTTCAAAGCTCCTGCATAGAGACTGTTATGAGAGCAAAAGCAACTGTTTTCCTGGCTGCTAGTGGGAGAAGGTCAAAAAGCTTTCTAAGAGAGTTAATTAAGTTGAAATACATTCCTGCCACTGCAAGAGCTTGAGGGCGGAAAGAAAGGGAGGTGTTGAATATTACTCCTAAGATTCTTGCCACTTCCACAGTAGCGGGAGGTGGGGGCACAACATTCAGCTACCATTGAGTTGGAGAGAAAGAATTAGATTTGCCGAATAACAGAATCTCCGTGGTATCTGTGTTGCATTTTTCCACAAAATAACTTAGTTGAGACATTTTTAAAAAGTTAATTCTGACCCAAGGAACCCTTTGTCCAGGGAAAGAATCAGCTGTGTGTCATCAGCATATGATGTAGTAGCGATTCCAAAAGAAGCTATCACGAAAATTAGGGGGGCCATGTATATATTGCATAGTGCAGGGCTAAGTGATGAGCCCTGCGGAACACCTGATGCTACTGATCTTTCTGCAGAGGTAAAAGGTCCAAGTGTGACTGTTTGTCTGCGACACGTTAGAAAAGATTTTATCCAGGATAGGCCTTTATGAGATATGCCGCAGTCCTTGATGCGCTGAAGGAGTATGGGGTCTGAAATAGTGTCAAACGCACTGGAGAGCTCAAGTCAAATCAACACCACATTATTTCCCATGTCCAGGGTCAGTTTTATGGTGTCCAAAACTTCCAACAGGGCTGATTTGGTAAAATGTTTGGGGTGTGTTAGAAATGGGGATCTCTGGTTGGCAATGGCGGGCGCCAATGTCCAAGAAGGGACCCTTCTCCCTAAGTCAGAGTAAGGGGGCTACACCCTTTGATAACCCCTGCTCAACCCTGTAGTAACGTAGCACGAGCAGACAGGCCTATCTCAGAGGCAGTGTGTAAAGCATTCGTGACCATACAAAATAACGCAGTGAAGACACCACAAAGGGACACCACACCAGTAACTATAGAAAAATGAGTAGCTTTATATCAGTTTAACACAAGGCTCGAAGACGATCAACAAGCCACAATGCACGTAAATATAAGTTCACTGAAAAGGCAATAAAGCACTCTAAAGCGTGTGAAACGAACTTAGTTCAAGGCCGGGGTCTACGCGACCCGGTGATGCACAATGTACCTGAGGTTTAAAGGGGCACGGCACGCAGCTTCGGGAGGAAGCCACGATGATGACAGGCGGACTCACAGCGGCCACAGCTCCCAGCTGCAGCGGTCCGCGGCGTGCACTCAAGATGATCCTGAGGCGGTGATTAAAGGCGGGCTCTCAGCGGCCACAGCTCCCCAGTTGCAGCGGCCCACAATAGAGATAGCGATGATTGTCGTAGCACAGACAAATGCGGGCTCTCAGCGGCAACCGCTCCTCAGCTGCAGTGGCCCACAATAGCGATAGCGATGATTCTCGTAGCACAGACAAATGCGGGCTCTCAGCGGCAACAGCTCCTCAGCTGCAGCGGCCCACAATAGCGATAGCGATGATTCTCGTAGCACAGACAAATGCGGGCTCTCAGCGGCAACAGCTCCTCAGCTGCAGCGGCCCACAATAGCGATAGCGATGATTCTCGTAGCACAGACAAATGCGGGCTCTCAGCGGCAACAGCTCCTCAGCTGCAGCGGCCCACAATAGCGATAGCGATGATTCTCGTAGCGCAGACAAATGCGGGCTCTCAGCGGCAACAGCTCCTCAGCTGCCCACAATAGCGATAACGATGATTCTCGTAGCACAGACAAATGGGGGCTCTCAGCGGCAACAGCTTCTCAGCTGCAGCGGCCCACAATAGCGATAGCGATGATTCTCGCAGCACAGACAAATGCGGGCTCTCAGCGGCAACAGCTCCTCAGCTGCAGCGGCCCACAATAGCGATAGCGATGATTCTCAGCCCGCGTTCCCCGCAGTAGACCCAGAGGCTCTGGAATTCTCAACAGAGGCCTCACCTGCGAGTAGAACCCCTCTTAATAGGAATTCAGAAGGCTGATGGGTGAAGTCTAATGTCCCTGAGACTTCAGCAGGAGGCAAGCTCAAATCAGGCCCTTGGGTAGTTGCTTCAGCAAGATGGATAAAAGTTTCAAAGTCCTTTTCCTCTCGTTACACGGACAGAGGTTCGTCTTGACATCCAGAAGTAACACACCACATAGGGGTTTCGGCGCAGATCTTTATACCCCACAGGTCTTTGTTCTCAAAAGTCACAAGTCACTGAACCCATCCAGAACCAGTTCGATGTGGTCCTGGAGCACTTTATTTATGTGGCGGCATCCTGCCTTTGAGGAAGAGGGGGTCTGCCATCAGACGCACAGTGGGGGCTGGAGCCATCATTCACCTTGCCAGGCCCAGCCCTGCTCAGACCAAAGGGTCACCCCTCCCCATACTCCAGCTGCAGATTCCGCTCTTCAACCCAGGTCGGGCTCAGCCTGCCCTGACCCTCCAAGACCAGACATCCAATACACATAACAGCAGAGCACACTGGATGACTTAGGCAAGAAAATACCTACTTCCTAGAAGTGGTATTTTCCAATGCAGAATATAAAAATAATCCTCACTAAAAGATGTATTTTAATATTCTGAGCTCAGGCATACTAAATTCGACTTCCCAAACCTGTTCCTTGGGTCAGCTAGGATTATAAGATGTAATAATCAAAACTGCCCATTCTGGCCTAAGGGAACAGATCGCCTTGCCATAGTGAAAAAGAAATGGAGTGTAATTCACTATAGGACATGCCACACAGACCAAGGCAGGTCCTACCTTTCACATACAACGCACCCTGCCATAGGGATGACTTACATGATGCCAAGGGAAGGTTGAGGGACTGGGAAGTGGGTTCACTTTACAGTCAAAGAATGGCAGTTCTGGATTGTGCACAGACTCTGCGATGGCAGGTCTGAGACACACTTTACGCGCTGCTTATGCGGGTGGCGCAATCAGTGCTGCAGGCCCACCAGCAGCATTCGGTCTACCAGCCCGGGGCACGCACAGTGCACTATACTCGGGACTAACAGGTAAATCAAATGAGCCAATTATGGGAATACCAATTCATCCAGATAATTTACAATAGGGAGCATTCGCGCTGTAGCACTGAATGGCAGTGGCACAGCGCCCAGAGCATCTAACACCAGCAAACACAGAGGAGACAAAAAGCGAAAGATGGAAGGGAGACCCATGCCAATGGTGCCAGGCCTAACACGTGTCCCCTCCAGCTGAAATGTGAGGAGAACTACCCACCCACTTGGGGGTTCTCATCACTAAGGCGGAAACATCTGGACAGACCATCAGCATTGGCGTGTTCTGTACCCGGGCGGTGTTCCACCGTAAAGTCCATCCCCTGTAGGGAAATAGACCACCTCAACAACTTTGGATTCTCACCCCTCATCTGCATCAACCATCTGAGGGGCCTGTGGTCCGTCTGAACCCGGAAGTGCGTCCCAAACAGGTATGGTCTCAGCTTCTTCAGTGCCCAAACCACAGCAAATGCCTCACGCTCAATTGCACTCCACCTCTGTTCCCGTGGAAGTAACCTCCTACTAATGAAGGCTACCGGTTGGTCTAGGCCCTCCTCATTGATCTGTGACAGAACAGCCCCCACACCATGCTCTGAGGCGTCTGTCTGGACAACAAATTCTTTTGAAAAGTTGGGCGCCTGAAGTACAGGCGCTGTGCACATGGCAGTCTTCAGGGCGTCAAAAGCTTCCTGACAGGTGCCAGTCCAGTTCACAATCTTTGGCTGCTTCTTAGAAGTCAGCTCAGTCAAGGGTGCAACAATGTTGCCATACCCCTTGACAAACCTCCTGTAATAACCCGTGAGTCCTAAAAAGGCTCTCACCTGTGTCTGGGTCTTTGGGGGTTCCAAAGCCAGGATGGTTTCAATTTTGGGCTGTAGGGGTACCACCTGGCCGCTCCCAACCTGGTGTCCCAAGTACACCACAGAACCCTGCCCAATCTGGCATTTACTTGCCTTGATTGTGAGGCCTGCCCTTCACAGTGCCATCAACACTTCCCAGAGGTGGCGCAGGTGGTCCTCCCATGAGGAACTAAACACTGCAATGTCATCCAGGTAGGCGGCACTGAAATCCTCCAGCCCAACCAACACCCTGTTGACCAACCTCTGAAAGGTGGCAGGGGCATTCTTCATCCCAAAGGGCATCACCCGGAACTGGTAGTGCCCATCCGGTGTGGAGAATGCTGACCTCTCCTTTGCCCCATCAGTTAAGGCGATCTGCCAATACCCAGACGTCAAATCAAACGTGCTGAGGTACCCTGCAGCCCCTAGCCGATCTATGAGCTCATCAGCTCTGGGGATGGGGTGCGCGTCAGTCTTTGTGACTGAATTGAGACCTCGGTAGTCCACGCACAACCGAAGTTCTGGGGTGGCACCAGACGCTGCAGCCTTTGGTACCAAGACCACTGTGCTGGACCAAGGGCTGCTAGAGGACTCAATCACCCCTAAAGCAAACATTTTGGAAACCTCTTCCTTAATGAATGCCCTAACCGGGTCAGTCACTCGGTAAGCCTTGTGCTCAACAGGAGGACTGTCCCCAGTGTCCACTTCATGGACACACCAATCAGTGACACTAGGCACCAGGGAGAACAGATCACTGAATTGTCCCAACAGTTGGCGATAATCACTCTGTTGCTCAGGGGTCAGTGTGGCGGAGAGGACCACACCCTCCACTGACCCGTCTTGCTCCTTTGCACACAGGAGGTCAGGAAGAGGCTCACTCTCCTCCTCCATCCCAGCATCTGTGGCCAGGAGCATGCCCACTTCGGACCTCTCAAAGTGGGGCTTCAAGCGGTTGACATGCAGGACCCGCAAGGGGTTCCGGGGTACCAAGTAGGTAACCAAGTAGGGGTACCAAGTAGGTAACAGGACTCTTGCGCTCCACCACCTCAAATGGTCCGGTCCACTTATCTTGGAGCGCACAGGGCTCCACTGGGGCCATGACCCAAACCTTTTGACCAGGCTGAAACTCAATCAGAGTGGCATTCTGATCGTGCCAACGTTTCATCTCTTCCTTGCTGGCTTCCAGATTTGCCTCAGCAAGCTTTCTGAAATGCAGAGTCTGGTTCCTGAAGGCCAGCATGTAGCTAAACACATCCTGGGGAGGTTTCCTGGGAGACTGCTCCCAGCCTTCCTTGACCAGACCCAGAGGCCCTCTTACCGGGTGACCATAGAGTAGTTCAAAGGGGCTGAACCCTAGGGACTTCTGTGGCACCTCACGGTAAGCAAACAACAGGCATGGCAAGAGGATGTCCCACTTACGCCTCATGGACTCTTCTAGGCCCATTATCATGCCTTTGAGGGTCCGGTTGAATCTCTCAACCAGCCCATTACCTTGGGGGTGGTAAGGGGTGGTAAACTTATAAGTTACCCCACACTCCTCCCACAGAGACTTCTTATATTTGGAAATGAAGTTAGTACCCCTATTGGACACCACCTCTCTGGGGAACCCCACACGGGAGAAAATCCCCATCAGTGCACGTCCCACCACGGGGGCCATCACTGTCCGGAGTGGGATGGCTTCAGGGTACTGGGTGGCATGGTCCACCAAGACCAGGATGAACCTGTTGCCCAGGGCTATCTTGGGGTCCAGAGGCCCCACAATGTTAATGCCCACTCGCTCGAATGGGGTACTGACAACTGGAAAGGGCTGGAGTGGGGCTTTGATCTTCCCCCCACTCTTCCCACTTGCCTGGCAAGTTTCACATGTCCTGCAGTGAGCATCTGAGCTCCTGCACATCTGGGAGCCAATAAAAGTGGGTGACCAGCCTCTCGAAGGTCTTGGTCTGCCCCAGATGTCCTGCCAATGGCACATCATGAGCCAACCCCAGTAGGAAGGCTCTGAAGCACTGGGGTACCACCAGCACACGGGCTGACCCAGGCTCAGCAACCTTAGGCTTGCTGTAAAGGAGGTCATTCTCCCAATAGATCAGATGTGACCCTGACTGATCACCTGCTGCCTGGGCCGCAGCCTGTCACCGCAGCCTCTCAAGAGAAGGGCACGTTCTCTGCTGTTCACAAAATTCCTCCCTGGTGGGCCCTCCTTCCTGCTGCCAATGGGTCAGCCCAGGCAGGTCCCCCAGTTCGGCTACTTAATCCCCGGTAGGCTCCAGGGCATCCCCCTCAAGGTCTGCTCCCTCCTGGGCCGTGGGAACTATGGGGGCCGGTTTCCCGCACCCCCTACCCCTTCTCTTTAAGGCAGGGGCCTGGGCCATACTTTCAGGCTCCAGGTCCTTCTGAATGTCCTTACTGGCTGCCATGGACCGAGTGGTCGCGCATGCCCACTCAGGCAGACCCAACATTTCCAAGTGAGACTTCCTCTCCACCGTAGCCCACGGGGAGTTCTCTAAATCGTTGCCCAACAGACAGTCTACCGGCATGGCTGGCCTCACAGCTACTTGAAGAGTTCCTGAGACCCCCCCACTCAAAGGGAACTTGAGCCACCTCACACTGGCTCTCAGAGTTGTCTGCTGACACTACTGGGCAGAGTGCATGGGGGACAACCTGCTCTGGGGACACCAACCGGGAGCTGACAGCAGTCACACTTGCTCCGGTGTCCCTCAGAGCCTCCACCCTATGGCCATTGATGGTCACCCACTGCCTGTACTTCTTAGTGTTATCAGGCAGCGTGGGGTTAGGGACCTTCTCAAAGTCTCCTAGCGAGACAAGGGTCCCACCCACCTGGGGCACCCATCTCCTCCCCTCCCAGGGCTACACTAGCAAGCTGGCGGGTTGGTGCACGGGGTGGTGCATTGAAGTCCCTCTGGGGACACTGGGGATCATAATACCGGTGGCCCACTTTGTGAGAAGTTGGCCTGGTATATGCTGTCCACTAATTATAGTGGGCACCTTGCACCAGTCCAAACAACCCCTTATTGGAGATAGGTTAAAGACAACCTTTATTGAAAGCTATCCTAGTGGTAGCTATGGAGAGCAGCCTTCAGGCTAAGTCTTGAAGGAATGTAAAGCAGCTTGTTTTACCAGTCTATAATCTCTTGAGTGACCAAATGAAAGAGGACCACACCAGGTATATATTCAAAATATATGTATTTATTGCTAAACACCCCCTCTAGTCTCTTTATGAGGCTAGAGTTCAAAGTACATAAGTTATAAGTTAGTTATCAACAGTAATAGCACAAATACACGTTTGAGCCCTAGGGGCGTACCAAACCACATACCAATAAAGTGGTATAAGAACCACGACTAAGCTAGACACAAGGCCTAGAGCCTGTAGAAGTGCTTGGCCCTCAAGGAACGACCCAAGGTAGTGACACAGGGGACCCACGGGGGACGCGTGCAGTGTGAGAACACAGCCGCGAGCCGCCGTTGACTTCTATGGGGAATGTCGCGGTTGGAGTTTTAAAGAAAAGGGACAGTTAGAGGAGGACTTGGAGCAAACCCCTTTAGAACTAGGTTGTTCTAGAGTCTATACCCACGGGAGCACCGGAGTACTCGAGTTACCTCACACAGGGAAGCCGGGTGCATAGGTGTCTTTCGGGGTCGAGTTTCGTCGTCGTTTTCAATGGCGATCTGCTGCAAAGTGCTGCTGGCGGCCAAGTCGAAAGTGTTCGGGTGGATCCAAAGGTGGATCGAAGATCTGAAGAACCTGAAAGCAGAGGGGACAGAGTCTGGGTCACTAGCCAGTGACCAGGAAGACGATGAGCGGATGCCCACCGATGTCGGGTGCTTCAGGTAGGTTGACAGTCGTCTTGACTCTTCAGCCACGAGGTTCAGGAGGCGTCGACGACGACCAGGAGCTGGATTCGAGCTGTCCCACAAAGTCTGTCGATTGCAGGGGTGTCGGCGACCTGATTGGACCCAACAAGCCTTGGCAACGGCAAGTCTCGTGGAAATAGAAGAAGGACGGTGGTGCAGACCAGCAAGGTCTGTGGGACTCACCCAGCGAGGGTAAGTCAGGGCACGTCTGGAGCAACCAGGAAAGCTCAAGCAGAAGAAGAGTTGCCTTCGGGAGGGCCCACTAGCCAACGGACTAGCGACCGCGAAGGAGCCTCGAGTGGACGCACTTGGAGCTGGCTCGCAGGACACTCGTGGAGTGGAGGCCAGTGATATTTGGTGCAGTCGGTGCTGGAGGCGAGGGCTACTCGTAGCCCAAAGCACAACTTCGTGGGAGACCCAGAAGAGGATGCACTTGCAAAAGTACTCAGTGTCCAGGGGTCATGGTTCCACATTACCCACAACAGCTATGGGCCTCAGCTTTGCTGGGGACTCAGGGTAGCCTCGGGGAAGTCTGGAAATCCACCTTTGGTGATGCAAAGACTTCGGCGTCCAGCGGGAGCTTCGGCGATGCAGACCGGACAATTGCTTCTTAGGTGCCTGCCAAGCAGGGGAGTCACTCCTTGACCCCAAGGGAGATTCTTCAGTCCTCTAATCTTGAAGTAGAGCGTCGAAGGTCCAGGATTCTGTATCAGAGTTTCGTCCAGGTAAATCTAAAGTCCTAAGGACTGGGGTCCCATACTTATACCAAGTTAGGGGGTTGGACATACTCTGGGGACCCACCTATGGGAGGGTCAGGGCAGAGGGGTGGTTACACCCCTTTCCCTTTGTCCAGTTTCGCACCAGAGCAGGGGCTGGAAGCCCCTGAGCTAGTTTGAACTGGGGTATGCACAGGGACACCAAATGTGCCTTCAGTGCAGGACTTCAAAGCACCAGAGAGTGCTCCCGCCCAGCCCCAATACACATTATCCTGTCTGGGGAGGTGGTTACACCTCCCTGGGACAGGAAACCTATTGTCCAGGCCTCCCCTGCCGGAGTTTCAGTCAGCAGCAGGAGGCCAGACCCGTGTCTGTGGCAGCGGCATCCATTTTGAGATGCCAGGGCTCTGGAAAGAAGTTACCGGGCATGCCGGTGGGTACATGTCTCTCCCTCTAGAAGGGTGGAATGCTACCCCCGCTGCCAGAACTGGTGGGGTGGTAGTATTCCAAGATGTTTGACACCAAACACGACATGTTTTGGTGCAGCCAGTCCAAAGTTAGCATTCTACCGCGAGGATATAATGCACTTAAGAGTATATGGTCAGGCTGCACTACAAACAGCATCAGAGAAGGGTCTCCGACCGCTGCAGAGGGGCTCTGCTCATGCAGGGGCACCCTCTCACATAAGAACCAAGCACTCTGCCTTCAGGATTGATAAGGCCTGCCATAGGAGTGACTTATAGGTTTATACGTGTGCATATGCAGTGATATAGGTAACCTATATCACAGTAAGGGGTGCATGCACCACCTTACCCAGGCTGCAGTAGCAGACCTGTGGTATCCTTTTGGCTGGCCTTCCAGGGGTGGCATAATACATGCTTCAGCCCCTGGCAGGCCTCCTAGGTACCTATGCCCTGGGTACATAATATACCATATACTAGGGACTTATAAGGGCACTCCAGATTCCAATCAGAGATGTGCCTAAGGCACATGGAAACCATTTTAGAGAGGAAGCAGCTAGGCTGGGGTTCTGATTAGCAGGGCCCCAGCCAGACTAAAGTCGAAAAACAGTGAAGCATCAGCAAAAAGTGGGGGTACCCATGTGAAGCAGATCCTACTCTCCTACACACACTTGACCACATTTTAAACAAGTAAGGGGCCCCCTATGAACAGGCCTACCTGTCAGGGGCACTGGCTTCTTCTCAGGGGGAGACTGGGACACCACTCCTGGGTTCCCTTGGGAATTACTTTGGGGCCCTCTCTGGAACTCCCTCTGTTTACCCATGTCCCCCCCGCTTCTCTGCTGGGGACCCTGCCCACCTTTGGCGAAGTCTCCCACATGACCCTTGCGAACCTGGGTGCTCACCCAGCGGTCCGCCTCCTCAGCAAGCTTCCTAGGGTTAGTTAGCTTGCTATCAATAAGGTGCTGGCGTAGCTCTGGAAAACAGTTACTAGCTAAATGCTCCCACGCAATCAAATCATACAGTTGTTCAAAGGTTTCCACTTTGCTACCTTTTACCCAGCGATCCATTGCTCTGCAAAATAAAGACACATATTCAACCCAAGTGGTACCCTCTAACTTCTTACAGGTTCTAAATCTCTGCCTGTACATCTCTGGGGTCAAACCATATCGCGTCATCAAGGCCTCTTTCATATGGGCATACACCATCCTGCTCTCTTCAGGCAGATCCAACAGGGTATCCCTCCCATCACTCACAAAGTGTCCCCACAACCCCGCTCCCCAATCCTTCTCAGGGACCCGGTGGGACACCATTGCTATCTCGTAGGCGGCAAACCATTGCCCAATACCCTCACTCTTTTGGAAATCCTTGATGACATCCTTGGGTATATAAACTCTACTCTCGGTAGGTACTAAAGGTATGCTGCCACCAGAGGGGAGATCTCTAAACTCTTAGCCTTGATCTCCAGCTCCCTCAATACTCTCTCATGCTCCAGTTTCATTTTCTCAAGTTCAAATGCCAACCGGTTATTCTCAATATCCAACTTTTTACTCTCTAGGTCCTTCTGACCTTCTAATTTGGCCATCTCCAAACTATGCCTCCTATCTCTCTCCCTGTCCTCCATCTCTTCTGGAGACAGGCCCTTTGAGGACATGCTAGTACCTGGACTGGAAAGTGCTTTACCTCCCACTAAATCCACTTCGTCATCCTGCTGTCCTCCGGCATTCTCTCCCCCGTCCCCAGGCTCTCCCCCATTCCCGGGGGACTCCCTCGCCTCCCACCAGGCCTTTAGCGCCTTCTGGTACTCCTCCTTCCTAGAGAGGCCTGCAATAAGGACGGTGAATTGCTTGCAAAAAGACTTTAGCTGTTTGGCAGTGTAGGTTTCTAACCTCTCTTCCTCAAAGGTGAGATCCTCCGAAGCATTGGATGCTGGCTTATCCATTGTAGACATAACTGGCAATTACGATCAAAAATAGAACAAGATCAACAACGTATGTGTTTGCGCTTAGGTCTGCACTCACTAGTAGTGTACACCAGTTATTGTATGTGGATCACAAATGCAAGTCCTGATCCCACCGCTGCCACTGCCACCAATGTTAGAAATGGGGATCTCTGGTTGGCAATGTCGGGCGCCAATGTCCAAGAAGGGACCCTTCTTCCTAAGTCAGAGTAAGGGGGCTACACCCTTTGATAACCCATGCTCAACCCTGTGGTAACGTAGCACGAGCAGACAGGCCTATCTCAGAGGCAGTGTGTAAAGCATTGGTGACCATACACAATAACGCAGTGAAGACACCACAAAGGGACACCACACCAGTAACTATAGAAAAATGAGTAGCTTTATATCAGTTTAACACAAGGCTCGAAGACGATCAACAAGCCACAATGCACGTAAATATAAGTTCACTAAAAAGGCAATAAAGCACTCAAAAGCATGTGAAATGAACTTAGTTCGAGGCCGGGGTCTACGCGACCCGGTGATGCACAACGTACCTGAGGTTTAAAGGGGCACGGCACGCAGCTTCGGGAGGAAGCCGCAATGATGACAGGCGGACTCACAGCGGCCGCAGCTCCCAGCTGCAGCGGTCCACTGCGTGCACTCACGATGATCCTGAGGCGGTGATTAAAGGCGGGCTCTCAGCGGCCACAGCTCCCCAGTTGCAGCGGCCCACAATAGCGATAGCGATGATTGTCGTAGCACAGACAAATGCGGGCTCTCAGCGGCAACCGCTCCTCAGCTGCAGCGGCCCACAATAGCTATAGCGATGATTCTCGTAGCACAGACAAATGCGGGCTCTCAGCGGCAACAGCTCCTCAGCTGCAGCGGCCCACAATAGCAATAGCGATGATTCTCGTAGCACAGACAAATGCGGGCTCTCAGCGGCAACA
This sequence comes from Calotriton arnoldi, assembly GCA_963921515.1. Classification (NCBI taxonomy): domain Eukaryota; kingdom Metazoa; phylum Chordata; class Amphibia; order Caudata; family Salamandridae; genus Calotriton; species Calotriton arnoldi. Next base: position 1,381,618 of record CAWUFW010002939.1, on the reverse strand, counting down.
GCTCCTCAGCTGCAGCGGCCCACAATAGCGATAGCGATGATTCTCGCAGCACAGACAAATGCGGGCTCTCAGCGGCAACAGCTCCTCAGCTGCAGCGGCCCACAATAGCGATAACGATGATTCTCGTAGCACAGACAAATGCGGGCTCTCAGCGGCAACAGCTTCTCAGCTGCAGCGGCCCACAATAGCGATAGCGATGATTCTCGCAGCACAGACAAATGCAGGCTCTCAGCGGCAACAGCTCCTCAGCTGCAGCGGCCCACAATAGCGATAGCGATGATTCTCAGCCCGCGTTCCCCGCAGTAGACCCAGAGGCTCTGGAATTCTCGACAGAGGCCTCACCTGCGAATAGAACCCCTCTCAATAGGAATTCAGAAGGCTGATGGGTGAAGTCTAATGTCCCTGAGACTTCAGCAGGAGGCAAGCTCAAATCAGGCCCTTGGGTAGTTGCTTCAGCAAGATGGATGAAAGTTTCAAAGTCCTTTTCCTCTCGTTACACGGACAGAGGTTTGTCTTGACATCCAGAAGTAACACACCACGTAGGGGTTTCGGCGCAGATCTTTATACCCCACAGGTCTTTGTTCTCAAATGTCACAAGTCACTGAACCCAGCCAGAGCCAGTTTGATGTGGTCCTGGAGCACTTTATTTACGAGGCGGCATCCTGCCTTTGAGGAAGAGGGGGTCTGCCATCAGACGCACAGTGGGGGCTGGAGCCATCATTCACCTTGCCAGGCCCAGCCCTGCTCAGACCAAAGGGTCACCCCTCCCCATACTCCAGCTGCAGATTCCGCTCTTCAACCCAGGTCGGGCTCAGCCTGCCCTGACCCTCCAAGACCAGACATCCTATACACATAACAGCAGAGCACACTGGACGACTTAGGCAAGAAAATACCTACTTCCTAGAAGTGGTATTTTCCAACGCAGAATATAAAAATAATCCTCACTAAAAGAAATATTTTAATATTCTGAGCTCAGGCATACTAAATTCGACTTTCCAAACCTGTTCCTTGGGTCAGCTAGGATTATAAGATTTAATAATCAAAACTGCCCATTCTGGCCTAAGGGAACAGATCGCCTTGCCATAGTGAAAAACGAAATGGAGTTAATTCACTATCAGGACATGCCACACAGACCAAGGCAGGTCCTACCTTTCACATACAACGCACCCTGCCATAGGGATGACTTACATGATGCCAAGGGAAGGTTGAGGGACTGGGAAGTGGGTTCACTTTACAGTCAAAGAATGGCAGTTCTGGACTGCGCACAGACTCTGCGATGGCAGTTCTGAGACATACTTTACGCGCTGCTTATGTGGGTGGCGCAATCAGCGCTGCAGGCCCACCAGCAGCATTTGGTCTACCAGCCCGGGGCACGCACGGTGCACTATACTCGGGACTAACAGGTAAATCAAATGAGCCAATTATGGGAATACCAATTCATCCAGTTAATTTACAGTAGGGAGCACTCGCGCTGTAGCACTGAATGGCAGTGGCACAGCGCCCAGAGCATCTAACACCAGCAAACACAGAGGAGACAAAAAGCGAAAGATGGAAGGGAGACCCACACCAATGGTGCCAGGTCTAACACGGTGGAAGCCAAATTGGTGAGGATGCACCGCATTAGAATTTTTCAGAAAGGAGATGAATTGGGCATTAACACATTTCTCAAGCATTTTGCTTAATGCAGGAAGCAACGAGATGGGGTGGAGATTAGACAGTGTGGAAGGGCCTGCAAGAGATTGTTTTTGCAGAGGTTTCATGACTGGTAGTTTCCAGTATGAGGGAACTTCAGTCATTACTAGTGAGGTGTTGAGGATTTTCTTAATACGAGGGTTGACAATGTCAACAAACTTATGAAGAATGGCTGGGGGATGGGGATCATTGGGAGAGTCGGGAATAAATGGGATGATAGTGACTGTGACAGTGTCATTTCCTGAAAGGATGCCAAAATTGCAATCCTTTTCTTTGAGGGGGGGGGTCTCTGATAAACCACAGTCGGAAGGGAGCGTGGAAGTAGAAAAACTCAGTTGATTGGCCTGTATTTCTTCTTCAAATAAGTAACAGATTTGATCGCATAGCATTTGGGAGGGGGAATATCCCCAACCAGTAACTTCCGTTGCAAGAAAGATTTTGAGATTTTGAAAATAGTTTTGGGATCAGACTGGGCCTCTTTAATCTGAAGTATGCTTTTTTTGTTGCCTTAATCTGGGCATGATAAACTTTTTGCACCATCTTGAATCGAGGAGGTCCTCGGGGTTATATGCTTGCCACCATTTGTGTTTTAATTGTTTGCATAGCAACCGTTGCTCTGCTACAATCGGAGAGAACCATGGAGCTGAAGGGTGAGATTTGTGCTTTTTAGCCGCAATTACATGGGCTAGATCATTGGTTGTTTTGGTAATCCAATTGTTAAATAAAGTGAGATCTACAGCTAAATTCCCTGTGGGAGTAAGTGCAGAAGTAGAAATACATGAGGTTAAGTTGGGGTTCATGATCATCTTGCCCCATTTGCAAAGAGTGTGAGGGAAAGTAATATTAGTGGACGGGGTAGTTGTCTGGGTTAATCAAAATTCTGAGGGGGATCAGGTAGTGATCCAACCAAGACTGTTGAACTGGGGCTTCTACTACCAGGTTGGAGTTGTTCAAACAAACCCCATCCAGGGTGTGTCCGGCGGTGTGCGTGGGAGAAGTTACTAGCTGATTAAGGCCGAAAATGTTTAGGGTGTCGATAAAATTAGATACAGCAGAATCATTGCTAATCTCAAGGTGGCAACTAAACTCTCCCAGAATAGAAAAGTTAGCAAATCGAAGTAAGAGAGGTGGCAGAGTTTCTTCCAAGGAGGCTAAGAAGGTAGATGCAGGGGCCAGAGGGCGATAGATTAAACTACCAGCAAAGGATTACGTGGGGCTGGTCTTAAAATGGAAACCTAGGCTTTCTGCTTCCTACACCGAGTTAAGTTTGAAGCATAGAAATGTATCATGGAAAGTGATGGAAAGGCCACCTCCGCATGTCCCATCTCTGGGGCCGATTCCGATCTCGGCCGGTAGGGCTCCGAATCGGATTCGGCTTAACCGGATCCGATTTGGAGCCCTATTTCCCGACCGATTCGTACGCGCGTCCGGGCGAGCGAGTACGATGCGAAATCGCCGACCGACTCGTCCGGGCGTCCCGACCGCTCCGACCGACTCGTTCCCGGGTCTAACCGCACCGACCGACTCGCACGGACTCGACTCGCACCGCGCAATGGAGACGTTCCCCGGCCGGGTAAGTACGATGCGCGCCGCGAGCAGTCCGACCGAGCCGCGCACTCCGGCTCGAAAGAGCAGTCGGAGCTGCACTTTGGGGGTCCGTGTCGGACCCCCCTGTACGCCTAGCCACGCGAGTCGCACACAGGGGGGACCCATGGGTCCCCCCTACATGTGCGTGTACGGCGCGAGTCGCTTCGCCGCGTACACACTGTAGGGGCGCACTTGTCCGCCTCGCACCCATTGAGTCAATGGGAGCCCGCGTACGCGTTGTACGACAGGCTCCCATTGACTTCAATGGGAGTCCGACCGACTCGAGTCCGATGGCATACGTGCGCATCGTACTCGTTCGGTCGGGCTGCACGGGTCCGATTCGGTCGGAAATCTCTCCGGATCCGGCTCGGTCGGAGAGATTTCCGGCCCGAATCGGAATCGGTCCCTTAGTCTTACCTAAGGATAGTATATCCTGATGGAAGAGCTAGGGCAATATCTGGGGTACAGCATTCTTTATGCCAGGATTCTGTGATAAGAAGAAAGTCAAAATGGAGATCCTCGATCAGGTCATGAACCTCTTGTGCATATTTGCTAAGGGAGCGGGTATTGATAAGCCCACCTAATAATGATTTATTTTGGGGACTATGGGCCAAATATTAGCAAGCGATGGCTGTGCAGGGATCCTGAACCCGTTTATACACATTATGCAAGATAATGGGCCCGCGATACAAGGTGGACGGTGCAGAGACAGAATATCGAGTACAAAATATCGGGTTGCAGAAATATCGAGTCATTAATATCGTGGGTCAGGAATATCGAAGTGTTAAATATCGTTTGCAAAAATATAGTTGTTAAAAATATAGTTTCTTATTATTGTTATGTATTTTAGTATATATTTTATATGTATGTGATGTATGCTTTCTGTATAAGATTTGTTTTTATTTTTAATCTATGTGTTACATTTTTAGTAGTTATTATTATTTTTTTATTTGAATTTTGCGCTTTTAGTCCTGTAGCGGGTTGTGTGTTTATAGGGGAATAGGGTGAGAAGTAATTTAATTATTTGAATTTTGTATTTTTTATTTGAATTTTGTGTTTTTAGTTCCGTAGCGGGTTGTGGGTTAATTGTGAAATAGGGTGGGAAGTAATTTAATTATATTAAATTTATCATTTTTTTAAATTTTATTTTTGCATTTTTAGTTCCATAGCGGGTTGTGGGTTTATAGGGGAATAGGGTGGAAGTAATTTAATTATATTTTATTTATTGATTAATTTTTATTTATTAATATTTGTTTAATTGAGATGTTATAGTGTTAAATGTGTAAATTAATGTATTATTAATTAATTAATAATTGGTTGTTAATTAATTTTAATTAATTAATTGGTAAATAAATATGGTAATTGTGTAATTAATTTTAGGTGTGTGTTGTGGTGTTTATAGGTGGAAATGGTGGGAAGAAATATATTTTTTATTTATGAATTAATAATTGGTTGTTAATTAATTTTAATTAATTAATTTTAATTAATTTTGGTAATTGTGTAATTAATTATATTCATGTGTGGTAGTGTTTATAGGTGTAAAGGGTGGGAAGGGTGGTAAGTAAATGAAATAATAATTAGTTGTTAATTAATTTTAATGAATTAATTGGTATTTAATTATGGTAATTGTGTAGTTAATTGTATGTTTGTGCTGTGTTTATAGGAGTAAAGGGTGGGAAGTAATATGTTTTTAATTAATTAATATATATTTGTTAATAAATGCTAATTATTTGATATTTATTTTGAGTAAATGTTTATTTTTTTGTGTTTTGCTTTTACTTTTAAAGGGGTAAATGGTGGGTATTAAATAAAATTGTGTTATTTAATTATTAGTTGTTATTAGTAATAGTCCTTTTAAAAATAATATATAATTGGGTTTTATTATTTTATAGTTTAATTTAGGTGTGTGTTTTGGATATTAGAGTGTTAAAGCTTGTGTATTCAATGTTTATTTTTATTTTTTATTAATAAGATGTATTTTAATGTATTATTAATTATGTTAATTATGGAAATAAACGTAATTAAAAATGTTGAAGTGTTTTGTTATTGGTGTGGTGTTATAGGGTATGAAATAAAATAAATACATTTATGTTTTAAATAATTTTGTTGTTTGGTAATATTTGCTACTTTTAAATAATTATTGTTTATAAATGTATTTATTAATTTATTTTATATATTATTGGTAGGTTTTTGTTATATGTAAATAATATTATATGTGTTCTTTTTATATGTTTAATAGATTTAAATTTATATTTTTAAATATTGTTTTGTTATTTTTATAATTTTTTAAATTTTGTAATATTTTTTGGGTTTTTTCAACTGTTTAAGTGGTATTAGTAATTTTTGTTTCTCTGCTATCCAACACTTTCCCTAATGTTGCACTCACTGGAGTGGGAATAACATTTTTTACCCCTCCACTATCCAACACTTATCCTACTGTTGTATTCAGTGGAGTGGGAATAGAAATTTTTACCCCTCCGCTATCAATCAATCAAACAAATCAGGGGTTTATAAAGCGTGCTACTCACCCGTGAGGGTCTCAAGGCGCTGGGTGGGGGGGTGCAGCTCCGGGTCAGTCGAAGAGCCAGGTCTTGAGTTTCTTCCTGAAGGTTTTCAGAGTGGGGGGAGCATCTGATGTTGACTGGGAGCTCGTTCCAGGTCTTTGCTGTGACGTAGAAGAAGGCTCTACCGCCTGCTCTGGTTCTGTGGATGCGTGGGGTCTCTGCTAGGGCGAGGTCGGTGGAGCGGAGGTTCCTTTTGGGTACGTGGAAGGAGATTCTTTCGTTGAGGTATTTGGGTCTGATGTTGTGAAGGGATTTGTAGGTGTGGGTTAGTAGCTTGAAGGTTACCCTCTTCTCGATGGGGAGCCAGTGGAGGTCTCGTAGGTGTTGGGTCATGTGTTCCTGTCGCGGGGTTCCGAGGATGAATCTGGCCGCGGTGTTCTGGATGGTTTGGAGCCTGTGTAGCAGGGTTTTGTTGATTCAGGCATAGAGGGCGTTGCCGTAGTCTAGTCCGCTTGTTACTAGTGCGTGCGTGACTGTTTCTGCATTCAGTGGGGATCCACTTGAAGGTCTTTCGGAGGATGCGGAGGGAGTTGAAGCACGTCGAGGTGACGGCGTTGATCTGGTAGGTCATGGTGAGGGAGGAGTCCAGGATGACGCCGAGGTTCCGGGCGTGGTCCGTTGGCGTGGGTGGGTTTCTGAGAGCAGGGGGCCACCAGGTGCTGTCCCATGCCGTGGGAGAGGGTCCAAGGACAAGGACCTCGATCTTCTCCGAGTTCAACTTTAGCCAGCTGTCGCTCATCTAGGCTGTGAAGTCTTTCATTCCTTCTTGGAAGCTGAGTCTGGTGTCTTCGGTGTTCTTCGTGAGAGAGAGGATAAGCTGGGTGTCGTCGGCATAAGATACTATGCTGAGCCCATGCTATCTGACGATGGCGGCGAGGGGGGCCATGTAGATGTTGAAAAGCGTGGGGATGAGAGAGGATCCTTGGGGTACTCTGCAGTTGATCCCTGTGGGTTCGGAGAGGAAGGCTGGGAGTCTGATCCTTTGGGTTCTGCCGGTGAGGAAGGAGCGGATCCAGGCGAGGGCGGTTCCCCGTATGCCGGCGTCGTGGAGTCTGGTGGCTGGAGTGCAGTTGGAGATGGTGTCGAAGGCTGCGGAGAGGTCTAGTAGGATGAGGGCTGCTGTGTGGCCCTGGTCGAGTAGCATGCGAATGTCATCGGTGGCGGCGAGGACGGCGGTCTCGGTGCTGTGGTTGCTGCGGAATCCGGACTGGGAGGAGACGAGGATGGCGTTCTCTTCGATGAAGGTGGTCAGCTGGGCGTTGATGAATATCTCGGTGACTTTGGCTGCGAAGGGAAGGAGAGAGATGGGCCAGTAGTTTTTCAGGTCCGTTGGGTCGGCCAAGGGTTTCTTGAGGAGGGGCTTGACTTCTGCCCGCTTCCAGACATTGGGGAAGATGCCGGATTCGAGGGAGGTGTTGATGGTCCGGCTTATCTCGGGAGCTGCGGCAGCTCTGTGGTAGATGTACGGCGGGCAGGGGTCCTTGGGAGCTCCTGAGTGGGTGTTCTTCATAGTCTTCGTGGTGTCTTCAGTGGTGGCAGGTTTCCAGGTGGTGATGGTCGGACGGTTGTCGGTGGTGGTGAGGGTGGTGGTGTCGGAAGTCTGTTCGCTGAAGTTGTCGTAGAGGGCCTTGATTTTCATGTGGAAGTAGGAGCTGAGCTTTTTGCAGAGGTCCTGGGATGGAGGGACATCCGTGGCTTCGCTGGGGGGTTTGGTGAACTGCTGTATGACGTTGAAGAGTTCCTGTGCGTTGCTGGCGTTGGAGCGGATTTTGTTCTTGATGTTCCAACATTTTTTCTACTGTTGCATTATTTGGAGTGGGAATAGTAATTTTTACCCCTCCGCTATTCAATACTTTCCCTACTATTGCACTCACTGGAGTGGGAATAGTAATTTTTGCCCCTCCGCTATCCAACACTTTCCCTACTGTTGCACTCTTTGTAGTGGGAATAGTAATTTTTACCCCTTTGCTATCCAACATTTTCCCTACTGTTGCACTCACTGGAGTGGGAATAGTAATTTATATCCATCCGCTATCCAACACGTTCCCTACTGTTGCACTTACTGGAGTGGGAATAGTAATTTTTACCCCTCCACTCTCCAACATTTTCCCTACTGTTGCACTCACTGGAGTGGGAATAGTAATTTTTGCCCCTCCGCTATCCAACCCTGTCCCTAATGTTGAACTCTTTGGAGTGGGAATAGTAATTTTTTCCTCTCTGCTATCCAACACTTTCCCTACTGTTGCTATAATTGAGGTGGGAAAAGTAATTTTTACCCCTCCGCTTTCCAACACTTTCCCTACTGTTGCACTCACTGGAGTTGGAATAGTAAATTTAATTATTCTGCTATCCAACACTTTCCCTACTGTTGCACTTATTGTATTGGGAAATGTTAGTTTACATTATTTTAATAGTTTAATGTTTTAATTTATTATAGAATGTTTTTATTTTATTTTAAATTATTGATATATATATTTTATTTTAAACTTTAAAAATTAAACAAAGATAATAGTTAATAAACTATTTTTAAGTAAATATATGTATATGTATAAATTATTATGTTTATATTTTTTTTAATTGTTTATTTGTTATATTTAGTTAAAATGTATAATAAATGTGATTTATTTTGTTAAAAATGTTATTTAATATATTAAATATATATTATTTTATTTTAAATATATTTTTAAATCGATATTTTTACATCTATATTTTTTACCTCAATATTTTTGAGTCAATATTTTTGTACTTACCTGTTAAGATATGGGAGTCGATATTTTTGCAGTCAACATTTTTTACTCGATATTTAGAACATCGATGTTTGTGACATCGATATTCTATCAGTGAACCAAGGTGGACCTAGGGTGTGGCCGCAGTGGGGAGCAAGATGCTTATGAGACTGCAAATAGTCTGAAGAAAGAGAATGACCTGGGGTGACACAGACAGGGGGGCTGACGCTGGCCACGATCCAGATGCGGACGGGCACATAGGGCGTGCCTCTGACGCACCTTTGGAGCATCCGCGCTGCAGTGCACATTCAAGGGCTACAAGCAATGACAGGTTCCGCCCACCCTTTTGCTGATTGGAGACTCCTGAGCCAAACAGAATGCGCTCTCAAGAGTCGGTGAACAATGATGTGGCAAAGATAAAAACAGGTGAAATGGCTAATTAAAATTGTCCCACAAGTATTCTAAGTACAATGCCCAGTAAAAGGCCAAAACATTACTATTTTTGTCATTACTTTAAGCTTGGAAAATACGAATAAAGCGGTATATTTACAAGCCCCTATCGCCACCACAATGTCACTTTTCTCGACGTTGTGATGGCGATAGGAGCTTCGCCTTATTTAAAAGTCAGTGTTAAGCCACACGACTGCCTTGTAAATAAGGCATACTTAAATGCTATACTTAGCATGAAAGGGGAGGGCAATGGGTGTTGTGGTGGACGTTGCACCTCACCACCTATTGATTTTGATGCTGCCCATATTTACAAGGGTGGCGTAAATATGGGGCGGCGCCAAAATTAATACAAGGGATAACCTGGTCATACCCTGGTGCAGCGAGGAGAAATGTTTAATTTCTCCTCGTTTTTGCTGTTTCCATGTGTGCTGGGTTGTGCAGCACACATAGAAACAGCAAAACGCCATTGATTGTTTATGTGCAGGAAGGTGCCTATTCCTGCTCATAAACAACCATTAAAAAAAATACGTTTTGCAACTTCTATGTGTTCTGAAGCACACTTGAAGTTTCAAAACACCATTTCAGATTGTTTATGTGCAGGAAGGGACACTTTCCTGCACATAAACAATCACTCCCCTCTACGCAGGTACCCTTGCACTATGGTGCAAGGGTGTCTGCGTTGGAGCTAGGCAGCTAAATTAGCGCCAGCACATGGGGAAACACAAGGCTGCAACGTATTATTGTAAATACAGTGCAGCCCAATGTTTCAGAAGTGGCAGAGCGCAGCCTTAAGCTAAGAAGGCTAACGATTCGCTCCGTCTCTTCCTCGTAAATATGCCCCAAAGTGTTTTTGACTTAGTCCTGATGATCAAACAGCAATAACTGCTGCAACAGCTTAGGAAGTGTAGACTGTATGGTTGTAAAAGGGACTAGCCGCTGCAGCATAGCAAGGCCTCTCAGAGCCCTCTAGACGGGGGAGGCATGCAACAGTTCTAACAGAAAGCAGTGTTATGTTTCATCCAGGTACCCTGATACAGGCTCACATAGTAAATGAACCTTTCACCTATATTTCCACTGCCATTACACTACATAACGGTTCTTGGTTCTGACCTTTTACCTAGTTATGGTACTGCTTAAATGACATGGGGTTTTCTCTGAAAACGAGCCTCATTCATTATGCATGAGGATTTTTGGAATCTCAGCAGGACTACCATCTCCTGCATAATAACTATATATAAGGGTCATCCTAGTCAGACATGACACAGCAAGGTCGATCTCCTGAGGGTACCACTTTGGGTATATAAACACCATACCTTCGCTGAGGTGGGAGAGGAGAAAAAGGACTTGCATGCTGACACACTGACGCAAGACGCTGAGGTTCCTGCACGCAGATACTCCAGCTCGCAGTGGTCTGACATCCCTTGTGGGGTGTCCATCTCCAGACCAAGAGGGGGTCCCACAGTCTCTCACTTCAGGTAATGGGGTTGGCTTCAGCCTAGGGGGATTCTTGGCTCTACACCTACATACATGCTAGGTACACTTAGGTACATCTAGTTAAGGTTGCATCGTAGGAGTACGCATTGTTACTGACATGTATTTATATACCTGCCTGTGTTCCTTGCTTTAGCACCATTGTAGGAATCTATCATCCTTGTACTCTGTTAGTGCTTGTAATCATTTATATCTGTTTCTGTCTTATGGTTGTCTCAGCATGCCTATTTTACACTGGAATGACGCTGGTTCAATAAATGCTTATTGAAAAACGTCCCCACTGTTTTATTCTGTGTACCTCTCTGAGACTAAGTGAGCACGAATGACTGAGCGAAAAGTACTGTACTGTTTCCACGATCCCAGATAGGACAGAGTTGTCATGTTCGATAGTTGCCAGGAACTATTCTCTCCTTGGTAAAAGGAGTCTACAGCGGCACTGTGAGCTAGCTAGGTATACAGGCTAACATACTCAGTGGGGTGTCTGGGATCAGTCTGGACACCAATCCCACAGTCTATGTTGTCTAAACGCGCAGATCCTATATACGTTTATAGGAACTACACGACAGCAGAAGAAACAAGAGATAGAGGGGCATATTTTCAAGCCCCTTGCACCACCGGAGCATCACTTTTTTTGACGCACCAGTGACGCACAGCGCTGGCCCATATCCACAAGGCCACGCATTTCATGGCCCAGTAGATAAAGAAGTAAGGCCACGTAGTGCAAGTCGCTGTGTTGCCTTACATTGCGGCATGGAGGCATGCCGTAGGTGTGGTTTGGGTGTTCCCACGCAACACCAATGGATTTTGACACTGCCCCAGATGTACAACATAGCGTGAATCTGGGGCAGTGCCAAACACTTACGCCTCCCCAGAGCAGACGTAATGAGGAGAAATGTTTACATTTCTCCTCGATTTTATCCTCTTTCCACATGTGCTGCATTTTGCAGCACACATAGAATGCGGAAAATGCATCTCTTGATTCTTTTTGTGCAGGAAGGTGCCCATTCCTGCGCAAAAACAATCATGCCAACAACACAGACACCCTTGCACCATGGTGCAAGGGTGCCTGCATTGGCGCACAGGTGCAATTTGTGCGCTTACGTTGGCTGAGAGGACAGGAACGCAACATATCTTGTAAATAAAGTGCATTTCTGGCCTTTTCTAATTGACGTAGGGCAGCACAGCAAAATGACTTGTAAATTCATTGTAAATATGCCCCTGAATTTTTAGCTTTTGCATTAAAGAGTGAACTTCTACTGGTGTTACCTATTGTTTGATGACCACATATTCAGACTTCAGCTTTAACTATATAATTGTATTTTAGGGCATGCAATCTTGGGTATCTTTAATTTTAATGTTGGTAATTAAATGCTTACCAGAATAAAATGATGTGCAAAAGAGAAGACAAGAATTGAAAGGAGTGATTTCTTCTGACATTAGGAAAGTTTTGAACTTCTGCACACAAACAATACACAACGGGCTACAGAGTGAAATAGCACATCAAAGAGCAACAGAAAAAGCTTTGAAAGTTCTAGCCCACCTATAGAATAGTGAAAGCGAGAAAACAATCTAGTAACAGGATACCACTCAGCTAGTCCTGACGATGGGTTCAATGTCAAGTGATTTACCTTGGAGACTGAGACACGTACTCGCTTCTTCACCCACACCTCCTTCCACCATTCTGCTGCTGTGTGGGTCCATCATTGGAAGGAAAAAGGAGTAGGAAGGGAGCTGACAGTGTATTAGCTCAGAGCTTTTTAGCCATAGACAGGGATGGAGACCACATGCTTACATAGCCCACCTATCGGCTTCTGCGTGTTTCCTGTGGGAGGCAGGAGAGCAGAGCTGAACAACTGAGAGCAGGGCTGAGCAACTCTTCACAGCTTCCAGTTAGCCACTGTTTCCATGATGACGTGTTAGAGTGCAGCAGTAAAAAGAGCAAAATAACCGAGAAACAGTCTTAACAATCAGTAGGAAGAAGACTTTGGTAGGTGGATGGTGACTACTGCAAATGTTTGCAGTCTACCACCAGTTTCGATAGAGCTGGGCACTACATAGTAATGGCTTTGTGCTAAAACAAAACCTGAACAGAAGGTCGAGTAAAAAGTCTACCTGAAATATTTTTGACCGCTCATGTTAAAAGAACCGTCGCTCACATTCAAAACACTCGCACTTGCGTTCAGGTAGTGGGTTTGTGCTTAGAAATTACCCAAACAGTCCGCTCGAGTAAAAAAAAATCTACCTGAAATGCAGCTCATGTTAAAAAATCACCAAAACGGTACACCTTGTGTTAACATTTCTCCCCAAAATTATGCGATGTTGCATAATAGCGTATTTTAGGTAATTTCTAGTAAATTTTATTTTGAGAAATTACCAAAAATATGCCAATTATGCCAGTGTAATTAGGATTTCACTGAGGCGTACACTGAAATCGACTCCCTTCTTGTGCGCTTCCCTGTACACATTTCTCACTTACGCCTCAAGGGTCCTCGTAGGCTCAGAATCATGCATTTCACTGTCTTGTTGAATCAACAAGCCCATTTGTCAAGGAGTTGTATGGTGTGGGGAGCTTGTAGGTTACCCCACTTTAATCTCACACTTACTTCATGTATGCCAACATGAAGTTGATTCCCGTTAGACACAAACTTCTTGGGGAAACCCACAAACGTAAATATCCCTATCAGTGTCCAGGCCATCACGGGTGCAGTCACTGACCTCGGGTATGGCTTCAAGGTTCTGGGTGGCATGGTCCACCAAGACCAGGATACAACTTTTGACTAAGACTTTCTTGGGATTGAAGGGCCCCAACATGGTGCTTCCCACCCTTTCAAAGTGGGTTCACAAAACAGTGGAATGGAAGTAGGGGAGCCTTCCGCTTGCCCCCTAACTTCTCTCAGGCCTGGCTGGCAGGACAGGACCTATAGAATGTATCTGTTTGAATCCTCATACTAGGCCAATAAAAGTGGGTGACAAGCTGGTCAAAGGATATGGCATGCTCCAGATGTCTTGCCAGGAGTATGTCATGAGCCAGCCCCAGTAGGAAGGTCTGGTAGCAGCAGGGGACCACCAAAACATGGATTGGCTGAGGCTCAGGGACTTTAGGCTCACTATACAGGAGATCATTCTGCCATTAAATGTGGTGATCACCATAGGTGTCTCCAGCTGGCTGGGCTATGGCCTGCCACTGTAGACCCTCAAGAGAGGAACACTCCTTCTCTTCTTTGGAGAACTCTGCTTTTGATTGTCCTCCTGCAACTTGCCATCTAGCTAGCTCAGGCAGACCCTCCAGAGCAGCAATGTCCTCCCATGTAGGGGTGTCACCACCAGGCTCAGAGTCCTCCTGGACTGTGGGAACTTCTGAGCAGGTTTCCTGTGTAGTCTGCCTTTCCTCTCACTGGCAAGCATCTGGGCCATGCTTTTACTCTCCCATCTGGGCCATGCTTTTACCCCCTGACAGGCTGCCATAAGACCATGTGGTCAGGCACACCTACACAGGCAATCCCAAGATCTCCAAGTGAGACCTGAGTCCCTCCTCTTCCTCAATCAATCTAGTGTCCTGTAAAGCATGACTACTCACCCATAAGGATCTCAAGGCACTGGGTGAGGGGGCTGCTGATCCATCAAAGGCGCTGTGGTTCAATCGAAGAGCCAGGTCTTGAGGTCCTTCCCGAATTGAGGCAGTGACGGTGATTGCCTGAGGTGGAGAGGCAGGGTGTTCCAGGTCTTTGCCACGAGGTATGAGAAGGATCTTCCTCCGGCCTTGTTCTTGTGGATACGTGGGACTGTGGCCAGGGCCAGTTGGGTGGAGCGAAGGTCTCTGGTGGGTGTGTGGAATGTGAGGCGGTGGTTAAGGTATGCAGGTCCCGCGTCTTGTAGGTCTTTGTAGGCATGTGTGAGGAGCTTGATGGTGATTCTTTTGTTGACTGGAAGCCAGTGGAGATCTCGCAGGTGGCCCGTGATGTGGCTGCAGCAGGAAATGTTGAGGATGAGTCTGGCAGAGGCGTTCTGAATGTGCTGCAGTTTCTTGAGGAGTTTCTGGCTGATGCGTTGCCATAGTTGATTCTGCTGCTGATGAGTACATGGGTGACCATCTTTCTGGACTCAGTGGGGATCCACTTGAAGATATTTTGGAGGAGGTGTAGCGTGTGGAAGCAGGATGATGAGATGGCATTAATCTGGCAGTTCATGGTGAGCGAGGAGTCCAGGATGATGCCAAGGTTTCGTGCATGGTCTGTGTGTGTGCAGGGGGTTCCAAGTGCTGCTGGCCACAAGGAGTCCTCCCAAGCGGAGGGGGTGGAGCCTAGGATGAGGAGTTCAGTCTTCTCTGAGTTGAGCTTGAGGCAGCTGTCATTCATCCAGATGGCGACAGCCTTCATCCCGTTATGGAAGTTGTTCTTGGCAACTGTGGATTCATTGGTGAAGGAGAGAATCAGCTAGGTATCGTCGGCATAGGAGACGATGTTGAGTCCGTGGTTCCTGACGATGGCTGCGAGTGGGCCATGTAGATGTTGAAGAGAGTGGGGATTAGGGAGGAGCCTTGATGCACTCCACAGCTGATCTCTGTGGGTTCGGAGTGGAACTGTGGTAGTCTGACTCTCTGTGTTCGGCCAGTGAGGAAGGAACGGATCCATTCCAGGGCTTCGTTGTGGATGCCGGCATTGTGGAATCTTGAGTATAGGGTGCGGTGGGAGACGGTATTGAAGGTGGGCGAGAGGTCCAGAAGGATGAGGGCTGCAGTTTGGCCTCAGTTGAGAAGTGTGTGGATGTCGACTTTGGTGGCAAAGAGGGTGGTCTCAGTGCTGTGATTGCTTTGGAAGCCAGATTGGAAGAGGTCCAGGATGTG
The DNA here is from genome assembly GCA_963921515.1 of Calotriton arnoldi. NCBI lineage: Eukaryota > Metazoa > Chordata > Amphibia > Caudata > Salamandridae > Calotriton > Calotriton arnoldi. The sequence goes on along the minus strand of CAWUFW010002939.1, from coordinate 1,366,265 downwards.
GTTCTTTTCGATGAACTCTGAAAGCTGGGCATTGATGGCAAATTCTTTTCCCTATTTTTAGAGCTTTACATAGCGCAAACTCTACCCGAATATATCAAGTATCAGAGCGCTTTACATGAGCACCAGTTTCATTACAGATGGACACATTCATTTTTGTTATACGCAAGGAGATTAAGTGATTTGCTCAGAATCACAGGATGTTGAGATTCCCTACCGAGACTCGAACCCGGTTCCCCAGCTTTGAGATCGACCGCTCTAGCCGTAAGGCTACATCCTCTTGCCTTCTTGATGACCTTGGCTGGGAAGGGGAGCCGAGAGATGGGTCTGAAGTTCTTGAGGTCCGTCGGGGTCAGCAGAGGGTTTCTACAGCAAGGGGTTGATCTCTGCATGTTTCCAGTTTTCCGGGAAGGTGGCAGAGTTGATGGAGCAGTTGATGGTGTGGCAGAGTTCGGGGCGATGGAGATGCTGGCTCTGTTGAAGATGTGGTGCGGGCATGGGTCCTAGTATGCTCCGGAGTGGAGGCGCTTCATGATCTTGAGGGTGCCGTAAGCTGTGAGGGGCGTCCAGCTGAGTATGGTCTGCCGGGGTCCAGTGTTGTTGTGTGCGGTGGTTACTGGTGGGGTGAGAGGATCTTGGCAATCAAGGCTGTCGTATATCTCCTTAATCTTGGTGGAAGAAGGTGCCAAGGTTGTTGCAGAGGTCTTGGGAGGGTGGGATGGTTGCTGTCTCTGCTGAGTTTGGTGAATTCTTTGACCATGGCAAAAGGCTCTTTCCTCTTGAGTGTGTTGGCGTTGATCTTTTCTTGTAGGCTGCTTTCTTTGTTGTTCTAATGAGTTCGCGGGGTGTGGTGACAGCGGTTTTGAAGGCTGAGTGGTCTTCTGGGTCTCCTCCATCTCTTCTTGAGCTGTCTAAAGGTACGTCTGGACTCATGAAGGGCGGGAGAGAACCAGCTGGCTTTCTTGGAGTGCCTCTTGTCTGGGGCTTCCTTCAGGGAAGCTAGTGTGTCGGCGCAGTTGGAGATTCATTGGTGGAGGTTGAGTGCTGAGGTATTGGCACCCGTGGATGTTGGTAGAAAGGTTTTGCAGAGGGAGGTGGTGAACTGTTCTTTGGTGACCTTGTTCCAACTTCTGCGAGAGTAGTGGTGGGCGTGGTGAAATAACGTGGGTTTGGTGAAGGTAAGGTGGTTGGTCGACAGGAGCTCGGAGGTGTGGCTGAAGGTGATGTTGTTGCTTGCAGAGAAAATGGGGTTGAGTGTGTGTCCAACTGAGTGGGTTGGGGAGGTGACCAGTTGTTTGAGTTTGACGGTGGCGAGGTTCTCCTGCAGGGATGAGGTGTTCTTGTCGTTGGGGTTGTTCAGGTGAAAGTTGAGGCTGCTCAGGAGGATGTAGTCTGTGGAGGCGAGAGTGTGGGGGCGATGAAGTAGATGATGGAATCGTTGAATGGTGGAAATGTCCGGGGGTCTTTAGATGAGGGTGCCGCAGAGGGTGGTGTTCGGGTTGGTCTGGACCTGGAAGTGGAGGTGCTCCATGTTGGTCGAGGGGTCATCCGAATGGGTGGTGAGTCTTGTGCTCTTGTGTACGATGGCGATGCCTTAACCCATTTTTTTAATGCAGTCCTTGTGAATGATATTGTAGCCGTCCAAGATGGCGGTGGCGATGTCCGGAGAGGAGGTGGAGTTCATCCAGGTTTCCGTGAGGAAGGCGATGTCGGGGTAGATGGAGTCTAGTAGGTCTTAGATCTCCACGGCGTGTTTGTGGAGGGAGCATGTGTTGAGCAGGATGCACCTGAGGCAGTCAGGTCCGGTATTTGTTGGTCGTGCGGTCGGTGGGGATGGTGTGAGGTTGCAGGCGGAGGTGCAGATGCAGTTATGGCAGGAAAGAGGGCCCTGGGTGTCATTCGGCGATGCCCGGTGGCAGGCAGTGTGGCGTCCGGTGTTGAGGGCATGGAGGGTGCTGGCATCATAGCAGTGGATGGTCCGAGAACCAGGGTCTGTGGCGCTGGGCGTGGTCCAGGCGCAGACAGGCACCAAGAGGCTTACCTTTGAAGCATCTTCGGTGCAGCAGCACAGCAGCTGCCATTAAGTAGTGTGAGGGGGAGGGATGGACAGCTGGGAGGCGGTAAAGCGTCGCTGGAGGGGGGCGGGCCGTGGGGGATGAACAGTGGGAATGACACAGGCGTAACAAGTGAAAAGAGGCAAGAGTGAAAGAAAAGGGACAAAAAGTGACAAAAAGCAAAGAAAGATTAAAGGAAGGAAAAAGCAGAAAGCAGAGAGACAGAGGGCAGAGCAGCAGCAGAGCAGAAATGCTCCCCACTGGACCACCAGGGATGAGGCGCAGGCGGGTGCCTGCGGGTGGAGGAGGGCTTCAAACTCAGACCAACAAGAGCTGTATGGGAAGGGAAGCAGTTCACTGGCAGGGTCAGTGAGATTGCTCCTTTCACCGTGCAGTGGCTGCCATTAAGTAGTGTGAGGGGGAGGGCTGGACAGCTGGGAGGCGGGAAAGTGGGATGCAGGAAAGCGGTGCTGGAGGGGGGCAGGCCACAGGGGACTAGCAGCTGCAGCACAGCAGTTGCCATTAAGTAGTGTGAGGGGGAGAGCTGGACAGCTGGGAGGCGGAAAAGCATCGCTGGAGAAGGGCGGGCTGTGGGGGATAAGTGAAAGAAAAGGGACAAATGTGACAAAAAAACTAAGAAAAATGAAAGGAAGAAAGGAAAAAGAGTTCAGAAAGGCAGAAAGCAGAGAGACAGAGGGCAAACCAAACAGCAGAGCAGAGATGCTCCTCACTGGACGATAGGAATAAGGCACCCGTAGGTGGAGGAGGGACTCGAACTCAGACCAGCAAGGGTCAGGGGCAGCAGCTACCTAGATGGAGCTATGCGGAAAGAGAAGCTGTTCACTGACAAGGTTAGTCATTTCTCAGCAAACAGTCAACAGGCATGGCTTTACTCAGAGCTACATTTAAGGAATCTGAGACCTTCCCACTTAAAAGGAACTAAAAATACTGAGTAGTAGTTTACCTGGATGTCAGCTGTCACAACCTGGTGAACTACAGGCTTCGAAAAATCATAAACATGTTACTAGACCTACAACTATAGTGACTTAAATAATCTACTCAACCTATGTGTAATGCTCTTGACCCATAAACTGGTTTCAATGATATGATCCTAAATAATTTAATCAATTGAGCCGCCAGTTTCTTCATTATCACATATGAGAGCACCTTCAAACGTACGAGTACAGCATGTCTGCTGCACAAAAATCTCTTTTGTTTGATTTAATAGTATAAACTTTCTTTCCATATATAATACAAATCTAGCCACATATAAGATATACATGACCCCTGACTTGCCTCGTAGTTCATTAACAGCATTTTCATCAGGGTGGGCTAAGAATTTTTCTCAAATCATGTTTAAAAACTATCATTTTTAATAAATACATAACTAAAGCATGAAGTGGTAGCACACTGTCATTTGTAATCAGCAGATTTTACTTTGAAATGGCCACAACATTTCCCACTGACATGCAGCTTTACTGATACAACTATATAGTGTACAAACAATAATGTTTGGAAATAGAGTTTCTGCAAATATGTGTCATTTGCACATCACCAAGTAAAGTCTTCTGGTTTGTTTTGCTCCTATTAAAATCTTTCTTTGCATCACACTTCTTAATTACAAAAATAAATTGCTTTTGTAATTCCTGATATATTTTGAAATATTTGTAATATTAATTTACAGGCTATTTATTTAAATGTTATGTATTAGAGAAAAACAACTGACATCTTCAGAAAGCTCACTTGACAAAAACCTCTAACTCTAGTAAGAGAGAGAAAAAAAAACTAATTTTCCAAGCCGCAATTAGTTAAAAGACAATCTGACATTTGACCTCTTTCCGTGAACAGACAGCAAATGTGTCAAGATAAAAACAAGACTTAATGGCATCTTTATTGCTCATTCACTTTCTGAATGAACAGTCAGTCAGTCATAATTACTTTATTCGGTTTAATTAAAACCACAAAAGTACAATACAAAAGTCTTATAAAAACACCAATAAAACGTGCAAAATTTAATCAGGATTCTTATACACCATAAAATATAAGAATAAAAACATCTCCATTTTTATTATATAAGAAAAGAATCTTATACCGATTCCTTTAAAAATTAATCTTATACTTAGAAAACATCCAAATAAGCATTAATTTCATTACAGTTGTAAAAGAGCTAAAATATATCATATCATGAGGTCCCTTTTTTCCTTTCCCTGACCGCCACAACTAAAAAACCCAGCAATGTTAAAAATTTCCCATACATTATTCAACATCTGTAATATACTAACGCAGGCCTTACCTGCATGAAACCTTTACCCTTTAAAAAAGATACTAAAAAATGTTTGTGGATATGCAGATAATGGTCGCAGAACATGATAAAGTGCAAAGTATCTTGGGTGGAAAAATTATCACAAGAGCAGAGACCCAAATCTTCCACCTTTCGCCCCCCCCTGAGGTTCTGCCAGTAGAAAGTGCACATAGTTAAATCTAAATCTTGTTAAAAGGAAGCAGTGGTAGGGCCTTGTTATCTCATTTAAATAGGATTCTATCGCTAGGTGTGTTTTCAGGAGTAAATGGGCTCATACCGTTGGTTTCATTAACTCTCTGACCTCTCATTCAGTTTGTATCATACATAGGAAATGTTTCTTGACCCATAAGAAATCCTCCTTCAGCAGCTTATTTGGTATATCAAACAACTCAGGCGCCCTAATTTCTTTGCTAACTTCTTAACATAACCTAGCCAAGAGATACTGTTTGCTCTATCCAGGGATAAACAGTCCCGGACAATCTCACAAATCATCTCTAATTCGGGATTAGTCCAGATCGTTATCCATTTGAGTAGCAGAGCCACACCCATCAGATCGACACAAAACCAATACCTTATTCCTGAGGAATGATGTAGGAAGGTGTTGATTGCGGGACTGAGAGCAAATTTCTAAGAAACTTGTTCTCTACAATTTGGAGTTCCTTAGCTTCCTTATATCCCCATATTGCAGACCCATAGTTAGGGATAGCAATACATTTAGCTCTGTATATGTTTAACATGGCTTGAACCGGCTTAGCACTTAACCTACGCACAAAATCAAGAACTGCTACTGTTGATCTTGCCATAGCGTTTCTTTTTGCTTTCTTTTGCGGTGCCCATGTGCCCCTTTCATCAAACAAGACCCCTAAATACGAAAATGTGGTCACCCTTGATATTTCGTTTCCTTCGCAGTAATACGTTTTTAATTTTTTGGGTCTAGAGCCCACAATCATAGAATGAGATTTAGAAAAATTAACACTTAAATCCAGCGATCTCATAAAGTCTGTAAAGGAACTTAAGAGACACTGGAGCCCAACCGCTGTTCGCGCTAATAAAACTGCATCGTCTGCATATAAAAGCGCTGGGATTGACAAGTCCCCCAGTTGAGGGATATCTTTACAGGCTGTACACAAAGAGGAGTCTAGATTATTAATATATACAGTAAACACTAGGGGAGCTAGAATGCATCCCTGTAGGACTCCTCTTGAGATATGAATAGACTGCGTGTGATTACCCCTTGGTCGTGTCTCACCATGGCAGTAAGGTCCCTATGCAAATCGGACAAAAAGTTGACAATGTTCGGGTCCATTCCCATTTCAAGTAGTAAAACCCATAGTTTGGATCTGTTTACTTGGTCAAAGGGCGTGACCTGATCCATATAGGCCAGGTGTAGTGTCCCCTTCTTGGCAATAGTATATTTCCCAACTAGCAAATGTAAGTTTAGGCACTGATCCATGGTACCCCTACCTTTCCTGAAGCCATACTGCAGGTTTAATAGTACAGTACACTCTTCCAACCAGCCTGTTAATTTACTGAGGATCACTGTCCCCAATACTTTAACTGCTGCATCAATCAGCGATATTGGCCTATAACATTTGGGTCTCCTCTCGGCCCCTTCTTAAAAACTGGTACGATAGTAGACTCAGACCAAGATCTTGGCAGATCATACAAACAGGCCCTATTGAATACATGTGTTAATATTTTAGAGCACTGTGACACTTTTAACTTAAAAAGGTCGGCCGGGACACCGTCCGACCGGGGGCTCTATTGCTTGTCATTTGTGTTATTGCCTCACCAACTTCCTCTTCATTAAAAACCAAACTATATACATCCACGTCTGAAGACAGGACACCTAACATTCCCTTGTAGTTCTGGTCATCATATATGTGTTTAAAATGGCTTAGCCACTGCTCCTCCGGTATATTACAGTCCAGTGAACAGATACTAACACCAGAGAAAAATGGTTTGTTAACAATCTCCCATAACCTAGCACTATTCTTAACCCCTTCGCTGCTAAGCCTTTCCCCCCCCCTGTGCTAAGCCTTTTTTTTTGGCTATTTGGGGTAGTTCGCGCTTGAGCCCCTGTAACTTTTTGACCACATAAGGTATCCACGCCAAATTTGCGTCCTTTTCTTTCAACATCATGGGGATTTTACGGGTATCCAGGGTTTGTTGATTCCCCTGGAAGGGACCCCAAAACTAGCCAAAATTCAGCTACATTTTTTATTTTATTTTTTAAATGGGAAAAAAGGGCTACACATGAAAGCGTCTGTTTTTTTCCCTGCAAATGGTATCAACAAAGGGTTTGTGGTGCTGAAATCACGATCTTGCCAGCTTTCGAGGACAAGCAGACTTTTGTCAGAAAACCAACATTTTTTACGCAGTTTTGGCATTTTACTGGGACATAGCCTATTTTTGCTATTTTTTGTGCTTTCAACCTCCTTCCAGTTAATGGTAAAAATGGGTATGAAAGCAATGATGGATCCTGGAAAGCTATACATTTCTGAAAAGAAGACAACATTTTACATTCAGCAAGGGGTCATTTGTGTAGATCCATTAAGGTTTTCTTATATAAACTAACAGTTGAAAATAGGAAAAATTGAAAATGAGTTAAAAAAAATCAGCCATATGTGCCAACGTTTTCACCTGTAACTTCTACAAAGTATGACAGATGTTTGAAAGCAATATACCGTTACATCCGCTGTACCCTTCTGGTTGTGGGGATATATAGGACTTGTAAGGGTTGTATGATTTAACAACTACCTCTGAAATCACGAGTGCCTAAACCACGAAGGCTAAACAACGACCAAATCCCAACCACTATGTATTGAACCACGACTCACTGAACCACGAAAACAATTCTATTTACATATAAACCGAATCTACCACTATGTTAAAAACAACGCTTCATTTAAACTTGTAAAAACATTTAATTAGCATGTTTATCAGATATCTTTCTATCAAATATTTAAATACCAAATTCCCAATTTTTTTTTAAATTAAAGTACTACTTTTATTAAATGAATGTACAATTTATTTACAAATAATTAATTACAACTTTCAAATATTCCGATTTTTCATGACATTTTCATTTATTTTTATTCAAATCAGGACCCAATTGAACTTTGAAAGAGGGATGTATTTCTATTTTTTGCAATGATGGCGCAGCATACAAAATTGTAAGTTTGTGAAGCACCCTCCTAGTTCATCAAACTGTCGGAATCTAGAATACAGCGAATGTGACAGACCCCCTTACTTGCCTCTGTTTTAGAGGACGACTCAGTTGTTTACATATGCACGATAGCATCCTTGGGGTCAGAATGGGCGCCTTTATCACTACCATCTTTAAAAGTACACGCCTTTGAGGGACAGGCTGGGTGCCCGCCCTTCCCTCCTTTGGTTTGCGCCTGGTAAGGTCTATCTACCTGGGTCCCACTTACACTGCACCAAAGATTTCGTGCCTGGAAGTGACAGTGAAATCCCTGTGCCCATTGTCCATGCCCGGGGTCCTCCCACCTGAAAACAATCCTACAGTGCCATCTACTGGCCTCACAAGGTAAATTAAAACTGTCTCTAATTTTAAAAAACGATCATTAGATGTTTATTAAAAAAAGTTTACATTCGAAGTGTACTTTAAATAATTACATTTTTTTTTCGTGTTTTAAGGTCGGAGTCGTTAAGGCCACTCGTTGTTTAATGAAGTAGTTATTAAGGAGGTCGTGGTTCAGTCCCAGGTCGTTGTATCGGAGTCGTTGTTAAGGCCACTCGTTGTTCAAAAATCGTTGTTCAGGCCGTTTCCCCTTGTAAGTTCACCAAGAACCCGAGAAACCCAGAGCCAATAACTGAGCAGCCTCTTGCAATGGTTTTTTATTGTGTACCGGGTATATAGCAATTCATTTGGGAAAATATAAACAGGGAAAAATCGGTATGAAAGACACCTATGTAATTTGGAAATGGGAACAAAATATAGAGTTTAGAAACAGTAGCTATTTGCACATCTCCGAAATTGTGGGTACCCATACTAGCCTGTGAATTATAGGACATTTTTCAAAGTGACTTCTTTTTTACACATTGTCTTACATTTGGAAGGCAGAAATTGATTGAAAGTCGATAGGTAATAACGGTTGATCTCCAATTATGTGTTCCCCTAAGTCTCCTGATAAAAATGGTTCCTCACTTGTGTGGGTAGTAACCCTGGGCATAATACTTTGCTACGCTCACGAAGCATGCAAAGTTTGTGCTACTACGCACTACGCAAATTGCACGTAGCAGAGTGAATAACTGTACTAATAAACGTAGCATAGCAGGAGTATAATAAACTCCTTCAAATGCTTTGATAAAGCAATTTTTATGCTAAAAGCATATAACCAATTCACTAAAATGAATGTTGACAATAAAATATCAAGCAATGAGAGAGGTGATGATTTTGGAGTCCCCCTAACCTAGGGGAGGACCAAGCAGATGCCTTGAACACAAAAAGCATATCATGTGAACGATTCAATGGTGGTCCCTTCCTCCTAGGACCACCCCAAGCACAGTTATGGGCAAAAATACAATCCCAACCAAAGGCCCTGCAAAGCATTATGGGACGAGATTAGCAGTGGGCAGTGAATATTATAGTGTCCAATATCAAAATAATTCTACAAAGAGCTGCAGTTCAACTAGTCGTCACTGGGTGTCGTCCCTCAAGAGTGAAATGCAAAAGTATTGAAAACCTTTCATGAAGCTTTTGCATTTGACTCGTGAGGGACGACACCCAGTGACGACTAGTTGAACTGCAGCTCTTGTAGAATTATTTTGATATTGGACACTATAATATTCACTGCCCACTGCTAATCTCGTCCCATAATGCTTTGCAGGGCCTTTGGTTGGGATTGTATTTTGCCCATAACTGTGCTTGAGGTGGTCCTAAGAGGATGGGACCACCACCTAATCATTCAATAAGATGTGCTTTTTGTTTTCAAGACATCTGCTTAGTTCTCTCCCTAAGTTAGCGAGGATACCAAAATCATCACTCTCTCACTGCTTTTGTTTTCACTTTAGTGAAATGACTATATGCAATTTTAGCATATAAAGACAGAGATATTTATTTTATCTTAACTTGCACTGTACAAGTTTGCTTTTGGTAATTATTGTACAGTGCAGTGAGTCAAGCACACAGCTAGCACTACGCCCAGGCTTAATAATAATAACAAACTCCTTCAAATGCTTTGATAAAGCAATTTTTTATGCTAAAAAGCATATAACCAATTCACAAAAATGAATTTTGACATATCAAGCAATGAGAGAGGTGATGATTTTGGAGTCCCCCTAACCTAGGGGGAGGACCAAGCAGATGCCTTGAACACAAAAAGCATATCATGTGAACGATTCAATGGTGGTCCCTTCCTCCTAGGACCACCCCAAGCACAGTTATGGGCAAAAATACAATCCCAACCAAAGGCCCTGCAAAGCATTATGGGACGAGATTAGCAGTGGGCAGTGAATATTATAGTGTCCAATATCAAAATAATTCTACAAAGAGTTGCAGTTCAACTAGTCGTCACTGGGTGTCGTCCCTCACGAGTCAAATGCAAAAGCTTCATGAAAGGTTTTCAATACTTTTGCATTTCACTCTTGAGGGACGACACCCAGTGACGACTAGTTGAACTGCAGCTCTTTGTAGAATTATTTTGATATTGGACACTATAATATTCACTGCCCACTGCTAATCTCGTCCCATAATGCTTTGCAGGGCCTTTGGTTGGGATTGTATTTTTGCCCATAACTGTGCTTGAGGTGGTCCTAGGAGGAATCGTTCAATAAGATGTGCTTTTTGTTTTCAAGACATCTGCTTGGTTGTTGGTTCTCTCCTAAGTTAGTGAGGATACCAAAATCATCACCTCTCTCACTGCTTGTTAACTTTTTGTTTTCACTTTAGTGAAATGACTATATGCATTTTTAGCATATAAAGACAGAGATATTTATTTTATCTTAACTTGCACTGTACAAGTTTGCTTTTGGTAATTATTGTACAGTGCAGTCAAGCACACAGCTACGCACTACGCAATTTGCATAGCTACGTGTAGTTGAAGCTGTACTTCACGTAGCTACGTGAAGTGCTACTACGCAAACTACGCCCGGGCTTAGTGGGTAGGTGTAGTGCCCGTGACAGAAAACGAAAAAACGCAACGTGGGCACACCACATTTTTACTGTGAAAACTGACCCTCTTTTTGCAAAGTGCCTAGCTGTAGGTTTTGAACCGTAGCTCTGCCGGCACCTAGGGAGACCTAGCAAACCTATACATTTTTTAAAACTAGACACCCAGGGGAATCCAGGATGGGGTGACTTGTCTGTCTCTCACCAGGTTCTGTTACTCGGAATCCCTTGCAAACCTCAAATTTTGCTGAAAAAATCAAATTTTTCTCAAATTTTTGTGTGGGAAAGTTGTGGGATCACCGGGCTGACACAGATTTCCTACCACCCAGAGTCCACCCAGGTCTCCCAATAGAAATGGTACCTCACTTGTGTGGGTGGGTAAAGTACCCACAACAGACAAGGGCCCTAAACATTTTGAGAAGACTTTAAAATTACCTATCACAAAACGACCTGGTTTTGCAAGTGGGGTCACCTGGGTTTTTGGCCGCGGGCTCAGCGGCCATCTAGAGAAACCTACCATACCCACACATTTCTGAAAACTAGACACCCTGGGGAGTACAGTGAGGTATGGCGTGTGTGTCTCCTCTAACGTTTCCCTACCCAGAATCCCCTGCAAACCTCAAATTTTGCTGAAAAAATCAAATTTTTCTCACATTTTTGTGTGGGAAAGCTGTAGGATTTTCCGGGCTGAGACAAATTTCCTACCACCTAGCATTGCCCCAGGTCTCCCTATAAAAATGGTACCTCACTTGTGTGGGTAGGCATAGTGGCTGCAACAGGAAATGGCCCACATCATACTGTGGAGACTTCAAAATTACCTATCACAAAACACTCTGGTTTTGCAGGGGGGCACCTGGTTTTTTGGCCCGGGCTCGCGGCCATCTAGGGAAACGTACCAAACCCACACATTTCTGAAAATTAGACACCTTGGGGAGTCCAATGATGTATGGCTTGCGAGGATCTCCCAATGTTTCCCTACCCAGAATCCCCTGCAAACCTCAAATATAGCTAAAAAAATCACTTTTTCCACACATTTTTGTGTGGGATCACTGTTCCGGCACAAATGTCCTACCACCTAGCGTTCCCCTTGATCTCCTGAGTAAAATGATACCTCACTTGTGTGGCTGTCCAATGCAGAATCAGCTAAAAATGTATTTAAAAAAAAAAATGTAGCGCTTACAACTTTGCGTTGCTATACCTTTAATCCCTATGTTTTTGGCTCTTCCCAGTCACAGGCCTTTGGCCGACCCATGCAAGTGAGGTATCATTTTACTCGGGAGAACAGGGGGAACGCTGGGTGGTAGGACATTTGTGCCGGCACTGTGATCCCACGCAAAAATGTATGAAAAAAGTGATTTTTTCAGTAAAATTTGAGGTTTGCAGGGGATTCTGGGTAGGGAAACGTTGGAGGATCCACGCAAGCCATACTCCTGGACTCCCCGGGTCTCTAGTTTTCAGAAATGTGTGGGTTTGGTAGATTTCCCTAGATGGCCGCCAAGCCCGTGACCAAAAACTCATGTGACCCCCTTGCAAAACCAGGTTGTTTTCGGATACATAGGGGGCATCTGCGTTTTTGGTCCAGGGGTCGGCAGCCATCTAGGGAAACCTACCAAACCCACACATTTCTGAAAACTAGAGACCCGGGGGAGTCCAGGGAGGTATGGCTTGCGTGGATCCCCAATGTTTCCCTACCCAGAATCTCCTGCAAACCTCAAATTTTGCTGAAAAAATCAAATTTTTCTAAAATTTCTGTGTGGGAAAGTTGTAGGATCACTGGGCTGACACAAATTTCCTACCACCCAGTGTTCCCCCAGGTCTCCCGATAAAAATGGTACCTCACTCGTATGGGTGGGTCAAGCACCCGCGACAGGCAAGGGCCCAAAACGTATTGTGGAGACATCAAAATGACCTATCACAAACCGATTTGCTTTTGCAAGAGGGGTCACATGGGTTTTTGGTCCCAGGCTTGGCGGCTATCTAGGGAAACCTACCAAACCCACACTTTTCTGAAAACTAGAGACCCGGGGGAGTCCAGGGAGGTATGGCTTGCGTGGATCCCCAACGTTTCCCTACCCAGAATCCCCTGAAAACCTCAAATCTTGCAGAAAAAATAAAAATGTTCTCAAATTTCTGTGTGGGAAAGTTGAAGGACCACCTGGCTGACACAAATTTCCTACCACATAGCGTTCCCCCAGGTCTCCCGATAAAAATTGTACCTCACTTGTGTGGGTAGGCATAGTGGCTGCAACAGGAAATGGCCCAAATCGTACTGTGGAGACTTCAAAATGACCTATCACAAATTACCTGGTTTTGCAGGGGGGTACCTGGTTTTTTGGCCCGGGCTCCCAGCTGTCTAAGGAAACAAACCAAACCCACACATTTCTGAAAACTAGTCACCCTGGGGAGTCCAATGAGGTATGGCTTGTGTGGATCCCCCAACGTTTCCCTACCCAGAATCCCCTGCAGACGTCAAATTTAGCTGCCAAAATCACTTTTCCATACTTTTTTGCATGAGATCACCGTGCCGGCACAAATGTCCTACCACCCAGCGTTCGCCTGTGACTGGGAAGAGTCAAAAACATAGGGATTAAAGGTATAGCACGCGATTTCTAAGCGCTACATTTTGAAAACAAATATGTTTTTAGCTGATTCTGAATTGGACAGTCACACAAGTGAGGTATCATTTTACTCAGGAGAACAAGGGGAACGCTGGATGGTGGACATTTGTGCCGGCACAGTGATCCCACACAAAAATGTGTGGACAAAATGATTTTGTCAGCTAAATTTGAGGTTTTCCTACCCAAAATCCCCTGCAAACCTCACATTTAGCTGAAAACAAAGATCACTTTTTCCATACATTTTTGCATTGGATCACTGTTCCGGCAATAATGTCCTACCACTCAGCGTTCCCTTTGTTCTCCCGAGTAAAAGGATACCTCACTTGTGTGGGTGGGCCAAAAGCCTGTGCCTGGGAAGAGACAAAGACATAGGGATTAAAGGGATAGCACCGCAAATTCTAAGCGCTACATTTAAAAAAAACAAAAATACGTGTTTAGCTCATTCTGCATTGGACAGCCACACAAGTGAGGTATCATTTTACTCGGGAGATCAAGGGAAAGGCTAGGTGGTAGGACATTTGTGCCGGGACAGTAATCCCACTCAAAAATATGTGGAAAAAGTGATTTTTTCAGCTAAATTTGAGGTTTGCAGGGGATTCTGGGTAGGGAAACATTGGGGGATCCACGCAAGCCATACCTCAATGGACTCCCCAGGGTGTGTAGTTTCAGAAAGGTTTGGGTTTGGTAGGTTTTTCTAGATGGCGGCGAGCCCGGGGCCAAAAAACCAGGTCCCCCCCTGCAAAACCAGGTAGTTTTGTGGTAGGTAATTTTGAAGTCTCCACAGTACGATATGGGCCATTTCCTGTTGCAGCCACTATGCCTACCCACACAAGTGCAGTACCATGTTTCTCGGAAGACTTTGGGGAATGCAGGGTGGGAGGAATTCTGTGGATCCACACAGATTCCAGAACTTTCCATCATAGAAATGTGAGCAAAATGTGTTTTTTTTTTACAAAGTTTGAGGTTTGCAAGGGATTCTGGGTAAGAGAACCTGGAGAGAGCCAGACTAGTCACCACATTCTGGATTCCCCTGGGTGTCTAGTTTTAAAAAATGTATAGGTTTGCTAGGTTTCCTTAGGTGCCGGCAGAGCTAGGGTTCAGAATCTACAGCTAGGCACTTTGCAAAAAAGGGTCCGTTTTCACTGTAAAAATGTGGTGTGTCCATGTTGCGTTTTGCGCCGTTTCCTGTCGCGGGCACTAGGTCTACCCACACAAGTGAGGTACCTTTTTTCTCTGAAGACTTTGGGAAATGCAGGGTGGGAGGAATTTTGTGGATCCATGCAGAGTCCAGAACTTTCCATCACAGAAATGTGAGGAAAATGTGGTGTTTGTTTTTACAAAGTTTGAGGTTTGCAAGGGATTCTGGGTAAGAGATTCTGGTGAGAGCCACACAAGGCACCCCATCCTGGATTCCCCTGGGTGTCTAGTTTTCAAAAATGTATAGGTTTGCTAGGTTTCCCTAGGTGCCGGCAGAGCTAGGGTTCAAAATCTACAGCTAGGCACTTTGCCAAGAAAGGGTCAGTTTTCACTGTAAAAATGTGGTGTGTCCATGTTGCGTTTTGGGCTGTTTCCTGTCGTGGGCACTAGGCCTACCCACACAAATGAGGTATCATTTTTATCAAAAGACTTTGGGGAATGCGACGTGGGTGGAATTTTGTGGATCCACGCAGATGCCAGAACTTTCCATCACAAGAATATGAGGAAAATGTGTTCGTTTTACAAAGCTTGAGACTTGCATGGGGTTCTGGGTAACAGAACCTGGAGAGAGCTAGATAAGTCACCCTATCCTGTATTCCCCTGGGTGTCTAGTTTTCAAAAATGTATAAGTTTGCTAGGTTTCCCTAGGTGCCGGCAGAGCTATGGTTCAAAATCTAAAGCTAGGCACTTTGCAAAAAAAGGGTCAGTTTTCACTGCAAAAATGCGGTGTGTCCACGTTGCGGTTTGGGCCGTTTCCTATTGCGGGCCCTAGGCCTACCCACACAAGTGAGGTATCATTTTTATCGGAAGACTTTGGAGAATGCAGGGTGCGTGGAAGTTTGTGTATCTTCGCAGATTCCCGAACTTTCCAACACAGAAATGTGAGGAAAATTTGTTTTTTTTACAAAGTTTGAGGTTTGCAAGGAATTCTGGGTAACAGAACCGAGTGAGAGCCACACAAGTCACCACATCCTGGATTCCCCTTGGTGTCTAGTTTAAAAAAATGTATAGGTTTGCTAGGTTTCCTTGGGTGCCAGCTGTGCTAGGACCCAAAATCCACAGGTAGGCACATTCTGAAAAAAAAGTCAGTGCGTAGTGGGCTTTCTGCCGCCCTGGGGAGGGGGGAAATCGGGGGCTATTGCCCCGATATGCCCCCAAGGGGAGCAGAAAGACTGTGGCTATTTTTTTGGGTGGGTGGGGACATTGGGATGCCCATTCTGGGCAGCCCCCACCCCTATGTATAAAAAGGCCAGCATAACCGCTGGTGCCTAGTGGCTACTTCCCCCATCTGCCTCCTGTGGGGGCAGAAAGACTGTGCATAATTTTTGGGGGGGGCATTGGCATACTGATTCTGGCCAGCCCCACATCCCTGAATTTTTAATTTGTTTCACCCCTGGTGCCTAGTGGGCTTTCTGCCCCAAGGGGGCAGATAAGGGGCTATTGACCCCATCTGCCTCCCATGGGGGGCAGAAATACTGTGGTAATTGTTTTGGGGTTAGGGCATTGGCCCCTAAGTATATAAAAAAAAATCCCTGGTGGCTCTTGGGCTTTCTGCCCGCGCCTGGGGGGGGCAGATCAGGGGCTACTGCCCCCATCTGCCTCCTGAGGGGGACATAAATACTGTGGTATTTTTTGGGGGGCATTGGCATGCCATTTCTGGGCAGCCCCCACCCCTACATATATATATAAAAAAAATACCTTGTGCCTAGTGGGCTTTCTGCCCCCCCGGGGGGCAGATCAGGGGCTATTGCCCCATCTGCCTCCTAGGAGGGCAGAAAGTCTTATGCCTTCTTTGGGGGGGAACAGTGGGGGCATTGGCATGTCCATTCTGGGCAGCCACCACCCCTGGCCTATAAAACAAATCCCTGGCGTCTAGTGTGCTTTCTGCCCCCCGGGGGGGGCAGATTGGAAGCTACTGCCCCATCTGCCCCGCAGGGGGGGGTAGAAGGGCTGTCTGGCAAAATGTTATGGGGGGAGCAAAGGCCCTTGCACAAGGGGCTGCTCCCCCCTCCCTGGTGGCTAGTGGGTGGATCCCTGCTTGCGGATCGCCCTCCTGGGGCAATCCCCAAGCAGGGATCCATGAGGGAAGGGTTTCATTGGAAACAGGAGATTCTCCCCTTTCCAACGATACCTCTCCCATGTTTTTCGGTGCTCGGGGGGCTGAGATAGCCCCACAAGCACCGAAACTGTGAAACTGAAACTAAGTTTCAGTTTCGTTTTCATTGTAATGACGACAGCGCGCCATGCACGCGATCATCATTACAATGAAAACACTAACCATGCTTTGGGAGGTTGGGGAAGCTCTTTCCCACCTCCCAAAGCAATAAAAAAGAGAATTTTTTTGCAAGTGTGCTCATGACGGAATGGGTCCGTCATGAGTACACTTTCAGTTGTGTTCATGACGGAACCATTCCGTCATGAGCATGGAAGGGGTTAATAACATCCACAGACAATAAATCATTCCAAGCATCTTGTTTAACTTCTGCTTTTTCTATTCCTACAGCATGCTTATACGTTTTCCTAAGTACAGCTATTAAAACTTTATCTTGGGGTTCTTGCTTTAAGGCAAAAGTAGCTTTTGGTGGGCATCAGTGCAATTATGGTCGAACCACCTCTCTCCTCCCTCCATGATTTTCCTTGTTGGCTGTGAGAGAGCTCTAGCCACCTGTTTGCAAATCCTTTCATAGGCTGTGAGGGTTTCTACCCCCTTCTTCGTACTATCTAGACAGAATTCAATCTCTTCCCCTGAAGTTTCAAATAAATCATTTAGAAAATGTTCCGGGACTACTTTACTTCATTTGAGTCTTAGGCCCTGATACATTTGGGCCAATAATGGCCTCCCCCAGTTTTGCGATTACCCAGGTACCCCAGTCCAATATAAGATGTATGGGATTATGATTGCTAAAATGTGACCATTGGGCAGCATAGGATACAACCTGGGGTAACAGGGCTGTGGTGATAAAAATATAATCAATTGTAGAGTTCGAGCCCCTTCCCTTAAAGGAGGGGATACCAACCTTGCCTCTGATGATATTTGGGTGTGATAGGCCAAATTCAGCCAAAATATCCTCTAGAAACCCTCCTTGCTGCGTATGCTCAAAGTGCAAACCTGAGCAATTTTCGGGGCCAAGATTATCAGTAACATGGCAATTGTTGTGCACAAGTGTATATTAAAATCCCCTAGAATAATCACTGAATAAAGAGTAGTTTGCTTCTCCCTGTATGATTCTAAAAAACTATTTAAACTACATAAATGTTCGTTCACAGAGTTTCTCTCAAAGGAATTATAAAAATTAACAATAAGTAATTTCGGCGCATTTGTAGGCGCGATTTGGACCATTAGGCAATTACAAGAGCCAAAAGCCAGTTTACAATGAGTGCCTAAAAACATTAAGAGAAATTAGGGTTGTTAAACCACCCTTTGCTCTACCCACTGGGGAAGGCCGTGCGGGTTCAGAGTAGGTTGTATATCCGTCCACCCAGAGTGTTATCAGTTTCTTAAGTCTCTTGTAGGCCAACCACGTCATACTCCCTTAAAATATCAGTCCACCTTGAGTCATCTCTTTTATTTCTTAAACCCGCTATATTCCAACTGAGAACCTTAGGGTATTTGTTTATTCTATCGACCTCTCCTTCAGTTGATCATGGAATAGAAGTTCTTAAGTTAACCATGCTCTGTCTTAGGTGGGGGGTGGAGGGGGTATTGTGAGTCAGTCATTAGTATCCAGCAGACTCAGTGGTAAGAATCTATTTGTAGTTTCGATTCTGTTATCATCTGCCCACCCCCCAATTGCCTCTGCTGATCTTGGGAGGAATGTAGGTAAGGTAGATGAACCAAACAAATGAGGGAGCACATCCCTATTTCTTGATCTGTTACCTGACTGCCCTCTGGCTGAACCAGAAACTTGTCTCCTTATAACTCTGGGGTCTTTAGCTTGGTTCTCCTTTACAGGGGGATAGAAAAAACCAAGAGGGAGTGCTTTAATACCCCCTGGGCCTTGATTTCGGCCTTCTTGGAACAACCACCCTGCTATATCAATCTGATCAAAATTGATATTAATACAGTCGCCCTCTTCTAGTTTAGTTCTCCAGCCTACCCATCCCACCCGTCTGGCCATAATGATATGCGAGGACGCTTGAGCCCCACCATCAATTTTTTACACCAAACTTTTGTTTTATGAATGAGCTCTGTAGTGGTTTCAGTGGTTTGATCTTTAAGCGGGGGTACCCCTGTTAGTATTGCTACCAGAGGAGTAGCCTCAGGGGGTAGATGTAACTTGCATCTATTAGCAATCCTGTGTACGAATGATTTACTATGCTCAGAGTGGGGTGGGTTCTCTAACAGAGAGTGTGCTCCCAGATAATTGGGGTTAGTTTCAGCCAGCCTGACATCTACATTTTTTTTAGATTTATCCTTATCCGGATTGGGTGCACCAGGGTGTAGAGTACTATGTCGTTCCCCTCTCACAGGTCCCACCCCTTGTCTACTTTGGGTGATATTTGACAGATTATGCACAATATTAATATTGTTATCCACATCCCTGGAGCTTATTTCCACCTGTTGTGTCTCTATTCGTGACAGTTCCCCATCATCCCTTCTAACATGGTCTTGATACATGTGACTAGTTCCTCCCCAAGCATTTCAAAAAGCGTTTCCAAGCGTGACTGTATAAGGTCACCCACGTTTGTACTCATTGAAGGATGCAGCAAATAGTCATGGGCTAAAGGCACTCCAGTTTTCTTCTGAGTTAAAAGTTCAGCTGTGAAAGTGCCAAATTTTTGGCCTCTTTTCCTCCCTTTTTTGGCGGGGCCATTTTTGAATGAGAAGATGTGTCCCCATCCGGTCTACCCCCTTCTGCGGTCGATGGGCCATGTAATAAATCCTGGGAACTTAATGGGGTAAAACCCTGCTTGTCCTGTGTGAGAGCACCCTGCTCAATATCTACATCAGTTATCCCACCTGAGATTGCATTCCGTGTAGCCACTCCGGTCTCCTGTCCTCCAAATCAGAGGGGGTCAGTCTGATGGAGGAGGTGCAGGTCCCAGACACACACAATGCAGGTGACACCATCTCTGTAGGCATCTTTTCCTCCTCTTCTGGCCCATGTGCCATAGCTAAGTCATTGCACGCCCAGTGGTTGTTCTAGTGGGATGATGGCACTCTAAGGCAGTACGCAAATATTATAGGGTGAACTTAGGCATATGTGCAGTGCAAAAGGGTAGGGAGAACCACCCCCTCCTTAGTTTGTGGTAAACCACAGACAAAGATCTCCAAGGTCCCCTGCAGCTCCAGTTCTACCTCACTGGACACACAAGTTACTAGTGAAAGTGAACAGGAGGGGGCGGGGAGTCGAGAACTTTCTGATAATCCTTTTTTGCGGGAAGTACCCAGGATAAAGAAAGGGGAATCGGGAGCAAAACCGACGTACCATTCCCAAAGGCGGACAAGACGGGGAAAGAGAGGGAGGATGGCAAGGAGACAGGATGAGGACAAGGTCCTCTCGGACATGGACATTTAGCCAAGAAATGGTTTCTCTTCAAGAAAAAGGATTGAGTTTTTGCCCAACAGACAGAGGAGATATACTTAGAACCAAAGTTGACATTTATATTCATGAGACGCCTCAAACTGAAAAAACATTTTGCACTCTTTCCTTGTGCCAATAAAGACGTAAGCACACCATGACTAAATTTCTTGTGTGATGATTTGACTACACAGGATGTGTTGGACTAAATATTGTTACTGTCAATATCTGAATGTGAGGGGGACCCAGTAACAATGGATAGGGTTCTTAGCGATCTTGATGTCGAAATGGACCTGAGCATTAGCAGTGGCCTGAAGGCTAAATCTAGATGGACCCCACAGCTGCCGGCTGGCAACAATATTGACATTTTTTACAAAGTGGTCATGTCAGATCTGGACTGGCACACTGATTCGCATTACACTCGCTCAAGGAGGGTAGACAACCTGACCCGCTCAAAACGACAAGGACTACATACACTTATGGGAAAAAACAGCATCATGATATGGGAGGCTGACAAAGGTGGCAATGTCGTGCTCATGAATCAGGCTGACTATGAGGGGGAGATCCTCTCACAACTGAATTATGTCAACTGTTATGAGAGGCTTCCTTCCAACCCCATTCGGTCACTCACCAACATGATTAACCAGAAACTCAAAGGGTGGCATGACCGTTGCCTCCTAGATTATAATGAATACACTTACCTCAAAGTTGACAGTCCGAGATACCCATGTTTGTACATACTGCCAAAGATACATAAGAACCTCCCCTTCCCACCAGGCAGACCCATTGTGTCTGGCATAGGTGGTCCCACAGAAAGACTACTGGAATATGTGGATGTCTTTCTGCAGCCGATGGTGGTTAATCTGCCCTCATACATAAGGGACACCAAGCATGTACTCAGTATACTTGCTGACATCACGTGGGAAGACACCATGACATTGGTGACCCTGGATGTTAGCGCCCTGTACATGAGCATTCAACACAACTTAGGTCTATTTGCACTGGAACGCACACTTAATTCTCGCCCGGCCAGCCTCTGGGAACATACTGGCATGCTTTTAGAAATGACCAATCTAATTCTCGAGAGCTATGTCTTTCTCTTTAAGGATGAGTGGTACAAGCAAATACGTGGAGTAGCCATGGGTTCGAAATTCCCCCCATCATATGCAAACCTCTTCATGGGGTGGATGGAGAAACAATGGATTTGGGGCACAAAGGGCACTGATTGGAATGACTCGATCCTCTACTGTGGTAGGTATATTGACGACTGCCTCATGATCTGGATGGGGAGTACTGAGAGGTTGTCTGATTTTCTGACCTACTTGAACAGCAATCATGCTAACATTCGCTTTACAAGCAGTCATAGTAAGCGTTCAATAACTTTTCTTGATGTGGAACTGTTTGTCTCCAACAACAAGATAGAAAGTAGACTATATAGGAAATCAACGGCAAGCAATAGCATATTGCATGCCAGGAGCGCACACCCACAACACCAGATAGATGCCATACCTTACGGTGAACAAAGCGATACCAAAGGGGATGATGGACGGAGCGTTCGAGCAAATCAAACACTCACCCCCAGTCAACTGATCTGGGTTTAATCCATCAGCATTCTTTAGCTCACTCCACCACCCCAGTTCAGACATGGCCATATACAAATCAGTCTGACCCTGTGCCTCATGGGAACAGTCCAGCCCGAACTGCCAAGCCATGTCTTCCCTGGACCGGAAACAAGCATCCTGGGACCGGTTTCGGGTTCAAAACCCTCATCAGCCAGGCTATCTTGAATCCAGTGGCAAAGTGAGCAAGGGACCCACGTCTGGGCCTACCCTGCCAACTTAGGGCGAACAAAGCGATACCAAAGGGGATGATGGACGGAGCGTTAGAGCAAATCAAACACTTACCCCCAGTCAACTGATCTGGGTTTAATCCATCATCATTCTTTAGCTCACTCCACCACCCCAGTTCAGACATGGCCATATGCAAATCAGTCTGACCCTGTGCCTCATGGGAACAGTCCAGCCCGAACTGCCAAGCCATGTCTGATTTTCTGACCTACTTGAACAGCAATCATGCTAACATTCGCTTTACAAGCAGTCATAGTAAGTGTTCAATAACTTTTCTTGATGTGGAACTGTTTGTCTCCAACAACAAGATAGAAAGTAGACTATATAGGAAATCAACGGCAAGCAATAATATATTGCATGCCAGGAGCGCACACCCACGACACCAGATAGATGCCATACCTTACGGTGAATTCATATGCACCAGGCGCAATTGCAGTACAGACCATGACTTCAAAATCTGCCTTAAAAGCATGGAGGACAGGTTTAAATGCAGAGGCTACAACCAGAGGACTATTAGTAATGCCACCAAACGAGTCTCCAAGATTGACAGACAATATACTTTGCATGACAAAACTAAGAGAGGGGACACAAACACCATACGAGTGATCACAGACTATAATCAGCTGAACACGACACTAACTCGCAGCTTGAAGAGACATTGGCACCTACTCTGTGCTGACAAACTCTGGAGCCGTTCATCGCCTCCAGGCCAGAAGTGACATACCGTAGGGGCAAAAGTCTCCGGAATCTGTTGAGTCCCAGTTACCCCAGATTCAGGACGAATGCACATTGGCTCACACAACACATGTTGGGTTTCTTCAAATGTGGACAATGCACCGCGTGCAGATGGGCCGCAGACAGGAAGAGGGATTTCACTGACCCAAATGGCCATAACTATAAAATAGGCACACACATCAGCTGTTGCACCAAGTTTGTTATCTGTACGATCGAGAGCAAATGCAAACGCCGATACATAGGCAGCACTATCAGGGCACTGAAGGATTGCATTGGGGAGCACATGAGGGCAGTGAAACAGGCTGACGCCAGATATCCAGTAGCAACACACATCGCTGAATGTCCTGTACAGGACAGCCACAGAGCCTTCTCCTTCTACAGGTTTGATACCGTACCTAGAGATGCTAGGGGAGGCAATAGAGAGCTGACACTCAGGAGGAGGGAGGCCACTTGGATCATGCACCTCAAATGCGTGGAACTGGGTCTCAATACTGATCATGAATTGCAGTATTTCCTGGGTGAATGATGTGTTTGTTCTCTCATCAGCGTTGCAAGCTCTGTGTATTCTGGACATATGATTCTCTTTTCTTAAGGTTCTCCTCTCACAACACTTGATCCATACGTTGATAAGGATTCTATGTTTGAATCTAGTAAATGAGGTGCGCCCTCTCAGAACTCGATTATGTACCCAGCATGGGGATAGGACTGTGTCTGTAGGTCCTGTCCCTACTCATGATTAACTAATTGGGATGTGTTATGCTACTCGCTGCTTTTCCATACTACTATACTGTGTGCCTGTTGCACCATAGTTTGCTGGAATCTCCTTTAGTTTGGAACATAATGCAATTTTTTTTTTCTTGAACGTGGCTAAAAGTCGGGTGTGACTGTCTCTTAATGTTGCCACTAGATTAGGATTTGATGCTCCTAGTTTTTGTTCTCTCCCCAAATAGTTATACTTATATTATGGATGACCGGCTTTTACGTAATAATTATCCTTCACAGCATCTTGGAACAAATTGGTTCATTAATAGACCATACATGTGAGAAGTTGGCCTGGCATATGCTGTCCACTAATTATAGTGGGCACCTTGCACCAGTCCAAATCGACTCTTATGGTAGGTAGGTTAAAGACAACCTTATTGAAAGCTATCCTAGTGGTAGCTATGGAGAGCAGCCTTCAGGCTAAGTCTTGAAGGAATGTAAAGCAGCTTGTTTTACCAGTCTATAATCTCTTGAGTGACCAAATGAAAGAGCACCACACCAGGTATATATTCAAAATATATGTATTTATTACTAAACACACCCCTCTAGTCTCTTTATGAGGCTGGAGTTCGAAGTACATAAGTTATAAGATCTTAAATCACAATAATAGCACAAATACACGTTTGGGCCCTAGGGGCGTACCAAACCATATACCAATAAAGTGGTATGCGAACCACGACTGAACTAGACACTAGGCCTAGAGCCTCTAGAAGTGCTTGGACCACAAGGAACCACCCAAGGTAGTGACACAGGGGACCCACGGGAGAGCGCGTGCAGTGTAAATACACAACCGCGATACGCCGTTAACTTCTATGGAGAAAGTCGGGATCGGGAAAATAGAGGAAAGGGACACTTAGAAGAGGACTAGGACAAAACCCTTTGAGATCTAGGACTTTGAAGAGTCTCTACCCACGGGAGCACCAGAGTACTCGTGTTACCTCACCCAGGGAAGCCGGGTGCATAGGTGCCTTTCGGGGTCGGGTTTCGTCGTCGCTTCGAATGGCGATCTGCTGCAAAGTGCTGCTGGCGGCCAAGAGAAAAGTGTCCGGGTGGATCCAAGAGTGGATCGGAGTTCTGGTGAACCTGAAAGCAGAGGGGACAGAGTCTGGGTCACTAGCCAGTGACCAGGAAGGCGATGGACAGATGCCCACCGATGTCGAGTGCTTCAGGTGCATTGACGGTCATCTTGACTCTTCAGCCACGAGGTCCGAGAGGCGTTGTCGGCAACCAGGAGCAGGATTCGGGCTGGTGCTCGATGTCTGTCGAGTGCTGAGGTGTCGGCGACCGGATTGGACCCAACAAGCCTTGGCAACGGCAAGTCTCGAGTAAGATGTAGATCGTCGATGGTGCAGACCAGCAAGGTCTGTGGAACTCACCCAGCGAGGGTAAGTGAGGGCAGGCCTGGAGCAACCAGGATGCCAAGTAAGGAAAAGATTGGCCTTCGTTAAGGGCTACTAGCCAACGGGCTAGCGACCGCGAAGGAGCCTCGTGACGCTGCACGTGGAGCTGGCTTGCAGGACACTCGTGGAGTGGGGGCCAGTGATCTTCGGTGCAGGTGGTGCTGGAGGCTAGGGCTACTCGGAGCCCAAAGCACGACTTCTTGGGAGACCCAGAAGATGGTGCACTTGCAAATGTGCTCGGTGTCTAGGGGTCACGGTCTCAAGTCACCCACGATAGCCACTGGCCTCAGCTTTGCTGGGGACTCAGGGTAGCCTCGGGGAAGTCTGATAATCCACCTCTGGTGATGTGATGACTTCGGCGTCCGACGGGAGCTTCAGTAATGCAAACCGGACAGATGCTTCTTTGGTGCCTGCCAAGCAGGGGAGTCACTCCTTGACCCCAAGGGAGATTCTTCAGTCCTCTAATCTTGTCGTAGAGCGTCGAAGGTCCAGGATTCAGTTTCAGAGTTTCGTCCAGGTATAATCTAAAGTCCTAAGGACTGGGTTCCTACCTTTATTCTAAAAATAGGGGTTGGACTACTCTGTGGCCCCACCTATGGGTGGGTCAGGGCAGAGGGGTGGCTACACCCCTTTCCCTTTGTCCAGTTCGCGCCAAAGCAGGGGCTGCAAGCCCCTGATCCGGTTTGAACTGGGGTATGCACAGGGACACCAAATGTGCCCCCAGTGCAGGACTTCAAAGCACCCGAAAGTGCTCCCGCCCAGCCCCAATACACATTATCCTGTCTGGGGAGGTGGTCACACCTCCCTGGGACAGGAAACCTATTGTCCAGGCCTCCCCTGCCGGAGTTTCGTCCAGCAGCAGGAGGCCAGGCTCGTGTCTGTGGCAGCAGCATCCATTTTGTGATGCCAGGGCTCTGGAAAGAAGTTACCGGACTCGTCAGAGTTAACATGTCTTTCCCTCTAGAAGGGTGGAATGCTACCCCCGCCGCCAGGATTGGCGGGGGTAGTATTCCAAGATGTTTGACACCAAACACGACATGTTTAGGTGCAGCCATTCCAAAGTTAGCATTTTACCGCGAGGATATAATGCGCTTAAGAGTATATGGTCAGGCTGCACTACAAACAGCATCAGAGATGGTCTCCGAACGCTGCAGAGGGGCCCTGCTCATGCAGGGGCACCCTCTCACATAGGAACCATGCACTCTGCCTTTAGGATTGATAAGGCCTGCCTTAGGAGTGACTTATAGGTTTATATGTGTGTATGTATTTCGTGATATAGGTAACCTATATCACAGTAAGGAGTGCTTGCACCACCTTACCCAGGCTGCAGTAGCAGACCGGTGGTGTCAGTTTGGATGGCCTTCCAGGGGTGGCATAATACATGCTGCAGCCCCTGGCAGGCCTCTGAGGTACCTATGCCCTTGGTACATAGTATACCATATACTAGGGACTTATAAGGGCACTCCAGATCCCAATCAGAGATGTGCCTAAGGCACATGGAAACCATTTTAGAGAGGAAGCAGCTAGGCTGGGGTTCTGATTAGCAGGGCCCCAGCCAGACTAATGTCGAAAAACAGTGAAGCATCAGCAAAAAGTGGGGGTACCCATGTGAAGCAGATCCTACTCTCCTACACAACCCCCCCAAACGTAGGGACATTAAACTAACCTTGCCCAGTTAAGTCTTCATGTTCTAAGTGGAAATACCTAGAGAGTCCATCTGCATTCGCATGGTTACTCCCAGGCCTATGTTCCACTGTAAAGTCCATCCCCTGTAGGGAAATGGACCACCTAAGCAGTTTGGGGTTTTCACCCTTCATTTGTTTTAGCCATAAGAGGGGCTTATGGTCTGTCTGAACCAGGAAGTGTGTACCAAACAAGTATGGCCTCAACTTCTTCAGAGCCCAGACCACAGCAAAGGCCTCCCTCTCTATGGCTGACCAACGTTTCTCTCTAGGGGTCAGCCTTCTGCTAATGAAAGCTACTGGCTGATCCTGACCTTCTTCATTCAATTGTGACAGTACAGCCCCTACCCCCAATTCAGATGCATCAGTTTGAACAATGAACTTCTTGGAGTAATCAGGACTCTGCAGAATTGGAGCAGTGCACATGGCCTGCTTGAGGTCATCAAATGCCTTTTGACAGCTAACTGTCCACTGAACCTTTTTGGGCATTTTCTTAGAAGTTAAGTCATTCAAGGGTGTCACTATTGATCCATACCCCTTGACAAATCTCCTATAGTACCCAGTCAGGCCTAAGAAGGCTCTCACCTGAGTCTGGGTAGTGGGAGCAGTCCAGTCCATGATGGTCTGGATCTTGCTCTGCAAAGGTTGAACCTGGCCTCCACCCACAAGGTGGCCCAGGTACACAACCTGACTCTGCCCTATCTGGCACTTAGTGGCCTTGATAGTCAGGCCTGCCTTTTGCAGGGCCTGTAAAACATTCCTGAGGTGGACCAGGTGATCCTCCCAGGTGGAGCTAAAGACAGCAATATCATCTAGATAAGCTGCACTATAGGCTTCCAGTCCTGTGAGAACTGTGTTCACCAACCTCTGGAAAGTGGCAGGTGCATTCTTCAGACCAAAGGGCATTACCACAAATTGATAATGCCCACTAGGGGTTGAGAATGCTGTCTTGGGCTTTGCAGTATCAGCTAGTCTGATCTGCCAGTAGCCAGCTGTTAGGTCAAATGTGCTGAGATATTTGGCAGAGGCCAAAGTATCTATGAGCTCATCTGCCCTGGGTATTGGATGGGCATCAGTCCTAGTGACTGCATTGAGACCCCTGTAGTCTACACAAAACCTCATCTCTCTTTTTCCACCACTGGTGTGAGGTTTCGGTACTAGGACTACTGGACTAGCCCAAGGGCTATCTGAGGGCTCAATTACTCCCAATTCCAACATTTTCTGGACTTCAGTCCTGATACAGTCCCTGACATGGTCAGGTTGCCTATAAATCTTGTTTTTAATAGGCAGACTGTCCCCAGTGTCCACTTCATGAGTGCACCAGGTGGTCTGACTGGGTGTCAGTGAAAACATATGTCGAAACTGATTGAGGACTTGCCTGCAATCAGTTTGTTGCTGGGTAGTGAGGCTGCCTGCCAAGGCTACACCATCAACTGACCCATCGTCAGGGTTCTGTGAGAGCAGGTCAGGGAGTGGGTCACTCTCTTCCTCCTGCCCTTCATCAGTAGCCATGAGCAAGCCCATGTCTGCCCTGTCCACATATGGTTTTAACCAGTTGACATGGAGAACCCTGTGGGGACTCCTGGGTGTTCCTAGGTCTACTAAATAAGTGACCTCACCCTTCTGCTCAACAATAGTGTGGGGTCCACTCCATTTGTCTTGGAGAGCTGCTGGGGCCGCTGGCTCCAACACCCACACCTTCTGTCCTGGCTGGTAAACAGTCAGAACAGCCTTTTGCTCATGCCAGGCCTTCTGAAGTTCCTGGCTAGCCTCAAGGTTTTTGGTTGCCTTTTTCATGTACTCAGCCATCCTGGAGCGGAGACCAAGTACATAGTCCACTATATCTTGCTTGGGGGGCTTGAGAGGTAACTCCCATCCTTCCTTCACCAAGCACAGTGGACCCCTCACAGGGTGGCCAAACAGAAGTTCAAAAGGGCTGTAACCAACCCCTTCTGAGGCACCTCCCTATATGCGAATAAAAGGCAGGGCAAGAGTATGTCCCATCTACGCCTAAGCTTTTCTGGGAGCCCTTTAATCATGCCCTTCAAGGTTTTGTTGAATCTCTCAACTAAACCATTGCATTGTGGGTGATAGGGTGTGGTGAACTTATAAGTCACTCCACACTCCTTCCACATTGCTTTTAAGTACCCAGACATGAAGTTAGCACCCCTGTCTGATACTACCTCCTTAGGAAAGCCCACTCTTGAGAAGATTCCCAGGAGGGCCCTTGCCACCACAGGTGCTGTAGTGGTCCTTAGGGGAATAGCTTCTGGGTACCTGGTGGCATGATCCACTACCACCAGGATAAACCTGTGCCCAGAGGCTGTTTGGGGATCCATGGGACCAACAATGTCAATCCCTACCCTCTCAAAGGGCACCCCCACCACAGGTAGTGGTATCAGGGGGCCTTTGTAGTGCCACCTGCTTTGCCACTGGCTTGGCAGGTTACACAGGAGCGACAAAACTCCTTACTGTCTTCAGACATGTGGGGCCAGTGAAAGTGAGGGACAATTCTGTCCCAAGTCTTGTTCTGGCCCAGGTGTCCTGCTAAGGGAATATCATGGGCTAGGGTCAATAGGAAGCCCCTGAACTTCAAAGGTATTACCAACCTCCTGGTAGCACCAGGCTTGGGGTCTCTACTCTCTGAGTACAGGAGTCCATCATCCCAATACACTGTATGGGGACCACTAGCTTTCCCAGCATCCTCAGCAGCAGCTTGCTGTCTGAGGGGTTCAAGGAGGGGCAGCTCTGCTGCTCCTGGCTCAGATCTGCCCTAGAAGGTCCCCCTGTCCCCAAGAACTCAACCTGGTCAGGTTCCAGTTCCTCTGGGACAGTTCCTTCTTCAGGGCTGAGATCATCCCCCTCAAGGGACTGATCTTCCTCCTGAGCCAAGGGGAAGGCACTGCCTTAACCCTACTACTCCTCCTCTTGGAAGGCACTTGGTCCATTCTTCCAGAATCCAAGGCCTGTTCAGTGCTAGACATTTTGGCTTGTGACCTGGTCACAGCAAACACATCTGCAGGGATCCCCAGCATTTCTGCATGGGTCCTGAGCTCCACTTCTGCCCAAGCAGAAGTCTCTAAGTCATTGCCAAGCAAGCATTCGACTGGTAGGTTTGCACTTACCACAACCTTCTTAAGGCCAGTTACCCCTCCCCAGGAGAAGTTAACAACTGCCAGAGTATGGTCTGTTCTGACCTTGCTAGCATTGGTCACTTGGTACATCTCACCAAGCATAACTTGCCCAGGAAGCACAAGGTCTTGTGTCACCATTGTGACACTTGCCCCTGTGTCCCTAAATGCCAAAGCCTCACGTCCATTAATTAAAGGCTGTTGTCTGTACTTGCCCAGATTACTGGGACTCACAGTGGAGGTCACATCCATGCCTCCATCACAGACTAACACAGCCTGAGTCAGTTCCCTGACTAAGTCAGAGCCCAACTCAGTTCCCAGGGTGAACCCTACTAAACCCTTTGCTGGAGCACTTCCACCAACTGTACTAGGGGGAACAGGTGCCTTAGGGGCATTGGTGGGTGCTGGACTGGAGTCTTTGGACTTGGTGCAATCACTGGTCCAGTGGGTCTTTTGCTTACAGACCTTGCACCATGGTTTTCTTTGGCCTTTACCTTTGGTAGACTGGGAATCCCCACCAGAAGAAGATTTTGGGGGCCTGATGAAGACTTTTGATCTTTACCCTTCTCCCCACCCTTGTCAGAGTTCTTAGCATCTTGCTTCTTGGTGTCCCCACCTTGGTTCTGTACCTTCTGCTTCACCCTGGTCCTGACCCATTTGTCTGCCTTCTTTCCCAATTCTTGGGGAGAGGTCAGATCAGAGTCTACCAGGTATTGATGCAACAGCTGATTTTGACAGTTATTAAGAATCTGCTCCCTCATTATCAGATTATACAATCCTGAGAAGTCACACGCCTTACTGCCCATCAACCAGCCTTCCAGAGCCTTGGCAGAACAATCCACATAGTCTACCCAGTCTTGAGTCTGTGCTTTTTGGGTGTCTCTGAACTTCAACCTGTATTGTTCAGTGGTTAGGCCAAACCCATCAATAAGAGCACTCTTCAAGACCTTGTAATTGTCAGCATCCTCCTCTCTAACAGTGAGGAGCTTATCTCTACCTTTGTCAGCAAAGGAGAGCCACAAGATTGCTGCCCACTGCTCCTGAGGGACCTTCTGTACTTTACAGGCCCTTTCTAAAGCAGTTATCCATTTGTGGATATCATCCCCACTCTGGTAGGGAGGGACAATCTTGCTCAGGTTCCTATGGTCATAGGACCTTTCCCTATCTCTAGGGACATGGCTGCCACCATGGGACTCTAGTCCCAACTTTCTTCTCTCTCTAAGGAGATCTAGGGATTCTCTATCTAAAGCTAATTGCTTTTTCTGAGTTCCAGCTGAGTTTCCTCATACTGGACTAGCCTCTTTCTTCTCTCATGAGAGGATTCTCTCCGATGAGATGAGACAGAGCTCCCTATAGAGGTGCCAGAGTGGTTAGACTCCTGAGAAGGAGACCTAGACCTTCTGGGCACACTCTTAATCCTTCCTGGGGGACAAAGAGGGCATCGTTCTGATCATCCTCATCATCTTCCACAGGAGGGATTGGGTTATCCAGGTCAGGGTCATTGTCACCCTCCTGGCCAGTCTCAGAAGGGGGCTGGGGGTATTGGTACCCCTGGCCTCCTCCTCTTCTTCTGCCCCACCCTCAGCTCCTACCCCTTCAGTCCCTACAGGCTTACTAAGGTCATAAGCCACCAACAACTCCTTGAGGTGTTGGGTGGTGAGGCTTTGGCCTGTCCTTATTTTTCTCAAGTTGCATAAAGCTCTCAATTCCAAGAATGGGAGTGTATCATACTTGGAGGGTGGAAGCTCAATGGCTTCCTGCAAGGATTCTTTGGATCCTCCCTTAAAGACATTACTAGTGTGGTGTGGTGTATGCACTACCTACTCTAGTGTGGCCTACTAAACTCTCTTGAGTTGTAGAAAGGGTTGTGCTATCCCTTAACACACAACTCTAAGTTCAGTAGAACTTACTGTTATTCTAAGCTTAAATTATATGTACCTTAGGTACCTTTAGTGGTTTTCAGTTGATCAATTCAATTGAGATTATCTGGTAAAACAATAGCAAGCTGGAATCCCACACGCTGCACACCAATGTGAGAAGTTGGCCTGGCATATGCTGTCCACTAATTATAGTGGGCACCTTGCACCAGTCCAAATCGACTCTTATGGTAGGTAGGTTAAAGACAACCTTATTGAAAGCTATCCTAGTGGTAGCTATGGAGAGCAGCCTTCAGGCTAAGTCTTGAAGGAATGTAAAGCAGCTTGTTTTACCAGTCTATAATCTCTTGAGTGACCAAATGAAAGAGCACCACACCAGGTATATATTCAAAATATATGTATTTATTACTAAACACACCCCTCTAGTCTCTTTATGAGGCTAGAGTTCGAAGTACATAAGTTATAAGATCTTAAATCACAATAATAGCACAAATACACGTTTGGGCCCTAGGGGCGTACCAAACCATATACCAATAAAGTGGTATGCAAACCACGACTGAACTAGACACTAGGCCTAGAGCCTCTAGAAGTGCTTGGACCACAAGGAACCACCCAAGGTAGTGACACAGGGGACCCACGGGAGACGCGTGCAGTGTAAATACACAACCGCGATACGCCGTTAACTTCTATGGAGAAAGTCGGGATCGGGAAAATAGAGGAAAGGGACACTTAGAAGAGGACTAGGACAAAACCCTTTGAGATCTAGGACTTTGAAGAGTCTCTACCCACGGGAGCACCGGAGTACTCGTGTTACCTCATCCAGGGAGCCCGGGTGCATAGGTGCCTTTCGGGGTCGGGTTTCGTCGTCGCTTCGAATGGCGATCTGCTGCAAAGTGCTGCTGGCGGCCAAGAGAAAAGTGTCCGGGTGGATCCAAGAGTGGATCGGAGTTCTGGTGAACCTGAAAGCAGAGGGGACAGAGTCTGGGTCACTAGCCAGTGACCAGGAAGGCGATGGACAGATGCCCACCGATGTCGAGTGCTTCAGGTGCGTTGACGGTCGTCTTGACTCTTCAGCCACGAGGTCCGGGAGGCGTTGTCGGCGACCAGGAGCAGGATTCGGGCTGGTGCTCAATGTCTGTCGAGTGCTGAGGTGTCGGCGACCGGATTAGACCCAACAAGCCTTGGCAACGGCAAGTCTCGAGTAAGATGTAGATCGTCGATGGTGCAGACCAGCAAGGTCTGTGAAACTCACCCAGCAAGGGTAAGTGAGGGCAGGCCTGGAGCAACCAGGATGCCAAGTAAGGAAAAGATTGGCCTTCGTTAAGGGCTACTAGCCAACGGGCTAGCGACCGCGAAGGAGCCTCATGATGCCGCACGTGGAGCTGGCTTGCAGGACACTCGTGGAGTGGGGGCCAGTGATCTTCGGTGCAGGTGGTGCTGGAGGCTAGGGCTACTCGGAGCCCAAAGCACGACTTCTTGGGAGACCCAGAAGATGGTGCACTTGCAAATGTGCTCGGTGTCCAGGGGTCACGGTCTCAAGTCACCCACGATAGCCACGGGCCTCAGCTTTGCTGGGGACTCAGGGTAGCCTCGGGAAAGTCTGAGAATCCACCTCTGGTGATGCGATGACTTCGGCGTCCGACGGGAGCTTCAGTAATGCGAACCGGACAGATGCTTCTTTGGTGCCTGCCAAGCAGGGAGTCACTCCTTGACCCCAAGGGAGATTCTTCAGTCCTCTAATCTTGTCGTAGAGCGTCGAAGGTCCAGGATTCAGTTTCAGAGTTTCGTCCAGGTATAATCTAAAGTCCTAAGGACTGGGTTCCTACCTTTATTCTAAAAATAGGGGTTGGACTACTCTGTGGCCCCACCTATGGGTGGGTCAGGGCAGAGGGGTGGCTACACCCCTTTCCCTTTGTCCAGTTCACGCCAAAGCAGGGGCTGCAAGCCCCTGATCCGGTTTGAACTGGGGTATGCACAGGGACACCAAATGTGCCCCCAGTGCAGGACTTCAAAGCACCCGAATGTGCTCCCGCCAAGCCCCAATACACATTATCCTGTCTGGGGAGGTGGTCACACCTCCCTGGGACAGGAAACCTATTGTCCAGGCCTCCCCTGCCGGAGTTTCGTCCAGCAGCAGGAGGCCAGACTCGTGTCTGTGGCAGCAGCATCCATTTTGTGATGCCAGGGCTCTGGAAAGAAGTTACCGGACTCGTCAGAGTTAACATGTCTTTCCCTCTAGAAGGGTGGAATGCTACCCCCGCCACCAGGATTGGCGGGGGGTAGTATTCCAAGATGTTTGACACCAAACACGACATGTTTAGGTGCAGCCATTCCAAAGTTAGCATTTTACCGCGAGGATATAATGCGCTTAAGAGTATATGGTCAGGCTGCACTACAAACAGCATCAGAGATGGTCTCCGAACGCTGCAGAGGGGCCCTGCTCATGCAGGGGCACCCTCTCACATAGGAACCATGCACTCTGCCTTTAGGATTGATAAGGCCTGCCTTAGGAGTGACTTATAGGTTTATATGTGTGTATGTATTTCGTGATATAGGTAACCTATATCACAGTAAGGGGTGCTTGCACCACCTTACCCAGGCTGCAGTAGCAGACCGGTGGTGTCAGTTTGGATGGCCTTCCAGGGGTGGCATAATATATGCTGCAGCCCCTGGCAGGCCTCTGAGGTACCTATGCCCTTGGTACATAGTATACCATATACTAGGGACTTATAAGGGCACTCCAGATCCCAATCAGAGATGTGCCTAAGGCACATGGAAACCATTTTTAGAGAGGAAGCAGCTAGGCTGGGGTTCTGATTAGCAGGGCCCCAGCCAGACTAATGTCGAAAAACAGTGAAGCATCAGCAAAAAGTGGGGGTACCCATGTGAAGCAGATCCTACTCTCCTAAAATACAGTCCAAAGCGATCAAGTTGATTTTTATCTATTCCTTATAATCACTCAGGGAACTAGCTTCTATAACTGTTCACCCTATTCAGAGTGACAATGAAACACACGCTCAATATGGCCGCCACCCGATCGAGTAATAGCACCTTGACACGCACAGATGCAGAATAGCTTTCTCTACTGAGAGATACGATAGGCTACCGTAGGTGCCTTATTAGAATGCACAAAACTTAATTATCACCCACCACTAAAGACTGCGAATACTTTGGTTAATGGGCAATTGTGTCTAGTTCTGCTTGGACAAACATAGGCCAGGTGGGCAGTCCAAGATGGCCGGCGCGCCACCTTCACTACAGCCTCCAATTAACAGAGCACCAATTTCATCATTTGTCCTCTCTCTAGTTTGCCTACTTTTCCTACTTAAGGAGAGGAGATCATTCAGCCAGTGAACACCGTCCCTCTCACACGAGGGGGAGACTTCACCAGCTGCTTCACCGGTAAGAGATTCCTTTGAGGGCCCGAACACTCATGGCCACAACCTCCTTTTCGGTTGGGTGGTTCAAGCCGCTTATTGCTGTGGAGTACTCCCTACATAGGAGTTTCTCCTCAGTAACTCGACCTATTTGTTCTCGATTCTACTCTAGGATCGGGTGACCAGCGGCAACACAATCAAAGCTGGCTGACAGCCATAACCCTACGAATAGGGTCTCACAATAATTAGTAGCTGCATATTCTGAATACTTGTATGCATCACAGAATATAGGTATGTGCAATTAACATTACTATGTTAAAACGTTTTTTGAGCCCTAGTTTCCCTACCATAATACCAACCTTTGATTATTACTTTGCACCTTATCCCTGTAGCATCTGCTTCATGAGGAAACTTTAATTAAATGGAATTCTGGTCTCTGTTACCCTTGAGACCATCTACTACTATTTAACTTCGGAACGGAAGTACAATAAGGTTGGTTTTATTACTATCCATTCACGCATTATGTGTTTTCAAGTCATGGTTGTATTCTGGAGTACTAATCTCTCCGATTCAACCCTTTTCCCTGCTTTCCTGTAGGACCGTAATCATAGGAATTTAGGTAACTCTATCCCTTTTTTCTTTCAATACTTATATGGACTTTGGACTGGCGACATTAGGAGGGATAGGCCCACAAATTCACACTTGCACCATGCACAAGTCACCATTTTAAGTGATGAAAGTTACCATGCCGCAAAGCATTAATGACTGTTTAGTTTGTCACAATACCATACAACCAAATTAATGCTGTCACAATAAGAAGTCGCAATTTCACTAGTGCTTTCCAAATGCTGTTATACTTTTGGTATTCATATTGCTACCCAGTAACACCTAATTGGAGTTTGGCTATGTGTTCTCCAAACCCATCACAAAAATGGTGGAGTTTACTAAGTCCTTCCTCGCTTTATACGATGGCCCAGTGGCGTACCTCGCAGGTGCTTCAGTTTTACGCGCTCTACTATTTTGCCATTGTCCTGGGACATATATAGTGACACAATTAGAGGTAATTCCAATCTTGCTCTGTGTTCCTAACCCATTACAACATGGCGGGATTTCCGGAGTAGTCTCCTCTTTCAAAATGGCCCCCACCGAATACCGCTTTGGTTCCAGAAAAGTCAGCAGTCTAGCGAGGACTTTGAGCTGGTTGTGAGCTCCCCGCTCACCATTGCCGGTTCACAAATCTTTATTTAAACAGAGCAACCGGTTCATCTGGTACCTCCCGGTCCCCGGCAGCAGTGGGTAGGTCAGAGGGCTCGTTGCTGATCCAGCAAATGTGAGTACTATTGTTCCCTTTCTCTCCCCCTCAGCTAGAATAATAACGCTGAGTATCTCGGGCACTATATTGCCTTGAAGTAACGCTAGTTCCTCGTAGCTGGACATCTCAGCCAGAGTCTGGGCACAAGGGGGTTGTTTTGGTTTTGAGTCTCGTAAACTAATTTTATAAGCGCAAGCATATTCTACCATGCGGTTATGAGTTAATGCTTGTGTTTTCTGCGAACTTTACCACAAACTTTTGGCGCCTTGTTTTTAGTTTAAACAGCAGACGTCATCCAGGAAATGAAATGTTTTTAACCTGCTATTAGACCACTAATTTAGCCCGCCATGAGGCGCTTTGCCAGTACCCGACACCACGATAGATAGATACACATGTGTATATTTCTAATAAGATGTACACTTAGCTTTTGGCTAATCGCTAACAACATTGCTCCTTTTGCAGCGATACCATTCTTTGACATAAGTGAGTGCTGCTTCTAAATCAGATTTGCAATACGCTACCTACTCGTCCACTGCTCCATCTGGCAATCAGTTAAAAACCAGCTAGCATGATTAGCTTCACCCTCCCTTTTCCTTTCACCCACTGCCCGCTTAGGACATAGGGGACTTCCTTGTGTCTTACCTGCCGGGTATTGATGAAGTAGACTAAGAGACCTGACTAGGGTGAGTTCTTCATTTCCTTCTGCTACCATGGTGGGGTGTCCCATCTTACTTGATTGTGTAATTGTCACGATAAGATACCTGTGAGAGTCATCCACACGGCTCTCACTTTGTGCTTGTATTTAGCCATCACCACTGTGTGCAGTGAGCATGTCATACAGGGGACACAAGTGTTTTGTGCTTAATATTGTATTCCCATATCTAACAAATGTTTTTATTCTCACCAGGTTGGTCATGTTCTACCAGGTACTACACTGAGAGTATGGTTTAGGTTGGTTTATCAAGGCATTTCACACCAGACAACCACCCTTGTGTAGATAGACTTGATTTTCCTAGGTCCTTACGAATCGCCGCTAGATTGATTGACTACAATGGCGAGAAACATGTTGACCACACAATAGAGCGCCGAACCTGAGACATTACCTCAGACATGCGCCTTTATTCTTTTAATCAGGTTGGGAGACCTTTTGATTAAAATTGTTTTCTTAGGTACTCCCAAGTCTGTTTTAACCTTCCTTTGGGTCACACACCTTCACTCACTCATCTATACTGTTTAGGCCCCTCACCCCCAGAGTGGAGAGGTGTGGTGCAGCGGCCAGGGCAGCTGACATCGGAGCACAGGGCTCACGGTACGATACCCGGCTCCGGCGGCAGCTCAGCTCAGCACCATGTGAGTCTGGGCAATAGCTCACTTAATTTCCATGACGGCCCCCAGCGCCTTGAGACCCATAAGGGTGAGTAGTTTGTGGTTTACAAATACGGATTTACATTTATTTACCCCCATGGCACCATACGGCAATTTGGAATAGAAGATCTCCGCCAAAGAGCCCCTCATAGGGAGCCTGTTAGGTATTGTAGCGCCGACCTGACAAGAAGCAGCCCTATGATGAAGCAAGACACCCAGCCGGGTGTGTGAGGGCCCTAAATTCCAACAGGAGGAACCCCCGGTTCTCCCTGCACTTCATGGCCACTGAAAAACTGGTTCCCCTATTCTTCTCCCTCTTGCAGGTAGGAACGGCATACTTTTTGCATTTCTATAAGTTTGGGCATGTATGCTGGACCTGTTCAAAAAGCCCAGAGTCCCTCCTTTGTGATTAACAATGAGAAGTCATACAATTTCACTAGTGCTTTCCAAACGCAGTTTTGTTCATTTGATAAAGAATCTTTTTATATAAAAAAGCTTTGACACGTTAGACATTATGGGGCATATGTACAAGCCCCTATCGCCACTGGAACGTCACTTTTTGTGACGTTCCTGTGGCGATAGGGGCCTTGCCTTTTGTACGAGGCAGCTTTAAGCCACTTAACGTGGCTTAACGCTGCCTTGTACATAAGGCACCCTTTCATGCTATGTTTAGCGTGAAAGGGGCATGCAGTGGGTGTTGCAGTGGGCGTTCCAACGCAACACCCATTGTATTTGGTGCTGACCCCTATGTACAACGGCGGCATACATAGGAGGCAGCGCCAAAATTAAGAACAGGAAAATCCTGGTCTGAAGTTGGCAAAATAAGGAGAAATGCATTATTTCTCCTCGTTTTTGCTTTTTCCATGTGTGCTGTCTTGTGCAGCACACTTGGAAAAAGCAAAATGCCATGGTTTGTTTATGTACAGGAAGGTGTCCCTTCCTGTACATAAACAAACCTTTTAAAATGCCATTTTGTAACTTTCATGTGTGCTGCTTGAAGCAGCACACATGAAAGTTACAAAATGGCATTTTAGAATTGTTTATGCGCAGGAAGGGCCACCTTCCTACAAATAACCAATCCTCCCCTGCACACAGACACCCTTGCACTATGGTGCAAGGGTGCCTGCGTTGGCGCTATGTTGTTAAACTTAGCACCATCGCAGTGGGAAACGCAAGGCTGCACCACATTCTTGTAAATATGGTGCAGCCTTGCGTTTCCGAAGTGGTGGCGCGTGTCGTTAAGCCCAGGAGGCTAACGACACACTCCGCCACTTCATTGTACATATCCCCCTTTGTTTATAACAACTTGGGTTTCCACATGTGTTAAGAAATCATGTGTACCGTGCTGCTTTTCTCTTATTTTACATGTCACAATGGGTGTCTGCCAATGGCGTTAATTGTCTTATACCCACTTTGATACAATTGTGTATCTTATATATTTCTTAGGCCTGAAGAAGTCGCTGTGTATTTCATGGTAGCAACAAAACACGTGTTAAAAAAAGTGTGTGCAGGGGAACTTGGAGTTCATAGCTAAGTCATTCTCCTCTTCCTCCTCTTCATTGCCATTCTACTCAGTTTCATCCTTTTGGTCATGTGTGGCAGCTTGCAGCAGGAGGACCTCCTCCCACGTTCTCCAGGCTATCTTTGTAGACCTTAGCTAAAAATCTGCCCCCTCTCTTTACAAAGGTTCCTTACCTCTGCCATGGTGAAACCATCAATGCTGCCAAGCTCTACCTCCATCCTTGCAAAATATCATAGGTGCACAAATATGAGAGCAATGGAAATTAAAGAATATCAGAAATATTATCAATAAAAAATAAAGAAAAATTTAAAAATCAAAAATCGATTTTGATATCAGATTGCACAAAGTATTTTTGCCTTTTACACAAATCACTGAGTGGCACTGCACTAACACGAATATTGAATCCCACTGCTGAACACCAATGTAAGAATTTGGAGTTGTATTTGATGGGCATGAGTATCCACCTCA
The DNA here is from genome assembly GCA_963921515.1 of Calotriton arnoldi. NCBI lineage: Eukaryota > Metazoa > Chordata > Amphibia > Caudata > Salamandridae > Calotriton > Calotriton arnoldi. The sequence continues at coordinate 1,326,961 of CAWUFW010002939.1, read as the reverse complement.
AATAATAATCATAATTCTTGTCAAGGTGGATCACAAAAGTCACTAAATAAACCTGTGCTCAACTCCTTGATAGGTATGGATTGGAGGAAGGGCTCAACAGCAGTGGGGAGCCGCAGTGCAAGGTCTTTGAGTCTGTCAGAGGCTGCTCGGTGTCAGGCCTGGTGATGCTGTTGATGAAGGTTGTTGATGTTGCTTAGATGCTGCACGATGTGGAGTCTGGTGCAGCTCTTGATCGGGTGCTACTCGTTGTTGAATCTAGTGTAGCCGTTGAGGAAGGTTCTAGGTGTTGATGCTCAATGTCGAGTTCGGTGGAGCTTACAGTTAGTCAGGTAGGAGTACTTGGGTGTCTGAACTCCAGCAGAGAGGACCAAGACAAGTCCAGTTGAGACTTGTCTGCTGGAAAGCAGGAAAAGGGTCCAGGAAACTTATTGTAGCCCTTTAGGAGATCAGCCAACTGACCTTTGAAGTCAATTCCGAGGTCCTAGGGTAAAAACAAGCAGGTCCAGTGTTCCTTCAGACAACAGGGCAGTACTTCTTCTGATTCTTCTAAGGTCCAGGAGTGTTCGGAGGATTGTACTGTGCAAGCCACATTTATTCCCAGAGCCAGCCTATTGGTGTGGGAACTGCTGTCCTCTCCCTAACCAATGGGTTAAATGATCCGAGGGGTGACCCTCCCTACTTTTGCAGCACTGCCTGTGTTCTGTACTGAAAACAATCCCACAGTGCCACACTCTTCCCACAACCAACATGGCAGAACCTTTCTTATGTCCACTATGCAGAGCTCCTGTGCCCATGCTAGTGCTGTGGCAAGGTAAATGAGCAATCCCTCCTCTGAGGTCACTCCAAATCAGTTCTGAGGCAGCTCACCCTCCCACTGGGCTTTGAGGCAAGCTAACTAGAGGAGCAAAGGAGGGGGCATACCTGGTTTTACGGTCATCTGCTTATGACACGGTAGAAATCTTTGAAGTGTAACTTGTCCTTGGGTACAGTCCCCAATGTTGGGAACTCCACTTTTCACATGTAACATGCTCAGGCCTTTCTCTTGGTAGTGTGGTGTGTTGAATGTGGAGTCTGGAACAGCTTTAACTCCTATGGGCAGAAGTCACCTTCGAGGGCATTGCGGACCAATGAGCCCAGATGGGGTATGATTATAGTGAGGCACAATATGCACCATGGCTCCTCCTTGGATTTTCTTTGTTGTCCTCGGTAGGCTGGCCCCATCTTGGATGACTATAATATTGCTATTCCAAGCTGACATTTGGTCAGTTCTGTTACGGCCTTTCTGCCCAAACCAAGATGGCAGAAACTACTTCCTTTCCCTTCCAGGGCATTTTTCTATATACATCGGAGAACAGGCCCTCTGAAGTTGCATTGCAACATCCCCATTACCAGAGCATGCTTCTAGCTAGTGGGGTTCTCTTTTGTCTAACTAGTTAGTTTTCACTCTTTCTCTGCCAGTTCTTAGTTCCTCTCTGCTGAGGCCAGACGTTTTGGAATAAAATCTGGAGGTTTTTGGTACCATTCCCTTTTCCTCCACCAGACGTGGTCTCTTCTTCTAAGCATCCACTGACTGGAGATTATTCTAGATCAGCAGGATGGCTACTTGAAAGGATCACCACTTCTTCAGAATCAAGATCTCCTGAATAAGGACATTCAGGTCGCGACTAGCTATCGACTCACATGGAGTCAAGGATCCAGTTCAAATATTTTAAAAGACAATTCAACATCAGAATTTTCAATTGGATGCATTGCAAAATGAGAATGCTGCTGTATGAAAATCCCTGGTGGCTCGTAATTCTTATGATGTACCCATGGTGCTGTACATTTTGATGGAAATCCAGATGAACTAGGAGAATTTCTGGATGCCCAGACTTTTCACTTTACTTTTCGTCCTACTCAATTTATGCTAGATGAGATCAAGGTGGGCTGTCTGATTAGGCATTCAATCTAGGGCTGTGCCTTTAGTGACAACGTACAATGTTTGTTTGGACAATTATTTGCTTTTTCAGGAGAAATTTCAGAAATTGTTCTGTAGACCTAAACTTCAGAGGAGGATGCTGTTACATTCCCTCTTCTGTGTCCACTCCCTTTGGAACATGGAACATCGTGCCTGCGTGCACACTTGTCGTTCCAGGTTCCACGGTTCGGAGTGACAGTTAATTTTAAGTTGATGCTGCTCCTGGTAGCACTGTGCCGCTACTCTAATAAACCACTTGCTCCCACTTACCTGCCGGATCTTCATTATTTTACAAGTGGCGACGATTTACTGGAGATTTCGCTTGCTGCTCTACCCAGCGGCACAGGTGCAGCGAAATTTCCCGGACCCGCTCTGTGTTTCCTTTCGACTCCGGAGTTGCTTCTGGAGACATTCTTGTTGCCGTTTCAACGTTGGTAAAACTCCGATCTTCTTATCTCTCACGGTGAGGCTCCTATGCATTTCTCCTCACTTTTCGTGATTTCCAACCGTCTCCTCCTGGCTATGGGTTGCCGGTGGTTACCCTGACAACCTGCTGACTGACGTCTTCACTGTGACGCTTCCTTGTTGCTTCCTGGGACACGGCTATATGCACGTCATTCCGTGCGTCCCTCACGCTGTCCAGCTCGTCTCTGGAACGTCACCACGCTGTCAGCCATCTTGGGAGGAATTTAAAGTTCATGCACATTGACGAGAGGAGAGCTCGTTTTTCGCTTGCTGCCAATCTTTGGATTCGCTTCCCACGGGCAAAACGGAGATTTCCTTTTACAGCTGTCACACGGTAGAGAAACTGTGTTTTTTCCTTTTTGCTCCTTACAATCTATTTTAGAGGCAACTTTAGCGTTTTGCATAGGAATACTTCATTTTCATAGTAACATTAAGTACTTCCTTGCTTCTGTGACAAGCACACCTTCTTACTGTGGTGACAGGCTCTCCATTTTCAAATACTTTACCTTGATAATAACTGGAAATACTTTCTTGCTGCGGTGACAGGCACACCATACTACGTCAAATTGTCAAGACTACTATTTGCCTGTTATTTGCTTTTACAACCACATTATTACTGGATTAGATTTATTATTATTATTCCTTCTACATTCCTATCATACTATATTCTGCTACATATTTTCATTATTATACCCTTATTATTGCTATTCAGTTTTGCTCACTAATTTTGCTTTATCCTTTATTCATACCATGCAGTTTGACCCACCAAGTAAGTTTTTACAAAGCAAGGGTGAACCTCCCATTCCATGGTCGAGATGGAAAGAAGAATTTGTAACGTATTTAAAAGCAATTGACGGTGAGCGTTTGTCTGCAGAAAGAAAGAAGAATATATTTCTTCATTGTTTGGGCTCTGAGGGTCAAGTTGTTTACAGGACTCTTCCTCCTGTGAGATCCGGGGGTGACTATAATGTTTTTGATGAAGCCGTTTCACGCATTGAAAGCAGATTTAAACCTACCACCAGTGTGGCGTTAAATAGATTTAAGTTTTATACAAGGGCCCAAGAAGAAGGTGAATGTTTTGACGATTTTCTTACGGCTCTTCGTGCATTGTCCTTACATTGCAATTTTGGTATGATCACTGATGAGATGATCAGGGATCAGATCACTGTGCACGTGAGGAGTAAGAAAGTCCAAGAACAATTATGGATCTTAGGTGACCCCAATTTGGAAACAGCTATTAGTACGGCAAAAGCTCTGGAACAGTCCGAAAAATGGATCAAATCTCTAAACAAGGAAACTAAACCCTCTGTTTTAAGTGAAGTTAGTAGTGTCACTCCCGGCACTTCCAAGACTATACACGATATTAAAGGTATACACGATGCCAGAATGAAAACGAATGTTAATTCCAATTTTTTTTACTGTTATAGATGTGGTAATCCTGATCACCTAGCTTCTTTCCCACGATGTCCTGCCGTTGGGAAGGAATGCAACAAATGTGGACGCATGGGACATTTTTCCAAGATGTGCAGAGATAACTACACCAAGAAGGGTTCTTCTTATGTTTCGCCTTCAAACATTTCTAGAGGGAAAATTTCTACAATATCTCATAATTTGTCTTTGGGTGAAGATACTCAGTCTGTGCTTGAGTCTGGCATTGTTGTCTCTATTCTAGACTCTTTTGATATATCAGAAACTAACAAAATTGGTCCGCCAAAATGTAAAGTGTCTATACTTGGCAGAGAACTTGAACTTATGGCAGACTCTGGTTCGCCGTGGACAATTATCACAAAACAATATTGTTTGGAATCCTTGGGAGATCTGGTTGACGTTACAAAATTATGTGAACCAGATATTGTAGCACACCATTTTGATGGTTCTAACATCGATTTCGTAGGTTTCAAAGAAGTTCTTATAGTGTTTAAAGAGAGCAGTGCTGTCATAAAACTCTATGTAGCATTCAAGGGTGTGAATGTATTGGGTTGGCGGGATCAAGCCAAACTCGGTATAGTACTTAACCCTAGGAAGAAAGAACCTGTTTCAGTCATAGCAGTTACTGTTTCTCATGCTGAACAATTTACCTCGTTGTTTCCTGATGTGTTTTCTGAAAAACTTGGCAAACTGACTGATTTCAGTCATAGAACAAAAGTGAGAGAAGGGTCAGTGCCAGTTAAGCAAAAACTTAGAGGAGTTCCTATCAGCATCAGGGCTGAACTCAAATCTATGTTGGATGACATGGTCAAAGGGGGTATTATTGAGGAAATCTAATCGTCCGAAAGGGTTTCACCTATTGTTTTGGCTCAGAAGCCTGACAAAAGTATTAGGTTGTGTGTGGATATGAGAGCGCTTAATGCAAACTTGATTACTGATTGTCACCCACTCTCTAATATCAACGAAATGGTATGTATGTTGGATGGTGCGTGTATTTTCTCCACTCTTGACTTGCGCTCAGCGTATCATCAAATTGAACTCACTGAAGACTCCAAACATTTCACTTCCTTCATCACTCCCCATGGATTACTTCAGTTTAAGAGGATGCCATTTGGTTTGGCGTCTGCAGTGTCCGTTTTTTAGAGGGCTATGTGCCACATTTTTAAAGATGTTGGTAAATTTGTAAAATGTTTCCAAGACGATATTCTAGTTTTTTCTAAGAGTGAGGACGAGCATATCCTACATGTCAAGGAAGTTTGTTCAAGACTGAGAAAGGGTAGTTTGACACTTAAGGCCTGCAAGTGTAAGTTTTTCTGCAAATCTGTAGAGTATTTAGGCCATACACTTTCAGGCGAGGGTGTAGTACCAAAAAAATCATTAGTTGAAGCCATTACAAATGCACCTTCTCCAGATAATAGAGAGAAACTGCTCTCATTTGCTGGCTTATGCGAGTATTATAGTAAATTCATACGAAATTTTGCCACAAAGATGGAACCGCTCAGAGAACTAACCAGGAAATCCAATGAGTTTGTTTGGTCAGACAGACAAGAGTCAGCTTTCACGCAGATCAAAAATGAAATTGTGAATGCTCCCACCCTCAAGTCCTTTTGTTTGAACAAGAAATGCATCATTACTGTAGATGCTAGCTCTTATGGTCTTGGGGGAGTGCTCAGTCAGTGTTCTGGGAATGAAGAGTGGTGCGTTGCGTTTGCATCCAGAACTTTATCAGCTACTGAAAGAAGATATGCAGTGATTGAGAGGGAGTTATTAGCGTGCATTTGGGCCATAGAGCATTTTCGCAATTATGTGTGGGGAAACAGATTTATCCTCAAGACAGATCACAAACCTCTCATTGGTATCTTAACCCCAGGGGGGGGGGTGGAATTCTACTGCTCGTATTGCTCGCCTCACCTCCAGATTACAAGAATATGATTTTGAAGTCATGTATGTACCTGGTAGGAGTAATGTTACCGCTGACTTTCTTTCTAGATTGCCTTGTTATGATGATCATGCTGTTCCAGATGAACAGGAATTGGATATAGTTGCTTCTGTCAAAGATTTTGTTTCAGAGGAGTTCTGTGGGTTGTCTGAATCTGAATGGATGGCAGAAATGAAGAACGATACTGTATGTCAGTTCATCCTTAATTGTTTAAAAAAAGGGTGGCCCAAAGACAAATCTACCACAGCTGATTTTGCCCCTTTTTGTCAAGTTTCTCAGGAGATTGAGGAAAATTCTGGTTTCCTTTTCAAAGGGGGTAAGATTATTCCTCCAGTCTCCATGCAGGAAAAGATTCTGTTTCTTGCGCATCAAGGACATCTAGGTATGTCCTCTATGAAGCGTCTTATTCGAGCAAATTTCTGGTGGCCAGGTCTCGATAAGATTGTTGATAGGACTGTTAGAGAATGTCCTGAATGTATAAGTAGTGACAAAATGCTTAAGGTTTCCTCTGCTCCCCTTAGACCAGTTACGTGGCCTGAATTTCCATGGCAGAAGGTAGCTTTCGACATCCCAGGTCCATTTAACCATCTACCTCAAAATGCACGTTTTGCATTGGTAATGATTGATTACCACTCCAAATGGCCGGAGGTAAAGTTTGTAGCATGTGCCACCACTCAGGTCATTATATCTTTCTTCAAAGAGGTGTTTGCGCGTGAGGGATCGCCCGAAATTCTTGTAACGGATAACGGTGTCCAACTTATTTCACGGGATATGGAGAGTTTCTTAAGTATGTGTGGCATTAAGCATATGACTACCTCCCTATATGAGCCAAGAGAAAATGGCCAAGTAGAACGGTTTAATCGCGTTTTGAAAGATAGCATTGAATTTGCGTGTAAGTCAAGCGAGTCCTGGAGGGATGTGGTAAGGAAAAGGTTATGGATGTATCGCATCACTCCTCACTCAGTTACAGGGGTGAGTCCGTTCAGACTTTTGAAGGGCAGAGAACGAATATCGGATGTCTGTCCATGGTGGGTCAGGAAAATTAACAAGGTTGAGAGCTGCATTGACTTGAATCGTGTGGCTGAACGTGTGGAGGATAAGCAGGACAAAATGAAAGCTTTATTTGACTCTAGAATGAATGTTAAAGTTCCTGATTTCGCTGTGGGTGATTGGGTAAGGATAAAAAAACCTGGGTTCTTAGCTAAAGGTTCCACCAGTTTTGGTCATCCTATTAAAGTTGTCAAGGTTTGTAGAAATTCGGTAATTACACAGGATGGAAGGGTGTGGAATATGAGAAGAGTTGCCAAATGCAAAGCTCAAGAAAGTGTTGCGGATGGTAGATTCAATTCAATGTTGTGTTCCCACTCTTCGCAATCTGTAGCATCCAGAGTTAAGAGCAATAACAGACCAAATGTATTACCTGCCAGATATTTGTCTTAATCTTGTTTTTCTTCTGTTTTTTGTTTTTGTTAGGGGTGAGATGTGTTACATTCCCTCTTCTGTGTCCACTCCCTTTGGAACATGGAACATCGTGCCTGCGTGCACACTTGTCGTTCCAGGTTCCACGGTTCGGAGTGACAGTTAATTTTAAGTTGATGCTGCTCCTGGTAGCACTGTGCCGCTACTCTAATAAACCACTTGCTCCCACTTACCTGCCGGATCTTCATTATTTTACAGATGCCTTATGTGGTATCCAACAAGGTTACCAAGAAGTTATGGTATATTTTACCCATATCAGATGATTAGCTGCGGAGGCTCAATGAGTTGAAAGCACGCTCCTTACCTTATTCTGATGCAGATTAAAAGGAGAAATTGAAGATGAACTGGTTCATGTTCCTTGTCCCACATTGTTACATTAAGCCATTGAGATAGAATTCTGCTTTAAGGAACATAAGCAGGAGAAGTGCGGTAAACAAACCAATCATGCATTCATTTATTCATTCATTCATTCATGCATTTTACATGTTCTGATAGTACAAACACAAAACTGCCATTTTTACTGTGGAACGGCTTGATCATCCTATTGGCGAGCACCGAGTTACACACTGGCGCCTCAGCTGTGCAAATTCTGGAATGGTGTGACCAAAGTGGGTCATTCAAAGTAGCCCACAACTAGTTACCTTAAGCCTGACTTGAGTCTCATGTTGAAATTAATGTAAAACGTTTCAGTGTGCAACTTTAACAAAGTTGCACTTTGTTGCCTTTAGTCCCCTGTGCCCATACCGGTTGCTCACGGGATGCTGTCGCTGACACAGCTTTCTGCCCTCATGAGGAGATGTGCTAACGACTTCCGGAAAGGAGATAATAGGCGCCTGCTCTGGAAGGAGGTATCAACCCTTCCTGCAGGAAGCAACACAAGTGTTGGTCCAAAAGGCAAGCTTCAAAGGAAAAGCTGCTTTTGAAGGGCAAATGGGTAAAACTTGGGAGAGGGGCTGCTCAATTGCACAGGCGGACAAGCTGGCACTAGGGACAGGAAAGGGGAAACCAGTTGCCAAACCGTTTTTTTAGGAGGTATGTAGCCCCCCTTGGTATGCAAATCTCTGGGTTGGGCTAAGGAGCTCTATGCTCCGAGAGGGGTCCTGCCATATTGAAAGTGGGCAGAATGGTGCCTCTTGAGATGCCACACTTTGCCAAAAGTGGTCATCAGGTGGGAGGGAACCTGGTAGCCCTATAGCTACCAACCATATCCTGTCCTGAAGGCATTTTCTGAGCATAAGTAGGACACCTGAACTGATATCTCAACTGGGTGAAAGAAGGATCAGGGAAGGACTGTCCTGCTGCACTGTGGTACACGCCAAGAGAGGCTGCACCATTGTGGACTGCACCTGCTGCACCTGGTGGCTAGCAAAGTAAAGGAACTGTGCCTGCCTGGTCCTGCTAAAGGAGAAGTTGTCTCCAGAGCCCAGCCAAGAGACTCCAAGGGCCAGTTGACTGGCCTCCTGCTCGCAGAACAAGGACACAACAGCTGAATATGGCTGCTGGGGTAAGTTGGTAGCCCAAAGACTTTAACCCGCCGTCAACCGCCACCATGCAGCACCAGGGACCAGGATCCAAGGCACAAAATTGCACCCGAGCCTCGATGTTCCTTGGAGAGGACTTGGAGGGATGTCGATCCTGTGACCAGGGCCATCTCACTTCCTTCACGGTCTGTGGAATAGCCCCAGTAATAGCCCCGTTGACTGCATTGCATCCAAAGCATCCTTAAGCATCTTCAGCATCCTTCATCCCTTGCATCAGGACCCCTTCTATAGGAAAGTCCTGCAAAGGATAAAAGTGCCTGGAAGTGATTGAAAACTGCTTCAGCTGCTGAGGCAACTGTTTCTGAGGACCTTGCTGGTTTCCCTGACTGACTAGCTACTGCAGTTTATCAGGTAAAGTGACCCTAAGTAACTTGTTGAATTTGCCAGTGCTTGTTCACACTTGGGTGAAATACTTTGATTTACTATATCTTATAAATTCTGTATCTACGAAACCCTACAGTTGATCATATTGGCTGTGAGGGACAAAAATATATAAAAATACAATCAATTTTTATGAATTGGTGTTGGATTTCTTTAGTATCTTTATGATTTCTTCTTCAATTGTTTCTTTTTTTTTTAACGGAGTTTTATATAGCACAAACTTGACCCGAAGGTATCGGGTATCAGAGCGCTTTACATAGCACCAGTTGCGTTACATGAGGACACATTAATTTTGTTTATGTGCTGTTGAAATGCTTTACACATGTTCCTTTGTGTAACAGATTATTCCCGTAGTAATAAATATTTTTAACTTAAAGTATTCATTCTTAGTACAATGTGTGTGACATTGTGAATAACGAAGTAAGGTTTATTGCTGTTTCCACGTTGCCCCTGAAACCTTCAAGTGATTGTTAGTAACCCAAAAGCAATCCTTGTATCTCAGTTACACATTTATCAGCATTTTGCGGGGTTACAATAACCTGTCTTTCACATTTATAGTTTGTGCATTGAACCGAGTTCTTCCTTGTCACTCATGGGTGGGAAAGCACACCTCTTAGGGTTACACCAAAGTCGTAACTTATGCAACAGAAAGAAAATATAAATGTTCTTCAAAATCCCACTTCTGTAACCAAGGAAAGGCAAGCAAGTATTTTCTGTTGACGCTCTTGAACTCTAAAACAGTCTTGCTTTGATCATCAGGAAAATTACAAGCCTGTCACAGATTTATTTTACAGTTATAATGACACATCTGTGCCTACAGTCCTTCCTTTCAATCATTAACACTCTCATTAGTAGTTTGAGTACTCTGTACATATGCAGTTGCATCTCTGCTTAAATGCACAGGGGTGGGAGATTTAAAAGAAAGTGACGCGTCTGTAGAGATGCGTCACTTTCCCTGCGCCAGCCGGCGATACCCTTGCCCCATCATGGATGCGCCGTATTTACAATACGGCCCACCATGGCGCAAGGATTAACAGATGCGTCAGAAATTTGACGCATCTGTTGGGGCAGAAGTCACACATTGCTGGAGTTGTGTCGCAAGCCCGACGCAACTCCAGCAATGCATTTTGAGGCTTATTCCCACTACACAGCGTCACTCCTTACGCCTGCTACAAGCAGGCGTAAGGTTTTGACGCAGTGGCGTCCTAGAAGTGACGCAGTGAAATCTTGTAGATTTCACTGCGTCACTTCTACGAGGCTTTCCTGCTTGGGAACGACCACCCTGCATACATTATACCTGACGCAAGTATAATGTGACGCAGGGCTTTACAACGTGACGCATCTCCCTAATCGCATTTTTTACGCCACCGCTGCGTCACATTAAGTGACGCAATGGTGGCGCAAAAGTGGCGCAAGGGGCTTGTAAATCTGCCCCAGGGTTTTTGTAACAAAGTGATTTAGAATCTTTCAATGACTGCAAAAAATAACCATGTTGTAATCACAAGTAAACACAGAAAACGTCCTGGCAGAACAGCCATTACTTGCAAAACAGACCATGGCTGCTGCTATTTTTTAGGTCTCAATCCTCCTATCGTGAACGTTGGTCAAAGAAGCTTACTTCCAGATTGATTCTTCAGTAATTCAGTATTCTTTTAAGGACTCAGGCCCAAAAGTCCTTGGTCTACGGTGTTTGCTGGCCTAAAAGAAGGATTTTTAATCTTTTAGACACCTTCACACTCCCACCTACACCTGGAATGCTGTTATTCATTGGATACATGATTGAGAAACTCCAGACCCAACCACCAGCACAGAGATGTATCACTGAGCAAGCTTTACTACAGTCTAAGCAACAACGTCTATCATTGTTGCAGCAACTGAGAGTCAAGGGGTCATAATCCACATCATCCAACAGATTATCACTATCAGAAGCAGGCGGGAAGGGATCGTCACTGGGGCGAGAGACTCTTGCTAGCTCTTCTCGAAAAGCATAGGCAGTTACTGGCATGCGAACGAATGCACAAGAAATCATTCTTATTTCACTGAAAACATAGGAAACCTATAGTTTCATGGGTCATGAAATGAGGGACGCCCATCAGCTAGTGCACTTTGACCTCTGAATATAAGGTCTCTTCTGGAGGGGGGCTGGGTTTGTTTCCAGGCTTGGCTCTAGTGAATTGGATTGATGCGTATTGAAGGTTGTCGTTACTGAAGTTTGCATACACATCTTCTTTTGGGTCCATTGCCTTGGCACCAGAACACGGATTGTTTTCAGTACTGGGACCCTACAGAGAATGCAGACAAGGGGAAGAGGAGTTAGCAAATTATGTGAACATAGATGTACAACTGGATGAGAAAAAAAGCTCCAGATCCAGGAGGTTCTCACAAGTCTTTATTTGTTTTAAACTTTTCTGTAAATGCATAACAGTGTATTACACCTTGTAAATATTTTGTCGATTTCATTTACATACAGTTAGACTGCACTTATGACCATGTGTTCATTAGACTGCAGTTATGAACATGACAATTTATTTTTCAGATGAATTCTACATGAGGCTGCTTTTGTATTAATCAACAGAAGGTTGGTAACCTCACTTGTTACATCAACCTAAAGAGCATAGACAGAGGCGTAGCTAGAGCTTGTGGCGCCCGGGGCTATCCCTCAGATTGCCGCCCCTGGGGGGGAGGGGAGGGGGTGCTGGGGAAAAAGGACAGCGAGCACTTGAAAGAGATCCGAGAGACACGCAGTATCGCCGCTAATAGTTGCCTCGATCATGCAAGTTACATGCACATACATGACACGGTCCAAGGCTACAAAGTTGAATACACCGGTGACTGGCAGTACAAAAGAGAACACACAGACTGCATGATCTATCTGGGGACTCAGAAAAACCGCATGTGACATCCATCAGAGAGCTGCGTGAACAATTACCTGGTAATCCCCTCAGCACAATGCAAACATGCACATACATGACACTGTTCAGGGATCCATCATCTACAGCTGACATTAAATGACCGAGTGGCCTGGAACCTCACACTTAAATGTAAATACAACTGAGGGAAACAAAAGCACACAGCTGGTTATCGCTGCACAGGTGCTTAAGAGAGGCATGCTTTTGACTTTGTTAGGTCCCTTTATGTAAGTGCATGAACTGTAAGTATCTCAGATGTGTTGGTCTGTCCCAGTATTTACACACAATTTAAATTGCACTATTTTACTTTCTTTTTTAACGCTACACATCCCAATGCAGGGTGTCAGAGCGATTTACATAACATACAGATTGAAAATAAATCATGCAAGCGTGTAAATCAGTGTACAAGATGTGTTGCATGAGTCAGTGTGTGTTAAAAGTTGTAGCAGTCACATATCCTACATAGCTCACTGTGCTATATTAAAAGGCTTACTATTTATCATGAACTGCAAGTAACAAAAGGATCTGTGTTCAAAGCAGTAACCTTACCTAGCTACATTAAAAAAAATCTGTCATCTGCATATTACATGATGTGCTTTGCAGGCACATTAACCTTCTATACTACTTTGAGTCAGATCTGGGACTACACAAAACAGAAATTTCTCCAAGAAATACTTTAACCTCCAGGGTTATCTCACCAATTATTATTCCCTGATAGCTACTGGGCACCTCTGCAGCAGATGTCTTAACCCTATAAAAATATTAGAAAATGCAGACTTTGTAACCAATTAAGCATAAAAGATCTACTAACATGCTTCTCCTTGTTGTCAATTTCTTTGTGGCAGGGTTTTAAAAAAAATGTAAAATTAGTTGAGGCCCAGATTTTGCATTGGGATTGTGCCACTTTTTAGCACAACCCCAAAGCAAAATCTAATTTGTTAAAAATCATAATGGGCTTAAATGCACTCATGATATACCTAATAAAAACAAATGAGTGTGATCATAATAGCTGACTGGCGGGCATTAAATTACCAAACAAGCACACAAGAGGCCACAAGAGCCTGCTACAGAAAAGCAACAAATCAAGAAGATGTCAGGAGATTAATAAATAGGTCTTTCACAGTGATACTCGCACTACCTAAATCTGCGGGTCCAGAACAGCTCTGCCTGGTATTGTGCGCATTCTTACTCGCACAAGAAACACATCGTACTATAATACGATACAAGAGACAACTGGAGATGAGAAGAGAACAAAGAGAAAGCAATTAGAGGAGTGAAGGGGTACTAGGGACGAGAGGGTGTCTAAAAAACAACGAATGTGAGAAAAGAAAAAGGTGGAAGCGAGAGGAAAACAGGAATGTGATAGAATGCAAGTTCTAGTTGCACTCAAGAGGTAAAACCAAAGGAGATGGAAGTGAAAGAAAGTGAGAGAAAGAGGATAAAAGTTGCATAGCGTGAAGAAATTGGAAGAAATAGAAATGAGAAAATTAGACTAGTAAAGATGCATTTGAGATATAGGCAAGAAGAGATTAAGAGTTGGACTTAATGTTGAATGGAGTAGAGCACTGTGAAGCATGAAGGTGACGGTAGAAGATAGGTAGGCGACCATCTGAGCTGTAACTGAGTGAAATTCTTTGAGAGAATGAAAGAGTGAGGTATAGGACACACCGGAATGGGAAACTGGTGCAAAGGGGAAGATTTTAAGGTGAAAGGAAACTCAAAAAGATAAATGTGAGGGAAAGAGTGGTGAATGTAAGATAAAAACAGTCAAAAGAGGCTTGGGGTTATGTGAAAAGGAAAATGGAACACTAGGTAAGAGGTGCAGGTCAAAGAAAGAATGAATTGTTGAGAGGAGAAACTGTATAGAAGTGAAAGAGGGTTGGGTTAGGGTACGATAGATGTGCATGGACAAGTCACAGATGATACACAGTAAGAAGCGTTCTACTGTACATTGTTTTGAGTAGTTCCAACGTCAGTTGGTAAAGAGCAGCCTCAAAGTGCATAGCTGCCAAGCTTTCAGATTGCTATGTGTGATATTTTCATAATTTTATTGTAATTGAGTCTGCCGCCGCAGACATTTGCACCAGTTTTAAAGTCTTCTTAGAGTTTCTCATTGCTCAAATGGGTGTAATTACTGATAGATAGATATATATATATATATATGTTTACTTCGTCTTCATTGCTTGAGTTTTGCTCACAAAAAGTGTCACTCAGTCGTGGAAATGTCACTCATAATTACAATTTAATTATGAAAATGTCAGACATAGCAATTTGAAACCTTGGCAGCTATGCTCATAGTTGTTGAAATGTCAATCATAATTACAGTGAAGTTATGAGAATATGCCACACACCTGAAACCTTGGCAGCTATGCTGCCACTCTCTAAATATCCCCTCTGAAAACGTTTAGCCATTTGTAAAACTTTATTTCGATCAATATGACCATAAAAGCAGTTTACACATAATTTGCACATCTCATCTGTGTAAAAACAGGTAAAAAGGAATACAGACATCAAGTTAAATTGTATCTAAGTATATAGTATAGCCTACAAAGATCTAATTTTCAGTCAGTCCTGGTATCACGGTCTGCAATTGCCTATATATGCAGTACTTATGTTCACTTTATAATAACAAGATGTTTTCTGCACTTAGTATGACCCTCAGATAAACTCAAAAACGATAATATCTACATTTATATAAAGTGCTTAAATCGGTCAATGAGACAATTAGCAGCATAACTGGTTACATTAAAGTGCTGGTGCATAATATAATAGGGAATTTGCAGAACCTTAAATATAGATTAAAAAGTTTGTATAAAAACAGTTGACTTCAATCAAAAAGGAATTAAAACCATTGTTATAGACCTTTTAACGCCAGTCCTACTTTTTGATAGTCTTTATCACCAGGTGATGTATACCTTAAGTTAGATACATTCATGCCTGCCAAGTATCACGCATCTGACGTGACTAACGCATTTCAGTGTGGTGTTCCGCATCACCGCACTGAAATGCATTGTCACGCATTTTAATGCCACTGTCTCTCTGCTGTACACCAGCTCTAAAACTGGCTACGCCAGGCTGCTAGCCGCGCGTGCCGGCGCAGTGACACCTGTCCCGGCTCTGCTGCTGCTCCCCGCAGACTTGCCGCCCGGCCCGGGCGCTGCCACCAGCACAGGCTCAGTTAACAGTTATGTGCACTGCTGCCTGTGCTACAATGTTAAGCGCTGTGGCTCGAGCGCTGGCTGTAGCCTGTTTAATTACTAGTGACACAGCAGCCGCAGCGCGCAGTACACGCAGGTTAGCAGTCTTAGAGGCTGGGCTGAGCACGGCACAAATCATTCAACCTATCGGATAGTTGAAATAATTCACCGCGCAGTATTCCGCAATCTTTCACTGACGTCACTGTCAGTGCCTGCCAATGGGCAGTCAGCGGGCGGCAGTTGAATTCTGGACTGTAAACTAGCCTGCTGTAAAATGAGTTCTGCGGTTTTAAGTGTGAGTCCAACCCCCGAGGACCCCACGGGGGCCACCGTAGTCTGGGCGGCGGCTGAGTCACGTGCTTGCTGAGGTGCCGCCTGTGTAGCACTGTTCATTTCCGGCCCCAGAGTATGCCAACCCAGGCCCCCTGGCTGAAGCTCAGCAGACGGTCATCAGAGACGAGCTGGGGCCACAGGCGGCCGACATGGTAATGAAGCTGCTCTTTTGGCCGTCGCAGGATAAAGTAAGTGTGTGTCCAAGGCAAGCCCTGGACTCATAAAATAATTAATTGAAGACAAAAGTTGCGGATAAAGTTTAAAGTTCAAAATGTTGTAATTGCCTTAATGTGCAGCCTCTGCCTGTTAGCAGTTCCTATTACTTAAGAGCACGAATTATTGATGATTAAGGACTCAGAGCGGTGGTCCGAGGGACGGGTGAACCAACAAATGCAGCTCATTCACTGTGTGTGCAAAATCAGCACCAGCCACGTCACATGTCTGCACAGAGTGCAGCTTTTATTATAGCCCAATGACAGCATACCTCTCTTTATTTAATTTCTTTTAGAACTATACATGTCCTGTGCCTCGGCCTCACTCTCCTGAGGCTTGCCCAGTGCCAGTCTGTGGTGGCTTTGGTGACTCGAGTCAGCTGAGTCCTGTTGATTTATTAGGCAGCTGACGAGATGGGGCCTTTCACATCTTGGGAGACTCAGCCCGGATCCACGCGGGACAGAGAGGCCCTGGGTAGACTGAGGCTACTTGATAGGTTGCAAGGGGGCCCGACATTTACACTATGTGCTTTATAATTTACCTAAGACAGCCAGATACGCACACTGCGACCTTCACTTCACTATTCGTGCCCTGTGCTGAGTGTAGACACACACACACAGCCTGTATACACAGCACACTTGCATTGCGGAGTGCAGGCACAAGGCAGAGACACAATCTCTAAACGCTAGGCTATTTTTTGATGTTGTGCACAGTTCAAGCTAATGCAGTTGACATTATTGTACGGTAATGCGCTGATTGTATACGGTTAAAACTTGGTTATTTGTAGCATTTATTTAGATGACTAGGTAAACTCCTCTTCCTTGCTTGATTTTGCTCGCGAGTGTCACTCGTCGTTGAAATGTCACTCATAATTACACTGAATTTATGAAAATGTCACACACAGCAAATTTCAAACCTTGGCAGCTATGTACATTTTTTAAAATGCTGCTAAAAAGACATACAAATAAATTCAATCAGTTAAAAAGCGGAACAGAGTATACGCCAGTTTAGTCACCATCTTTGGGGGGCATTTTTAGAAAGACGTTTAGTTCTTACCTCCTCACTCAGCCTCCAGCAGCACTCCACAGTGGTGGCAGCCAGGGTCTCTATGGCAGGGGACCAGGGTTGGCTCACTTCTGCTGCAGCCAGAAAATCGCCCAGCGCTGCCACTGCAAGCCCAGAATCGACTCCTCACGAGAGCGCGTAGTGGTGAAGCGCGTGTCGCGTCACTGCTACGTTCTCATCGCGAGGGCTGGCCAAAATGACGCCCAGGGCCGTGATTGGTAGCGCTAGCGCGCTACAAGATTGACGGCCCTGGGACGGACCAACAACAAGCAAGCACAAACGCGGGACGTCGGGGCGGCAAATTCAAATTGGCAGCACTGCAGGCGCACAACAAGCAGGTCAGGTGCGCTTGGCCGCTTGCAATGCACTTTCAAACGTGGCCGCACACGCGGCCCGTTGTGGCGGCCTTTATCATTTAATTGGGGACACTGACACTACTGTGACTGACAGTAGTGTCAGTGAGTGTCCCCACAAAAGTGGCCGCCCCAAAATAGTGCCGCCTGGGGCGGACCGCCCCCACCGCCCCCCCCTAGCTACGCCACTGAGCATAGACAAGGTTTGCACTATCCACACTTGAAGACATGCCATCCCTTGTCTCGCCCACCAGCTGCTTTCTTCATTCCATTAAGGGCATCAAACTTATCTTGCAGTATCATTGTAGTGAAGTTAAGCAACGAAAAAAAATCTAACATTTGAAGTGTACATAAATGACACAAGATGCATCTTACATCTGAGAAAAAGTATGGCCTTTGTCCCCCACGAGATACACAACTCTAATGGGCATATTTACAAAAGTCACAAGATGAATCTTGAATTTCAGATAAGAGGTGGTCTATGCACCCACAAAGTACGCACCTCTAAATATTTGGGGCAAATCCAGGGCACATGCAGAATAGCTTCCTATGGGAACATAAAGAACAATGAGACCCTACTCACTCGAGGCTTTCATGCTCCCACACCAAGCAAAGAACCAATTCCAGTAAAAACAAGTCCTTACCCACAGAGAAGTCTCCTCTCTCCTTTCACATACAACAGTGTCAATGGACATCCAACTTCAGATCTTCTGCTTGAAGAAAAACCCTCTTGCTCCTCACTCCGGCCAAAAACCAGCACTGGTAAACTGTGTGGAGATTCAGATTGTGCTATTTTGTTTTCTGTGTGAAGGAGCTTCCGGCTCTGTCATGGAAGGCATGAAAGTGTGTTGTGGAACCAAATGAAATGGGTTGACATGGAAGACTTGTTGCTTCCAGATGGGGTGTTACAAGGAAACTTACTGACCATGCCTTGATTCAATTTGATATTACAATTGCTAGCAAACCCTCAATCTCAGCTGCCCGGACTAATCATACCCAATACCGCTTTTGGGCTAACATTAGGATGGATGAGGCCATCTTGAAATTTAAACAGTTGTTGACCACGGTTCCACCAACTATTAGCTCAGTAGAGCTTTCCTCAGCATTTAACAGGTGTCCACTGTATTTGAACGGACAATGTCTCCACATCTCCCGCTAGAGCAGTTACTCGGTCAGACACCGCGTAATTGAGGGAGGTTAGACTTTTGACCCGACACACATTTTAGGGGTGGCTGAACCTATTAGTTTCAAACCGCAAAGTCGCCACACTGTGGTCTGCCTCTCTTATGTAGGTGTACACAGAATAAAGAGAACAAAAATGTAAATAGTATTTCAAGAATCACACCCACACTGTTTTCCCCTAACAAATTCCAGCAGCTCAACCTGGTGAAATTTATCAGGTCAAAAGGCCCCGAAAAAAGGCAAAACAGGCAGATTTCAGCGTGTTAAAAACCAATTCTGCGTGTTATGTCTCATTTCCCTCTTGAAAATACGGAATAGTAGGTTTTTACAACATGTGGTAAATGCATCAACTTGGGGTAAAGGTATCTACCACATGTAGTAAAGAAGCTCAAGCTATTCCAACAAACGTGTAATGAGGAACCACGTGTCTCATCCATCAAGTAGCTCACAGTTGTCTTATGGAACATACCTTAAAACAACACATACCTTTGGGGTCTTGTTAACTACACTGTAGATCGGGATAACTTCACCCACAGTTTCTTTTTCATCACTGGCTTTTTCATCGTTACCCCTTGTCCTGCAATAAAAAGTACTGAAATATGAAATGTCCGGATCAATTTGATTAATCTGTAATTGTTAAAGTAGGACTTGTAAAACGTATCTGCATCAAATATGAAAATATGAATTAATGTAGATGAATGTCGGTGTGAACATAATGCAGGGTCTAAGTGTGCATGTGTTCACCTGCATATGCATGAACGTTTGTATTCATGTATGCATGTTTGAATGAAGCTAATTAGTGTTGGAGTGAACATACAACAGGATGAAATACACTACATGGGGGTTTGTATGGGTATACATGCATGTAAATTTAAATGCGCAAAGGTGTGATGGTTTCCATGGAGAAACTTGCTGGTTTAACTGCACAAACATTTGTGTTATGCATTAATGTGCATCATATTATGCAAATGCATCAAAGTTTGAATGCACATGCCAAAGAGTTACAATTATCAGTTCAGCCGCCATCCAGGCCAGTGCTATCATCAACCACTCCCTAGGGTGGGGCCTTGTCCCAGAAGATCTCAAAGCTGTTTACATAAAAACTTCTTTGAGAAAACCCAATGCTCTCTTGTAAGAGCTGTCAGTTTTGCAAACTGCATGCAAATAAATATTAGTTTACGTAGAAGACAATGATCTTCTCTCAAGTATCCGCGCAGGATTCCTCACTGCCAGGAGCACATTATCTGTAAAATGGGACTATATCAAGCTTCCAATGGTCTCCAATGCAGTCGCACACTTCTGCTATTAGGCCTCTCAGTCATCTTTGACATGCTTCATCATCACACTCTGCTCAGGAGGCTTGAATCGATAGTGGAGAAAGGAACTGCCCTTCCCCAGATTGTGCCATTCTTGGCTAACATATCCCTCATTCTATCATCTTCTTCATTCTACTCTGTCCTTTTATCTAAACATTGCAGGAGTACAACAAGGATCTACTGCCCCCCTCTTTTCAGTGACATATACCTTTGACCACTAATAGAGCTGACCTCCTCCCACAACCTCAACTGCTACAACCATGCTGTTGAGACACAAGTTATGGTAAAACCTCAAAGCCCATCTGAGTTAGATTTCTCTGTTATGGTCCTATGGCTCCTATAGCGGATCATTGAATGTGAACAAACTGCCTAAAGCTAAATATGTCAGACATTGAGTTAATAGTTTGTGGTAAATGCACCGTATCTACGTGATACAGAGCATTCCTGTTGCTTCTGCCTGTGCCACCGTACACTTTGGTGCCTAGCGCCAACACCGACACCCTTGCACCATGGTGCGAGGGTGTCTGCATTAGTGGCATGATTGTTTTTACGCAGGAAGGGGCACAAAAACAAAACAGAATGCAGCACACATGGAAAGAGGAAACATTTCTCCTTGGTACGCCTGCTCTGGGGAGGTGTAAGGTTTTGGCGCTGCCACAGGTTTACGTAATTTTGTACAACTGGGGCAGCATTAAAATCCACTTTTGTTGAATGTGAACACCCACCATAATGCCCATGGAACGCCTCCTTGACGCAGAGTAAGGCAAAGCAATGCTTTGCGCTGCCTTGCCCTACTCCATATCTATGAGGCCATGCAGGGTGGCTTTGCATCACCTCATAGAGAGTCCTACGCCACCGGAGCGTCCAAAAAAAGTGAGACTCCAGTGGCGATGGCCTCTTGTAAATAAGCCCCCCAGAGAACAACTGTCAACTACATGGGTATTTGGGCACGTAGCGCTCCCATTACTTATACGTGATTCCTCCGATTCTCTTCACAGGTTTTCCCATTTTGGCCCAACTTCACTTACAACTTTTAATCTATTGGACCGCGGATGTGGTGAGACTCGTTCTTTTCACACCACACATAACTGCAATTTTTTCACTGGCACTCCCGTTAACCCTTCTTCATTATCCATTTATAGGTTCTATAGTTGGCACACGCTTGCCTTCCTAGTTCTTTTGAGTCCCCGGCGGGACTACACCCCTTTAATGCAAGCGGTAAGCAAACCTTTGCGCACTATTCTCCACCACACAGATATGCTTCACCTTATCACTCCATTACCACCTGGTGCAGCATTAGATTTACAATACTATGATCACGCTAGACCAACCCACTAAGGCTCTTTCACTTTTTCTCTCGCAACTGTCTCTCTTATAAACAGGACCTACTGCTACTCACAGAGATATATACCAGGAAGCATCACTACGTCTGCATGACTGTCCCGGGTCTTCTATTTGTATGGCCAACTTTTAAACACCAATTCCTTAATTTTAACCCGTTATTCCCTTTTTTCTTCCCCTTTCCCAACCCCTTTTTCTCCTCACTTTAACAGGCATCAACCTCAGGCATATTTGTCTAAGTCCTGATGATGATCCCGGTACTCCTGTGTATGGGATCGAAACGTTGTTGACTCCTTAAACATCTTGACATTGTCATATGTATCATTGAATTGTGCTAAGGTGTTTGCCCTCATTTGTGCTTGACAATTTATTGATTCCTTTCAAACACTAAGAAATTCCTGATCTTCTTTTCTTGTTTTAATTGTCGCAGGGTTTGTGTTTCCACTTCAATGTTTTGTTTTCTTTTTGAATATATAAAATATTAAAAAATGTTGTCCGATTGGACAACACATTATAGATCTCATTGCATTTCTATATTAATTTTCCAACCTTATCCTTCTTGTGAGGGACCACGGTTCATATAAAATACTAGTACCCAAGGTCACTGACCTATCCATTTGGGTTCCCTTGTCTACATGTAATATAACTAACATCAAGTCACACATTTCATTTGCATTTCAGTCTCTACACTAGCTGCTGGTGTCTGGGCATATTATGTTCGAAGCAATGTGCACAGTAAAAAATAAAATGTAAATCCAGTACTTGTATAGCGCACGTATCACCCCCGAAGGGGTATCTCGGCGCTGGGGGCCGTTGGGAAGATTAAGCGAGCTATTGCCCAGAGTCGCATGGTGCTGGGCAGACCCCTGCCGCCGGAGCCAGGGATCGAACCATGATCCCCATCATCCAGCGTCAGTCGCCCTGGCCGCGGCGCCACACATCTCCCAGTACATCGTGCCATTATGGCTTAGGTCCCACTTTTCTGTGGCAAAACTAAGGACTTTTAGCTATTCTGGGCACTTTGATTTTGGTTTACTCAATTCCTTCCTTTCCTTTCTTTGAATAAATCTTGCAGTGAAGAGGACTCCTTCTCAGTCCGAACAGCTAAGACATGGAACCTCTATTTACAACTACTATGTCGAAATGAAATTCACAAATGTGGCTATCGTCACCCTATTCCACATGATATAATGCATATGAACAAGTAATCCTATATACGAGCCTAGTGCATTGCATAATTAATTGTAAACTCTAGTATATAAGTTTGGAAGGAGATTAATAGGCAATTGTTTGCATATGTATGAGCGTTTGTGAACTCATGCATGAACTTAAAAGGGTCTGGATGCACATGCTCGACTGTTTATAAGAGCATGCATGAAAGCTGGGAGGCACATCGATACTAGTGTGAATGAATATGGCTGAAAGCGTAGTGGGTTTGAATGAACATGAATGAAGAAACACATGCACATGAATGCCAAGTTAGGGTTTCCACTTGTATGAGAGCTTGATTAAAATGAGATGAGTGATGCAGTTTGCAGCTTCTAAGAGCACAGGATTGGGCAGCCTGAGGGTGCATGTGCGGATGCACGAAGGATTGAATGCACATGCATGAGAGTGTGCTCACACTCTAAAACAACAGAGTGGTAGAAGAGGGCCCAGGCTTAGCGTGGAAACTGCCCACTGGGACAGGAGTACAGTTTTACTGATTTACTCACAGGATTGGATAATACAAAGATGGATCTGAGAAAACGTTTTTCCAGAGCAACTTACCTTCTGACCTTGCAACTCACCCCCCAGGCCAACAAGCACACTCCAACCAGGACAACAACACCTGCGACTGCTCCCCCTATCATGGGCATAAGTGGCAGGTTTGTAGATTCCATATCTGAAAGGAGAAAGAAAGATTTCTGTTTAATGCATATCCTATACATGCCACCTCCAGAACCTTGGTGAGTAGCCACATGCCCAGCGCCCATATGATGTGTTAAGCATGACACAAACGAGACTCTTCTTCATGAAACAGAAATAGCATGAATGAGGAGAGCGCACAGCTAGAAATGTAGCAGGAATGAAAAAGAATGAAACTAGTAGGAGTAAGTAGGGGAAAAAGAAAGTACAGGAGATAGTATTATGTGGAGAAAGAGGACTAAGAGTGTTAGACTTGTCAGCCTTAGGGTGGTTTTCCCTTTGACGTTTTACCTTCCTCCTCTAGTTTTCTGGCCTCGTATTTGCTGGTTTCAGGACTGTGAGCACTTTACCACTGCTAATCAGTGCCAAATTGTATGTGCACTATTATCTAAAGATGATAATAATTGGCTGATCCCCATTTGGCATATTTAATTTGCTTATAGTTCTCTAGTAAAGTGCACTACATATGCCCAGGGCCTCTAAATTAAATGCTACTAGTGGGCCTGCATAACTCCTTGTGCCACCCACTTAAGTAGTCCCCTTATACATGGCACAGGCCTGCCATTGCAGAGCCTGTGAGTGCAGTTTTAACCTGGCATTTCAACCTTGTAAAATAAACCTTTATCCATGCCTAATCCTTCCTTTTTAATATATATAAGACACCTCTAGGGTTGGTCCTGGACAGCCCAGAGGGCAGGGTGCAGTGTATTTAAAAAGCAGGACGTACTTTTAAGTCTTACATGCCCTGGTAGTGAAAAACTCTAAAACTCGTTTTTCACTACTGCAAGGCCAATATCTCCCATAGGATAACATCGGGATTACCTTATTACATTTTATAAATGTAATTCCCAAACGGGAAGATATAACTGGTTCAAGTTTGTGATTTTGGAATCCTAATTTAATACCCTAACTTATGGTGAAGTAGGATTTTAAAGTACAATTCTGAAACTGCCCTTTTCTTGCTTAAGGGCCTGATTACCACTTTGGCGGTCCTCATAGGAGAGCCTTAGACAGACACCGCCGTGGGACCGCTGCAGCATGTTCCTGCAGGAAAGTAATGCACCATGTCAATCATTGCTTCCCCTGCAGGAACTGTGGGTGCAATACCAGGGGGGCGCAACGTGCCCCCCTGCATGCACCCCCAGGCACAAAGGTAACAGGGGACATTGTAAGGGCCCTATGAGTTGTCTCTCTGCCACCCTTTCCATGGCGGGCTCACTGCCTTTGAAAGGATGGGAGGGAAGCAACTAGTAATATGCTTGGCGGTGCCGCAGCGGCACTGCAAGAATATTACTGCCTCTGACCGCTGCGCCACCACCGCGGAATCACGATCCCCGGTGGGTGCAGCGGTCCTGTGGTGGTCCGAGCGCTGCACTTGTAATGCAGCGGGTGGTGCCGCAATGGGCCAGTGGCTGGACCGCCACCAAGGGTTCGCCTGTCTCTGGTCACGACTCGGTGTTGTTGGCAGTTGGGGTTTTTGTATTGCCTCTAGACAGCCACACACAATCGGAACTTAGGGGCGGCTGAACAGCCAATCACTGACAGGATGGGAGGGAGGAGCTGGACCCAGCCTCACATGCACCTGAATAGACTGTGTCCTGTTCCCACACAAAGGGCTGCATACCCTCTGAAGTTAGTCTGGAGCCAGGGCTGGCAGGGCAGGGCATCTGTGCACTTCAAAGGGTTGCCTTTGATATTTTCTCCCACTTCTAAGGCACTCCTGGGTATAAATGAAGGATCTCAAACACCACCCCCACTTCTGGACCTGTGGCTACTCTGCCAGGAAGAAAAACTGCTGTGCTGATGAAGGACTGCCACTCTGAAGCTCTGCAGGACTCCTGCTTTGCTGTGCTGGCCTGCTGCTCTCCTGTCTGGGTGATAAGGACTGGACCTGCTTTTCTTGACCCCAGAATCCAGAGTGAATCCAAGTGCTAGTTGGCTGGCCTACTGATCTGAATCCACAGGGAGATAACTGGCTTCCAAACCCCTGCACCAGGACTCTGCCATCTGTGAGACTACCCTGCCAAGAGGTGCCACCACAGTCCTGGACCCTTGGAAGTGGACCTAAGGTGCTTGTCAGCAGAACTGATGCATCTTCTCGGCTGAGCTGCGCATCCCTGAGCAGAACCGACACATCTCCTCAGCTGAGCGGTGCATCCCTGAGCAGAATCGCCGCATCACCGCTGCTGTGTAGATTGGACCCATCAGAAAAGACTTGCCCACATCTGAGGACCAGAGCATCGCCTTCTGAACTGTCATTGTGCGACACTTTCCCCTGCACAGCTGCTCATATCTCTCATCCAAGGCAACCTCGACGGCAATGCCAAGACTCTGCATCACAGCTTCACCACTCAGCGGAACTGTCGCATCGCTTCAGCTGCGCAACGCAATTTACAACTCGTGCCTTCGCATCGCAAGCAAAGTCCATGGGATCCTTGAAATCGACAAAAAGGACCTCGTACTACAGCCTCACTGCATCTCGAAACCGATGTATTGCCTCGGCTGCGCGATGCATCTTCGACGTAGATCACGCAACGCTCCGCAATCAGCTGGCCTAACTAGGTCCCTGTATCCGGCCCCTGCTCCATCACTGTCAAACTTAACATGTGGCTTAGTCTGGGACCGGCAGGACCATATAACCCCCAATACCACTTTGTGCTTTTTGGTGCTCTTTTTTACCAGAAACCTTCAAATTCATTGATGTTAATCATATTGGTCTTGTTTTATTTATTAAAACTTACTCTATTTTTCTAAACCTGTTGTGTTGTGGTGTGTTTTCACTGTTTTACAGTTTGAAGTGTTGCACAAATACTTTACACATTGCCACTAAGTTTGGTGATATTTTTTTACCAGAAACCTTAAAATGTATTGATGTTTATCGTGTTGGTCTCGTTTTATTTATTAAAACTTACTCTATTTTTCCAAACCTGTTGTGGTGTGTTTTCACTGTTTTACTGTTTGAAATGTTGCACAAATAATTTACACATTGCCACTAAGTAACCCTGACTGCTCTGTGCAATGCTACCAGAGGGTGAGCACAGGTTAATTTAGGGTTTGCCTGCTCTTTACCCTAACTAGGATTGTGGTTGCTGCTTGACCAGGGCTTACACCCCAATCAACCAACAATCCAATTTCTAACAGAGAGTGAATGCTTTGCTTTCTTTGTTGCTTAATTTCTCAATCCTAGGAATAGCAGATTCTCATACGTAAAGCCAGCTTGGGACAGTTTTCTGCTGCTTCACCTAGAACACCATTGAGGTGGATCTGTGATTGTAAGGATCTGGAGTCAGGTGTGGAGGGATCTTTCAGGTCACAGTATAAGGAGCTTGCACAGAAATATTTCATAATAAATATCTAGTAAAAATCTGAGAGTTATCATCTAAGTAATTAAAAAGATGGAACACGATGGCAGGTATGGACTGCCAGGATCATGCAGCCTAGATTGCCGCTAACTCCTGACCCCAAACCTCTCATCTCCAACACTGCTTTCCCAGCATTCTAACTGCTGTTCCAATCATGAGCCTGGTGCTATACTTGCACTGCATATTGCAAAGGCATTGTGGATCAAGAAGAAGATGAATGGTTCACAGGTTCACGTAAAATAATGGATAGAATAATTATGTTCACAATGAGTCAAGATGTGCAAGAGATAGATTATTGGTTGGTATGGCCCATCAAATTCCTATGATTGAGCCACACCCATAGTACGATCTGAGGGGGCAGAGCTAAGCCACGCCCATGATGGCTGCTCTTTAGTGGAGCTCTGCTCGTGTGTACTGACTTTTCCCACACGGGCTACGAGAAACCCGATCCTAAGACTGAATTCTGAGAGTTGAACGGGAGACACATACCCTTTCCAGATTTCGGCATCTGGCGACTGAGGACGCGGTGGCGGATTAATACCAAACCTATGGGGGTGAAAGGGAGAGGATGTGGTCTCACGGCTAGACTGCCGACTTTGGAGCTGGGAAACCAAGGTTCCAGCCTCGGGTCGACTCCACATCCTGTGATTCTGAGCAAATCACTTAATCTCCCCGTGCCTACCAAAAAAAAAAAAAGAATGTGGCCTTGTGTAACGTAACCAGTGCTCACGTAAAGCGCTCCAATACCTTTGGGTCGAGTTCGCGCTATACAATATCTGCAAAAAAAAAAAAAAGCAGGCTGTTGCTGGAGTCCTGAGGAGGCCGACAGCTCTCAGGGTTCAATGATGTTGAGGGCCCAAATGTCCTGTCCTTCCGGGGCCTGCCTGATAAGCACCTTCTGGAAGAAAATGCCTGGAGCTACGAGGACGTTACGTTACGACTTGGTGAGCGGCGCAGGTGACAGAGAATGGCAGTGCATTCCCCGAAGTGCATGGGAGTGTGGATAGCTGGAGCCAGAAGAAACGCTGGAACCCGCCATATTAAATTGGGGAGGTCACGCCATGATGACGCAGCTCCTTTGACCAGTAACTGCGGAACACTGGGAATGATCCTAGGGCAATACTACCACCTTCTGGCGAGAAGTGCACACAGCACCCCTTTCTATACTCTCATTGTCACAAAGCAGCACCTTTACCTCACCTCAATCATCCTTCTTTTGACCAACCTTTTCACTGCTGCCAAATAGACATTCTTTAGAATTCTGCAGGAACACTTCGAGAGCGCACTTCAATAACCAAGGCTTGCCTTTCTTTTGTACATAGTTCAGCCAAAGGGTGCTTCCTCAGATCTCTTCTGAACAGTGCCATGTGAGCAACTTTTGGCACATTCCTTGATGTCTGGAAACAAGACTACCAGACAGCTGCTCTTTTTGGAAGCTCTGGCTTCCAAAAAACAAACCCCACGTCCTGACAAGTCAAATATGGATGCTGTAACACACAATACTACATCTCTTGTGTCTCTAGAGAGATCCAGGCAAAAGAAGGGTCAAAGGAAGAGGAGTGGGAGTTAACAAGGAGGCCCAGGGTGCCCATTTACATGGAGAACTGGACCTCAGCTTTTCTCATATACGCCAGTATTTATTGCGAAAAGCACCTCGACAGGGCCATAGCCTTATTAAAATATATAGACATCATCCGAAAGGCACAGATGCATTTCGGAGGGTTTGCTTGGTTAAGCTATGACAAGGAGTTTAGGGCCAGAATCAGCATTAACCCTGATAAGCCATGGGGTGAGGTGGACCAGGAGTTGTGGATGCAATGGATGTCATCCACTCAGTCGTCAGCGTCCACACATACAGCTAGCAGCCTGCCAGTGACGTACCGGTCCTTTCCGGCATGTCCCGCCCAGACTGGGGCGGGAGTGGCTAATGTTAGCGCAGGGAGTGCTGGACCACCACCTAAACAAGGGGGCAGCACCACTGTAGCCTGTTGGAATTTCAACAAGGGTTTCTGTTCAAGATACTCCTGCAAATTTAAGCATGAGTGCTCCAAGTGTGGGGGACAGCACCCGCTCACACAGTGCTTTACCTTGGCCACGCCGGCCGAGCAATGGAGGGCCGCCAAGGGCAGAGGACAGTCTGGGCCAAAGGGCTCCTACCCCAGTTAGGATCGAGGCCATGGGCCTGTGGCTCTCGATGTACCCTGACAGAGAGGCTGCGTTGAGGATTCAATGGGGATTTACTGAAGGTTTTCGGGTGGGATACCAAGGTCCCTGAGAGAAGAGGTGGGGAGAGAATTTGAAGTCGGCCAGAGAGTTGCCGGAAGTGGTAGCAGCAAAATTGAGAAAGGAGTTTGAGGAAGGAAGGATAGCGGGCCCATTTGAAAACTGGCCGGTAGAGGACCTGATTATATCACCTCTAGGGGTGGTTCCTAAGAAAGAGCCGGGGGAGTACAGGTTGATCCATCATTTATCCTGGCCCGAAGGGAGGTCAGTCAATGACTTCATTGCAGAGGAGGACTCGAGGGTGCTGTATGCTTCAGTAGACGATGCGATCCGCCTAGTGAGGTCGTGTGAGCAGGGGGCGGAAATGGCTAAATGTGATGTGAAATCGGCCTTCCGCTTACTGCCTATACACCCTGCAGATTTCACGTTGCTGGGGATGCAGTTTGAAGGGGCCATCTTCGTAGACATGGTCTTGCCAATGAGCTGCGCGATCTCTTGCGCATTGTTTGAGATGTTCAGCACGTTCCTCCAATGGGTTTTTGTGAAGAGTAGTGGTCACCGGGAAGTGTCTCATTACCTGGATGACTTTTTATTCATAGGAAAAGGAAACTCTGGGGATTGTGGGAAAGGGCTACAACAGTTTCAGGCCCTGGCACAGTGCTTTGGGGGTCCCCTAGCTCCGGAAAAGACAGCTGGGCCCAGCTGTAAATTGACGTTCCTGGACATCGAATTGGACTCAGTCCAGTGGATGGCCAGATTGCCTGCTGGGAAGGTGACAGACATACAGGCTTTCCTGTTATGGGTGATTGGGGAAAAAAATTTGATTTGCGGACAGAGCAACAACTCTTGGGTTTTCTGAATTTTGCTTGCCGGGTGGTGAGAGCGGGGCAAACATTTTGCCGACGCCTCGGCATGGTCATGTCCCGGGCAGTGCTACCACAGCACAGAGTCAGGATTTTGATGGGAGTCAGGGCAGATTTGAGGGTATGGCAGATGTTTTTGACAGAGTTTAATGGAGTGGCCTTGGACTTTGTGGAAGACAGGACGATCTGGCAGGTTAAAATTTTTCTGATGCAGCAGGGGCCTCTGGTTTTGGTGTTTTTTGGGATGGGCAATGGTGCGCCGAACAATGGCCGGGCCACTTACTGACACAGGGGGGGAGCATAGCATTGATACCTTGACCTCCGGGCCAAGGCCAGCACTCTCCCCAGCAGCTCCGCCTCACCGCCGCCAGGACTGAGAACAACGCTGTGCAGGGTTCGAGACAGCTACCCGGCACCGTGCGTCAGGGTCCGCCCGGCTGCCTTCTGCCTCCTGGTAACCCCACTGCCTCCCTTCTGTTGCTGATTGTATTTTCTGTTGCTGATTGTATTTTCTGTTGCTGATTGTATTTTTGTACTTCGCTGTAGTACTGTGTTGCGTTGCGTTTTTTCCCCTCTTGGTTTTGCCTCTGTCCGCCCGTTTCCCGCCGCTGCTGGCCCTGCGGCCCCGCCCCCCGACCAAGCCGCTCCCGCCTCCCTGCCTCTGCTCCCGCCCCCCTCCCCTTCATATGGCGACCGCTGCGGGGGAGTGCGCATGAGACCTTGACCTCCGGGCCAAGGCCAGCACTCTCGCCAGCAGCTCCGCCTCACCGCCGCCAGGACTGAGACCAACGCTGTGCAGGGTTCGAGACAGCTACCCGGCACCGCGCGTCAGGGTCCGCCCGGCTGCCTTCTGCCTCCTGGTAACCCCACTGCCTCCCTTCTGTTGCTGATTGTATTTTCTGTTGCTGATTGTATTTTCTGTTGCTGATTGTATTTTTGTACTTCGCTGTAGTACTGTGTTGCGTTGCGTTTTTTCCCCTCTTGGTTTTGCCTCTGTCCGCCCGTTTCCCGCCGCTGCTGCCCCTGCGGCCCTGCCCCTGACCCAGCCGCTCCCGCCTCCCTGTCTCTGCTCCCGCCCCCCTCCCCTTCATATGGCGACCGCTGTGCGGTCGCGCCGCTGGCGCGCCTAAGGCAAGCCCGTCTGCGCCCGTCCACGCCCGTCCGCGCCTGGACCGCGCCCAGCATCAGACCCCCTGGCCCCCGCAAGAGCCACAACACCCGATGCCGATACAACGCCAACTTCCTCCACGAACTCAACGCCGGACGATCATCCAACTGCTTCCAGGCCAGCTCACCCACGGACCCTTCACCTGCCGAAACTGCAGCTACACCTGCCAGCACACACCGGCACGTCCTTCACATCCCACCAAAGCAGACCACAACCACCTCAGATGCATACTACTCAATACCCGCTCCGTCCACCGGCACGCCATCGAAATCTGGGACCTTCTCGACTCATCCTCCCTGGACGTCGCCTTCCTGACAGAGACCTGGATGAACTCCTCATCGGCACCCAACGTCGCCATAGCCATCCCGGATGGCTACAAGATCACCCGCAGGGACCGCACCAACAGACCAGGAGGAGGAATCGCCATCGTCCACAGAAACACCCTCAGAGTCTCGACCAACACCGAAGACACCCTCAGCACCGCCGAACACCTGCACTTCCAGATCCACATCGACCCCAACACCACCCTCAGAGGAACACTCGTGTACAGACCCCCCGGACCCCGACCACAGTTCATCGACTCCATCACAGACGCCGTCAGCAAGCACGCCCTGGCCTCCACAGACTACATCCTCCTCGGAGACCTGAACTTCCACCTGGAGAACAACAACGACAGCAACTCCACCACACTACTAGACAACCTCGCCAACCTCAGCCTCAAACAGCTCATCACGACACCCACCCAATCCGCCGGACACACGCTCGACCCCATTTTCTCTGCCAGCAGCCACATCTCCATCAGCCACACCACCGAACTCCACTGGACTGACCACTGCTGCATCCACTTCTCCTTCAAGAAAACCACCACACACAACCACCAGCAAAGAATCCCCCACCGCAGCTGGAACAAGGTCACCGAAGACCAGCTAATCACCACCCTCGCCCGAGACCCACCGACCGACCACACCGACACCGACACAGCCGCCCGCAACCTCAAGCAATGGATTGATGACTGCGCCGACACTCTCGCCCCAATCAAGAAAGCCACAAACAGACGCACCGACAGAAGAGCCATCTGGTTCACCGCCGACCTTCAGACATCCAAGCAGACCCGCCGAAGACTGAAGAGGAAATGGTGCCACGAGCAAACTCTGGACAACCATGAAGCCCTCAAGAACGCCAGCCGCAGACACCACCAACTCATTCGCAAGGCCAAAAGGACCTCCTTCAAGGAACGCATCGACAGCAACGCACACAATAGCAAAGAGCTCTTCAACATCGTGAAGGAACTCGCCAACCCCAGCTCCAGCTCCAACGACATCCCGCCATCTCAAGACCTCTGCGACTCTCTAGCCACCTTCTTCCACTGCAAGATCGCAGACATCCACGACAGCTTCAACACCCAGACCTCTCCAACAGCCGCCGACACCCCAGACTCACCGCCCCCCACTCACACTGGCTGCCTGATCTCCTGGAACCACGTCAACGACGAAGACACCATCAAGACCATGAACACCATCCACTCCGGCTCAACATCAGACCCATGCCCCCACCACATCTTCAACAAAGCGAGCTCCATCATCGCTTGCCAACCCCGTAAGATCTTCAACATCTCATTCGAGACCGCCACCTTCCCGGAAAGCTGGAAACACGCAGAGATCAACGCCCTGCTCAAAAACCCCAAAGCCGACCCACAGGACCTCAAGAACTTCCGGCCCATCTCCCTGCTCCCGTTCCCAGCAAAGGTCATCGAGAAGATCGTCAACAGACAACTGACCCAATTCATCGAAGAAAACAACACCCGGGACTCGTCCCAATCCGGATTCCGCAGCAACCACAGCACCGAAACCGCCCTCATCGCCGCCACTGACGACATCAGGGCCCTGCTGGACAATGGCGAAACCGCGGCCCTCATCCTCCTGGACCTCTCGGCCGCCTTTGACACCGTCTGCCACAGCACCCTGCGCACACGCCTCTTCAACACGGGGATCCGCGACAAAGCCCTGGATTGGATCACCTCCTTCCTCACCGACAGAACCCAGAGAGTCCGCCTCCCTCCATTCCGATCTGAAGCTACCAAGATCACCTGCGGCGTTCCCCAAGGATCCTCCCTCAGCCCGACCCTCTTCAACGTCTACATGGCACCGCTCGCCAACATCGTCCGATCGCACGACCTCAACATAGTCTCCTACGCCGACGACACCCAGCTAATCCTCTCCCTCACCAAAGACCCTGCCACCGCCAAAACCAACTTCCACGCAGGGATGAAGGCCGTCGCCGAATGGATGAAGAGCAGTCGCCTGAAACTGAACTCGGTCAAAATGGAGGTCCTCATCCTCGGCTCCACCCCTTCCGCCTGGGACGACTCCTGGTGGCCAGCCTCGTTGGGATCTGCACCAACACCCACCGACCACGCACGCAACCTAGGGTTCATCCTGGACTCCTCTCTGTCAATGACCCAACAAGTCAACGCCGTCTCCTCCTATTGCTTCAACACACTCTGCATGCTTGGCAAGATCTACAGATGGATCCCCACCGAAACCAGAAGGACGGTCACCCAGGCCCTCGTCACCAGCAGGCTGGACTATGGCAACGCCCTCCACGCGGGAACCATGGCCAAACTACAGAAGAGACTCCAACGCATTCAAACGCCTCCGCACGCCTCGACATCCCCCGCCACAGCCACATCTCCGCCCACCTGAAGGACCTACACTGGCTTCCCGTCAACAAGAGAATCACCTTCAGGCTCCTCACCCACGCTCACAAAGCACTTCACAACCCCGAACCAGCATACCTCAACAAGCGACTCACCTTCTACACCCCCAACCGCCAGCTCCGCTCCGCTAACCTCGCCCTCGCCACCGTCCCACGCATCCGCTGAACAACCTCCGGCGGCAGATCCTTCTCCCACCTCGCCGCCAAGACTTGGAACACCCTCCCCATCCACCTGCGACAGACCCAGGACCTGCTGACCTTCAGGAGACTCCTCAAGACCTGGCTGTTTGATCAGTAGCTGCTCCCCCCCCCTCAGCGCCTTGAGACCCTCACGGGTGAGTAGCGCGCTCTACAAATAGTTGATTTATTGATTGATTGATAGCGTTCCTGGAATTTTTCCCGCTGCTGGTGGCATTGGCAGTGTGGGGCCTAGAATTTCAGAATAGGTCGGTGCTGTTCCACGTAGACAACATGACGGTAGTGGAGCTAGTGAACAAACAGAAAGTGAAGGATTTGAGGGTCTTGCGATTGCTGCGGAGTTTCATGCTAAAATGCCTGCAACTGAATGTAGTATTTTGTGCAAAACATGTTCCAAGCAAGTAATGACATTGCGGAGGCTTTGTCTCGTTCGCAGTGGCGGCGATTTTGGAGACTGGCACCTGGAGCAGATGCATGCAGGACAGAGCTGCCAGACGGCATCTGGGCTTGGGGGGAGTGAGAGTGATAGGCCTGGTCGAGAAGTCTATAGCGGAATCTACAAGGGGCAGCTACAGTCTGGCTTGGGCTGAATTTGGATCTTTTATGGGATGGGCCGTTGAGGCTTGGAACATGTCATGACAGGACACTGAACAGGGAGTTATACGTTTTGTTCTCAGTTGTATTGATAAGGGTTTGTCGCAGACAACAATAGCAGGAAAATTGGCAGGGATCTAATTTTACAGTAAATAATACCTGGGTTTTGACCAGGCAAAATATGAGACACTGAGTAAGATGTTAAAAGGTTGGGGACGTGAACGGGGGGAGGGGATAGGAGGGCGGCAAGGGAGGCTATTACGTTTGAATTGTTGCAGAGTTTGCTGGGGGTTTTGCCAAATTGTTGTTATGATGAGTATGAGGTTTCAGTATTCCGTTTATGCATGGTGTGGATGTTTTTTGGGGGATTTAGGGTCTCAGGTTGTTGGGCACGAAGGGGCAGGTGGGGAGGACATATAAGGAAATACAATTGGATGGTGACCGACTGGGGATTTGGCTGGGGCATTTGAAGACGGACCAGGCAGGAGGGGGTAAATGGGTGTGGTTGAATGAGAGTGGATGCAAAGGAGTGTGCCCGGTGCAAGAATGGCGGTTTTTCTTGAGAAAGGCAGGAGGACCGTCGTGTGAAATTTTTTGTCACGCGTCCAGGGAGAGGTTGACGGCTTTTCAGTTGTTGGCGGTATTACGCATGGCATTAAGGCGTTTGGGAAGGGACCCTGCTGGATACGGCACGCTCTCCTTTCGCATTGGGCTGGTCCTGGGACAAAATACGTCAGATTGGAAGGTGGAAGTCCAGGTGCTGCGAGAGATATGTGCGCAAGTAGGAAAGAGGGTTTTTTTCGGGGGGGGGAACTGCAGCAACAGAGGAAGGAGTCTTATTTTGTGCCCTAACATATTGTTTCTTGTCATAGGTTGTGTGGGCGGCCCAGGAAACAAGACGGTTACCTGGATTGTTGGACATTCTTTCATACATTGGGCAGCCAGATATGCAGATCGATACAAAAGGGGATGATGGACGGAACGCTTGAGCCAATCAAACACTCACCCCCAGTCAACTGATCTGGGTTTAATCCATCATCATTCTTTAGCTCACTCCACCACCCCAGTTCAGACATGGCCATATGCAAATCAGTCTGACCCTGTGCCTCATGGGAACAGTCCAGCCCGAACTGCCAAGCCATGTCTTCCCTGGACCGAAAACAAGCATCCTAGGACCGGTTTCTGGCATTTCAGCCGTCATCAGCCAGGCTTGCTTGAATCCAGTGGCAAAGTGAGCAAGGGACCCACGTCTGGGCATACCCCCGCCAACTTAGGGCGACCAAAGCGATACAAAAGGGGATGATGGACGGAACGCTTGAGCCAATCAAACACTCACCCCCAGTCAACTGATCTGGGTTTAATCCATCATCATTCTTTAGCTCACTCCACCACCCCAGTTCAGACATGGCCATATGCAAATCAGTCTGACCCTGTGCCTCATGGGAACAGTCCAGCCCGAACTGCCAAGCCATGTCTTCCCTGGACCGAAAACAAGCATCCTAGGACCGGTTTCTGGCATTTCAGCCGTCATCAGCCAGGCTTGCTTGAATCCAGTGGCAAAGTGAGCAAGGGACCCACGTCTGGGCATACCCCCGCCAACAGATATGCAGATCGGCAGGTCTACGGTCGTAACCTGGGTCTGAAGAGCAACCATCATGAGGTGCATTGGTAGGGTAAAGGAGGGATGCGTTGGGGGGCATTACTGCCCTGGCTGACACAGATGGTATCGCAAAGAGGCTGTCCTGATATGTTGGTCCTGCACTTGGGCGAAAATAACTTGATAAGGTTGTCGGGTTTGGCAACTCTACAGCAGATGCAGAGGGATCTGGAAGTCATGAAAAGTAATCTGGCGGGAACGTGCCTTGTATGGACTGAATTCGTGCCACGAAAGGTGTGGAAAGGGGCAATGAAACATGCTGCTGTTGAAAAAGCCCGCAGGAAGTTAAACAGGGCAATGAGAGTTTTTTGCAACACAAGAGACATTAAAGTGATTGCTCATGTTGGGCCCAGGCTGGAGGAGCCTTAGCTGTTTAGGGATGATGGAGTGCACCTTTCGCAGTTTGGTAATGCCTATTATATGATGGAGATGCGGGACATGATAAGTAGGTTGTGGAATGAATCCATTTGGTGCCTCAGGGAGGATAAGGAGTGATGGCGAAAGGTTCACTGTGATGGGGGGACAGATAACCGCCCTGGTTGGCAGCACTTTGGAGAGGTGGGGAGTCACTGACGGGCCCATCCACCCCTCGGGGGGGGGGCAGGTGAATGATGGGGGGGCGGGATGCAAGAGTGCGATGGCAGGAGATACAGGAGAGGATGTTGAAAGGTAAGTGAAGATGTGAATGGAGAGCTGGAGGAGGTCACAGAGTGAAACGGGAAGAGAGCAATAGGAGTGAGGGGAAGATGGATGGAGTGGATGAAAGGTTTGATCTTGGGTATTGTTATAGTTAATTGATGTTTTGGTTAAAGTATTGTGTTTACAACCTTGTCCTAATAAATGGCCTTTTACGCTTCAAGTACAGTGTGGAGTGTAATTATTGCGCGATGCCGGTCCCCGGGGGAAGTAGGGTCGCAGACCAGTCTTCCCCCAGAGTGTTCACGCAATAAGGCGGAAGGACAAGCTGTTTGGGTCAGGTGGTTGGTCAAGGGGAGGTATAAGGGTGGGGATATAAGGGTGCAGGGGAAGAGGGTTCTTCCTGTCCCTGCACCCGGCAGCATTGGGGAGGGTAGAGTTAATTTTAGACCACCCGCCCATCCTACAAGTTTTGGGGTCAAGGTGATGGGTTGGTTGTAGCATGCCAGTTTAGGACAGGTTGTAGGTTGCTGGGTTGGCAGTACTTTGGAGGGGTGGGGAGTCACTGACAGGCACATCCACCCCTCAGGGGGGGAACAGGTGAATGATGGGGGTGCGGGATGCAAGAGTGCGATGGCAGGAGATACAGGAGAGGATGTTGAAAGGTAAGTGAAGACGTGAATGGAGAGATGGAGGAGGTCACAGAGTGAAACGGGAAGAGAGCAATAGGAGTGAGGGGAAGATGGATGGAGTGGATGAAAGGTTTGATGTTGGGGATTGTTATAGTTAATTGATGTTTTGATTAAAGTATTGTGTTTACAACCTTGTCCTAATAAATGGCCTTTTACGCTTCAAGTACAGCGTGGAGTGTAAT
This sequence comes from Calotriton arnoldi, assembly GCA_963921515.1. Taxonomy (NCBI): domain Eukaryota; kingdom Metazoa; phylum Chordata; class Amphibia; order Caudata; family Salamandridae; genus Calotriton; species Calotriton arnoldi. Next base: position 1,289,664 of record CAWUFW010002939.1, on the reverse strand, counting down.
CATTGCGCAATGCCGGCCCCCGGGGGAAGTAGGGTCGCAGACCAGTTTTCCCTCGGGGTGTTCACGCAATAAGGCGGAAGGACAAGCTGTTGGGGTCAGGGGGTTGGTCAAGGGGAGGTATTAGGGTGGGGATATAAGGGTGCAGGGGAAGAGGGTTCTTCCTGTCCCTGCACCCGGCAGCATTGGGGAGGGTAGAGTTAATTTTAGACCACCCGCCCATCCTACAAGTTTTGGGGTCAAGGTGATGGGTTGGTTGTAGCGTGCCAGTTTAGGACAGGTTGTAGGTTGCTGGGTTGGCTGTACTTTGGAGGGGTGGGGAGTCACTGACAGGCACATCCACCCCTCGGTGGGGGGAACAGGTGAATGATGGGGGTGCGGGATGCAAGAGTGCGATGGCAGGAGATACAGGAGAGGATGTTGAAAGATAAGTGAAGACGTGAATGGAGAGATGGAGGAGGTCGCAGAGTGAAACCGGAAGAGAGCAATAGGAGTGAGGGGAAGATGGATGGTGTGGATGAAAGGTTTGATGTTGGGGATTGTTATAGTTAATTGATGTTTTGGTTAAAGTATTGTGTTTACAACCTTGTCCTAATAAATGGCCTTTTACGCTTTAACCCCTTCCATGCTCATGACGAGCTCAGCTCGTCATGCTGCGCAGTGCTCGTGTGCGCATGACGAGCTGAGCTCGTCATGAACCCGTCCGCTCAATGCAATGCCTCGCACAGGGCGAAAATCGGCCGCGCATGGAAGGGGTTAAGTACAGCGTGGAGTGCAATTATTGCGTGAAGATATTTACACACATAATAATTCACACCGGAGCGCTGCTGTGGCTTCAAGTAACCGCCGTGGAGGTTCAATTTCATTCAGGATCACGTTGTTTACTATTCCTCTGACTAAACTGTGAAGTTTGTTCTTTTATATTCTGCTTGGTTGGCACTTTAGCAGATTTATTTCAGTGACATTGCAGTGTCTTTTCCTGTTTTTTGATGCACATTTGCATGTCTGCTAGCCAGATTTGTTTTTGAAGCTGAGTCAACGTTTTAATTCTAAACTATATTTGAAGGAAGCATCTGCTCAGCTCAAACGGTGGTGTATGTATTTTTTCCATCCATCATTCTGTGCCATCTTTAGATCATGTGTAATGCCATGCTACCATATTTCTAAGTGCTATTCAACTTATTTATGTATGCTGTGCTGTTTTTTTGCCTGCTGCGTTGGTATCTTATGCTTAATTTTCTATCCCAGCAGTCTCAGATATGCCAGGCTTAATTTGTTGCTGTTGATTATATTATATTTTGGTTGGCATTTTTTAATCAACCCTGTGCTCTAAGGTGGAAACCTGTATGATGCATGTGTGTGAGGCAGTATACTGTGTGAGTGTTGCATCTGGTGCAAATTTTCCTTCCTGTTACTTATAGTGGGGGTTATGTTTTTCGTCCATATGTTTCTAACATTTACTTGAGCTGGTGCATATTTAATGCATCCCAATCATTTTCACAGTTCTGGTGTTGGGGCAGGGATCCTGCAACTCAAATATTTCTTGCTTTTACCACTCATGCTGGTGATGGGGCATGTTCTTTGCACTCAAACCTTACTTACTTTTACTTGCGATTGCTACTTATTCTGGTTTTGGGGCATGTACATTATGCCCAAACCATACTTGCTTTTACTTGTACTGGGACATGTTTAGTCAAATCCAGATGTTACCTACTGTTGCTGGTGATGGGACACCTGTTTTGCGCCCAAACCATACTTACATTAATGTTGCTGGTAGTAGGCATTTATGCTGTGTCTAAACCGTACTTACATTTACATGTTTTGGGGCATTTTTACTTGCACCCAAACGCTACATTGTGATGTGCTGGTGAGTACTACCCAAGCAATATTATATTACACCTTCTTACTAGTGCTGTTGATGGGCATTTTTCTTTGCACCCAAACCTTTTGCTTTGGGACATATGTGTTGCACCCACAGGGACATATGTTTTGCTCTTTCCTAGATCTTCCTGTGTGGCTGGTTCATTGAGCACATGTATGGCACCCTTTGGGGCACATGTATTGGACATTTGTGCTATGCTGTAGAGTCAGTGACTTTAGTGTGAGGCGTCACTTTTGTTGTTCCTCTATATTTTATTGTCTGCTGAAGGGAAAGAGTGTGGGTGTTTCTCCCGATTGATTATGTTATGTATTATATTATTGAATTTTTACTTACACCATGTGTCTTCTTTTTATGATATTGAGTACTACCATATTCTGTATTCAATTTTTTACTCTCATGTTTTGTGCTCATTTCATGGGTGTTATATATGACTTTATTACCTGTATTCATATTTTCAATTTTATTCATAAAGAAGGGAGGTGTGTGGTATCTTCATGTCTTTGGCATGCATTCTCTCCTTAGTTATATGTCCCCTGCTGCTCAACCAGTGTGACTGTAGGTAATAAAATGCGGATGTGTGCATGGTTTGAGTGAGTGTCAGTTGGAATGCGTGAGCTGAGCAGCAAGGATGCTGCTCCCAGTGGGGCCTTCCTGATTCCTTACTACCATCTTTACCTGTAACCTGAGACTCCTACCTTGAGAAGCAACCTTATCCTGTTTCATCTGTACTACTGACTATGCTGCATCTTCATTTACCACAGAAGGCTTAAAAAACACGGGGAGAAAGACGGAAGGCTGCTGCTTTTGAACTGAAACCAACATGAGGAAAGGGCGGCTATCTATGCAGTTTATGATCCTAATGGTAAAACACAAACACACCTGATGGACATTATTAAAGAATTTGCTACATATTTTGCAAAGCTATATACCCAATGGAACTACTCGGGAAGATACTTTGAAAACCTGAGTGTGGAACTAGATCAAGCGATATCAGCCTTAGAGATCACAGAGGCCAATGAACAGATAGATGGCAATAGACAAAAACACCACAGGGATGACTTTTCCCTGGAATTCTACAAAGCCAACATCTCCATAACCAAGAGCGGCCCGTGCAGGTAAGAGTGGTGGTGCCAGGTGGGGAGGGGGAGTGGGAGGTGGGATTTTGACAGACAACAACGAGGGAAGATTAATTATTTATTTAATTTTCCCTCGTGGTCGTCTGTCGAATTCCCCCCCAACCTGCCCCCCGCTCTTACCTGCACGGGCCGCTCCTCTCCATAACAGTTCTGCTACTGGAGAAAGGCTTCAAAGAGCCTATGGAATCAGATGTCTTTTGCTCAGAATTTAACAGGGCATACATAATCATGGGAAAAATGAACATCTGTGCTCCATTTATAGGCCCATCTTCCTTCTAAACTGCAATGAAAGAATCCTGCTTAAAGTTTTGGCCATAAGACGGAACAAGGTGATCCTTTTACTAATCCAATGAAAGCTGGAGGGATTTGTGCCAGGCGATCCTCATGGAGCCATATGTAGATGCTGCTGTACCTTTTATGTCAGACTGATGAGAAAAAAGCCCTTCTCCCTCAACACTGAGAAAGTGTTTGATCGAGTGGAGGGGGTTTATATGTTTCATATTCTAAAGCGATTTGGCCTTGGGCCCAAGTTTGTGTAATAGTCCATTGACTCTATTCGACTCCCACAATATTCCTGATACCATCAAAATCAGCAGAGGCATCAGAGAAGGGTCACTGTTACTCTTTATACTGGTGCTGTAACCTTTGGCAATAGCTATTAGAGAATCAGCCACCATTAAAGGGGAGCAAAGGGGTGCACACTCCTGCTGGTAAACTTAAGCTAATGCTCTAGGCAGATGATATCCTGCTGACCCTGCAGCTGCAAAGTGCTGAAGGACGCAAGCTCTTTCATCTACCCTTCCTTGCTGCCCGATATATTATTATTATTTTTATTATTATTATTATTATTATTACTATTATTGTTATTATTATTATCATAGTTGTGATGATGATTATTATTATCATCATTTTTGTGAATATTATCATCATCATATTTATTTATTTTATGAGGACCTGGCAACTGGAAAATGCTGTGTAATGATGACTCGGGGTTGCATCGCGAAATACAGTAGAATTACTTTATTGCAAAATAAACTCTTAGTACAAAGACAGCGGATCCTGCACCTACTTGACCAACCGACCAGACTCCTTCTCGCCACCTCGTCAACCCAAGTTCCACATTCTATCTACCCTCTGTACTTCCAACCTCAACACTCCACATTCTCCAATGCCCGCAAACGACCTTCTAACACACACTTACCAACATCACCACACATCTTCCCCTTTTAAATTGCACAAGGCAAAGAGATAAAAAAAACAATAAAACAAAACAATAGTAAAAACTTAGTATAAGAAACTATGATACAAAGGTATAAAGAAAACAAAGTAATAAATATATGATACACACTTTGAAATAAATGAATTACAATGCACAGAAAACAAGGGAAAAGGGAGGACTGCCCCCAAACCTCAGTTTAGTAATTTACATAATCACACAACCAGGTAGGTATGCTTATAATTCTGCCAAACCTACCCGGACTAAGGTCCCGACCTACGGTACTCTTCTCAGATGATGACAATCCACCTGTGATGCTTCCCTTCGAACATACATTGCTACCAGAAACCTCACCAGAACTGTTACCTGTCTCCCTAGGTAAACCTTCATCATCCATCCACCAATCACCAACACTTCTCCCTCTATTCTTACACAAGGACAAAGAACTGAAATGGCGTACCTTCCCATTACTTAATAAGGCTGCATTGCAAAATATTTTGGTCACTTTATGTGGTCTAGAGAATCTGCTATGATCCCTCTTTAACACATCTGTCCTTTTGACTCTTACGACATCCCCTATCTGCAACTTTACAGGTTTACAACTGTGTTTAGAATCAAAGTACTGTTTGTATGCCTGTTTAGCCTTTTCAATATGCGCTATCACTCTCAGTTTCCCAGTTCACCCTTCTGGAACATGGCATCCATCCAATATTGTCTTTGGTGAACGCTGTTCTACCCCTCATCAACTCAAAAGGACTGTGCCCCGTGGAAGCACACAGTACCAACCTGAATGCCCATATCGTCCTAAATAATTTCATCGTCCATTCCAATCTTCCATTTTTAGCCAACTGCACAGCCCCTTTAATTACCCTATTGAATCTTTCTACAGCTCCATTGCCAGCTGGGTGACAAGTGGATGTGGTACAATGTTTTATGCCATTACGCTTTAAAAATTTCTGAAATGCCGCAGCCATAAATTGTACTCCGTTATTCGTAGTGATAGACTTGGGCAAGCCTTCACTTCGAAAAATTGTATCTAAAAATTTGATCACCGTCTCTGCATCAGTGTGATCCACAATTTCTACCTCAGGCCACTTTGTGAACTAGTCTACTGATACAGTCAAGAATGTGGGACTGGTCCCTCCCAAATTGGACCCGTAATGTCTAAACCTAACTTATCCCATGGCATAACCAGGGATTTGATAGGACACCAAGGAGGGCGTAACGTGACTTGACTCTTGTCTGCCATCTCACACAGATTACATTCTCTGACTTTCCTCTCGATAGCTAATCCCATGCCTGGCCACCAATATAGTCTTTCATGCGATCTTTTGTTTTTGCAATACCCAAAATGCCCCTCATGGCATAAATCCAAAATTTGCTCTCTCAATTAAGCAGGTGAAACAATTCTACCTTTCCTTAATAGTTTGTTGTCCTCAACAATGTATCTCGACTCCCAAAACGCCCTCAAATCTTTGGAAACTTGATCCTTAGCTGGCCACCCATCCTGGACACAGATCATGGCGTTGGATAACGTGTGGTCTTTCTCATAAGCTTTCGACCATTCTTCTGCTGCAATGACCCTCTCTTCCCCTAAACATGTCACACTAAATTGCTCGATGTCTTCACCCCCACAGCTCATCACAGGTAGGGGGAAATCTACTTAAGAAATCTGCCACTTTATTTCGTACTCCTGGCATGTAGTCTACACTATATCTGAAATCCATCAATTTTACAGACAATCTGGCCAATCTAGAGGACGCAGAATATACCCTTTAGTAGACAAAACTTTCACCAAAGGCTTATGATCACTTCTTAGCACAACATGACTTCCCCAAATTAAAGGTCTGATGTGCTCTAAACCCTTTACACATGCAAGAGCTTCCTGCTCTATCACAGAATATTTTTCCTCTGTGGAGGTCAAAGCACGCGATCCAAAGGCTACAACACACTCGATCCCCTTTTCATTCACTTGGGATAATACACCTCCGATCCCCTTCTCACTAGCGTCGGTTGTAACATAAGATTTTAAATCAGGGTTGAAACCTTGCAAAGGCAAGGCTCTACACATTTCTTTCCTAATTAAATCAATTTCTTTTTGACACTCAATTGACCATTCAAACTTACATTTGTTTTTAAGGAGTTGCCTTATATTGTATGTTTTGCTCGCAAAGTGTTCAACAAATTTGGAATAGAATTCCACTAAACCTAGGAACGCCCTCACTTGTTGGTTGGTATGGGAGACTTCTCTATGGACTCTAATAGCCCCTTCTTAGGTTTGATGCCCTCAACCGATACCTCGTGACCCAAATCCGCCATACTCTGCCATGCAAACCTACATGTTGAGAATTGAGCAGTAAGTCCCTTCTCCTTTAGAACATTCATCACTCTCCTTACAGTTGGATCATGGTCCTCCTTGGCTTTACCCATTATTAAAATGTCATCCTGGAAGAACATGACATCTTTTACATCCTTAAACAACTCATACATAATGTGTTGAAACATAGCTGCCGCTGCGGCTAATCCAAAAGGAACTCTCACGAATCTAAAGCAACCAAAAGTGTTTATAAACATAGTAACATTTCTGCTGTTCTTGTGGAGAGGAACCTGGTGATAAGCCACTGTGAGGTCTATAGTTGTGAACCACAGCACCCCTTTAGTGACTGACAACATTTCCCTGATCTTAGGTAGAGGAAACTGATCAACAATAATGTTCCTGTTTAGGTCTCTCATATCCACACGCAATCTCAGTTTCCCATTAGCCTTCCGAGCAATAACTAAGAGAGACACCCACTCCGCAGCTTCCACCTTCTCAATCACCCCTTCTGTGCATAACTTCTCTAACTCATTCTTCACCTCCTCTTTCAGGGCTAAAGGAATGCATCTTACTTTGTGGATCTGAGACTCTTCCCCCTGTTTGAGTATGTTTTTATGTTGGAAACCTTTTAATTCTCCAATCGCGCCTGAATACACCTCAGGAGAGAATCATACGTTCAAAAGCAGCCTCTTGTTGAACAACTAACACGGGATCTTGGCTGTTGTGATTGCGAATTATCTCTAACTCCCCTTGATCACCCCAACCCAATACAGAAGGTCCAGCCTCAGCAACATACAGCTTGCACATTGCCCTCCTATCCTTGAAAATGAGTTCCAATTCTTTCACTCCAGACATAACAATGTCTTCTCCAGTGAACGTTTTAGGACAGATGCCAGTAGGTTCAAGGACATTTCCTAACACAGGAACAAACTTATCGACCCACACTTTCTCATTAACAATAGTATAGGGAGACACTGAATCGGCCATGACAGTGATGCAAACCTCTCCAATATTAATAACACACTTGGGTTTCTTTCTCTGGTGGCTTCCCTCATTGAGTACAGATTCTTTAATGTTCAGCACACACATATTCACATTGTCATCATCTAACTCCTCCGAGTTCGTAGCAGAATCCTGAGTGAGAAGGTTTACACCCTTCATTCCACCTTTCTGCTTTCTGGTAGTGACCAATAATGTGCAGCCTGCACATTTTTGATTTCTTGCAGGACATTTCTTGTCATTGGCTAAATGCCCCAACTTCCCAAAGCTGGACGGTCATAACGTTCTCCACTTTTACCCTCATTAACTATTGTCTTGGTCTCCCACTTTACAGCTTTCTTTGGTATATTTTTTGTTTGCACTTTAGCTACCACACTCCCTTCACCTATTCGGTCAGCTCTCTGTGAAATAACAGCCTTGGCACATCTTCCTATTAACTATGCTTTCTTTACAACTTCAACTACTTCTTGGAGAGATGACTCTCCCATGGTCCACAATTTATCCTATATATATACAGTCGAATTCATCAAGATCTGGTCACGTATGAGTTCATCGTGCTGGACTTTGAACCTGCAAGTCAAAGCCAGATTCTTCAACGCAGCTACATAATCCTCCATGGACTCTTCTTTTTCTTGTTTCCTGTGAAAGAACTTGTAGCGATCTACTGACACACATACTGTAGGATTGAAATAAGCATCTAAATCTTCAATCACATGTTTATATATGTCGCCTTGACCCTGTGCTCTAGTTTTCTTCTGGATATGATTATATATCTTTAGACCAACAGCCGCCAAGCAATGTAATAAAAAAAATGTCATCCTTTTCCAGTGTTAGTTCCTCATCGTCTTCGAAAGTAGAGATGTAATTTTGGAAATGTTCCTTCCACTCATTCCGCTTTAAGATTGGTTCTCCTTTCCCTGCTAAGAATGCCTGAGGTGGTGATAAGTTCCAAATATTCCCAGATGCCATTGTTAGTACAAGAAAAATAAACTGACTGCACAACTACACCTAAATGGAACACTATTTCAAAATATGAACACAATATACAATATGTAGACAATATCTGGGTTAAACTCTTATAACCTTTTCCCCAGAATTAAACTTCAGAGAAGGTATACTAATAAAAAAATGGCACGACAAATTATTCTCTTTGTCCCTGCTGCAGTTGATGAATATGCTTATTACCCTATCTATCACTATGACAATAAGCCACAAGTAAAGGAAAATAAATGTAAGCACCTAATAAAGCATGCCTGTCGCTGCAGATCAGATTTGCATACTGTAGGACAAGCAGGTATTGATGAGACTCAAGTGTGCCTGTCGCTGTACAAACAGCAATTAACTGTTCTGCAGGGTAGCACTTTGGGAGCCTGCCTATGACTGTAATAATCTCTCCAGAATAGACACTGTGAGTACAACGCTGTGAAGACCAAAAAATAAAATTCCAACAGGCTACTGTAAGCAAAGCTTGCCTGTCGCTGTGTTAAACAAGAACTTCCACCAGGCTATTGTAAGTAAAGTGTGCCTCTCGCCGTGTTAGATTGCACACGACAGGTTCCGGCAACCACTGTGCCCGTCGCTGTACTCCGCTGACTCTTTCCCTAAAAGATGTCCGCCATACGTGCCGACGCTGTTGTCTTGGAAACCGCGGTGCGTCGTTTTCTACCGGCGATGGCCTCTCGAATATCGTGCTTATGTCGTAATCCTGTGAGCGCTGCCACGTCCAGATGCTGTGATCCTGATGACAAAGTTCCGCGTGCCTTCCTCCAGAACTTCGGATTTAAGAGAACGGAAATCCACGCGCCACAGCACTCGCTCTTCTACCAACTGTTACCGTACGGTAAGGTTGCGCACTTTAATAAACAAAATGCTTTTAAGTAACGAAAGTTCTCACCCGATGTCCCGCGTCGTTAGTCCGATCCGCTGTGAAATGAACCAGTAAATCACCAGGGTTGGGCCTGTAATACCCCACAGTATCCTGGTTACTCGCTTTCCGAGTCCGTGGGTTCTGTGTACCAAGAGTTGTTGCTCTCAGTCGTCGCCAATTCTGTAATGATGACTCTGGGTCGCAGCACGATGTACAGTAGAATTACTTTATTGCAGAATAAACTAGTACAAAATCAGCGGATCCTGCACCTACTCGACCAACCGACCAGACTCCTTCTCGCAACCTCGTCAACCCCCGCTCCACATTCTCTCTACCCTCGGTGCTTCCAACCTCGACACTCCACATCCTCCCATGCACGCGAACAACCTTCTAACACACACTTACCAACATCACCACATGCTGCTGGGACGGTTGCCTGATTTTTTACACTTTTTCATGACTTTTTTAAAATGTTAAATACTGGTCTAATATGGCCATCTTCAATGTCAGGTCAGTAAATAAAAAATATATGTCTTTGTTATGACACGTGCACACACACATCATGACTCACACGTGTCCATTACTGTCCGTTCATCATAATGGGAATATGTATAGGCATCGCAAGTCATACGTGCACATCAGTGTCTATTTTAGAATGGGATTTCTTTAATAGAAAACCCATAACAACACAGTAAACCCTGCATGGGCAAGTGTCTTCATGCATTCACACCCATGGAATTGGTAAAAAAGCATTTGCAAAGCCAGTAACTTGGCATTTTAGAGCTGACACCTATTGGATTTGCCAATGCTTGTTACCAGAGTTGCAATGGCATGCCTTAAGTGAGCCATTTCTGCCTTCTGAATTTTTATTCCCTTAATTATCTGCCTGGATGCCCCTACCAATAGTCCCACCGTTGCTGCTTCTGCACTTCAGCATCTGCCTAGTACAAGCTGGGTATTATCTACCAGGGTATCAACAAATATTGCATGGGTTTTCATTTTTCATCTCTACCCTTGCTATGTAACTGTTCACTGCTGCAATCTACACTCCCCTCTCAATCCTTCATTTTAACTACAGTATCACCAACGTGGACTAGTTTTAACTAAGTGAAATTGGCATTGTTTCTTCCTGGCTGCAGCATCAGAGGATGAGACAGGATGCAATACCACAAGCCATAACTATAGATGGCGCTCTAAGGAGTGTTAACATTCTAAATTACAAGAGTAAATTACAACAGGTCCATATTAGGTGACATTCTCCAGTCCTGATGGTAAGCCAGCCAGAAACAAATTTGTCAAAAGGAAACTGAGTGAAATTTCAGTCTGGCATTTTACTAAAAAGTACCCAGATCCTTTCCGCGGAGATACTATCAGATTTCAAGCTCTGACTGTGAGAGATTCACCCATTGCAGAATCTGCCTGAAAACCAGCGATGTCAAAGCAGTTATTGAATATCAGTGCAATCCCTTCCTGAGGTTTGCAGTTTTTTGATTGTTGTAGGCAAATATAAATCCCGCCAAAATGATGGCTGCACACCGATTCACTTCCACTACCACATACTTAAAACATGCCCAACCCTCATTGCTGGATTAGAAAGATGCGGTACCACAGGCCCTTGGTGGGTGAAGTTCTGGCTGGTAACATCACTGCATTTCAAGGGGGCAGCACTTACTCATCATTACTTAGAGACGGTTTGCAGCCTGTATTACAGTGCTGTATTACACTGTTAGTACCACAGGCTTGCTAGGTAGCTGATATAGGTGCTGACTAGCATCTTTTCTTAGTCATAATAGAAAATAATGATTTACTGCCGTGGTTAACTATGCAAATTTAGTGAAACGTATTTGTGTGGGCAATGACGACATCAGCATGTGATGTGCTGTAAACACAACGAGGCATCATTTTTGTACAGTCGCACAACACGACACAGTGGTGCATTGTGTCCTTGGATGTGTTCAGTGGTACCTTCAATAAAAACAGAGAAATAATACACAATCTTTTTTGTCTCTTTGGGTGTCAAATACTTAGCAAATTCTCATGAGCTACAAATGCTTCCATTCCATTGTTTTGTTTGCTTATGTCCTCAAACACGCTTCCAGAAGATCACATACTTACGCTCCACGCTGATGAATACAGAAGAGTTTGCCAGGCCATGTTTGTTCTTTGCAACGCACCAGTACTGTCCTTCGTTCTCGAATGCGATGTTTGAGATACTTATTGTCAGCTTGTCAATGTTCTCTTTTCCTAAAATCGTTTTTTCTCCTTTTATCCAGGTCAGGTTTGAAAGGGGAGAGCTGTCCACTGAGCAGTGTATATTCACAGATCGTCCTTCCAGCACCTTTTTAATGGAGAAGTTTTCCTGCTTTCCAGACCAATCTGCAAACATTAAGAAAATTATACATTTTAACCAAATATTATTCACAGTTATATTTTAATAAGTTGTTGCCTCTTTAAGTGATTAAACTAGGCAAGATAATGTGTAGGGTATTTGGTCGAACTTTCTAGAATTGTAGGTCTCCAACTATATAAGACATCCATCGCTAAAAGCTGAAATAATAGATATACTCTGCACCCTCCCATGTAACTCCATCAGGTACCAGTGGGGGCAGCAGAGCCAGTCAGTGGGGCCGGCAGGTGGACAGGGACCATGGAAAGCCAATTAGGCCAGATTTACTAATACTTGACGGAACGTGTAGCAGGAACCAAATTAAGGTTAGTCTGACCCTATATTTTGACAAGGAGGCCAGACTTGAGAAATCTTGCATCCTAAATTCAAAAGACAGAGCTTCAATGGATGCGCAGCTTTTCATGTAGCCTTTCACATCGGAAGATAGTGAAGATTTGGGGGCTTGTTTACAAACCCAGTGCGCCAAGGTGGCACTTTTTTTGATATTCCGGCAAAGTGCAGACTCATATCTACGAGGCCATGGAAAGCCACCCTGCGTGGCTTTTCATGGCCTCGTAGATATGGTGTGAGGCAACGCAGCGCAAATCAGTGCGTTGCCTCACACTGCCTCGGTGAGGCGTGCCATGGGCACTGCAGAGGGTGTTCCCACTCAACGCCCATTGTTTTTGACACATTCCCAGATTCACTCTATATTCACAGATTCACTCTATATTCACAGATTTACTCTATATTCACAGATTCACTCTATATTCACAGATTCACTCTATATTCACAGATTTACTCTATATTCACAGATTTACTCTATATTCACAGATTCACTCTATATTCACAGATTTACTCTATATTCACAGATTTACTCTATATTCACAGATTTACTCTATATTCACAGATTCACTCTATATTCACAGATTTACTCTATATTCACAGATTCACTCTATATTCACAGATTTACTCTATATTCACAGATTTACTCTATATTCACAGATTTACTCTATATTCACAGATTCACTCTATATTCACAGATTTACTCTATATTCACAGATTTACTCTATATTCACAGATTTACTCTATATTCACAGATTCACTCTATATTCACAGATTTACTCTATATTCACAGATTTACTCTATATTCACAGATTCACTCTATATTCACAGATTCACTCTATATTCACAGATTTACTCTATATTCACAGATTTACTCTATATTCACAGATTCACTCTATATTCACTGATTTACTCTATATTCACAGATTTACTCTATATTCACAGATTTACTCTATATTCACAGATTTACTCTATATTCACAGATTTACCACATAGAGTAAATCTGGGAATGCGTCAAAGCCCTGCGCCATCTCAGGGTGGTGTAACAGTTGTTTTTGTAAAGAAAGGTGTCCCTTCCTGCACCAAAACAACCTGATTTCAACGCAGGCACCCTGGCGCCATGGTGCAAGGGTGCCTGCGTTGGAGCTAGGCAGCCATTTGTGAGCCAGCGCAGTGTAAGAGGACAGGGATGCACAGTATCTCATGGATATGGTACATGCTTGCCCTTTTCTTTCGACTCAGGGCAGCGCAGCAAAGTGATGTGCAGCGCTGCCCTACGTCAAAATTTTGTAAATGAGGCCCATGTGTCTCAAAGGTCCTTTGCAGGCTGGCAATTAATACTTAGTATATTGCTCGGAACACCATTTTTAATAATACCTGGTGTCGTGACATTCTCAACCTTTATTTGTGGGGTCCTGGGAGGATCTGTAACAATAAAAGCAGAAAAATATTTTGTCATTTTTTTGTACAGAAGTTGTTCATTATGTTTCTCTTCACATTTGAAGACCACTCAAGCTTAACGTAAAGGTATCATAAACTCACTGCAGCCTAGTGTAGCAGATTCATATAACAGTGTGAGTCCTTAGTGCAAGGCTGGGAGTGGACATTTTGGGCATCACCAAGGCTACCATGTGGTGCCTGGTGCACTGCTGAGGAGCAGCAGGAGGGAACGCAAAATGGAAGAGTCATGGCGATAAAAGTAAAGAGTACGAGCAACACGTGAACTCCCATGGCGTGCTAAACAAGTAATTTCATGACATCAGCAGTAGAAGGTTAAACAATAGCCAATCCAAAACAAGGGTTCAAAAGAGCAAAACTCAAGTGGAGGGACAAACACAAAGTAGGGAGGAAAGCCTCCATTGAAAAGCAGGGAACTCAGATTGACAAGAAAGCCATATAGTCACTAGCAAGGGTTGACTCTGGAGGAATGTCAGACATTACAACACATATCGTTAGCACACATGTAATACAACCGTGTTGGAAAATGGCCTCTCTGAAGGGTCACCCCAAACATTTTGCCGTCATCCTTCCCTTCTTTGCTGGATTCTTTTTGTTGGTTTCAGTACTCTGTGTACTTTACCACTGCTAACCAGTGCTAAAGTGCTTGTGTTCCCTCTCTAAACATGTTATAATTGTTTTACACTTGTTTCACATATTTAATTTACTTATAAGTCCCTTCTAGAGTGATATACTGTATACCCAGGGACTGCAAATTAAATGCTAATAGTGGGCCTGCAGCACCTATTGGGCCTCCCACCTAGGCAGCCCTGTAAAACTTGTCCCAGGCACGCCTTTGCAGGCTGAAAGAAGCATCACACTGCCATGTCGACTTGGCATATAAAATCCCTTGCTAAGCCTTAATCTCCCCTTCTATTACATATAAGACACCCCTTAGGTAAACCCTAGATAGCCCATAGGGCAGGGTGCTGTGTAATCAAAAGGCAGGACATGCACTTTTAAGTTTTGCATTTTCTGGTAGTGAAAAACACCCAAATTCATTTTTCACTACCGTGCGGCCTACCGCTCTCATCGGTTAACATTGGGAAGTCCTTATTACACTTTATAAGTTGTAAATCCTGATTGAGAAGTAGATCTTTGATGTTTGGTACCATTGGACTTGTAATAAAAAATCATCTTTGATGGCTAAGTTGGATTTACTATTATAACTTTAAAAATGCCACTTTTAGAAAGATAAAAGACACACAGTTGATGGACGGAATGCAGAGCAAATCAAACATTCACCCCCAGTCAATAGATCTGGGTTAAATCCATTGTTCTTTTGCTCACCATGCCACCTCAGTTTAGACCCAGCCATATGCAAATCAGTCTTGACCCTGTGCCTCTGGGAACAGTCCAGAACGAACTGCCAAGCCAGGTCCTCCCTGTACCGGAAACTAGCATCTTGGGACCGGTTTCGGGGCATCACCCCTCATCAGCCAGGCTAGCTTGAATCCAGTGACACAGTGTGATGGATTTAACCCAAATCTCTTGACTGGGGGTGAAAGTTTTGATTTGTTCTGCATTCCGTCCATCAATTGTGTGTCTGATGGGTCATCCTGGGCAGAATGGGAGGGAGGGGCTGACACACCTGAATAGGCTGTGTCCTGTTCCCACACAAAGGACTGTAGACCCCCTGTAGTGAGGCTGGAGCCAGGGCTGAGAAAGGAGGATCTCTGTGCACTTCAAAGCCCCTCTTTTAATTTACCCCCAATTCAAAGGCACAACAGGTGGTAGGGTCAGAGACAGTACTGGGTCTCTGACCCTACCACTTCATTTCACTCCTGGACCTGTGAAGTGAAGAAGAAAGTACTGCTGTGCTGCTACAAGGACTGCCACTCTGATGGACTGCTGCTCTGCAAGAACTGCTTTTCTACTGTGCTACCCTGCTGCCTGCTACCCTCTGCCCTGCTGAGGAAGGACTGAACCCATTTCACTTGAACCCAGAGTGACTCCAAAACATGCTGGCTGGCCCCCTTTTCTAAGTCTCAGGGACATCAAGGACTTCTTCATCATCCTGCAACAGCACCTGAACTTTGCTTGCTGCAAGTCTTGCCCTGCCAAGTGGTGCCAATCCAATCCTGGGCCCTTGGAAGTTAATATAAAGAGCTGCAACTGCTAAAACACACGCATCCAAGACTTTGTCCGATCATAACCGGCGCATCTCTCTCAACACCGACGCATCTGCAAAGATCCCGTACATCATTTGCCAACTGCAGGGCGCATCACCTTCAGTTCGGATGCATGTGCGAGGATCCAGTACATCGCTTGCCAAGTGCGCGACGCATCGCCTTCATCTGGAAGCTCAAAAAAACACATTGCCCCTTTGCTGCTCGTATCGCGGATCTATCGATGAGGCAACAAGTTACTTGTTGACGCTTTAAGCTTTTAAGCACCATATTTTCACTTATTACTTAAAAATTAATTACTCCGGTTATATTTATTGGATTTTTGTTGTTTTAGTCCTGTTTTGTTCATAAAAATATAAGCTATTTTTATAAACTGGTGTGGAGATGTTTTGTGGTGTTTTCACAGTGTTACTGTTTGAAGTGTTGCACCAATACTTTACACATTGCCGCTTAGGTTAAGCCTGCCTGCTCAGTGCCAAGCTACCAGAGGGTGAGCAGAGGTTAATTTATGGTGTCTATCTGACTTACCCTGACTAGGATTGTGGTCCTGTTTGGACAGGGTGCATACTTCTACCAACCAGAAACTCAATTTCTAACACTGGTGATCAGCAGTGAGGATAGGACCTGAGCTTGTGCAGTGCCATACCATGACTTGCTGTACACTACTAATCCATACCTAGACCAGTCCAAGTCACTCCGCCCTGTTTGACATTTTTTATTTTTCCAAAGTTTTCCCAATTCCCATTTTTACTGTTGTGTCTGTGACCTCACCAGAAAAGATGGAGTTTGAGCTGGTCAGTCTAGAGAGCTACACCGTGGCCCAGCTCAAGGGATTTTGCCAGGAGAAAGGGTTGTTTACAAAAGGGAGTGGTAAGAAAGCATAGCTCCAAACAGCTTTGAGAGCATGGAAAAAAGCCCCACCAGACCCACACAGACAATGAGGAGGAAGGGTCAGGATCTGGGGAACAATTGGAGCAAGACCTGTCTGAGGCTCTTGACATGCGAGCTGTTGGGGAGGGGGTAACATCCTCCTGGGGTAGAAGTCCATCCACGTGCATGGAGCAGTGTGTCATCTAGGAACCTGTCCCCAGAGGAGCTGGAGGACAGGATGAAGGAGAGAAAGTTGAAACTAGAGCTTGCCAGATTGAAAATGGAGAAAGAACAAGCTCTGGAGGAGAAGAGGCTGTCCATGACAGAGTGCACTACAACATACTACTGATTTGTGACAGTTTGCAGCCTGTCTTACAGTGCTGTATTACACTGCTAGTACCACAGACCTGTTAGGTAGTTGATGTAGGTGCTGACTGGCATCTTTTCTGGGTCATAATGGAATATATATTGGTTTACTGCTTTGGTTAACTATGCAAATATTAGTGAAACTTATTTGTGTGGGCAGTGACGATACCAGCTTGCGATATATTGTAAATATGAGGCATAATTTCTTATCCAGTCGTGCAACACGACACAGTGGTGCATTGTGAAAATCTTAGTAAATCTACCCTTGGATGTGTTCAGAGGTACATTCAATAAAAATAAAGAAACAGCACACAGTCTTTTCTGAGTCTTTAGGTGACAAATACTCATGAGCTACAAATGCTTCTGTTCCATTGTTTTGTTTGTTTTTGTCCTCAAACACGCTTCCAGAAGATCACATACTTACGCTCCACGCTGATGAATACGGAGGAGTTTGCCAGGCCATGTTTGTTCTTTGCAACGCACCAGTACTGTCCTTCATTCTCGAATGCGACGTTTGAGAGACTTAATGTCAGGTTGTTAATGTTCTCTCCTCCTAAAATCTTTTCTTCTCTTTTACCCAGGTCAGGTTTGAAAGGGGAGCGCTGTCCACTGAGCAGTGCATGTTCACAGATTGTCCTTCCAGCACCTTTTTAATTGAGACATTTTCCTGCTTTCCGGACCAATCTGCAAACATCAAGAAAATTATACATTTTAACCAAATATTATTCACAATGATATTTTAATAAGTTGTTGCCTCTTTAAGTGATTAAACTAGGCAAGATAATGTGTAGGGTATTTGGTCGAACTTTCTAGAATTGTAGGTCTCCAACTTGGGGGCATATTATCAAGAACGGCGTTAAAATGATCGCCAGTTTAGCGGCAGAAAACTGCCGCTAAAGCGGCGATAATGGGCTTGATAATATGCCCTTGAGAATTCCAATAGAAGCCCATGTTCTGCTGTGATCCTGGGCTTCTATTGGAATTCTCAAGGGCATATTATCAAGCCCATTATCGCCGCTTTGGCGGCAGTATTCTGCCGCTAAACTGGCGATCATTTTAACGCCGTTCTTGATAATATGCCCCTAAAATGTTAAGAACATATAAGACATCCATCGCTAAAAGCTGAAATAATAGATATACTCTGCACCCTCCCATGTAACTCCATCAGGTACCAGTGGGGGCAGCAGAGCCAGTCAGTGGGGCCGGCTGGTGGACAGGGACCATGGAAAGCCAATTAGGCCAGATTTACTAATATTTGACGGAACGTGGAGCAGGAACCAAATTAAGGTTAGTCTGACCCTATATTTTGACAAGGAGGCCAGACTTGAGAAATCTTGCATCCTAAATTCAAAAGACAGAGCTTCAATGGATGCGCAGCTTTTCATGTAGCCTTTCACATCGGAAGATAGTGAAGATTTGGGGGCTTGTTTACAAGCCCAGTGCGCCGAGGTGGCACTTTTTTCGATATTCCGGCAAAGTGCAGACTCATATCTACGAGGCCATGGAAAGCCACCCTGCGTGGCTTTTCATGGCCTCGTAGATATGGTGTGAGGCAACGCAGCGCAAATCAGTGCGTTGCCTCACACTGCCTCGGTGAGGCGTGCCATGGGCACTGCAGAGGGTGTTCCCACTCAACGCCCATTGTTTTTGACACATTCCCAGATTCACTCTATATTCACAGATTTACTCTATATTCACAGATTTACTCTATATTCACAGATTTACTCTATATTCACAGATTTACTCTATATTCACAGATTTACCACATAGAGTAAATCTGGGAATGCGTCAAAGCCCTGCGCCATCTCAGGGTGGTGTAACAGTTGTTTTTGTAAAGAAAGGTGTCCCTTCCTGCACCAAAACAACCTGATTTCAACGCAGGCACCCTGGCGCCATGGTGCAAGGGTGCCTGCGTTGGAGCTAGGCAGCCATTTGTGAGCCAGCGCAGTGTAAGAGGACAGGGATGCACAGTATCTCATGGATATGGTACATGCTTGCCCTTTTCTTTCGACTCAGGGCAGCGCAGCAAAGTGATGTGCAGCGCTGCCCTGCGTCAAAATGTTGTAAATGAGGCCCCATGTGTCTCAAAGGTGCTTTGCAGGCTGGCAATTAACACTTAGTATATTGCTCGGAACACCATTTTTAATAATACCTGGTGTCGTGACATTCTCAACCTTTATTTGTGGGGTCCTGGGTGGATCTGTAACAATGAAAGCAGAAAAATATTTTGTCATTTTTTTGTACAGAAGTTGTTCATTATGTTTCTCTTCACATTTGCTGACCACTCAAGCTTAACGTAAAGGTATCATAAACTCACTGCAGCCTAGTGTAGCAGATTCATATAACAGTGTGAGTCCTTAGTGCAAGGCTGGGAGTGGACATTTTGGGCATCATCAAGGCCGCCATGTGGTGCCTGCTGCACTGCTGAGGACCAGCAGGAGGGAATGCAAAATGGGAGAGTCATGGCGATAAAAGTAAAGAGTACGAGCAACACGTGAACTCCCATGGCGTGCTAAACAAGTAATTTCATGACATCAGCAGTAGAAGGTTAAACAATAGCCAATCCGAAACAAGGGTTCAAAAGAGCAAAACTCAAGTGGAGGGACAAACACAGAGTAGGGAGGAAAGCCTCCATTGAAAAGCAGGGAACTCAGATTGACAAGAAAGCCATATAGTCACTAGCAAGGGTTGACTCTTGAGGAATGTCAGACATTACAACACATATCGTTAGCACACATGTAATACAACCGTGTTGGAAAATGGCCTCTCTGAAGGGTCACCCCAAACATTTTGCCGTCATCCTTCCCTTCTTTGCTGGATTCTTTTTGTTGGTTTCAGTACTCTGTGTACTTTACCACTGCTAACCAGTGCTAAAGTGCTTGTGTTCCCTCTCTAAACATGGTATAATTGTTTTACACTTGTTTCACATATTTAATTTACTTATAAGTCCCTTCTAGAGTGATATACTGTATACCCAGGGACTGCAAATTAAATGCTAATAGTGGGCCTGCAGCACCTATTGGGCCTCCCACCTAGGCAGCCCTGTAAAACTTGTCCCAGGCACGCCTTTGCAGGCTGAAAGAAGCATCACACTGCCATGTCGACTTGGCATATAAAATCCCTTGCTAAGCCTTAATCTTCCCTTCTATTACATATAAGACACCCCTTAGGTAAGCCCTAGATAGCCCATAGGGCAGGGTGCTGTGTAATCAAAAGGCAGGACATGCACTTTTAAGATTTGCATTTTCTGGTAGTGAAAAACACCCAAATTCATTTTTCACTACCGTGCGGCCTACCGCTCTCATCGGTTAACATTGGGAAGTCCTTATTACACTTTATAAGTTGTAAATCCTGATTGAGAAGTAGATCTTTGATGTTTGGTACCATTGGACTTGTAATAAAAAATCATCTTTGATGGCTAAGTTGGATTTACTATTATAACTTTAAAAATGCCACTTTTAGAAAGATAAAAGACACACAGTTGATGGACGGAATGCAGAGCAAATCAAACATTCACCCCCAGTCAATAGATCTGGGTTAAATCCATTGTTCTTTTGCTCACCATGCCACCTCAGTTTAGACCCAGCCATATGCAAATCAGTCTTGACCCTGTGCCTCTGGGAACAGTCCAGAACGAACTGCCAAGCCAGGTCCTCCCTGTACCGGAAACTAGCATCTTGGGACCGGTTTCGGGGCATCACCCCTCATCAGCCAGGCTAGCTTGAATCCAGTGACACAGTGTGATGGATTTAACCCAAATCTCTTGACTGGGGGTGAAAGTTTTGATTTGTTCTGCATTCCGTCCATCAATTGTGTGTCTGATGGGTCATCCTGGGCAGAATGGGAGGGAGGGGCTGACACACCTGAATAGGCTGTGTCCTGTTCCCACACAAAGGACTGTAGACCCCCTGTAGTGAGGCTGGAGCCAGGGCTGAGAAAGGAGGATCTCTGTGCACTTCAAAGCCCCTCTTTTAATTTACCCCCAATTCAAAGGCACAACAGGTGGTAGGGTCAGAGACAGTACTGGGTCTCTGACCCTACCACTTCATTTCACTCCTGGACCTGTGAAGTGAAGAAGAAAGTACTGCTGTGCTGCTACAAGGACTGCCACTCTGATGGACTGCTGCTCTGCAAGAACTGCTTTTCTACTGTGCTACCCTGCTGCCTGCTACCCTCTGCCCTGCTGAGGAAGGACTGAACCCATTTCACTTGAACCCAGAGTGACTCCAAAACATGCTGGCTGGCCCCCTTTTCTAAGTCTCAGGGACATCAAGGACTTCTTCATCATCCTGCAACAGCACCTGGACTTTGCTTGCTGCAAGTCTTGCCCTGCCAAGTGGTGCCAATCCAATCCTGGGCCCTTGGAAGTTAATATAAAGAGCTGCAACTGCTAAAACACACGCATCCAAGACTTTGTCCGATCATAACCGGCGCATCTCTCTCAACACCGACGCATCTGCAAAGATCCCGTACATCATTTGCCAACTGCAGGGCGCATCACCTTCAGTTCGGATGCATGTGCGAGGATCCAGTACATCGCTTGCCAAGTGCGCGACGCATCGCCTTCATCTGGAAGCTCAAAAAAACACATTGCCCCTTTGCTGCTCGTATCGCGGATCTATCGATGAGGCAACAAGTTACTTGTTGACGCTTTAAGCTTTTAAGCACCATATTTTCACTTATTACTTAAAAATTAATTACTCCGGTTATATTTATTGGATTTTTGTTGTTTTAGTCCTGTTTTGTTCATAAAAATATAAGCTATTTTTATAAACTGGTGTGGAGATGTTTTGTGGTGTTTTCACAGTGTTACTGTTTGAAGTGTTGCACCAATACTTTACACATTGCCGCTTAGGTTAAGCCTGCCTGCTCAGTGCCAAGCTACCAGAGGGTGAGCAGAGGTTAATTTATGGTGTCTATCTGACTTACCCTGACTAGGATTGTGGTCCTGTTTGGACAGGGTGCATACTTCTACCAACCAGAAACTCAATTTCTAACACTGGTGATCAGCAGTGAGGATAGGACCTGAGCTTGTGCAGTGCCATACCATGACTTGCTGTACACTACTAATCCATACCTAGACCAGTCCAAGTCACTCCGCCCTGTTTGACATTTTTTATTTTTCCAAAGTTTTCCCAATTCCCATTTTTACTGTTGTGTCTGTGACCTCACCAGAAAAGATGGAGTTTGAGCTGGTCAGTCTAGAGAGCTACACCGTGGCCCAGCTCAAGGGATTTTGCCAGGAGAAAGGGTTGTTTACAAAAGGGAGTGGTAAGAAAGCATAGCTCCAAACAGCTTTGAGAGCATGGAAAAAAGCCCCACCAGACCCACACAGACAATGAGGAGGAAGGGTCAGGATCTGGGGAACAATTGGAGCAAGACCTGTCTGAGGCTCTTGACATGCGAGCTGTTGGGGAGGGGGTAACATCCTCCTGGGGTAGAAGTCCATCCACGTGCATGGAGCAGTGTGTCATCTAGGAACCTGTCCCCAGAGGAGCTGGAGGACAGGATGAAGGAGAGAAAGTTGAAACTAGAGCTTGCCAGATTGAAAATGGAGAAAGAACAAGCTCTGGAGGAGAAGAGGCTGTCCATGACAGAGTGCACTACAACATACTACTGATTTGTGACAGTTTGCAGCCTGTCTTACAGTGCTGTATTACACTGCTAGTACCACAGACCTGTTAGGTAGTTGATGTAGGTGCTGACTGGCATCTTTTCTGGGTCATAATGGAATATATATTGGTTTACTGCTTTGGTTAACTATGCAAATATTAGTGAAACTTATTTGTGTGGGCAGTGACGATACCAGCTTGCGATATATTGTAAATATGAGGCATAATTTCTTATCCAGTCGTGCAACACGACACAGTGGTGCATTGTGAAAATCTTAGTAAATCTACCCTTGGATGTGTTCAGAGGTACATTCAATAAAAATAAAGAAACAGCACACAGTCTTTTCTGAGTCTTTAGGTGACAAATACTCATGAGCTACAAATGCTTCTGTTCCATTGTTTTGTTTGTTTTTGTCCTCAAACACGCTTCCAGAAGATCACATACTTACGCTCCACGCTGATGAATACGGAGGAGTTTGCCAGGCCATGTTTGTTCTTTGCAACGCACCAGTACTGTCCTTCATTCTCGAATGCGACGTTTGAGAGACTTAATGTCAGGTTGTTAATGTTCTCTCCTCCTAAAATCTTTTCTTCTCTTTTTACCCAGGTCAGGTTTGAAAGGGGAGCGCTGTCCACTGAGCAGTGCATGTTCACAGATTGTCCTTCCAGCACCTTTTTAATTGAGACATTTTCCTGCTTTCCGGACCAATCTGCAAACATCAAGAAAATTATACATTTTAACCAAATATTATTCACAATGATATTTTAATAAGTTGTTGCCTCTTTAAGTGATTAAACTAGGCAAGATAATGTGTAGGGTATTTGGTCGAACTTTCTAGAATTGTAGGTCTCCAACTTGGGGGCATATTATCAAGAACGGCGTTAAAATGATCGCCAGTTTAGCGGCAGAAAACTGCCGCTAAAGCGGCGATAATGGGCTTGATAATATGCCCTTGAGAATTCCAATAGAAGCCCATGTTCTGCTGTGATCCTGGGCTTCTATTGGAATTCTCAAGGGCATATTATCAAGCCCATTATCGCCGCTTTGGCGGCAGTATTCTGCCGCTAAACTGGCGATCATTTTAACGCCGTTCTTGATAATATGCCCCTAAAATGTTAAGAACATATAAGACATCCATCGCTAAAAGCTGAAATAATAGATATACTCTGCACCCTCCCATGTAACTCCATCAGGTACCAGTGGGGGCAGCAGAGCCAGTCAGTGGGGCCGGCTGGTGGACAGGGACCATGGAAAGCCAATTAGGCCAGATTTACTAATATTTGACGGAACGTGGAGCAGGAACCAAATTAAGGTTAGTCTGACCCTATATTTTGACAAGGAGGCCAGACTTGAGAAATCTTGCATCCTAAATTCAAAAGACAGAGCTTCAATGGATGCGCAGCTTTTCATGTAGCCTTTCACATCGGAAGATAGTGAAGATTTGGGGGCTTGTTTACAAGCCCAGTGCGCCGAGGTGGCACTTTTTCGATATTCCGGCAAAGTGCAGACTCATATCTACGAGGCCATGGAAAGCCACCCTGCGTGGCTTTTCATGGCCTCGTAGATATGGTGTGAGGCAACGCAGCGCAAATCAGTGCGTTGCCTCACACTGCCTCGGTGAGGCGTGCCATGGGCACTGCAGAGGGTGTTCCCACTCAACGCCCATTGTTTTTGACACATTCCCAGATTCACTCTATATTCACAGATTTACTCTATATTCACAGATTTACTCTATATTCACAGATTTACTCTATATTCACAGATTTACTCTATATTCACAGATTTACCACATAGAGTAAATCTGGGAATGCGTCAAAGCCCTGCGCCATCTCAGGGTGGTGTAACAGTTGTTTTTGTAAAGAAAGGTGTCCCTTCCTGCACCAAAACAACCTGATTTCAACGCAGGCACCCTGGCGCCATGGTGCAAGGGTGCCTGCGTTGGAGCTAGGCAGCCATTTGTGAGCCAGCGCAGTGTAAGAGGACAGGGATGCACAGTATCTCATGGATATGGTACATGCTTGCCCTTTTCTTTCGACTCAGGGCAGCGCAGCAAAGTGATGTGCAGCGCTGCCCTGCGTCAAAATGTTGTAAATGAGGCCCCATGTGTCTCAAAGGTGCTTTGCAGGCTGGCAATTAACACTTAGTATATTGCTCGGAACACCATTTTTAATAATACCTGGTGTCGTGACATTCTCAACCTTTATTTGTGGGGTCCTGGGTGGATCTGTAACAATGAAAGCAGAAAAATATTTTGTCATTTTTTTGTACAGAAGTTGTTCATTATGTTTCTCTTCACATTTGCTGACCACTCAAGCTTAACGTAAAGGTATCATAAACTCACTGCAGCCTAGTGTAGCAGATTCATATAACAGTGTGAGTCCTTAGTGCAAGGCTGGGAGTGGACATTTTGGGCATCATCAAGGCCGCCATGTGGTGCCTGCTGCACTGCTGAGGACCAGCAGGAGGGAATGCAAAATGGGAGAGTCATGGCGATAAAAGTAAAGAGTACGAGCAACACGTGAACTCCCATGGCGTGCTAAACAAGTAATTTCATGACATCAGCAGTAGAAGGTTAAACAATAGCCAATCCGAAACAAGGGTTCAAAAGAGCAAAACTCAAGTGGAGGGACAAACACAGAGTAGGGAGGAAAGCCTCCATTGAAAAGCAGGGAACTCAGATTGACAAGAAAGCCATATAGTCACTAGCAAGGGTTGACTCTTGAGGAATGTCAGACATTACAACACATATCGTTAGCACACATGTAATACAACCGTGTTGGAAAATGGCCTCTCTGAAGGGTCACCCCAAACATTTTGCCGTCATCCTTCCCTTCTTTGCTGGATTCTTTTGTTGGTTTCAGTACTCTGTGTACTTTACCACTGCTAACCAGTGCTAAAGTGCTTGTGTTCCCTCTCTAAACATGGTATAATTGTTTTACACTTGTTTCACATATTTAATTTACTTATAAGTCCCTTCTAGAGTGATATACTGTATACCCAGGGACTGCAAATTAAATGCTAATAGTGGGCCTGCAGCACCTATTGGGCCTCCCACCTAGGCAGCCCTGTAAAACTTGTCCCAGGCACGCCTTTGCAGGCTGAAAGAAGCATCACACTGCCATGTCGACTTGGCATATAAAATCCCTTGCTAAGCCTTAATCTTCCCTTCTATTACATATAAGACACCCCTTAGGTAAGCCCTAGATAGCCCATAGGGCAGGGTGCTGTGTAATCAAAAGGCAGGACATGCACTTTTAAGATTTGCATTTTCTGGTAGTGAAAAACACCCAAATTCATTTTTCACTACCGTGCGGCCTACCGCTCTCATCGGTTAACATTGGGAAGTCCTTATTACACTTTATAAGTTGTAAATCCTGATTGAGAAGTAGATCTTTGATGTTTGGTACCATTGGACTTGTAATAAAAAATCATCTTTGATGGCTAAGTTGGATTTACTATTATAACTTTAAAAATGCCACTTTTAGAAAGATAAAAGACACACAGTTGATGGACGGAATGCAGAGCAAATCAAACATTCACCCCCAGTCAATAGATCTGGGTTAAATCCATTGTTCTTTTGCTCACCATGCCACCTCAGTTTAGACCCAGCCATATGCAAATCAGTCTTGACCCTGTGCCTCTGGGAACAGTCCAGAACGAACTGCCAAGCCAGGTCCTCCCTGTACCGGAAACTAGCATCTTGGGACCGGTTTCGGGCATCACCCCTCATCAGCCAGGCTAGCTTGAATCCAGTGACACAGTGTGATGGATTTAACCCAAATCTCTTGACTGGGGGTGAAAGTTTTGATTTGTTCTGCATTCCGTCCATCAATTGTGTGTCTGATGGGTCATCCTGGGCAGAATGGGAGGGAGGGGCTGACACACCTGAATAGGCTGTGTCCTGTTCCCACACAAAGGACTGTAGACCCCCTGTAGTGAGGCTGGAGCCAGGGCTGAGAAAGGAGGATCTCTGTGCACTTCAAAGCCCCTCTTTTAATTTACCCCCAATTCAAAGGCACAACAGGTGGTAGGGTCAGAGACAGTACTGGGTCTCTGACCCTACCACTTCATTTCACTCCTGGACCTGTGAAGTGAAGAAGAAAGTACTGCTGTGCTGCTACAAGGACTGCCACTCTGATGGACTGCTGCTCTGCAAGAACTGCTTTTCTACTGTGCTACCCTGCTGCCTGCTACCCTCTGCCCTGCTGAGGAAGGACTGAACCCATTTCACTTGAACCCAGAGTGACTCCAAAACATGCTGGCTGGCCCCCTTTTCTAAGTCTCAGGGACATCAAGGACTTCTTCATCATCCTGCAACAGCACCTGGACTTTGCTTGCTGCAAGTCTTGCCCTGCCAAGTGGTGCCAATCCAATCCTGGGCCCTTGGAAGTTAATATAAAGAGCTGCAACTGCTAAAACACACGCATCCAAGACTTTGTCCGATCATAACCGGCGCATCTCTCTCAACACCGACGCATCTGCAAAGATCCCGTACATCATTTGCCAACTGCAGGGCGCATCACCTTCAGTTCGGATGCATGTGCGAGGATCCAGTACATCGCTTGCCAAGTGCGCGACGCATCGCCTTCATCTGGAAGCTCAAAAAAACACATTGCCCCTTTGCTGCTCGTATCGCGGATCTATCGATGAGGCAACAAGTTACTTGTTGACGCTTTAAGCTTTTAAGCACCATATTTTCACTTATTACTTAAAAATTAATTACTCCGGTTATATTTATTGGATTTTTGTTGTTTTAGTCCTGTTTTGTTCATAAAAATATAAGCTATTTTTATAAACTGGTGTGGAGATGTTTTGTGGTGTTTTCACAGTGTTACTGTTTGAAGTGTTGCACCAATACTTTACACATTGCCGCTTAGGTTAAGCCTGCCTGCTCAGTGCCAAGCTACCAGAGGGTGAGCAGAGGTTAATTTATGGTGTCTATCTGACTTACCCTGACTAGGATTGTGGTCCTGTTTGGACAGGGTGCATACTTCTACCAACCAGAAACTCAATTTCTAACACTGGTGATCAGCAGTGAGGATAGGACCTGAGCTTGTGCAGTGCCATACCATGACTTGCTGTACACTACTAATCCATACCTAGACCAGTCCAAGTCACTCCGCCCTGTTTGACATTTTTTATTTTTCCAAAGTTTTCCCAATTCCCATTTTTACTGTTGTGTCTGTGACCTCACCAGAAAAGATGGAGTTTGAGCTGGTCAGTCTAGAGAGCTACACCGTGGCCCAGCTCAAGGGATTTTGCCAGGAGAAAGGGTTGTTTACAAAAGGGAGTGGTAAGAAAGCATAGCTCCAAACAGCTTTGAGAGCATGGAAAAAAGCCCCACCAGACCCACACAGACAATGAGGAGGAAGGGTCAGGATCTGGGGAACAATTGGAGCAAGACCTGTCTGAGGCTCTTGACATGCGAGCTGTTGGGGAGGGGGTAACATCCTCCTGGGGTAGAAGTCCATCCACGTGCATGGAGCAGTGTGTCATCTAGGAACCTGTCCCCAGAGGAGCTGGAGGACAGGATGAAGGAGAGAAAGTTGAAACTAGAGCTTGCCAGATTGAAAATGGAGAAAGAACAAGCTCTGGAGGAGAAGAGGCTGTCCATGACAGAGTGCACTACAACATACTACTGATTTGTGACAGTTTGCAGCCTGTCTTACAGTGCTGTATTACACTGCTAGTACCACAGACCTGTTAGGTAGTTGATGTAGGTGCTGACTGGCATCTTTTCTGGGTCATAATGGAATATATATTGGTTTACTGCTTTGGTTAACTATGCAAATATTAGTGAAACTTATTTGTGTGGGCAGTGACGATACCAGCTTGCGATATATTGTAAATATGAGGCATAATTTCTTATCCAGTCGTGCAACACGACACAGTGGTGCATTGTGAAAATCTTAGTAAATCTACCCTTGGATGTGTTCAGAGGTACATTCAATAAAAATAAAGAAACAGCACACAGTCTTTTCTGAGTCTTTAGGTGACAAATACTCATGAGCTACAAATGCTTCTGTTCCATTGTTTTGTTTGTTTTTGTCCTCAAACACGCTTCCAGAAGATCACATACTTACGCTCCACGCTGATGAATACGGAGGAGTTTGCCAGGCCATGTTTGTTCTTTGCAACGCACCAGTACTGTCCTTCATTCTCGAATGCGACGTTTGAGAGACTTAATGTCAGGTTGTTAATGTTCTCTCCTCCTAAAATCTTTTCTTCTCTTTTTACCCAGGTCAGGTTTGAAAGGGGAGCGCTGTCCACTGAGCAGTGCATGTTCACAGATTGTCCTTCCAGCACCTTTTTAATTGAGACATTTTCCTGCTTTCCGGACCAATCTGCAAACATCAAGAAAATTATACATTTTAACCAAATATTATTCACAATGATATTTTAATAAGTTGTTGCCTCTTTAAGTGATTAAACTAGGCAAGATAATGTGTAGGGTATTTGGTCGAACTTTCTAGAATTGTAGGTCTCCAACTTGGGGGCATATTATCAGAACGGCGTTAAAATGATCGCCAGTTTAGCGGCAGAAAACTGCCGCTAAAGCGGCGATAATGGGCTTGATAATATGCCCTTGAGAATTCCAATAGAAGCCCATGTTCTGCTGTGATCCTGGGCTTCTATTGGAATTCTCAAGGGCATATTATCAAGCCCATTATCGCCGCTTTGGCGGCAGTATTCTGCCGCTAAACTGGCGATCATTTTAACGCCGTTCTTGATAATATGCCCCTAAAATGTTAAGAACATATAAGACATCCATCGCTAAAAGCTGAAATAATAGATATACTCTGCACCCTCCCATGTAACTCCATCAGGTACCAGTGGGGGCAGCAGAGCCAGTCAGTGGGGCCGGCTGGTGGACAGGGACCATGGAAAGCCAATTAGGCCAGATTTACTAATATTTGACGGAACGTGGAGCAGGAACCAAATTAAGGTTAGTCTGACCCTATATTTTGACAAGGAGGCCAGACTTGAGAAATCTTGCATCCTAAATTCAAAAGACAGAGCTTCAATGGATGCGCAGCTTTTCATGTAGCCTTTCACATCGGAAGATAGTGAAGATTTGGGGGCTTGTTTACAAGCCCAGTGCGCCGAGGTGGCACTTTTTTCGATATTCCGGCAAAGTGCAGACTCATATCTACGAGGCCATGGAAAGCCACCCTGCGTGGCTTTTCATGGCCTCGTAGATATGGTGTGAGGCAACGCAGCGCAAATCAGTGCGTTGCCTCACACTGCCTCGGTGAGGCGTGCCATGGGCACTGCAGAGGGTGTTCCCACTCAACGCCCATTGTTTTTGACACATTCCCAGATTCACTCTATATTCACAGATTTACTCTATATTCACAGATTTACTCTATATTCACAGATTTACTCTATATTCACAGATTTACTCTATATTCACAGATTTACCACATAGAGTAAATCTGGGAATGCGTCAAAGCCCTGCGCCATCTCAGGGTGGTGTAACAGTTGTTTTTGTAAAGAAAGGTGTCCCTTCCTGCACCAAAACAACCTGATTTCAACGCAGGCACCCTGGCGCCATGGTGCAAGGGTGCCTGCGTTGGAGCTAGGCAGCCATTTGTGAGCCAGCGCAGTGTAAGAGGACAGGGATGCACAGTATCTCATGGATATGGTACATGCTTGCCCTTTTCTTTCGACTCAGGGCAGCGCAGCAAAGTGATGTGCAGCGCTGCCCTGCGTCAAAATGTTGTAAATGAGGCCCCATGTGTCTCAAAGGTGCTTTGCAGGCTGGCAATTAACACTTAGTATATTGCTCGGAACACCATTTTTAATAATACCTGGTGTCGTGACATTCTCAACCTTTATTTGTGGGGTCCTGGGTGGATCTGTAACAATGAAAGCAGAAAAATATTTTGTCATTTTTTTGTACAGAAGTTGTTCATTATGTTTCTCTTCACATTTGCTGACCACTCAAGCTTAACGTAAAGGTATCATAAACTCACTGCAGCCTAGTGTAGCAGATTCATATAACAGTGTGAGTCCTTAGTGCAAGGCTGGGAGTGGACATTTTGGGCATCATCAAGGCCGCCATGTGGTGCCTGCTGCACTGCTGAGGACCAGCAGGAGGGAATGCAAAATGGGAGAGTCATGGCGATAAAAGTAAAGAGTACGAGCAACACGTGAACTCCCATGGCGTGCTAAACAAGTAATTTCATGACATCAGCAGTAGAAGGTTAAACAATAGCCAATCCGAAACAAGGGTTCAAAAGAGCAAAACTCAAGTGGAGGGACAAACACAGAGTAGGGAGGAAAGCCTCCATTGAAAAGCAGGGAACTCAGATTGACAAGAAAGCCATATAGTCACTAGCAAGGGTTGACTCTTGAGGAATGTCAGACATTACAACACATATCGTTAGCACACATGTAATACAACCGTGTTGGAAAATGGCCTCTCTGAAGGGTCACCCCAAACATTTTGCCGTCATCCTTCCCTTCTTTGCTGGATTCTTTTGTTGGTTTCAGTACTCTGTGTACTTTACCACTGCTAACCAGTGCTAAAGTGCTTGTGTTCCCTCTCTAAACATGGTATAATTGTTTTACACTTGTTTCACATATTTAATTTACTTATAAGTCCCTTCTAGAGTGATATACTGTATACCCAGGGACTGCAAATTAAATGCTAATAGTGGGCCTGCAGCACCTATTGGGCCTCCCACCTAGGCAGCCCTGTAAAACTTGTCCCAGGCACGCCTTTGCAGGCTGAAAGAAGCATCACACTGCCATGTCGACTTGGCATATAAAATCCCTTGCTAAGCCTTAATCTTCCCTTCTATTACATATAAGACACCCCTTAGGTAAGCCCTAGATAGCCCATAGGGCAGGGTGCTGTGTAATCAAAAGGCAGGACATGCACTTTTAAGATTTGCATTTTCTGGTAGTGAAAAACACCCAAATTCATTTTTCACTACCGTGCGGCCTACCGCTCTCATCGGTTAACATTGGGAAGTCCTTATTACACTTTATAAGTTGTAAATCCTGATTGAGAAGTAGATCTTTGATGTTTGGTACCATTGGACTTGTAATAAAAAATCATCTTTGATGGCTAAGTTGGATTTACTATTATAACTTTAAAAATGCCACTTTTAGAAAGATAAAAGACACACAGTTGATGGACGGAATGCAGAGCAAATCAAACATTCACCCCCAGTCAATAGATCTGGGTTAAATCCATTGTTCTTTTGCTCACCATGCCACCTCAGTTTAGACCCAGCCATATGCAAATTAGTCTTGACCCTGTGCCTCTGGGAACAGTCCAGAACGAACTGCCAAGCCAGGTCCTCCCTGTACCGGAAACTAGCATCTTGGGACCGGTTTCGGGGCATCACCCCTCATCAGCCAGGCTAGCTTGAATCCAGTGGCACAGTGTGATGGATTTAACCCAAATCTCTTGACTGGGGGTGAAAGTTTTGATTTGTTCTGCATTCCGTCCATCAATTGTGTGTCTGATGGGTCATCCTGGGCAGAATGGGAGGGAGGGGCTGACACACCTGAATAGGCTGTGTCCTGTTCCCACACAAAGGACTGTAGACCCCCTGTAGTGAGGCTGGAGCCAGGGCTGAGAAAGGAGGATCTCTGTGCACTTCAAAGCCCCTCTTTGAATTTACCCCCAATTCAAAGGCACAACAGGTGGTAGGGTCAGAGACAGTACTGGGTCTCTGACCCTACCACTTCATTTCACTCCTGGACCTGTGAAGTGAAGAAGAAAGTACTGCTGTGCTGCTACAAGGACTGCCACTCTGATGGACTGCTGCTCTGCAAGAACTGCTTTTCTACCGTGCTACCCTGCTGCCTGCTACCCTCTGCCCTGCTGAGGAAGGACTGAACCCATTTCACTTGAACCCAGAGTGACTCCAAGGACATGCTGGCTGGCCCCCTTTTCTAAGTCTCAGGGACATCAAGGACTTCTTCATCATCCTGCAACAGCACCTGGACTTTGCTTGCTGCAAGTCTTGCCCTGCCAAGTGGTGCCAATCCAATCCTGGGCCCTTGGAAGTTGATATAAAGAGCTGCAACTGCTAAAACACACGCATCCAAGACTTTGTCCGATCATAACCGGCGCATCTCTCTCAACACCGACGCATCTGCAAAGATCCCGTACATCATTTGCCAACTGCAGGGCGCATCACCTTCAGTTCGGACGCATGTGCGAGGATCCAGTACAGCGCTTGCCAAGTGCGCGACGCATCGCCTTCATCTGGAAGCTCAATAAAAACACATTGCCCCTTTGCTGCTCGTATCGCGGATCTATCGATGAGGCAACAAGTTACTTGTTGACGCTTTAGCTTTTAAGCACCATATTTTCACTTATTACTTAAAAATTAATTACTCCGGTTATATTTATTGGATTTTTGTTGTTTTAGTCTTGTTTTGTTCATAAAAATATAAGCTATTTTTATAAACTGGTGTGGAGATATTTTGTGGTGTTTTCACTGTGTTACTGTTTGAAGTGTTGCACCAATACTTTACACATTGCCTCTTAGGTTAAGCCTGCCTGCTCAGTGCCAAGCTACCAGAGGGTGAGCAGAGGTTAATTTATGGTGTCTATCTGACTTTCCCTGACTAGGATTGTGGTCCTGTTTGGACAGGGTGCATACTTCTACCAACCAGAAACTCAATTTCTAACACTGGTGATCAGCAGTGAGGATAGGACTTGTGCTTGTGCAGTGCCATACCATGACTTGCTGTACACTACTAATCCATACCTAGACCAGTCCAAGTCACTCCGCCCTGTTTGACATTTTTTATTTTTCCAAAGTTTTCCCAATTCCCATTTTTACTGTTGTGTGTGACCTCACCAGAAAAGATGGAGTTTGAGCTGGTCAGTCTAGAGAGCTACACCGTGGCCCAGCTCAAGGGATTTTGCCAGGAGAAAGGGTTGTTTACAAAAGGGAGTGGTAAGAAAGCATAGCTCCAAACAGCTTTGAGAGCATGGAAAAAAGCCCCACCAGACCCACACAGACAATGAGGAGGAAGGGTCAGGATCTGGGGAACAATTCGAGCAAGACTCGTCTGAGGCTCTTGACATGCGAGCTGTTGGGGAGGGGGGTAACATCCTCCTGGGGTAGAAGTCCATCCACGTGCATGGAGCAGTGTGTCATCTAGGAACCTGTCCCCAGAGGAGCTGGAGGACAGGATGAAGGAGAGAAAGTTGAAACTAGAGCTTGCCAGATTGAAAATGGAGAAAGAACAAGCTCTGGAGGAGAAGAGGCTGGCCATGACAGAGTGCACTACAACATACTACTGATTTGTGACAGTTTGCAGCCTATCTTACAGTGTTGTATTACACTGCTAGTACCACAGACCTGTTAGGTAGTTGATGTAGGTGCTGACTGGCATCTTTTCTGGGTCATAATGGAATATAGTGGTTTACTGCTTTGGTTAACTATGCAAATATTAGTGAAACTTATTTGTGTGGGCAGTGACGATACCAGCTTGCGATATATTGTAAATATGAGGCATAATTTCTTATCCAGTCGTGCAACACGACACAGTGGTGCATTGTGAAAATCTTAGTAAATCTACCCTTGGATGTGTTCAGAGGTACATTCAATAAAAATAAAGAAACAGCACACAGTCTTTTCTGAGTCTTTAGGTGACAAATTCTCATGAGCTACAAATGCTTCTGTTCCATTGTTTTGTTTTGTTTGTTTTTGTCCTCAAACACGCTTCCAGAAGATCACATACTTACGCTCCACGCTGATGAATACGGAAGAGTTTGCCAGGCCATGTTTGTTCTTTGCAACGCACCAGTACTGTCCTTCATTCTCGAATGCGATGTTTGAGAGACTTAATGTCAGGTTGTTAATGTTCTCTCCTCCTAAAATCGTTTTTTCTCCTTTTATCCAGGTCAGGTTTGAAAGGGGAGAGCTGTCCACTGCGCAGTGTATATTCACAGATCGTCCTTCCAGCACCTTTTTAATGGAGAAGTTTTCCTGCTTTCCAGACCGATCTGCAAACATTAAGAAAATTATACATTTTAACCAAATATTATTCACAGTTATATTTTAATAAGTTGTTGCCTCTTTAAGTGATTAAACTAGGCAAGATAATGTGTAGGGTATTTGGTCGAACTTTCTAGAATTGTAGGTCTCAAACTATATAAGACATCCATCGCTAAAAGCTGAAATAATAGATATACTCTGCACCCTCCCATGTAACTCCATCAGGTACCAGTGGGGGCAGCAGAGTCAGTCAGTGGGGCCGGCAGGTGGACAGGGACCATGGAAAGCCATTTAGGCCAGATTTACTAATACTTGACGGAACGTGGAGCAGGAACCAAATTACGGTTAGTCTGACCCTATATTTTGACAAGGAGACCAGACTTGAGAAATCTTGCATCCTAAATTCAAAAGACAGAACTTCAACGGATGCGCAGCTTTTGATGTAGCCTTTCACATCGGAAGATAGTGAAGATTTGGGGGCTTGTTTACAAGCCCAGTGCGCCGAGGTGGCACTTTTTTCGATATTCCGGCAAAGTGCAGACTTATATCTACGAGGCCATGGAAAGCCACCCTGCGTGGCTTTTCATGGCCTCGTAGATATGGTGTGAGGCAACGCAGCGCAAATCAGTGCGTTGCCTCACACTGCCTCAGTGAGGCGTGCCATGGGCACTGCAGAGGGTGTTCCCACTCAACGCCCATTGTTTTTGACACATTCCCAGATTCACTCTATATTCACAGATTTACTCTATATTCACAGATTTACTCTATATTCACAGATTTACCACATGGAGTAAATCTGGGAATGCGTCAAAGCCCTGCGCCATCTCAGGGTGGTGTAACAGTTGTTTTTGTAAAGAAAGGTGTCCCTTCCTGCACCAAAACAACCTGATTTCAACGCAGGCACCCTGGCGCCATGGTGCAAGGGTGCCTGCGTTGGATCTAGGCAGCCATTTGTGAGCCAGCGCAGTGTAAGAGGACAGGGATGCACAGTATCTCATGGATATGGTACATGCTTGCCCTTTTCTTTCGACTCAGGGCAGCGCTGCAAAGTGATGTGCAGCGCTGCCCTGCGTCAAAATTTTGTAAATGAGGCCCATGTGTCTCAAAGGTCCTTTGCAGGCTGGCAATTAATACTTAGTATATTGCTCGGAACACCATTTTTAATAATACCTGGTGTCGTGACATTCTCAACCTTTATTTGTGGGGTCCTGGGAGGATCTGTAACAATAAAAGCAGAAAAATATTTTGTCATTTTTTTGTACAGAAGTTGTTCATTATGTTTCTCTTCACATTTGCTGACCACTCAAGCTTAACGTAAAGGTATCATAAACTCACTGCAGCCTAGTGTAGCAGATTCATATAACAGTGTGAGTCCTTAGTGCAAGGCTGGGAGTGGACATTTTGGGCATCACCAAGGCTACCATGTGGTGCCTGGTGCACTGCTGAGGAGCAGCAGGAGGGAACGCAAAATGGAAGAGTCAAGGCGATAAAAGTAAAGAGTACGAGCAACACGTGAACTCCCATGGCGTGCTAAACAAGTAATTTCATGACATCAGCAGTAGAAGGTTAAACAATAGCCAATCCAAAACAAGGGTTCAAAAGAGCAAAACTCAAGTGGAGGGACAAACACAGAGTAGGGAGGAAAGCCTCCATTGAAAAGCAGGGAACTCATATTGACAAGAAAGCCATATAGTCACTAGCAAGGGTTGACTCTGGAGGAATGTCAGACATTACAACACATATCGTTAGCACACATGTAATACAACCGTGTTGGAAAATGGCCTCTCTGAAGGGTCACCCCAAACATTTTGCCGTCATCCTTCCCTTCTTTGCTGGATTCTTTTTGTTGGTTTCAGTACTCCGTGTACTTTACCACTGCTAACCAGTGCTAAAGTGCTTGTGTTCCCTCTCTAAACATGGTATAATTGTTTTACACTTGTTTCACATATTTAATTTACTTATAAGTCCCTTCTAGAGTGATATACTATATACCCAGGGACTGCAAATTAAATGCTAATAGTGGGCCTGCAGCACCTATTGGGCCTCCCACCTAGGCAGCCCTGTAAAACTTGTCCCAGGCACGCCTTTGCAGGCTGAAAGAAGCATCACACTGCCATGTCGACTTGGCATATAAAATCCCTTGCTAAGCCTTAATCTCCTCTTCTATTACATATAAGACACCCCTTAGGTAAGCCCTAGATAGCCAATAGGGCAGGGTGCTGTGTAATCAAAAGGCAGGACATGCACTTTTAAGTTTTGCATTTTCTGGTAGTGAAAAACACCCAAATTCATTTTTCACTACCGTGCGGCCTACCGCTCTCATCGGTTAACATTGGGAAGTCCTTATTACACTTTATAAGTTGTAAATCCTGATTGAGAAGTAGATCTTTGATGTTTGGTACCATTGGACTTGTAATAAAAAATCATCTTTGATGGCTAAGTTGGATTTACTATTATAACTTTAAAAATGCCACTTTTAGAAAGATAAAAGACACACAGTTGATGGACGGAATGCAGAGCAAATCAAACATTCACCCCCAGTCAATAGATCTGGGTTAAATCCATTGTTCTTTTGCTCACCATGCCACCTCAGTTTAGACCCAGCCATATGCAAATCAGTCTTGACCCTGTGCCTCTGGGAACAGTCCAGAACGAACTGCCAAGCCAGGTCCTCCCTGTACCGGAAACTAGCATCTTGGGACCGGTTTCGGGGCATCACCCCTCATCAGCCAGGCTAGCTTGAATCCAGTGGCACAGTGTGATGGATTTAACCCAAATCTCTTGACTGGGGGTGAAAGTTTTGATTTGTTCTGCATTCCGTCCATCAATTGTGTGTCTGATGGGTCATCCTGGGCAGAATGGGAGGGAGGGGCTGACACACCTGAATAGGCTGTGTCCGGTTCCCACACAAAGGACTGTAGACCCCCCTGGAGTGAGGCTGGAGCCAAGGCTGGGAAAGGAGGATCTCTGTGCACTTCAAAGCCCCTCTTTTAATTTACCCCCAATTCAAAGGCACAACAGGTGGTAGGGTCAGAGACAGTACTGGGTCTCTGACCCTACCACTTCATTTCACTCCTGGACCTGTGAAGTGAAGAAGAAAGTACTGCTGTGCTGCTACAAGGACTGCCACTCTGATGGACTGCTGCTCTGCAAGAACTGCTTTTCTACTGTGCTACCCTGCTGCCTGCTACCCTCTGCCCTGCTGAGGAAGGACTGAACCCATTTCACTTGAACCCAGAGTGACTCGAAGGACATGCTGGCTGGCCCCCTTTTCTAAGTCTCAGGGACATCAAGGACTTCTTCATCATTCTGCAACAGCACCTGGACTTTGCTTGCTGCAAGTCTTGCCCTGCCAAGTGGTGCCAATCCAATCCTGGGCCCTTGGAAGTTGATATAAAGAGCTGCAACTGCTAAAACACACGCATCCAAGACTTTGTCCGATCATAACCGGCGCATCTCTCTCAACACCGACGCATCTGCAAAGATCCCGTACATCATTTGCCAACTGCAGGGCGCATCACCTTCAGTTCGGACGCATGTGCGAGGATCCAGTACATCGCTTGCCAAGTGCGCGACGCATCGCCTTCATCTGGAAGCTCAATAAAAACACATTGCCCCTTTGCTGCTCGGATCGCGGATCTATCGATGAGGCAACAAGTTACTTGTTGACGCTTTAAGCTTTTAAGCACCATATTTTCACTTATTACTTAAAAATTAATTACTCCGGTTATATTTATTGGATTTTTGTTGTTTTAGTCCTGTTTTGTTCATAAAAATATAAGCTATTTTTATAAACTGGTGTGGAGATGTTTTGTGGTGTTTTCACTGTGTTACTGTTTGAAGTGTTGCACCAATACTTTACACATTGCCTCTTAGGTTAAGCCTGCCTGCTCAGTGCCAAGCTACCAGAGGGTGAGCAGAGGTTAATTTATGGTG
The DNA here is from genome assembly GCA_963921515.1 of Calotriton arnoldi. NCBI lineage: Eukaryota > Metazoa > Chordata > Amphibia > Caudata > Salamandridae > Calotriton > Calotriton arnoldi. The sequence goes on along the minus strand of CAWUFW010002939.1, from coordinate 1,251,133 downwards.
TCTATCTGACTTACCCTGACTAGGATTGTGGTCCTGTTTGGACAGGGTGCATACTTCTACCAACCAGAAACTCAATTTCTAACACTGGTGATCAGCAGTGAGGATAGGACTTGTGCAGTGCCATACCATGACTTGCTGTACACTACTAATCCATACCTAGACCAGTCCAAGTCACTCCGCCGTGTTTGACATTTTTGATTTTTCCAAAGTTTTCCCAATTCCCATTTTTACTGTTGTGTCTGTGACCTCACCAGAAAAGATGGAGTTTGAGCTGGTCAGTCTAGAGAGCTACACCATGGCCCAGCTCAAGGGATTTTGCCAGGAGAAAGGGTTGTTTACAAAAGGGAGTGGTAAGAAAGCATAGCTCCAAACAGCTTTGAGAGCATGGAAAAAAGCCCCACCAGACCCACACAGACAATGAGGAGGAAGGGTCAGGATCTGGGGAACAATTGGAGCAAGACCTGTCTGAGGCTCTTGACATGCGAGCTGTTGGGGAGGGGGGTAACATCCTCCTGGGGTAGAAGTCCATCCACGTGCATGGAGCAGTGTGTCATCTAGGAACCTGTCCCCAGAGGAGCTGGAGGACAGGATGAAGGAGAGAAAGTTGAAACTAGAGCTTGCCAGATTGAAAATGGAGAAAGAACAAGCTCTGGAGGAGAAGAGGCTGGCCATGACAGAGTGCACTACAACATACTACTGATTTGTGACAGTTTGCAGCCTGTCTTACAGTGCTGTATTACACTGCTAGTACCACAGACCTGTTAGGTAGTTGATGTAGGTGCTGACTGGCATCTTTTCTGGGTCATAATGGAATATAGTGGTTTACTGCTTTGGTTAACTATGCAAATATTAGTGAAACTTATTTGTGTGGGCAGTGACGATACCAGCTTGCGATATATTGTGAACTGGGGTGGTGGAGTGAGCTAAAGAATGATGATGGATTAAACCCAGATCAGTTGACTGGGGGTGAATGTTTGATTGGCTCAAACGTTCCGTCCATCATCCCCTTTTGTATCGCTTTGTTCGCCCTAAGTTGGCGGGGGTATGCCCAGACGTGGGTCCCTTGCTCACTTTGCCACTGGATTCAAGCAAGCCTGGCTGATGACGGCTGGAATGCCAGAAACCGGTCCTAGGATGCTTGTTTCCGGTCCAGGGAAGACATGGCTTGGCAGTTCGGGCTGGACTGTTCCCATGAGGCACAGGGTCAGACTGATTTGCATATGGCCATGTCTGAACTGGGGTGGTGGAGTGAGCTAAAGAATGATGATGGATTAAACCCAGATCAGTTGACTGGGGGTGAGTGTTTGATTGGTTCAAATGTTCCGTCCATCATCCCCTTTTGTATCAGCTTTGTTCGCCCTAAGTTGGCGGGGGTATGCCCAGACGTGGGTCCCTTGCTCACTTTGCCACTGGATTCAAGCAAGCCTGGCTGATGACGGCTGGAATGCCAGAAACCGGTCCTAGGATGCTTGTTTCCGGTCCAGGGAAGACATGGCTTGGCAGTTCGGGCTGGACTGTTCCCATGAGGCACAGGGTCAGACTGATTTGCATATGGCCATGTCTGAACTGGGGTGGTGGAGTGAGCTAAAGAATGATGATGGATTAAACCCAGATCAGTTGACTGGGGGTGAGTGTTTGATTGGCTCAAACGTTCCGTCCATCATCCCCTTTTGTATCGCTTTGTTCGCCCTAAGTTGGCGGGGGTATGCCCAGACGTGGGTCCCTTGCTCACTTTGCCACTGGATTCAAGCAAGCCTGGCTGATGACGGCTGGAATGCCAGAAACCGGTCCTAGGATGCTTGTTTCCGGTCCAGGGAAGACATGGCTTGGCAGTTCGGGCTGGACTGTTCCCATGAGGCACAGGGTCAGACTGATTTGCATATGGCCATGTCTGAACTGGGGTGGTGGAGTGAGCTAAAGAATGATGATGGATTAAACCCAGATCAGTTGACTGGGGGTGAGTGTTTGATTGGCTCAAACGTTCCGTCCATCATCCCCTTTTGTATCGCCATATTGTAAATATGAGGCATAATTTCTTATCCAGTCGTGCAACACGACACAGTGGTGCATTGTGAAAATCTTAGTAAATCTACCCTTGGATGTGTTCAGAGGTACATTCAATAAAAATAAAGAAACAGCACACAGTCTTTTCTGAGTCTTTAGGTGACAAATTCTCATGAGATACAAATGCTTCCATTCCATTGTTTTGTTTGTTTTTGTCCTCAAACACGCTTCCAGAAGATCACATACTTACGCTCCACGCTGATGAATACGGAAGAGTTTGCCAGGCCATGTTTGTTCTTTGCAACGCACCAGTACTGTCCTTCATTCTCGAATGCGACATTTGAGAGACTTAATGTCAGGTTGTTAATGTTCTCTCCTCCTAAAATCTTTTCTTCTCTTTTTACCCAGGTCAGGTTTGAAAGGGGAGCGCTGTCCACTGAGCAGTGCATGTTCACAGATTGTCCTTCCAGTACCTTTTTAATTGAGACATTTTCCTGCTTTCCAGACCGATCTGCAAACATCAAGAAAATTATAGATTTTCGCCAAATATTATTTAAAATTATATTTGAATAAATTGTTGCCTCCTTAAGTGATGAAATGAACACAGATAATGTGGAGTGTATTTGTTTCAACTTTCTAGAATTGTATGTTAAGAACATATGTGGCATCCACCACCTTAAGCTGAAATAATGGATGTTCTCAGCATTTTCCATTGTAATACTATCAAGTGCTGAGGAGGGCAGCAGAGTCAGTGGGGCCAGCTGCTCCACGGGACCATGGGAAGCAATGTAGGCCCAGATTTACTAACATTTGATGTAAAGAACAGCAGGAACCACAGTTTCTGCGTTGCCTTGTGTCAAAGAGAGAAATAACAAATGTGCCACATCCACTTACATATTTGGTGCAATTTTTCTGCCCCCCCATCGATAACGTGCTTTTGACTGCCATGGGTGTGTGAGTTCCCTAAAGATTAGGTCCTGGGCTGGAAAGGATTCTTCCAGTACAAAAATAAATATCCTTTAAGACTTTTCACACTTTGAATGTGTCTTCTACAATGCAGCTATGCAGCACACATTCAAAGTTAGAAAAATAAGTAGAAATGTAAATGTTTCTCCTCGTTATGCCTGCCTTGAGGAAGCACAAGGTATTGGCACAAATCCCTGTCTATGGATGTTAGTAGGCAGGGATTTCTCTTAAAACACATTGGTGATTGCATGAGAACGCACATGTGCCACTCATGGAACCCCTCCTTGGCACAGCTTTCCTTTGGGGAACTTTCCAATGGAAATCCTGGTTTGCATTGGATAGTAAATTGCAATCCAACACTTTGTGGCAAGTTTGTATCACTTTTGTGACTGGTGGATCACTTTTGTATCTGGTGTGATTTATTTTTGTTCCGGCCACTGTGAAACTTGAGCTAGCTAGAGACAACTGACAAAACTGCTATTTATTTTACTCTTCATTTTTTTAAAACACTACAAATTTGCCCCTAACCACACAGAGATTTCATTTTGAACAAAACCACTATTTGACTGCTATGTTTGGTGTATTCCTTTTCAGTAATTGTGTTGTGTTCTTGGGGAGAAAGTTCTTATAGGATTTTGCATTGAATTAAATTGATCATCTGTTTGATAATGGTGGATGAGCTACAATGTTCATAGACATTTAAAGTGATAGGTTGTATGGCTGTGATTTGGGACTACACTGAGGACGCCTGACACACACAAACAGGCATACACAAAAAGCTGAAAACACAAACACTCAGGACTGGAGCATGCTCCTGTTAGAGCTTTTACATGCAACAACAAGTATATACGGGTATGAATAAAATATGTAGTGCAGAGTATATTGCATCTGGCTGTAGATTTCTTCGAGAATTCTTGAGATTCATCGTCAATGCCAGGAAAATTTGGAAAATAATTCCAAGCGCAGGTGTTAAATGACAGAATGAAATTTCAGAGTTTTCCGCCATGCCCTATGTGCAGAACAGACAACAAGCAAATATATTTACCTCAAAATGGGCTATGCTTTCTTCGACTGGATTACAACATGTGAACCAAGGTTCAATTAAATTCTATTCAATGCCCTTTAATCAATTATTACCAAGGATAATATCAGCTACCCTATAAATATATTTGTCCATTCCTGGAATCAGTAGAAGAAGCCACAACAGAATACGTTAGATGAGTAAAAACGTTTATGACGCACAACAATGTCTAATCAGATCCTACTTATCTGTATTTGGCAATTTTTTTGACAAGTTTCTGAAACATGTAAGGTTAGCCTGGCCCTACATTTTGACAAAGGAGACCAGACTTGATATTTTCTTGCATCCTAAATTTAATAGACAGAATCTCAATGGATGTGGAGCTGTAGATTAAGGCTCTCACAGAGGGAGATGGTGAAGATTTTGTGTCTCAAAGGTCATTTGTAGGCCCTCAATTTATATGAGTAGATTGATCAGAACACAACATTTTCATTAATACCTGGTGTCGTGACATTCTCAATCTTTATTTGTGGGGTCCTGGGAGGATCTGTAACAATAAAAGCAGACAAATATTTTGTCATTTTATTGTAGAGTGGCTGTTCACTATATTTTTCTTCACATTTGCTGAACACTCAAAGCTTAACGTAAAGGTGTCATAAATCCACTGCTGTGAAGTGGTGCAGATTCATATAACAGTGTATGTCCTTATTGCAAAGGGTGGGAATGGACATTTAGAGCATCATCAAGGCCACAATGTGGTGCCTGGTGCACCGCTGAGGAGCAGCAGGAGGGTAGGCAAAATGGGAGAGATAGGGTGTGTTAGGGCAATAAAAATAAAAAGTTCAAGCAAAACGTGAACACCCATGGAGTGCCAAACAAGTTGTAACAAAAAAATCCACAAAAAGTAATTCCAATAGCCAATTAAAAACAAGGGGATCAAAAGAGTATATCTTTAGTTCTTTAGCACAAGTCATACATGTTGAACTACATACATATATATGCTAATAACTTTGGCACCGTTGGACGAATCTGCACGAAACCTTGCTAAAAGTTGCAACTTTTTGACTAGATTGGGCATGAAAACTTTCTGGGTGTCCATCAAGCGGGGCCCAAGGAAAAATGGGGTCCCAAATCGCGAAATCCCCATGCTTAAGTCTTGGTACGCAGAATATGGTTTTTGACATTTGTTGTAAATCTGTTCAGTAGTTTTTAAGAAAATACAGGTCAAAATAATTGTATATCTGGATGGTTGGGTCCGCAAGAGGAGCAGCAACATAAAAATAAAGCGGCAATTTAAAAATATTAAGCTTTCTCAACATCCCAGTGAGCTCTATTTCGCTTGGGCCATCTTGCTCCTATGGGAGTCAGACTCCTGTGTGAGCTAGCGCTCTGATTGGCTGCCAACAACAGTAGAAAAATGCTGTAGGTGGCCATTACACGACTCAGGGACTTAGGGGCATATTATCAAGGGCTGGCGCTAGAATTATCGCCGCTTTAGCGTCCGTTTCCGGGCGAAAAGCGGCGATAATTTTATCGCATTATTAACAAGGACACGCTAGCGCGTGTTTCCTTGATTTAGCTCCCGTTTTTGTCACGACTCGCATCGATAATGAGATGCAAAGTAGGCGTGGCTGTCAAAACAACACGGGAAAATATCGCTAAGGCAGCTTCGCGATATTAACAATGAGGCACAGCGATAATCATAATCGGGCTAACTCTGCCTTAACGCAGGAATTTAACGTCGGCTAAATTCCTGACTAAGGCATACCTAACATGGGAGGTGGATTATGGGGTTAAGGCCACAGGGCCTTATCACCAAGCTTATCGCCGTTTTAAAAGGGACATCGCTGGTTTTTCAGCGATGTTTGGCCATTTCCCCCTATCGCTGGAATATTTATCGCCATAGCGCTAAGCGTTGATAATACAGCGCTAGCTTGGCGATATATTCCAGCAATAGCCGGCGATAATAAAAAGCACGCTAAGCGATAATTATCGCTGGGGCTTGCTAATATGCCCCTTAGTTCCCTGTCCTGATGTTAGAAAAAAATAATAATATAAGGGGGCAGGGTAGAAATAGGCAGACCCCATAGGCTGCATTGTTGGGACCCAAACGGACTCCCCCCCCCCCTGGGCCCAAAGGAAAAAAAGTCAGCAACAAATGCAGTGATCCTGAGGGACTCTTGTGGGATCGGCCCAAAAAAATGGGGTCCGGGACACATTTATTATGTTTATGCCTGCGGAGCCCACCCCGGGCAGTATTCATAAAGTGGAGGGGAGCAGCATAGCCCCCACCCCGTGCCTTCAGAGGATCCACGGAACCCGCTCCAGGGTCAAAGTTAATGTATATGGGGAAGCGGGCCACGTCCTATGGCTAACCCCCAGCCTTGCACAACCGAAGGCCCTGCGCAGTGTGGGGTTGAATGCCTTTACAGGGGTTGGCCACAGGGTCAGGCCTTGTGGCCAGTCCCCCACTGCACACGGCCGAAGGCCATGTGCAGCGTGGGTTGGCTGCACGTGAGGGGGAAGGCAGGGCATGTATGGCTGGGGGTTGCATTTATGGATGTTAATTAAATATTACTTTGCATTAAAAAATACACTAGAAAGTCACTGAAAAGCCCAAATGTTAAAGTACTGTTATAGTTAGGTGTGATAAAAGATTTGTTTTTCTTTTTTTAAACTCAGAAATTCATTGGAAAAACCAAAGGTTAAAGTAACGTCATAGTTAGGTGAATATGTCAGTATCAACATTAACGTTTTGTTTCGTAATTCTTTATTGAAAGTTAAAGGAGAACATAGCAATGTAAGTAATTCAGGGCTTAACAAATTTGCAGAAGTCTCTTGTCATTACGGGTACAGCCGTGCTGATTTGCAGAGAAAAAAGTGCACAAAAGATGGTGTGTGGGGGGCACGCAAGGAACCGGAAGGGAGGAATAAAGAGGGAAAGAGGGAAGGAAGGGGGTGGGGAGATAATAGAAGAGGGGGTAATCGAGGAAGTGGGTATTGTTGAAAATGCAGGACAATAGGGCAGATTACGCGGGGGTGAACTCCAGCGTTTTGGCCTGCAACAGACATTAGATTAGGGCGGGGGGGGAGGTTGAATACAATAAATGATGAGGGGTCTAAATCCAGCTGAGGAGATCGTGAGACAGGTTGTGCTGGCAATTACTCACGCAGGAGGAAGGCACGAGGGGGGGAGAGATTAAGAGGTAGGGATAGGCAAACGTCTTGTAGGACAAAGCAAGGATGGGAATATATTGTGTGAGACGTCCTACACCTCCCATTTTACTAGGCCATATGAGGGATTAAGCAGAGTGGGTCTTGGATGGGGAGGTGAGGTTGGACAGATATAACAGAAGGTATGTGGAGGGGGGCAATATGTGATACTAGGTGACAAGAAATGGGTGGGATGTCAATCTCCTTGTCTGGGGGGGTGGGGAGTGGGGAGGAGGGGAGGTGAGGAGGTTGGGAAGTGAGCGGGAGGGATGGAAGGGGGAGGGAGGGAGTGAGGGGGAAGGGAGGAATAGTCAGAGGTGTTGAGGGGGCTGAGGGGTAGGGACAGGGAGGAAGGGAAGATGAGCAGAAGGGAAGGGGGGAGGGATGGAACAGGAGGGGATAGGGGTTGGAAGAGGAAGGGAGGTGGAGGTAGGGGAGACATAGGGGGGAGTAGGTTCCGCAGCAATTAGGTATCTTGAAAGAAAGAGGCCCATGTTTGTTGGAATACCTCCTCTTATCTTGCATACCTTATATTATACGTTCATGGGACGCCGTTTGAACCATTGCTACCATCCAGTCCTTCTGTGAGGGAGGGGCGGGCAACCTCCAATGTCTTACGATGCAGATTTTGGCATTAGAGAGCGCTGTATGTATAAGGCACCATTGTGGACGCGTAAGGCCGGGTGGGTCTCTGATACCGTGCAGTAGGATGGTAGGGGGGTAAGGGGGATTCTGAGGGGAATTGTCTCGCTTAGAGTATCTCCTATGAAAGCCCAGAAGCGCTGTATATAGGGACAGTCACAAAGGATGTGGGGGAGGTCACAATTTACTCCCAAACATCTCCAGCATTTAGAGTGCAGCAGCACTCCCACTCGTTCCAATTTCAGAGGAGTCCAATAACAGTCAAGTAAGGTTTTGAACAGACACAATTTCAATTGTGCTTCCCTGGTACCTTTGCCTAGGGCTTCTAAGGTATCTGGCCAATCCTCTTCCTTGATGGTGACATGCAGGCGTGTCTGCCACTTTTCGCGAAGACCTCTAAGAAGAAGTTGTGAGTATAGGTGGTCAGTTAGTGCGCCATGTAGTCCCGACATCACACCCTGTTGTCGTCCCCAGGTTAGGAGATAAGCAAGTAATGGCGAGGACTCGAGAGTCCAAGGATTAGGGCCGAGGCATCGTCTCAAACAGTGCTGTAAATGTTGCCATGCTTGTTGAACAAGGAGACCGAATTCCTCTTGAAGCTGGGTAAAGGACTTTAACTCTCTATTTAGTATGATCTGATCCGGTGTCTGGATGCCTCCCTTTTTCCAGATGGGCGAGTGAATCGCACAACCGTTAATTCGGATAATATCATTGCCCCATAGTGGGGCTTTGGAATGCAACCGGTGGTTCACACTGAGAAGGCGATGTGCCCTGTTCCAAGCTTTATATGTAGCCTGCAATACTGGGTGCCGAGGGGATGTGCGCAGGGTGAAGGCTCCGTATAGAAAGTCAAGACCGTCATCTCGGCCGAAAAGCGAATGTTCCATAGCAACCCACTGAGGGGGATCAGGCATGCTGGGGAGTAAGTAGACTAACAGTGAGAGGTGGAGTGCTAGGGAATATTGCTCTAAGGATAGTACACTCAGTCCACCATGAGAGCGGTGAGCTGTAAGTTTGGCTGTGGCTAAACGAGGAAGAGTGGATCCCCAGATAAAGGACCGTATACGGGAGTCTATGCGATGGAGAGTTGCCAATCGTAGTGATTGGTAACATTTCCAGGACATAAATGAAGCGAGGTAGTGACCATTCTTACGGCCTGCACTCTGCCCCACATTGAGAAACCCAAGAGGAACCATTTAGCGAAGTCTGTTTCCATTTGTGCTATGAGGGGCATCAGGTTATCTGTGACCATCCCTTTCAGGCCTTGACTGACCAAAATACCCAGGTACTTTAGATGTGACGTTTCCAGCAAAAAGGATAGCCATCAATCACTGCCTTTGTAGTGCCCGAGGATAATGGGAGTCCCTCGCTCTTGTCCCAATTCACCTTATATCCGGACATAGCTGAAAATCCTTCAATGATCTCTAGTAGTGAGGAGTATATTGGCAGCTTGGAGGTATAATTTGGATATGCCACCTGCTATGGGTATGCCCTGTACCCGCGGAGAATGGCAAATGAGGGATGCAAGGGGTTCCATGGCCAGCAGGAATATGAGGGGAGAAAGAGGACATCCTTGACGGGTGCCCCTTCGAATCGGAAAAGCACTAGATATAAATCCTCCTCAGTTGACCTGGGCTACAGGATTGTCATACAGCAGGCGGACTTTGGAGATAAACTGGTCACCCAGGTCAAAGAGTTTCATGGTAGCGAAGAGGTAATTCCGGTCAATGTGGTCAAATGCCTTTTCTGCATCGAGGGAGAGGGACACTGCATCTTCTGGCATGTCTCTTGCAGTCTCCAAAGTATGAAACAACATACAGAGGTGATTTCTGGAAGAGCGGCCCGCGTGCGGTGAATGAGGGATGGTATAACCTTGCGGAGTCGTGCCGCCAAGATACTGGCCAGAATCTTAACATCTCTATTAATGAGGGAGATGGGGCAATAGCTGCCGCAGGATAGTGGGTCTTTGCCCGGTTTGGGAATGACTGCAATCATTGCTCGATTAGAGATAGGGCCAAGTGAGGCAGTCTGTTCAGTCTCGTGTAGGGCGCCATGCAGGGTGTCAATTACCTTTTCGCCAGACCATTTGTAATATTCTGCAGGAAAACCATCTTTCCCCTGAGATTTTATGGTAGGGTAATTTGGCAATGGCTGTCGCGATTTCTTCTTTACTGATGTCTACCTTCAGTAAGTCTCTGCCCTAGTCTGTGAGGCGTGGGAGATCAATACCCGCAAGATAAGTGGATAGTTGGTCTACGGATGTCAGAGCATCTGGAGTATAGAGCTTTTCATAAAAGGAAGCAAATGTGTTGACTATGTCTTGAGGTTTAGTGAGGATCACGCCTGATTTATTCCGAATGGCAGGGATACCCATCGCTGCTTCACATTGTTTCAATTGCACTGCGAGGAGGCGGCCTGCTTTTTCACCTTGTTCATAATGTCTGCCTTTTAGGCGCTGAAGGGCATATTCAGCTTTGGAGGTGTATAGGTTGTTAAGTGCCATTCGGGCCAGTTCTAAACGTTGGCAGTTGGGCACCGTGGGATGGAAAGAGTATAGATGCATAAAAGAGATGACTTGATCTTCGAGCTCGATGCGGTGAAGGGCTCCACTGCATCCCTCATCAGTTGCCCACGGATGGTTGCTTTTGCAGCCGCCCATATGGTCCTACTGGAGTTAACTGAAGTCTTGCTGTTGGTGAAGTAGACTGAAAGGTGAGACCACAGTTGGACTTTGCCCTTAGGTGAGCAGTATCTCTGGATGTTCAGACGCCATGGCTTACGGCCTGGGGAAGCCAGACCCACATCGATGGCAAGTAAAACCGGGGAGTGGTCAGAAAGAGCAGCTTCCAGTATATGGGACTCACTGGTGATTGAAACTACTGGATGAGATTTTAGGAAGTAGTCTATCCTAGACTGGGTACCGTGGGCCGAGGAGAGGAAAGTATATTCCTGGTCTGTGGGGTGGCATAGGCGCCAGTGATCCACCAGTCCATGGTCAGATGTTATGTCTCCTAACAAGGCTCTGTCTCCATTGTTACCCCTGTCTTGGGGGCCCTATCAAGGATTGCGTCGCGGGTAAGGTTCTAGTCACTGCCAATGATGTAGCTAGATGCCCCAAATTCCACTAACAGGTGGTTCAGACTGAGAAAAAAAGAGCACTTGGCTCCCGTGGGAGCATATACTGAACCAACACAAAGGGATCTGTCCCCTAATCTCAACTTGGCGAAGACATACCTGCCGTATGGATCGATCCAGGTTTTGACTGTTGTCACAGGGAGTAACTTGTGCAATAGTATAGCCACTCCGCATTTCCGTGGGTGACCCTCTCCGGTGGAAGTCTGTGTCGTCACACTACCACCAACTCACAATGCAATTTGGTCAATTCTAAGGCATCCAAAATGGGTCTCTTGTAGGAGGGCTATATATGTTCTTTTCATCTACAGATAGGAGAGCACATTCTTGCGTTTGATGCAGTGTGTGAGGCCATTAACATTCCACAAGACAAGACCAAGTGGATGAGAAAGGGGAGGGGTAGGCGCTGCCATCTGTGCTGTGGATTTGGGAAAAAGAGGTTGGTCGTAGAGGAGGGGTGGGGGAGAGGTAGTGGTGGGTTATAGGGGAAGGGCCAAGGGAGGAAGACAGGTATGGGGTGGATGCTGCGCTGGCGAGGGGGTTGTCGGGAACGAAGTTAGGTAGGGATGTGGGAAGGGACAGTTCGAGGATGGGAAAGAGGGAAGGGGAAGGAACAAAGGCGAAAAACTCCGGACAAGTGGGGGAGCTGAAGAAAGGGGCAATGTTGTCCTCGGAGGTTCTTTATATTCTGAGGGAGGAGGGGGGGAGAAAGGAGGGGAAGGGGCCTCTTATGTGTGCTGGGAGGGATAGCTGGAAGAAAAGGAGGGGACTAGGATCGGGAGAGGCTGGTGAGAGTAGGGGGTGGGGGAGGGGGTGATGATCCACATACAGGGCGCCGCTCTGGGCAGAGGTAAAAGGGGGGATGGGTAGAGGGCTACTTTTGCGGGTCTAAACTTTGGGCAGGCCAGCCAGGATACTCAAGGCTCAATTAAAATTGTCGATGGTAAGGGTGGTGGGCGGTCAACTGTGCAAGGGGATAGATTGGAAATAGGAGGGGGGAAATACATATGATGACGGTTCGATACTAGTGAAGGAGAGGGAGATCGGGGAGGGAGCAGTCCATGCCATGTAAGGCATACAACATCAAAAGTACAATCAAACAAGCTATGTAAAACTCTACTATGGCATTTAAGCATCAATGTGAGTACACAGGTGTGAGAGAAGAGAAGAAAGGAAAGGATAGGGAGGTAGGAGAGGATATCAGGAAGGAAAGAGCAGTATATAGCAGGTACTACATAGTAAGTAAATAAGCGGCTACTCAGCCGGCTATCTTCTTCGGTAGATGTCGGAGCAGCGGGTTCCAATCTTCTCCTCGAATGCAAGGGGCACGATCAGCTACCGTTACATTTACAGTTCAGGACACCCCTTCCTCAGACGAAGTGGGCTTTAGAGGAGAGCATGATTTGTCTCGGTCTCTTTCTTGTGTGAGGGCAGCCATTGCCTGTAGAGCCTGTACCCTGTCCCCTAGGGAGCGAACTGGTCAGTCCAGGTCTCGTCCTCTGCTCTGGGATCGCCTCGAGTTGTGTTGAGGTCTGCTAGAAGGCATCGGAGAGTTCGGTGATGGGGATTGAGATCCGTCCTCCGGTAGAGAAGCGGCACAGTCCATTCCCTGAGGGGTGAGGCTATCCAGGAAGTAGCGAAGGTCCTCTGGATTGAAGAATTCTTTGGATATTTTGTCTTTAGTGGTCCGCAGACGTGTGGGCTCGAAGGGGCCATACTTTATGTCTAACTGTCGCAGATTATGCCTGAGAGAGAGAAAAGCCTTACGACGGTCATTTGTTTAATTTGAGAAGTCTGCTGCCATTCTTATCTCATGATCCTCAAACTTGTACGGACAGTGGGTATGAGCTGCCATGATCAATTGGCGAACCTGTTCATGACGTAGGAAACAGAAAAAGAGTGTGCGCGGTCATGCATTCTGTCCTGTGTTGGGTGATCCTATGTGGTGGGCTCTCTGCATCTCTAATTGCAGGTCTAAAGTGAGACCTGTGGGCTTTGGAAGGGCTAGAGTGTAAGCACTTCCCACCACTTATGACTCCCCCGATGTGGCCAGTGAGTGCAGGAACGTAGATAGTGGGCAAAGGAGAGAGATCCCAGACTCAGTATAGACTGCCGCTCTGATAGGCAAGAGGTTTAAGGGGGAAGGCTTCTTTTAGAAGGATTCCAGGCAGCTCGAGTTTTACTCCAGGGGTGCCTATGTTGGGTCCAGCTTTATTCCAGATTAAAGATTGAAGGTGGGACCCATGTCAAGGAGAAGAACTGAGGGGTGGTGGATAACAGAGTTTTAGAGGGGTTCTTGGCCATGTTCTGTATCCGTCTCTTGCTTTCGGACCCCGGGAGAGGTCACCTCCCTTGCTGTGTGAGCTTATCGTTGGTAGTAAGTCCACCAGCAGAGGCGGCAGTCTTTGGCGCAAGGGGCCACCATCTGGTGAGTAGGTTTGGGAGATGGTAATGGTGCATCCACATGGGGAGGAATACGCAGGCAGTGTGTCACAGCAGGCAGATCTCCGAGAGCACAGGATAGATCTGTGGTGGTCAGCTCTTCCCAGGTGTAACCGTTGAGAACAGGTTTCTGCATGAGGGTCACTAGTACGCCCGTTTGTTGTAAGGCTGGAGTGCAATGCTTCTGTCTGCTCTCACCCCGCTGATGTATAGACCTCGCGGTTCCAGAGGAGGGGGAGGAGGAACAATGTCAAGCCCAAATGCAATCCGCCACGTAAAGTGAGGGAAAGGATAATAACCCATTGACAGAATAGCCCCTTTAGCATTGGATGTCGCAGGTCTTCTGTACCGGCGGATAAACTGGGGTTAGTGATGGCATTGTATGGGCCCGTCAAAGTGGCAGGTGGTGGCAAGCCTCCTCAAGGCTAATGTCCCTTCCAGTGATACTCTCACTCGGTAGCACCAGATCGCTCCCGTTTATACCGCTGTAGTGTCTCGCAGCAGCCTGGTAGGTGGGGGCCACTACAGGCATGAGGCACCAATAATTATAAAAGATTCCTGGCCAAGAAGGAAGGGCAAGGTCCTACCTGTTGGCCTGAGAGCTCTCCCTTTGTCCGGCTGGATGAGAGGAGGGAGGACTTCAGTTCCCATAACAGCATAGCCCTCCAAGGTAGGTGAGCCTTCCACTGGCCGCTAGAGGAATGCCGATAGGCCGCAGATATACTGCGAACATGGAGGCGCAGGCCCGGTCTGCCTCGTCCGAGGGGGGGGACTCTGACAGGGTCACTGCACGTTGATGCGGCAAAAGAAGAAGTCAGTCAGGTTTCGCTCGGAGTATCCGGCCACAGCTCAGTGCGAAGTCAGGAACCTCCTCATACATCCCCGGCATCGTGCAGTCGCACCACGTCGGCCCCGCCTTCTCACTGTGAGCCGTTGGCTCTCTCGCACCACAATGCATCACTTAGGCCTCTGAAGAGGAGAGTTGGTGTGCCGACATGGGAGCATTACTCTGCATCCCAGCCGTCACCGTGTGATCTCCTGGTCCTCCGCAGTCTAGAGGCAGGATGTAGATTCCAGTAAAGTGCCCGGGAAGCTCACGCCGCCTTCCAGGGCTCCTCACAACACGGAGCTCAGAAATCAAGCGGCCATCTTCCTTCGTGGCCAGACCACACCCCCAACATTAACATTTTGAACAACAACAAAAAAAAAAAACAGAAATTCACCAGTTGCGCCCCCGCCATATACTGCTTATGACCTCACATATTACATCACTCATGACATGTTCTATGACATCATTTATGACATTACTGATGACATCTCAAATGATTGCATTGGTGAAATCACTGATGACATCATCCAAGCTTCTTTTATACACATTGCTCTATAAACAGACATATCATCAAAGCTCTGAATGCAAGTACAAAATAGCTCAGAATAGTATGAGGCATCATTATTGCCATCACAGAAACAACTCCCTTAGATGTAGAAAGCATGGATTATGTGCTACAATAACCCCAACCACACACTTCATGGGTAGCTTAGTTCACATTAACAATCAACCACAGATATAGGAGGACGTACGGGTAATTTTAGGGTTTAGGGTTGGGTAGTGGTAAAAGTAGGCAGTGGTTACCTACCTTTACCACTATGCACCCATAAACCCTAAAGTTACACTTTCGTCCCTTTACCTCTACAAACTCCTAAACCCTAAAATCAGCCTTAACTCCATTCATCACTACCCACTCCTAACCCCTAAAATTACCCTTACCACCTTTTACATCCACTCATGTTTTTACCTCATTTTTTAAATAACATTAAAAATTATGCTATTTGGACAAAACCCTTAGCTGCGTGGTAATGTACTGCATGGTAAAGGATATGTGGTAATTGTAAAAAAAAAAACTATACCCCGGATTTACCTGTATGATACTTACCGAGGTTATGCATGGTAAACTCATCGTTGTAAAGACTGTATATCCTGTGGAGTACTGTATGCAATGCTTTCTCCAACAGACAGTAGTGAGATCACAAGAATGGCACAATATGGTAAGAGTTTCAAGAGCAGGGGGTCCTGATTCTGGGTGGAGGGGCTCTACCTTTCCATTTTTGCAAGCCTTGTAGATGGTATTATAATTGAAAAGAGCAATTACCATCCGGATTTATGCTCAAACGCAGTGCGGTTCCTGCCTGATGTGATGCTTGTGAACACAGACAGGCAGTTTTTCTGAGTCACACGCACTACTGCGCAGGTGCCAGGGAAATGGTTTTCCATCATGGCCTTTAAGGAAGTGTATGTCTAATGGTGTTTTGAAAGCACCTCTGAATAGTAAAATTAAGGGAAACCGAAAAAAACATAAGTGCAATTGTAGAAGGGGTTTTGAGTTCTCTCTCAAGACACATTTGAGGAAATATATGACAAGTGCTGCATTTCTAGCCATATTAACTAACAAACATTATCAAAATGTCAAAACATTTCAAGAGCAGTTCTAAACACAACACCACATAGGGCCTGATTTAGAATTTGTTGGGGGCTTACTCCATAACAGACGTGATCGATATCTCATCCCCATTATTACTAGTGCCATAGGGTGTAATACGCTTGTAATAAGGTGAAGTGATTACCCTTCACAAACTCTAAATCAGTCCCATAGCTACAAGTATACAGACATGCTGGATACAAAGAAATGGTCCCACTGTCGGTCAGCAATGCACTGACTATATCTGGTTTCTGTGGGAGAGGACTGGACAGAACAAGTGACAGGACAGGTAGAAAATGTAGGCATTGGGTGTTTGGGCGCTTAGCTCAGTGAGTAAATGGGGTGATATGCCCAATCCCAATGGAAGCAAGATCAAGCCAGGCAACCACACAGCCATTGTTCCAGAAACTAGAGCCTGTGTTTATGTTGTGTATGGTGGGGACTGGCACTCATATCTGAGGATCCATGCCTACTTTCATCATCAGACTTTCTCTCAGATGAAATGAAAGGCAGACAAGAGAGAAAGGAAGAAGATGTGAAACATAGGAAAATAGTGAAAAGGGGGAAAGCAAGGATGAAAAAGTGATGGAAAGGATCAGGAAGTGTACGTACGCTGATGTAAGAAAGAGGCATGAGATGGAATCAAAATGAAGCATACTTGGTATTTGGAAACCCTAATCAGAAAAATGTGTTCTGGACACTGACTCAGGAAGAGAGTGGTTTGATTTGGGGGCAGGCTGAGGAGGAGTGATTATGTGGAAGCTTAGAAACTATCTTGCTCTCTTAAGAACAAAGGTTAGTAAGTATTAATTAGGAGCAGTATTTGCTATTGTAATGCTCTCTTGATGCTGAGGCCTGTAAAAGAAGCTTGATTTTATACCCCTTCTTTGAGTGTCCATGATGTTCTTGTCTGCCCTCTGCCTTAATCCTTTTGCTCATGCACATTACTACCCTTGTCCTCTTATCCCAGTGTCAGTGTCCGTGTGTAATGTTCAGTATCAGTGATGCTGTGTTCCTGTATCCCCATGTCCCAGTGTCATCAGTCTCCATCAGTCAGTGTCACCTTAGCAGTATCCAAATTTCAATGGACCCTTTTAGTGGTGTTCCCATGTCTAAGTGGCTCTTTGTCAGTTTCAGTGTCCTGGTTCCAGTCACCCATCTCAATCTCTGTGTCACTGTCCCAGTGTCACCCTTCCAATGTCCTCAAGTAAGTTTAATTGTCCCAGTATGAGTGTCTCCTTATAAATCTGACTGTGTCCCAGTGGCAGTGATAGAATTCCCAGTCTGGGTTGTAGTATCCCATTGTCAGTATCACTTTCCCTATGTTCCAGTATTAATGTATCCATATTAGTGTTCCTTTATCCGTGTTCCATCGTGAGCATACCTGTGTCAGTATCCCTCCTATCAGAATTCAGCCCAAGTGACTGTGTCCCCAGCTGCAGTTTCTCTGTGTCAATGCTGGTGCTCTTGTGTCAGTGATCCACTGTTAGTCCCTCCATCCTGATATCCTTGAGTCATTTGTCTTGCTTGTTTTAGTGCTAGTGTCCATATGCCATAGAAACCATGTTTCAATGTCTCAGTGCTGGTGCCCTTGTGTCATTTTTGGAGCAATAGTGTTCATGGACTTGTCAATGTTCCCATGTCACTGCTACAGCATCTTTGTCAGCAGCCCTCTTTCTACACATGTTCATTTTACTACCTCCGTGCCAGTGTCTTCTTTAGTGTCAGTGTCTATGTAGAAGGCAGCGTCGCTGTGGCATCAAACCTTGGCAGTGTGCAGTGCCCAATGTTCATGCTAGTGTGCCAGTGTCAGAATCAATGCTTGTGTTTCTATTTCTGTGTCTTCATATCAGTGTCCTTCTGTCAGTATCTCTTTGCGAGTTAGATCAGCATCCTAATGTTCCATCCCACAGATCATAGCCTTAGGGTTAGCATCCCTGTGTCATGTCGCAGTTTCTTAGTATCAGTATCCTGGTGTCTCTGTCCCAGTCTGCCAGTGCTGAGTCTTATGCCTTTGTTCCAGCATCAATGTTTGTGCACTCTGTCATTGTTGCAGTGCCACTATCTCTAGGTCTATATCCCCATATCATTGTTTGTTCTCCATTGTCAGTGTCCCAGTATCTCTGACCCAGTGGCATTGTCTCAGTGGCCATGCCCTTGTGTCAGTAATGCTGTGTGATTGCTAGTGTTGCTGTGTCATGTCCTAGTGTTACAGTTGGTACCCCTGTGTAGAGCCCTAATGTCAATGTCTGAGACATATCAGAATGACAGTGCCACAATTCACACCACAAAATGCCCTCATCAGTGTTGGTGCCCTTGTGTCAGTGTTTTAGTGTTTGAGACCCAGTTACGATCTATCAGTGTTAGTTTCTCAATGTCAGTGTCCTTGGGTAATCACCCCTGTGATTATCCAAGTATCAGTACACTAGTACAGTCCTCCTGGTCAATATCCCTGTGATTGTGTTCCTATGTCATGGCACTGTTCTATAATTGGGTCATTGTCAGTATCCTTGTGTTCTAGTATTCCTGAGAAACTGCCCTGTCAGTGTCCCAGCATTAGTGTGTGTGCCCCATGCCAGCATTCTGGTGTCAAAGCTCCTAGTCAGTATTGGTGCTCCTGTTTCACTGTCCAGTGTCAACCTGCCTAAGTCAGTATTTTAGTGACAGTTTCGATTGGATGATGTCCCTGTGTCAGTATTGGTGTTCACGCGCCAGCATGGCGCTCAAAGTGTTGGTGCCCCGTTGTTGGTGAGCCTGTGCCAATGTTGGTGCAACAGTGTCAATTTCTCTGTGTCATTAATGAGTCCCCCTGATTCAATGCACTGCCTTAGTGACCCATCTGATGACAGTGTTCGCTTATAGGCTACTTATATCACCCTCTGTCACTCAAAGCACTAGGAGGATGGAAGAGATCTGAGGGTAACGATGGGTGAAAGGTCTGGTGAACGAGAAATTTATCAATGGTAGTGAGTGGTTTAGAAAAGATAACAATAGAAAAGTTGTGAAATAACCTTTTTGATAGACACTACTGTCTACTTGTAACAGACAACTAGACCATGTATTTTACTAATGCATACATCACAGTGACTCATGCAGCATTAATATCCCCATCGTGCTAGATATTGTGTTGTTGCAGTTTTACTGATCATTTGAAAATACAATAATTGGTTTCAAACTTGCTACACAGTGTAGTGCAGGTCTTTTTAGCTTGCATGTTCCAGGTATTCGCTAGGAAAACAGTTTCTTGACCACACATCAATGACCACTACACTGCTTGTTGGTAGCCCTCGCCTAAAGTCCTGCTTCAGAACAGCAATTTTTCTGCTATAGAGAAAAGAGTGAGCTTTTTTGATGACACAATGTTTACCGTATAAACATTGAAATGGGTGGTGGAAAGGATAAGTGTGACATTGCTTTCAATCTGATCCTGAGGTATAAAAGTAGGACTTTGGCCATCATTCAATTTCAGAACTGGCACAACAGGAATTGGCAGGGGACATTACTGATGAGGCCAGGTACACCAAATAAAAAATGTATTCTACCTGAAAACAGTGATCCCTCACATCTGGCGCATATGATAAAATCAAATATCAAGTATATACTTCAAGGTACTTGTGATTGATTCTGAGCCTGATTCTGTAGTGAGTACTGATCTCAAGTCCAGAGATTCTTACAGGATGAGTTAAAGAATTATCTCAGGTGCAAAGTACAGCAGTCAGGCCATAGTATAGCAGTGGATAATTGAAGAGGGGCTGTCTCCAGTCCCACTTACACTTCAAATGACTTTTTCTCCTGCACACACAATGGAACCTGACACCAGGCCTGCAAGACTTTTGTCACCACCAAACAGTTTGGAACCTTGACAGGGGAAGGAGAACAACTTTCCAGAAACAGATGTGGAGAACAGGGAGCCCCACCACACACACATGAGCAAGCTCCAGATATAAATGTTGGACCTGCACAGCCACTCATTAGGACAGTCCTGGATCTGTAGAAGATTCAGAAGAAGGACTTTCCTGCTGCCAAAGAGGGACTGCCCTGCTGCTTGAAGGACTTCTGTGCTGTCTGAAGAAGGAAGTTTGGACCTGCTTGCATTGATCCCAAGTTACCCAAAGTGACTCCAAGGGTCAGTTTGCTGACCTGCTATGTGAACTACAGTGACACAACAAGCTTTCTCAGGACTTCCTGCAGCTGCCCAGCTGAACATCTAAAACCGGGCCTGCCTGACCCCTGCTTTTGGCCTCTGCTAGAGTAGATCATGATCCCAGAGAGATGCCCCCAGGACCTGGACCCCGGCTGGCATCAGTGGAAGGTCCTACAAGGAGAGAGAGGTGAACATCCTGAAGTTCGGCTCTTCGCAACCGCCAACGGGCCAGTTTGTGACCCTGCTACAACCGCCAATGTGAAACTCTGTTGAAACCTGCTCTTCTCGTTAACTGTGACCATCCACGACGACTGGCAATGCGAGACCTTCACTTCGCACTAGTGACGACAGCCAACGACTACCACTAACAGAAAGCTCCAGCAATGACTGGATCTTCGAACTACAGCAACGACCGTACTCGACACACAAAATGATCTTCACACCAAAAGCCTCCTCCTTGCTTCCTCCTCTAATGGGAAAAGAACTGCTTGCGCTAGACTTGAGAGTAGCTTGGGAGAGAGCAGGATAGTGCCACATCTCTGTAGATATGGTGCTTTCCTGCCCTCGCTCTGTCATGCAATGCAGTACCGTAACTTTTGTTGCTGCGCTGCATTGTGTAACAGTTTGGTAAATCTGTGATTGAAATAAGAAGAACATATCTGCTGCCTTGCTTGACTTTGCAAAGAAATGTAATGCAGGAAAGTGGGTTGCTTCATGTTGTGTTACATTTCATAGTGGTACGCATTCCATGGGTAGAACATGGGCATTACCGTGAATCTACTCATAGAATTTGATACAATCCACAATGTACTGAAATTGGTACACCTTGGATTATGCCAAAATGGTCCACCACCTCAAGCATGGCATAATGAAGGGGAAATATGTTTATTTCTCCTTATTTCCTCTTTCCACATGTGTTGCATTCTGCAGCACACTTAGAAAGAGGAAATTGCCTTTTAGGGGTGTTTGTGCAGTAAGGTATCCCTTCTTGCACAAAAACAATCCGGGCTTTAATGCAGGCACCCTTGCAGTATGGCGTTTGGGTGCCTGTTTTGGTGCTAGGCAGCACACATTGTGTCAGCACTAGAAGATAGCAGATGTGTGTCATATCTTAGTAGGTAAAGCACATTTACTAACCTGTGTTGCGTAAAACATTAGTAAATATGCCTCCTTGAGTGTTATCAATTCAAGTTTAACATGAATTCACAATGGTGCTGCCACACACTGTGTTCATGGAATTACCACAAATGTAGCTTCCGTTGGAGAATAAGACACAGCTGGAGTGTTTCTGAGAATCTTAAACGTTTAAGGCTGAGCAATTTCGGTGGACTGAAATGTGGTACCACATAAATTTAATTGCAAGGCCATTTTAAATAGTCCATGACAAGTTTTTTATTTTTTTTAATTCAGTGTCAGGCATTTTCCTTGACCCTTTGCTGCCGTGGGCAGAGGAAAGTGCTCGGGTTCCTGTTAACTAGGTCACTGGGCATAGGAAATGGAATAGAAATTTGGCAACCTAGGCATTCTTAAATTTCCACAATACCTTAGCAGAAGGATTTATGATGGAATCCAGCATGCATTTACCCTGCATGCCTTTACAACGCAATCACTGTTGCAACGTTACCACGCGGTACTTTACCATGCAAGTCATTACAATGATTTGCCTTAGGGGGGACGCTGGACTTTGGAATAGTATAAATTATTATTCCCACTCCAGTCTACGCACCAGTAGGGAAGGTGTTGGACTTAAAATGCAACACCAGTCCAACAACGCGCACCCTATAGCAAGTCGTTGCAACGACTTGCCGGGTAAAGAAATGTGTGGTAATGCCGCAGTAGTGACTGCATTGTAAAGGCAGGTCGCGTGTCTGACTGCGCAGTAAAGGGTGTTTCCCTTAGCAGAATATCTAGTATATCAACATATCTAGTATATCAACATATTTACAGTTAAAACCAGAGTCAAATGATAAAAGCAAATAAGACACAAAGCGTAACAAATGTGTAAAGCGCACTACAAATTGCAGCCAAAAGTGATTTTTACAATTCCTTCCTTATTGGAGCACCAGACTGTAAGATGGAGGTGTCATTGCTCTCACTAATTCAGAGCTAATTTGTGCCACATTTGCCCATGTTAAATTGTTTGTGATCAAACTTATTGAGAACAACCTGTAGTCAAGACAATACAGTGACAATCAAAAATGCAGGGCATCTGAGTTTAGAGAAGTGAGCTTTTGTAGCTGGAGGGCTGATCTCAAGTCAGTGTCTCCTGCATTGATTGTGGACTGTGTAATATTGTCGTAGAACCATCTTGATAAGAGAATGCTTCGTTTGCAAATTCACTGTAGGCAGTTATATCTTTGAGGAAGCATTCTGTTCTATTCTATAATAATTTGCATATCTTACTACTTTAACAGTGCTCTCAACCTGATACTGGTGACGAGGATGGGATATCTAATTTTGATTTTTAGTACAAACTATTGAATTCTGTAAATCTTGTATGGAGCAGAAGTGACGATTGCCAGTATTTTTTTTTTTATTTCTTTTTATTAACCAGGTGTCAGCATCCATAAACATTTACATAATCATACATTGAATTACATGTTTCACAGTGACTTTCACAATCTGCGACTTATAGATATGTTATAATAATACTAATACAAGTGGCGTACTCCTGTAAAATCACCCTCCCACCACCCCCTCCCCACCTGGATATTCAATGCCTCCCCATACCCCCTATAATATTCCCACTGCTGCCAAACTTTCCCCCATTTCCTGGGGCAATCCCAACTCTCATAGATTGTCTTTTCCGCCGCACAGCACCAATCCAGATCTCTTTTCGATTGGGACACTTTTGGCGGCTGAATTGTCCCTATGCCCCTGCAATATTCCGCTTGGCGACCATTGCAGCCATCTTTAGCCAGATTCTTTGATATTTGGGCCAAATCTGTTCCCCAGAATCGCCCAATATATGCCACCTGGCGTCCAGTGGAACTTCCTGTTCTATTACTTCTAACATAATCCGAACTACCTTCTTCCAATAGTTTGTATGATCGGGCAGTACCACAAGATATGGAAGAATGTGCCCCTCTGAGTACACCCCCCTCTGACATTCCTCAGTTAATATGCGCCCCAGCTTAAACATAAGTGTGCTGGTGTAATAGGACCTATGCAGTATCCTCAGCTGGACCAATCTAAATCGTGCCCCGATTGCCACCTCCTTAGGACTCTGCACTGCCTCTGCCCAATCATCATCCTCTAGCAATCCCACCTCGGATTCCCACGCCTCCCGCAACTTTATCAGTAAGTCTGGTGAATTGTTTAATATTTTCTTATAGGTGCAGGACAGTGCTTTCTCCAGAATTGGGTCCAGCAATAACCTATTCTCTAGTGGGCTATATTCAGGAATCTGATCCCCATCTTTGAGGTACCTGCCCAGCGCATGCTTCAATAGCAAGTATCTGTAGTGTTCCGTGGGTGCCAATTGAAAATCTATCTGTAGTTCTGAGAACAACAGCACCGCCTGTCGCCACCTCACGTCTCCCAGACGTATGATATCTATTAATTTCCATTTTGAGAAGCCCTGTAACCGCCCCCCCTCCCGAAGCATTTCACTAGTCCACAGAGGAGTCTGTTCCGTCAACCGGTCAGCCCAACCCAGGAACCGATTAGCCTTGGCCCATGCTGTCAACACTGTCTGAGTGTGTGGGGGCATTCCACCCTCTCTCTCCCGGCCATACAGTGCCCTTAAATAGCCATTGGCCCCCATCGCCAGTGGTCCACCCTGTACGCCGGGTCATTCCTATCCGCTATTGCCAGTATTTTTAAGTTGTTAAAGGAGGGATTGTGCCAACCACTTAAGTAGCACTTTAAACATGTCTTTGATCTGTCATTGCAGGCTGTGTGTGCAGTTTTTATACTGCCATATGGAACTTGCTAAATATACCAAAGTGACTCCAAGAACTAGTTGGCTGGCCTGTTGACTACAGCCTCGGGGACAGACGGCTACACAACTTTGAACCCAGCACCTGGACTCTGCCATCTGTGTGTCCCACCCTACCAAGTGGCTTCACCCCATTCCAGGACCCTTAGAAGTGGACCTGAAAGTGCCCTGCCAGCCCATCTGTGGATCCAGCAGAACTGAAGCATCTCCTCTGCTGCGCGGCACAGAACTGATGAATTGCCTCTGCTGCGTGAATTCTCTCAGTGCAAGGACTCCAGATTGACCTCGCAGCCTGAGTCAGAACCAGCACTGTGCTTCACCAACACAGGCCCTCGCATTGCAAATCTATCTTCAACAGCAGCCACTAAATACAACTTGGCAACCTTACATACTCTGCAGTAATTAAAACCAGCTGAAAGGCCCTAACTATGACAAAATGGGTCCAAGGTTGCTTGTGTTCCAGTTCAGGGAGACCTGGCCTGGCAGTTTGGGCTGGACTGTTCCCATGAGGGGCAGGGTCAAGACTGAATTGCATATGGCTGGGTCCAAACCAAGGTGGCATGGTGGGCAAACAACCATGGATTGGGATGCGTCCCTAGCAATTGCCAGTGACTGAGATGAATTCAAGCATTTCATCCATCACCTTGTTTTTTTTACTTTTAGAAAGTTTACATTTTCCTGCCTTTGCCATTTGGTGCCTGCAGCCTGTTTGGGTCACATGACTGGATGTAGTTGACAGCTGGGTTTTGTGTATTCCTCCTAGGTAGCCACACACAATGTGAGCTTAGGTATGACTAGATGGGCCATCACTGGCAGGATGGAAGGGAGGGAGGATCTGGGCACATCTCCACTTACACTAGAATAGGCTGTGTCCTGCCTTCACACCAAGGGGCTAATGACCATGCATTGTCACTTCAGTTAGCTTGGAACCAGGGCAGGGAAAGTAGGGAATTTCATGCAGATAATGTGCCATTCCCAATACAACCCCATAAAATGAAAATAACATGCCCTTGGAATAAACTTGAACCCAAAAAATGAAAAGCGGTCCTCAATAAAACAAAACCCACTAATCCTAAAAACAGACAAGATTGTCTCTGAATACCACCCATGGTTAGACAACGCAATCAATCAGTTATTCTCTGAAAAGAAAATCTACACTCCATAGGTTGCTGCCCACCAAACCCTGGTATTCGGACAGTCTCAAAATGGAAAAACAACTGTGTCATAGATTGGACCGTACATGGAGGCCTATATAAAAAAATCAAGAGAATATACAACCCTGATTTTTGAAGAAAAATCATATTTTTTTACCCATAAAATTGAAATTGCCAAATGCTCTATTAAAGAGCTTTTTAAAACAGTTAAATCACTCTCCAACATCTCTAAGAATAAAAACACCAACTCCAATCAGTCCTTTTGCAACACACTTGCCACCTTCTTTCAAACCAAAGTGGAAGATGTTTATACAGCAATTACAGCTAACCTTACATTGACCTCTTGTTAGAAATGGGATTTTTGGTTGGCTAGGTCATGCGCCTAAGCCAGGCAGAAACCACCACTCTAGTCAGGACAAGGGAGTTGCACGCTGAAGATAACCCCTGCTCACCCCCTTGGTAGCTTGGCCCGAGCAGTCAGGCTTATCCCAGAGGCAATGTGTAAAGCGTTTGCGCAACACACACACACAGCAGCGACACACTAGGCACACCACAAAAGAAACTCCACACAAGGT
This sequence comes from Calotriton arnoldi, assembly GCA_963921515.1. Taxonomy (NCBI): domain Eukaryota; kingdom Metazoa; phylum Chordata; class Amphibia; order Caudata; family Salamandridae; genus Calotriton; species Calotriton arnoldi. Next base: position 1,225,423 of record CAWUFW010002939.1, on the reverse strand, counting down.
TATAACAAAAATAGCCTTTGTATTACTCATAGAACACATTAGAACATAATCACAGATGTACACTGTGCCACCTAGCACTAGGTATGACTTTACAGGGGATTATATACATTACAGGGCCAATCGGGCCACTGTCATCACCATTAGAACACCCAAGTAGTAAAACAACCAGTAACTACTTGTAAACACTGTATTTGGCATAAACGCATTATGCATAGATCATATTAGGCATACCTCCTAAATTACCAGTGAACCACAGTCCCACTAATAAGGTGCACACATCACCTCCAGGCCTTATGCCCCACCAAACATGAGGTGAACACCAGCCCGACTGGCCTGCTCCTCGGGGGCCCGTCTTGGGCTTCCCCGCAATGCCCTTTGTCCCAAAGTCAGGGCTCTCCTAATCGTGTGTCCATCTGACACAGAGCTTCCACTAGCCCCCTAGCTGCAAGCGCAGCTGAAACAATGCCCCCAGAAGATCCGCAGAGTAATCAGGGGGCGGGGTGCAACTCACCCTTGTCTCCTCTTGTTGTGTCGTGAGGAGAATGCAGATGCCCGCGATCGGGGGGCGCAGCTGCGATCAGACCCAAAATATGGAGCGACTTCCCCCAGGGGCCTCCGCTGAGGTGTCACCCTGGTTCCTCCCTCGGGGACTGCCCGCAACTATGCGGTGCAGCTGCCTTGCAGCCAAATGGAAACACGGACAGTTGGGCACGTAGCGAAGCCTCTGTCGGCCCCGCCCACAATCAGGCGCCCGTCGCCTGACTTCCTCTCTCCTCTCCTGGCGGCTTCCAGGCAACACGCGGGGCTCTCCCTTTCCTCCCGGGAGCCCGCCCACAGACAGGCGCAGGCTTGCCTGACTTCTGGCCGCATGGATCCCGGAGCGGAATCTCCATTGGTCCCGCAATTCTCAGGGGTCACCATCGGACACAGCAATGCGGGGTGGGCTCCAGCCTGAAGGTTGGCTCAACTGCATCTCTCCTCCTTGTGAGAGCCACGCCTTCCACCAGGCTCAGTCCTCGCCTGACTTCCGCTCTCTGCCCACAGTCAGGCTCTGCCTGACTTCCAGTTTTGCGGGCCGATTGTCGCAAGGTACAGCGCTCGTGAACGCGAGCAAAATGATCGAAGGGCTCCACACACCCCCTCACATGCCCCGCAGCAGTATTGGATCCGAACACAGCACTCCCAGCAGCACCCAGCCGGTCTCACCCCTGCAGACACCAGCAGGGAGCAGGCAGTACTTCTCTCCAAGAAGTGCACAGGCAGGCCAGCACACCGAGTCTCCTGTGCAGAACGGCAGATCCTTCAGCTGCCAAGAAGGGCAGCAGGTCAATCCCCCGGTGGTAGTTCCTCCTGGCAGTCCGGCAGCCTGCCGGCCACAGGTTCCAAGTAAGCACCAAGTAGCACACAGCGCCCATGGGGGTCACAGCCCCAATACTTATACTAGTGTAAGTCTTTGTTCTCCCCCGGCACAGGGCTCTGTGCCCGGTCAAAACCAGTTCTGGGGGGCACTTAAACATTTTATAAACAGTGTACAACAACCTCCTTTGGTAGTGTAGGCTCTGGCCCCAGACACACCGCAGGGGGGGCGGAGCCAGCATTGTGGAAGGCAGGCACAGTCCTATTCAGGCCCAGGTGCTACTCCCCTCAGTACTCCAAATGCAGATTGGCCTATTCATCCTAGCGCTGACTCACCCAGCCCCTCTGGAGCCACTGCACCTACCCAGTCTCTGTCACACCAGAGCCAGACATGCAATACACAACAGGCAGGCACAAAGACACATAGCACACAGAAATGCCCACTTCTTAAAGAGGCATTTCTAAAATAGTGATAATAAATCTGCGAGCACCATTACGCAGCATTTATTACCACTATTCCAAACATACCAAACTTGACCACTCTACTCCTCTCATGTCAGGAATTACCACTGAAACACATATCAGGGAATCCCCAATGCATTCCTATGAGAGGGCAGCCTCGCAGTAGTGAGAAACCAAAATGGCTGTTTGTCACCACCAGGACATGCCACACAGTTAAGGCACATGTCCTACCTTTTACCTACAGCGCACCCTGCCCATAGGGCTAGCTAGGGCCTACGTTAGGAATGACTGATGTGTAGTAAAATGGGAGTCACAGACGTGGCAACCACTTTATGTGCCACGTCACAGCAGCAGTAAAATGCGCACGCAGGCCCTGCAATGGCAGAGGCCTGAGACAGGTTTGGTGGGTGGGGCAAGCAGTGCTGCAAGCCCACCAGTAGCATTTAACTTACTGGCCCTGGGTATCTGAGATACCACTTTACAAGGGACTGATAGGTAAATTAAATACTCCAAACAGGTGTAGACCAATCTTACCATGTTTTACCATAGAGAGCACATGCACTTTACACTGGACAGCAGTGATAAAGTGCTCAGAGTCCTAAAACCAAAAACACCAGGTCAGAAAAAATACCAGGAGGAAGGGAAAATGTTTAGGGATGACCCTGCAAAAGGGCCAAGTCCAACACCACTTGATATTCTGGAGAAATATCTCCTATAACCAACTTAGAATCTCTGACCTCGTTGTCATTACTCACAATTTATCGAGGACTCGTACTAACCAATCCATTAAGTCTGGCTCCCCTAATGACCCTTGTCCTCCAAAAATCCTTCAACAAATATCTGAAACATGCACAAGGGTGCCTTCACTGGTGCTAGGGAGCTTTTTTAGTGCTAGAGCTAGGGGAAAAGCAGGGGTGTGTTGTATGTCTGTAAATATGGCACATCCTTACGTTTAAAAAATGTCAGAGCGTGGCGTTACCAATTTTGGAGTAATTCCGTGCTCCGACATATTTATTGTAAATATCCCCCATAGTTTGGCTCATGGGCTCTTTAAATCAAGTTTTTGGGCCGTGCGCAAATGGGCCTAATTGCACCAGAACCACGTTGCTTGCACCGAAAAGCAGCGCATGCTGCCACCAGCATGTCTCTTCACAGTGCAAGCATCAATCATCGGGGAGGACCATAACGCGAGGCTACAACCTGCTCGTCCACAACGCCTGGCCTGCTCCTCGCGCATGCCGACAACCGCCAGGGAAGCCCTCCTTGCTCCATGCGGCCCTCTCTAATGTGAACAGCACTCTTCATACCTACAGTGGGATTAATCTGTATCTGACCCGCGCTCCATTATGGATGGCCTGAACGTTTGACTTTGACGCGGTTCAGCACGATCAACTAGCAGGGGTTGGTGCTTTATGTTTTTAAGTAATTGGATCACAGTATAAACTTCTAAAATTCATAACACTGGTTCTACTGATAGGATTTTTTGTCATTTTTCTCTTGTTTGATTTATTAAATTAAGCTTTATTTTTCTAACCTGATGTAGGATCCTTTTTGTGTGGTGTTTTCACTGTTTTACTGCTTAAAGTGTTGCACAAATTGCCTTTAAGTTAAGCCTGACATCAAAAGCAAATTGAACAATTTAGACTTGTTTGAAAAGCTCTGAAAAACATATTTTAAAGGAATTAAAGAAGTGTACAAAGCAGGATACACTGCAGATTGGTAACTGGGTTTGAATGGCACATTTCTCTGAGTGATTTTTTAATTTATCGATCAAAAATCAAAGCCTTCATTCTCTCAAGCAAGACATGAGATCTATGGGCTTGTGGTGGACTTGTGCAAACAGGGGACAGCACAAGACATTTCCATCATGCTCGTATCTATAAATGTTGCTTCCACATCTGTGTGAGCCACTTGTGGAACTGCATAAACGGGAGGTTATCAGTATGTCCCTGATTTGGGATTGCTCAAAATTTTAACATAACTTCAATTAGTTTGTGCTTTCCTTCTCATTGATCCTTCAGAGCCTCAGCAACACCACAAAATGCACCCATAGGCTTTCAGTATTGCATCACTCACATGCCCTTACAATCCTAGTTCTAGCGACTCTCTCTGCTCTTGTTAAATATTCCTTTGACTCTTTCCCTTTGTGGTCAGTTGTTGTATCTTGGGAAACAGCAGAGTTCTCAAACTCATCCTTCTGTTTGTTACACTATTGGATGTAGCATTTGTTAAATTAAAAGTTACAGATTTCATGTGGAGATCATTGGTGCGCAAGAATGTCATACTTTATTAGTACTGGTAGTAGAGTTTTTTCTTGGCATATGCTTATTAAAGGCATCCCCAGGGCGGATAAATGGTAAGAAATGCATGCCATCTGCAGGAAATATTTTTCGGATGTATCTACTGTAATGAGACACTTGTGTCTAATGTATATCTGTCCACACTGTTTTCCTCCTTCCAATTACTTCTTCTGTAAATCTGCACAATTTCTTGACAATTTGAGAGAGTCAGATACAATTGTGGTGGGCTCTATGCTCACTTTCCTGCCTTTCTTGACATTAGCCACGACCATCCAACTGACTGACTTTTAGCAACAGAAATATGGTGTGTGTACTGCCACTGGGCCTTCTCTGCATATCAGGGACACATAGGGGCCGATTACGATGTCGTTCAAAAAGGCTCCGAATGGGATTCGGAATCCTATTCGGAACCTATGTTTCCGACTGAATCGTACACATTTCCAAACAACCGATAACGATGCACGGAAACCGTTCGGGCTGTCCGAATAGGTTCCGAAAGGCATTCGGCAGCCTGAGTCTTTCAGAGCAGATTCATACAGCTCAATGGACAAAGTTTCCAAGCGAGCGATTACGATGACCGATTAAAAGAGCCGTTCCGATTCGGTGTGCCCGACACAAAATGACTGTCGGAATCTGATTTTGGGGGCCTATGGCAGGCCCCCCCTTCACCCGGAGGTCTCTGGTTGGGGCCCATGGGGCTACCCAAGGGACCCCCCCTGTTACACCATGCACAGTGTGGCAGGCATACTGGGGTGCCCGCCACAGGGTGCAAGGTTTTCCCCAACCACCTCTTTTTTCAATGAGAGCCTGTGTTCTCATACGGAACACAGGCTCCCATTGAAGTCAATGCGAGTCCGACCGATACGATGTTGGGAAGCATTGTAATCAGTTGCTCAGACTTGCAGAACCTGATTTGGTTGGAAATGATTCCAAAACCGATTCAGTCAGAAGAGTTTCCAAACTACATCGTAATCGGCCCTATAATTGTTAACTGATCTTCTCAGCTTTGGTGTTAGGAGCTTTTGGAGAAGCAGTTTCCCGTCTCGACTATGGGTGGGTGCAGACACATTCGAGTCGATAAATCTTTATTCGACTTGAACAGCCATGAAAGATTGCAATAAGAATACAGATATCAATAAAAGCTGTCACATTCATTGATACCGAGAGATAGCCTATGGTGATTGCAAATATCACAATAAAGTTAACATAATCCTACCTTAGCCTAGCCCGTTCATTTAATTACAAATATCAATTGAGGTAGAGATGTGGAAAACAGCAATATGATGCTCCTGCCGGGAGCAATATACAGATGGCCTGAGTTTACATAGTCATTTGGCAAGATTAAATTGAAGTGAGATGCTTTTAATTTGCACTGCACTTTCCAAGGCAGGTAAGTTATTGACATGTTTGAAACGAAAATGAAAATAATTTCAGAATTACAGATCTCAGCAGTTGAGTTCTAGTTTGAATAAAAACAGTAATGATATTAAGCTACATTGCTATCGTACAAGAAGCATAGATTATAGATCCCAAAGAAGACATTTGAATACAAATCGGCATCAGATTTGGTATTCATATAGGATTGATACTTATGGCTGGACTACGGAAACGCCCTCTACGCAGGAACGACGGCTAAGCTCCTGAGACGGCTGCAACGCATCCAGAACGCCTCTGCACGTCTTATCCTCGACATCCCCCGACGCAGCCACATCACACCCCACCTGAGAGACCTGCACTGGCTCCCTGTCAACAAGAGGATAACCTTCAAGCTCCTCACCCACGCACACAAAGCACTCCACAACTCCGGACCAGCCTACCTCAACAGACGACTCAGCTTCTACACCCCCACCCGCCAGCTCCGCTTGACCAGCCTCGCCCTCGCCACAGTCCCCGCATCCGGGAAACGACCGCCGGCGGCAGATCCTTCTCCCACCTCGCCGCCAAGACCTGGAACACCCTCCCCACCAACCTCCGACAGACCCAAGACCTACTGGCCTTCAGAAGACTCCTCAAGACCTGGCTCTTCGATCAGTAGCAGCACCACCCCCTCTTCCCCCAGCGCCTTGAGACCTTCGCGGGTATGTAGTGCGCTTTATAAGTGACATGATTGATTGATTGATTGATACTTACACTCCACAGAGACTTTTATCAAGTTCTTTTCCTGCCCATGTTTATTGACGGCTTCACAACGGTAGACACCATCATCCCGGTAAGTTACATTAGGAAAGAACAATTCAAGGCTTTTGGAAGAGAGGATTGAGTCTATCAGGGTGTTCTCTCCCCTGATCCAGGTGAGATTAGAAAGAGGGTTACTGTCCACAGAGCATTGCAGAGTGCAGTTAGAGCCTTCTAGCACTTCTACAGAGGATCCATTAGAGATTTGCATCGGTAAATCTGTGAAATATGTAAAACAAATGTAATGAGGTTATAGTTGTACATATTATTTAACAGTAAAACCATCGTCAACATTACTCTGTTAAGAACTGTTCACACTGTTAAAGAATGGTGCACACAATTTAAGCAGATTCCTAGAATTTTTAAGATGGTGAATTGGTTTTGCAATACAACATTGTGAGGCTGAATACCTTGTGATTCATGTCTAAATTGATTTCCTACTTGACATTCTCCATCAAATAGAATCACTTGACCCGACTAAATAATGCACACAACCACCAGGGGTGCCGAGGTCTATTTCAACAGTTTGTGCACAAAATTAGCAATGGAGCAATTTTACTGCAGTGATCAACAAACTACCACACTGTTGAAATCATCAAAAGAGAAACATAATCTGTTGTGCAAAAACAAAACTATAAATGCATGAACAACTGTTCACACTATCTTGCTTAAACAGCAGTTTTGAAGAACAAGAATCCCTTAATGTCCTCACCCTTGAAAGAAATGTATCCACCAACTTCTAAATCCGACCCTTACTTTTGTAATAAAATTGTAACTGACAAAAATGTCAGGGGACTGACTACCTCTCTGATGTCACAAACAATTAAACGCAGTACCTTCGCTCTAATTTTGTGACCAGCTTAACCTTTGCATCTCTGAGAAAATTACTTTATTAAGTGAGAAGATTGAACGTTTGTCCTACCCTCGAGCAAGTACAATTGTAAATTCAAATGTTTTGCTTCTTACATCCTTTCTCTTCTTTCTCGATCAATTAAACAAAATGCTTGATTTACCGGACCAAATCCAATCACCGTCTAACTTTGGCCCAGAGACAATTTGTAAACAGCTTAACAGGCTATCGGTTCTCCACTTTATTCTTTAGTCAATTCATCATTGGAAAGAAGATGACATACTTACTTACATGGGTTTGCAGCCAGCTCTCTTCATCCATTGGTCTGTTCATGTGTCATTCACATTTTGCTTCCTCCCACTCCAGCATACAGCATGGGGCAATAGGTCAGCCTACTCCAGCCACTGGGTCACTTCACTTTGAGTGACTGCATGTTGCTCTTTAACAATGAGCACATCGGCACACAAGGTAATTCACCTCAGTGCCAGTGTTTTTGTTTTCACTCTATTGTTCAGTGTTGCCTTTATGTACACAGCCTGATGTGATGACTACCATATGTGAGCAGAGGGCACATTCCAGCTTTATCTGTTCCTGTCTCCTGCTAATGTTGTTGTAAATTCCTTTTCAGTGGCCATTCTTTTTCTGACTGCTGTTGTTTTACAGCATACCAGATTGTGTCCATTTGGAAATGTCCTTTATGAAGTAATCTCTTTTTTAGTATGCACTCAATGGAGTGGATTTATAACTGCACTCTTCTCTATCATGCTAGCATGTCTGTTATGGAAGACTAAATTTATATTTGTAAACGGATTTAGCAAGTTTGTCCTGAGTATATGGCGTTCTACTTTGCTTTCGACCTTTCTATCAGACTACCTGTTTATCTACCTGTCGGCCTGTCTATCTACCCAGCTACCTATTTATCTGTCTTTCTATCTGCCTATTTTCAAAGCTCTATCGGTCTACCTATCTGTCTACCATCAAGTCTATCTATCTCCCTGTCTATCCTTCTTGTTGGTCTGTCTACCTACCGATCTATCTAACTGTTGGCCTGTCTACATACCTGTCTATCTTTTTATCTGTCTGTTGTCTGTCTATCTACCTTTATTCACAGCTCTATTGGTTTGCCTGTCTGTCTATCTATCTAAGCAACCTAGTTTATATGTAGCTTAGCAAACCTATCTATCTAGTTCTGTCTATCTAGCTTTACAAACCTTTTGGTGTTTTTTAAAAGATACAAATATTTCCTATTGTTCTACATTGGTGTGGGATTTTTCTTGTGTGTTGTGTCTTACTTATTTAATGTATTTGTGTTTTAAAATGCTTTACATACCTGTCTCCTGAGTTAATCCTGCCTGCTCGCAGCCAGCTACCAAGGATTGAGCAAAATAATGTATAATTTATTAAGACCTTGTCTGGAGCTTATATTGCACTGTTGGCCTTATTGCTAGTGGTAGGTGCATACCTACCCCTACTAATAACCCACCTTCCAACAAGAAAATATTGCAAAAAAAATAAAAATCTGGGGGGTAAATGACAGACAAAACTCGTTCATACCCTGGGCAGAGAATAAGAGAAGACAGGCTTCAGAAAGACTTGTGTTCTCCAGTGCTCTTCCAAAAATGCAGGTCAGTTTTGTTTTTAATCTGAATTTTCGTTATTGGGAACCACGCATTACCATATCCAGTCAAGACATTATTACAGTGAATTGATATGATCTCATATGAAGCTGGCATTCTCTTTCTCACATCCCTTTTTCTAAACATGCATTAGAATGAACATAGGGGCATATTTACGAGCCCATTTGCATCACTCTTGCATCACGCCACATTGTGGAAGAGTGACAAAAATTAAAAATGAGATTTATGAAGCCACCCAAGTCCACCTTGCGTGGTTCTGAGTCGCTTCATAAATCTCAAATAATGCAAAATAGCGCAAATTGCTGTGTTGCATTACTCTGCACCAGGCAGGCATTTCCATGGGTTTTGAGTGGGTGTTCCCACAAAACAGCCATGGATTTTGTGATGCATTCCCAGATTTACTATAAGTGGTATACCTGGGATTGCGCCCAAACCTATGTCTCCCCAGGTGAGGCGTAACAAGGAGGAATATGTTTATTTCTGCTCATTTTTTCCTCTTTCTTGCAGCACACATAGAAAGAGGAAAAAACCTTCCTCAGGGGATTGTTTTTGAGCAGGAATGTGCCACTTCCTGCACAAAAACGATCCTCTTGACAACAGAGGCACCATTGCACCATTGTGCAAGGGTGCCTGCATTGGCGCTAGGCAGCCAAAAGGGTGCCAGTGCAGGGGAAAAGGCAGGAATGTGCCGTATTGTCATGTGTCCTGTGCATGCTCATTGTCGTTTTCTCTATGTTAGCATGAGCATGTTGCAGTCTTCACTTTGCTTTGCACACGTTACTATACACACGTATTTTGCTTTGTGCCACACTGTACTTTCACAAAGAACCTACTGTTGTTTTTGCCTTCTGTTCTTTCCTGGGATTTAGTCTGAACACGGTAGAAAAGGTCAAACAACAATGCCCCTTGTTATTCTGTTTTGGGCAAGGTCTAGCACATAGACAAAACACACAAATGCAGCTGTTCTTTGGGAACACGTACTCTTTGGCAGATAGGTATGCACAGACCTACAAACAGACAGACGAGATCGTGACTACACCTGAGATGTGGAACCTTCATCTGTGCGTACTAAGGTACAGAGTCCACAGCAAACACCCAGAGATCTTTTGATATATATATATATATTCACTTTCTTCTGTTGAAAGGGAAGGGGGTTAGCTTACCCTGTCTTATACAATGACAGCTCATTTTATGATTTATGGATTACTTACTATGCTGACCGTATTTGTGTTAGGCATCTTCTTACTTATTGTGGCACGTATACTGCATACTAGAGCATGTTCGTTAAAAATAAATACTTTGAACAGTTCTTGTGTCTCTGTCAGATCATATTGTGGACAAGTCCGAATGTGAGAGCGAAAGGGTGTTTTCTGTTACAGCGATTCTTAAGAGGGTCGGGAATGGTGGTTAGATAACTCAGTCCCGAGCTACTAAGGTTCTATGGTCCCAAGCATAGTTCTGTGATTTCGTAGAATCCCTGCAACAGTATTGACTTAAATATGGTGCATTCCTGCCCTTTCCCTGTCACGCAGTGCAACCCAGCAAGGTGGCTTGCTGCGCTGCACTGCGTGACTTGGAAATAACTATGGCCCTTAATTTTGGCCCCGAACAGTGCACTAGTTGGGAATTGAGCACAGGAATGTCTGTAGGCCCAGTTCCCACCTGTTTATGCCAAAACACTCTCCAGTGCATAGAACCCCTTTCTCATTATCACGCACTGTTCCTGGTTTCCATAATGCCACCCTGTTGCAGTATTGTCTATCTAGTTTCCTCTGTCACAAAATCTTGCCTAAGCATGTTCTGGAGGTGGAGCTCTGTTCAGTTTCATGGGTCCTGGTTATACAGATATTCTGACTCAGATGTGCATGCTTTCTGGATGTTTATCTCTCTCAGCTATGATCTGTACTACCTTCCTGGTTTTCCTGTTTCCCCTTTTGTGCCTTATAGATTTCCTATTCTTTCCTTATCCAAGTCACAAACCAATCTTCCCTCCATTGGTGAAACCTAGATTCAAGGTACCTGATCAATAAAGAGCAACTGGCTCAGTCCCTGCACCTCTTGACCCCCCCTTTAGTTTCCAGCTGCCTCTGTCACGTGTGCCCAGTGCCTGCCATTCTTACAGCCATGTTTACTTCTGAGACGGTAGAGAATGCTGACTGTATTGCTGCTTTGCAATAAGGCTTGCCCCTAATTTAAAAATTCTCTATTTACTTGTTTTTTCCACTGGATTTCTTTTTACAACTTTAGTTTCTCTGTTCTTCTTTTTGTTTGAGTAAAAGATTTTCTGTCTTGTGTTCCAGAGCTCCTTGTTCAGACTGCATTCTTCTTTTCCTATCCTTGTTTGCATGCATATTCTTAGACTTGTACTCCAGTGCTTCTAGTTCTGTGTTCATACTTGCTGTTCTGACCATGTCTGAATGCAGATACCTTGTCTTGTATTTAAATGTTAATTTCAATCCTGTTCTTTTTTCTTGGAATCTATCCCAGCTTTTCCCTGAGCCTTGTTTTTGTGATCAGTTCCTCTTGCTCTGTTTTCTTCATCTTCTCTTGGGCTTATGTTAAGTCTTAATTATTTTAACCAGCTGGTACCAGTGAGTTCAGAGGCTAGGTGTCTATTTCACAGAGATACACTTAGGGGCTTATTTACAAGCCCCTTGCTCCGCTGGTACGTCACTTTTTTCCCATTTTAAAAGTGACGCACTGGCGGCGCAAGGGGCTTGTATACAAGCCCCTTAGTACTCTTCCTCAATAATATCTGCTGAATATCTTTCATGATTAACTACTTTATGCTCATTTTAAGATATTTTCTCTTACAGGCTGATAATTTTCCATGTAACAGAATAACATTATTGATAGTCTGTCTAAACTTCATTTGCTTTGCTTTCCAATTATTTATTGTATGGTGCATTTTCTTAGTAGTTTTGTCTTTTGTATGTATTACCCAGGTCGTATCCTCATTTTGAATTCCCTGCATTGCTTCTATCAGGGACTAGACCATAAAATCTAACAAGGCATTGAAAGAATCACTATTACTCTACCGGGATACGAAAATGTGATAGCAGTGGATTGATCAACATCAGGTGTCTCAAACTAGTTGACCTACCAGTAGCTCCCAGACACCTTCAAAGCAGTGGTGGCTGGTGATCTTTGAAAGAAGTGGGGCGTAATACCTGCCTGGAGTTCACCCCATTTTTCCAAATTTTGCCTCATATATACGCGCTCTCACTTACTGTTATTCACGCACAAGTATATTCATATTCACTGGTTCTCATTCTCTCTTACAAAAACACTTACACACACTCGCCCTTTTTCACTCATAGACTTGGGGCCCTGGTGCAATTTCACCTGCTGCACAATCAATAGCTATACCCCTGCCTTACTTCCATTCCCTCTTAGTCTACAATCACTCACTCCTTCTAAGGTACTCACATGCTTTTGATCCAGCGCGATATTAGCAAACAACATTCATACACCATATACTCACTTGGGCCCATACATTCATACTACACTATACTTACGCTGGGTGTCAGATGTACTCTTTTATCAAAAATCCCTGCTACCATTTACCTTCTGATTGAAGAGTAATAACTTACCAATGGATCCTTTGCTAATTGGGAAATTTAAAATGAGTGACATTCACTATAGTACATAATCCTGTAATAACCACTGAGTCAGGAAGTTTTAAATTGTTTATCTAAAGTTTTAGCAGAGTAAAATACAGAAAACACGGTATTTGATCAGAATACCCATAAGGAAGCATAGGAACGAATTCTCTAATAAATGACAGTGTTTAAGGAAATAAGAGAGGATAGAGACAGCAGCGCAACTAAAGGTTGCAGTATAGTTACCTAAATGCGAGAACCAAGCCCCTTAGCCAAGGAGTTGGAAAGAATAGGACCCTGGAAGGATGAAGAGCAAAGCACTCCTTCAGGATCAGGACAGGACTGGTGACCTCTCTATAACGACGCCTGCGCCGTTCCCCTCTCTGGCACTCAGCTTCTCCTCGATTCTCCCGTCTAATGGACTCCGCCGCCCCCTCCTCAGGACCTCTTCCGGATAGGGATTCAGTCAGCAACCGATCAGCATGGCAGCCTGGAGCTCTTCTGTATGTTCTGAGAGTCTATGCTAACTCATTAACTAATGCTATATTCTATTATACCCTTCTACGCCCATGTACCTCCCATTAATGTTTCTAAACTATGGGGCCACTACTTCTGATTGGACAGGGACAGGGGTGGATTCTCGCACCATGTCAAATTTGGCTTAATTTGTGAAGCCTATTGTTCATAGCTTCCCGCCCCTTCAAATTAATACATTCACTTTATTTCCCACCCGTCTCACGACAAATGTTATACAATTTACAGGGGAAAAGTATCAATTTTTGTCCTCCGGAAACATAGTTCACATCATCTTCGGCCAATAGGTCGTGGCCTTGGGAGACGTCCAAGTTGACTTCACTTGGCAGGCACACAGGACACATGCGCAGAACCATCTGTCTCTCGAGTTTCAAGTCACCAACCCAGGCCCAAGTTTACGAATTACTAAAAGTGCAAGAAGAAAATATTAAAATCACAAATAAAACGTTTCACTGTATACCCACTTTCCCTACTTTATTCCCATTTAATTTTAATACTATCCCGCATTAGTAGCATTTAAGAAAACGACAATTTAATAATGACATGAGAGCAAGCTTAAGCATGTGAGAACATTGAGCGGCCATTTTAATGCACACTGCGCAGAAGCAGAAGTTTCCCACCAAGCAAAGAAAGACGTCACACCATGTGATCAGGTTGCGACATGCGCAATAGAGTCCCACGCTTTAGCGGCCATTTTGGTTTTATAAACAAGCGTTATTCATTAGTAAAACACATAGACAAGCGTCTGTCCCTTTCGTGTTTGTGAATGCAAATGTTAGTATTGACAGTACAAGTTTAATAAATTAGTACTATGAGGAGAATTGAATACAAGCAAGTTTCAATTTTGAAACCTTGCTCCATCAATCCCCTCTCTGATGGCGTTTCTGAGCCATCAAAAACACTACCCTCAATCAGATGCCAACTTCTAGCAAATCGATTCATTCTCATTTTTACTTTTTCTATTCTTACAATCTGCTTTTAATTTCTTATATAAATCACTTCTCCATTCTTCTTATTCGATTTCATCCCTCTTTCTCTTCTTTCCTTTTCCTGTCACATTATACGTTCCATTCTTTCTACAGCATTTGCACCATATTGTTATTGCCAACATTATTATTGCTATCCCTGCTAAGGGTACTAATATTTGACCTATAAGTCCTTTTCCTATATTAGCAAACCAGGTTCCAATTGACGAGATACTATTTGTCAATCTTTCCCATACACTATCAACTTCCAGTGGTTTAAGTTCCTTCTCAAGTTTAGTTATGTTCTGAATATATTTTCCAATTTCTGCACTCTTATCAGGAATATAAGTGCAACAGTGTTTCGTCCTCAATAATTTACAGACTCCTCCCTCTTTTGCCAATAGAATGTCAAGAGCAAGTCGATTTTGCATCACCATAGATCTAATCGCAACCATTTCCGTATTAATCATTAGAAAACCTCCAGCAGTATCCGTTGATAAACGATCAACCACTGTAGACAATTTGCATATCTTCCTTGAGTTCAGAATTATTCCCACTGAAGGTATCAATGCACCAAATATATCACCTACAATTTCAGAAAAACTAGCTCTTTTACTACGTATTAATTCACTATTGTTTTCATTGTTCCCAGTGTTTCTTTTTACGTGGTATATTTTTGGAAAAACTATTCCAAAATAACAACTTCCATACCACCGTGCAGGAAGCCTAAAGTAAGCCTTATTCCTGCATACATAATAGATTCCAGGAAAAACTGAATCTGTTCCTCCTTTGAGTCCCCAACCTCCCAGAATTAAAAAAATTGTGTTCACATTCACTGGTACCAATGAAAACATTGTTATAATCAGTTTTTAACCTATGTAAACAAATGTTCCCTTTCTTTTCGAAATCCAGAGCCATAGCAGCTTGAGCTTTTCCAGGTGTGTAACTCCCTTCTTTCTCTGCCCAAGGTGGTAAATGAGCCTTATGCTCCAAAGCTTTCTTTTGGAAATCTTGTCTTCTATCTTCTACTAAATTCAAAAATATCTTCTCTTCTTCTAAGTAAAGAACATGTTAGATTGTGTCTATGTGCATGTGTTATGTCTATTGATTTCATTGTTAAGAAAAATTCTCCCATAAATTGTGCGTCTTGACTACTAAGCACTGGGTTCATACTCTTGCGAATCGGAACCTCAGAAAATATCACATCTAAGTTTGAATAATAATACTGCAGTCTACCTGTTCTATAAAATAAACTTGTTAATACACTACATGAGATGCCATATGTCAGTGGTAAGTGATGGTATGTTAGATCCTTCTGCTACTGATTCAGGTAACTTCATACAGACATAACAATTACTAACTTCCATTGTGTCTACATACTGAAACAATAACTTTGTGAAAACATTTAAACTAGTGTCGTTATCAGCTATTTCATGATGAATTTCTGCCTCATCTTCTGCCATTAGTTCTACTCTATTGCCCTTCATGTTTGCTGTCCTCCATTTAGTTTCATTATTAATCTTCTTATCTATTATCATAAGGTAAGGAACTGCTACAATCAGGACTAACCATACTATAAGCACCAATACTAGACTACATATGCAAATTGCACAGCATCTTCTACAACAATTTCGTTTTGGTCTCCCAGTAACTCTATCATCAGGCATTTTTCGACAAGGAAGATTGCTCTTCTTATCTCTGCTTCTTTTCTTTAGCTTGTTCTTTTGCTTAGTCAGGGTGGTCTTGTTTCTTCTTCGTAAGTTAGTTCTGCACTTGTTCCTTCGCCACCACTGTCACTTGACTCTGAATTTTCAAAATCTTCAAGAATAATATAAGTCCAGTCAGGACCCTTGAATTTGTTATTCACAAGTCTCAGTCTTTTACTTTTTCTTTTTCCTGACTTTTTCTCTTGTTCTGTTTGGCTTGTCACTTCAGGTACTTGTTCTGGATCTTCACTTCTGGTTGTTATGTGGTACTTTACTCTTTTAATGACACTTGGCCAATGATCTCCTTTTCTTGTCTTCTTGGTTGGCACTGTTTCTCTGTTTTCGTCTTCAGTGGTCTCGTTATTTTCACTTGCTTAATACTACTTTGTTTTCTTTGTTTACTGCTTCTTTTGTTTGTTCTTTTTCTGGTCTGATTGGTTTCTCTGTAACAGCACCACTGTGAGTTTCCAACAGTTGACTTTGTTCTTAGTTTATTTCTTCAAGTTCATTTTTATCGACCCCTTTTTCTTCGTTGTATTCTTCTTGATCTAACTGCTTCTGATCAGGGCTTATTACACTGTGAACTTCTGCAGCCTGACAGGATTCTTCTAAACCTGTCTGACCCTCTTCAAAGTTTATTAAATCTTCACTGTTTTGAGTCCAATTTTCTTTCCCTATCTGATTTAGTTCAAGATTTTCTACTGTCTTGTCTTCTTGACCTTGAACTGTTTCTTCTTCACCTATCTGATCTTCTTCAATTTCTTTCTATTTAGTTTGATTTCTCGTTCTGTGGTATACTTCAGGCACTTCTACCACTGGTATCCAATCCTGACTTGTGCTCGGTTGTTCTCCGTCAGCTTCTCTCGAACCTCTAGCTTGAGATTCCTCAGCTGGGCAACCTTCAGCTTCTTCAGTGACTGGCGTTGTCTGTAGATTCTCTTCTTCAGGTTCTGGTACTCTCTTTGTGTGGCTTACGTGAATCCAATTAGGAAATCTTGCACACTTCACTGCTGTATTGGTGGTCAATATGACTTGACAAGGTCTGCTCCACCTGGGTGATAGACACGTTTCTCTGGTGTGATTCTTCACTACCACCCAATCACCAGGATTCAGATCATGTTCTAGTTCAGGCTGCCTGGAAACTGCGTCTTCTCCAACCTGATGAGAGACAGAACGCACGAGGTCAGCCAATCCTTTGCAATAATCCAGAACCATATCATCAGATATATTTACTAATTTGTTTGTGGGAACATGTGTTTGTCTCATTGCTCTTCCCATCATAATTTCATGGGGGCTCAATCCTGTCGTTCTATCAGGAATGCTTCTGATTCCCATCAAGACAAGTGGCAGTGCGTCTGGTCACTCTAATGATGTTGATGCACACATTTTTCCCAGTCTTGACTTTATAGTGCCATTTAATTGTTCAACCACTCCAGAAGCCTCTGGGCGATATGCACAGTGCAGTTTCTGTTTGTTTTGGAATGCTTCACAGATTATCTGGATCACTTCGCTGTTAAAATGTTTTCCTCTATCTGATTCCAAAGATACTGGGAAACCAAATCTAGGTATGAGCTCTCGTAGTAACAGTTTTGCAACTGTAATGCTGTCATTTCTCCTAGTTGGATAAGCCTCCACCCACTTTGAAAACAGACACACTATGACTAGTACGTATTTCAGCCCTCTGCATGGTGGTAACTGTATGAAGTCGAACTGGAGTTTTATAAATGGGCCTTCTGCCTTTCCAATCTTCACAAACCCAATTATCGTTTTCCTGCCTGGATTGTGCATTTGGCAAATTAGACATCTCTGGCAAAGACTCTCTGCAACAGCTCTGAATTTGGGATTGTACCAATTTTGTCTGAACAGCCTAATCATTGCATCTCTCCCTATGTGTGTGTCTCCATGATGCATTCTAGCCATTTGTGAGAGTAAACAGTCTGGCATGACTGGTCTGCCATCTGCAATGATCCACACTTCATCATCTCCTCTTTGGGAACAACCTACTTTGATCCACAAATTCTTCCCACTTTCATCAACCTCATCTTGCAATTTCTTAACTTCATTCCAAGTTTCTGGTGGCATATACAGCATAAGTTGGCAGCTGATTCCCATCCTTTCCACCTTCTTATTGACTGACGTTCTGGTTTTGGCACAATATTGAGCCACCAGATCAGCATATCTGTTGCCAACTACCACCCAATCATCTCCTGACTGGTGTGCGGCACACTTCACCACAGCCAATTCTTTTGGTGATTGTATTGCTTCTAGCAATTCCCTTACAAATTGTCCATTTTTAATGGGAGATCCTGAAGAAGTCATGAAATCCCTCTGCATCCACAGTTGGCCAAAATCATGCACGACCCCGTAACCATATTGACTATCAGTAAATATAGTTACTCTCTGATTCCTCCCAATTTTGCAAGCTTTTATTAATGCAATCAATTCAGCTACTTGTGCAGATTTGACTCCTGGTAAATAGGATGCTTCGACTATTCCAGTTAATTCACATACTGCATAGGCAGCAGTTAGTTTACCATCTTCATGTCTTTGACATGATCCATCGACAAATAGCTCCCTGTCTGGCTTTTTAAGAGGCTGTTCCTCAATGTCTGGGCGTCGTTTTGTACATAATTCTGTAATCTGTACACAATCATGTTCATCTTCTTCGTCATCTTTATTTGTTTCGTGATATGGGTCTGGCAGTAAGGTTGCTGGATTTATTATCGTACACCTTACCATGGTCACATTTTCAGCACCCATTATTATTCTCTCATATTTAGTCAGCCGACTAGGAGTAAGATGCTGAGTTCGGGTTCTTGTTAACAAAATCACAACTGCATGTGGAACATACACCTTTACAGGGTGTCCCATTACAATTGACTCGCTTTGTTCAATGCTCAAACAAGTTGCTGCCACTGCTTTTAAGCATCCTGGCAATGCAGCTGCTACTGGGTCCAATGTAGCAGAAAAGTACGCTATAGGACGTCTGTCTAGTCCATGTCTCTGAGTTAGGACAGAAAGTGCACAATTTTCTCTCTCTTGACAGAATGCGAATTCTCTTTTATAATCAGGCATGCCTAAGGCTGGTGCTGAACAAAGTGCGTTTCTCAATTTTACAAAAGCTTCTACACTTTCATCCTCCCACTCAACAGGGTCGTTTGCTTTCTTTTTGGTCATGTTAATTAAGGGCTTAGCTAACATGGAAAAATTTGCTATCCATTGTCGACAGTATCCCACTACTCCTAAGAACATTCGTACTCGTCTTTGGGTTACAGGCATTTGCATTCTTTTTATTAATTCTACTCTTTCAGAGGTTATTCTTCTTTTTCCCCTCTCAATTTGATGTCCCAAATATTTTACTGCTGCAAAACTGTAACTTTTCAGGTGAGACTTTATGCCCTTCCTCAGCCAAAAGATTTAACAATGCTATGGAATCAACAACACAGCCTTCTCTGGTGGTCGACGCCACTAATAAGTCGTCGATATATTGAACTAAAACTGAACTTCCTGGCATCACAAATTTTTCAAGGCACTTTTTCAGTATCTGGTTGAAGATGGAAGGACTTTCGGTGTACCCCTGAGGAACACGATTCCACACATAGACTTTATTCTCAAATTTGAATGAGAAAAGATACTGGCTGTCTGGATGTAGTGGTATTGAAAAGAATGCTTGACATAAATCAATTACTGTAAACCATCCTGCATTCCAAGGAATCTGGTATAGGATTACTGCAGGATTTGGTACTATAGGACAACATGGTTCTACAATCTTATTTATTTTCCTCAGGTCCTGAACAATCCTATATTTTCCACTAGGTTTCTTTAGTCCCATGATCGGTGAATTGCATGGGCTACTCATTACTTCTTTTAGAATGTTTTGTTTTACCATTCGATTTATTTCTTCAATGACTCCTGCTTTTACTTCTGCACTCATTTTGTATTGTTTAGTATTTGGAAAAATCGCACCTTCTTTTACAGTAATTTGAACTGGATCTATTTTTGCCATAAGTCCTGCTTCTTTTCCGGTGAAATCCCATACTATTTGGTTTACTGTACCTTTTAATTCCTCGGGCAACTCATCTTTTGTTATCAACGAAAACATTTAATCTATTTCTGTCCCTTGTTTCGCAACCATAATTTTATATACATGGTCTTCATCTGGTGTTTGAACTGCCACACCATCCGGCGTGCAGAAAATTGTACAGTTCATTTTGCACAATAAGTCCCTATCTAATAAATTCACTGGGCTGGAATCGCACACTACAAATTGGTACATTTCTCTGAAGTTTCCAATTTTAACTTCCATTGGTTCGGTAAGAGGTGTTCTAATTCTTTGATTAGCTACCCCTACTACTTGGATATCTTCACCAGAGAGAGGAAGGTCTGGGATGTCTGCTGATCTCACAGTAGACCTGGTAGCACCAGTGTCCAAAAGGAAAGTAATATCATTACCTTTCACATTTCCTTCAACAAATGGACCAGACTGATCTACCTGTAAGGATGCGCCAAGTACGCACTCCTTCTTCCCCTCTCCCAGGCACCGTCATGAGTAGTGTTCACTGAAATTTTCCTGCAAAAGAAATTGTGATGTCATATAATCATTCTTACCACTTCCTCCTGGGTATCCGATGTCTGTACCGTGCTTTGCTCTGCTTACATTACCCTGAACAGGTGGAGGTGGTAACTGACTCTGGGGATTTACACCCTGCTGTGAGTCATTCTGCGTCTGTTGATTTAAGTTTTGATTTGGGCCATTATTATTTCGAATCTTTTTACACTCGTCCTTCCAATGCCCCAATTTTCCGCATCCATGACAAGGAAATTTCTTTTTAGCTTCTTCTCTACTCATTCGTCCTCTAAATTTTCCACCATTCCCAGTATCACCACTCGTTCCAGAGTCTTTTCCTTGATTCTCACTCGGATTTTCCAAATTAATTCCCTGCTTCTCTGCCATTTTCACCTGAGCCCACATCACCTTTTCCTGCAATTTCTTGTGTCTATCCTCAATATCGTCTCCACAATATTTTGCATATTTAAAAATTTCATCGATGGGTTTTCCCTGCCAACACAGCATGTGTTGTTTAATCATCTGACAAATCTCTGGCTTCAGACCGTAAACAAACCGATACACAAACTGACTCATGTTTTTGTCTCCAATGTCCTCAAATCCACTATACTGTTTAAACACCTGCAATAGGCGCTCATAGTAAGAATGTACTGTTTCACTGGCTTCTTGGGTTGTTCGATCTATTTTCACCCAATCTGTTTCTTTCGGTGGTATTTTCCCTTTCAGGTATGTTATCACCTGTTGGTACTTTTTCATCACCTCACTTGCCGGGGCACCTGTCTTTGGATCTCTGGGATACTCATCACTTGGCCAATCCACTGTGATCTTACAATCTGTCCATAAATCGGCAGGTACCACTATGTCAAACAGACCATCCAAATCCTTCAACAAGACCTTTGACACCTTTACAAACCTTTCAACCTGCTTGTACCATTCAATTGGCTTTTCCCTCAACTTTGGAAAATCATTTGTAAATGATAAAATATCCTGTCTGCTCCATGGGACATGTACATATCCTCCTCCCGCAACTTCTCGCATTGGATACATTTGATCTGCTTTTCCTGCTTCTTTCATCACATATTCAGATGCTGTTCTACTTGTTCTTGCCTCTTCCTTTTTCTTGGCCCACCTAGATCTCCATTTATCTAGATCTCCCCATTTTTGTAATACTAACATTAATTCTCTTATTTGTAGTCTTCTTCCAGATGCATTCATATTTTCTAAATCTTTGTCTGAAAATTCTGCTCTATAGGGTTTCTGTAGTACTTTTGATCTCCCTATTTCGATTCCCATCTGTAGTGCTAAATTGGACAATTTTTCATGAAACAACCTCACATTTCTAGTGATACTCCTGCACAGGAACAATAATTCTTCTTCATCATAGGAATTTAAGCGTTCTACTCCTACATTTCCTGCTATTATTTCTTCTAATTCAAATTTCAATTTATGAATATCCAGTATTTTCGGAGGTGTGCACTGTTTGACTGACCCTTGTACCCATCTTTCTAGATCTTCAGGTGTTACTATGGTGGCACTTTTTGCCCCTGATGAAGTTATTAAACTCACATCTTTTGAACCTTCAGGAACCTCTTTTCTAGGAGTGCCCTTTACTGGACCTCTGATAGGCAAGTCCATGAGAGATATTGTGGAATCACAATCACTAAATTGATCTTCAATTATTACTGGAGTTTCATGTTGGGAAGGATTTACAGGAGTATTCATAGGAGTGGGTACAGGTATCAATGGAGGGCAGTTTCCTTGAGTACCATATAATGGAACTACTGGACCAATTGTTACCGGAATAGTCAATGAATCAGGATGTACTTTTATCTGAGTTATTTTCCGTACTAATTCTGCTCTGGTTTTTTCTAAAGCTTCCTTTTCTTTGTCATGAAGTATTCTGGTCGGGGTAAATTCATGTATTACCTTTGGTACCATTGGAGTTTGTGGTGGTGCACTAGGAGGGCATCCACTTGTTCCTTCCTGATATGGTGGGGGATTTCTTAACATTTCTTCCATAAATTCATCTTCTGAATCCTCATTTCTCATTAAATGTTTTGTCTTTTCTATACATTTTCCTCCTGATTTCTCTCCTTCTGTGAATAATGGATACAGTCCCTCTGTAATCATTGCCCTTCTCCATAGTTTCATCTGACCTTCTCTAGACTCACGTAAATATCTGGGATAAAATCCTGGGTAGCTTCTATTACTTCTAGATCGGTCACGTTCAAATGCCTCAGTTTCCCACTCTTCTAAGGCTTTGTATTGAGTTAATCTAGGTCTGGGTTCTAAATCATTCATCCTCAATCTTAAATTTTGAAGAATTCGCCCATTGAACGTGCCATTTTCAGGAAATGCTAATACTCCATCATTTTTGGTATATTCTATCCAATTTTCCATCCATACACAAGTATGATAACCTCTCTCCATCATCATGTATGATGCTGGCGTTTTAGCTGGTGGAATAATAATTCCTTCTCTAGTTTTGATTGGTTTGTCCTTTTTAAAATAATTCTTAATCTTTTGTAAGAATGACATTTTTCTCTTTTCTCCGTACATTCTATCTAATTTTCGGTGTACCAAGCTATATTCTGCAAACCCTAGAAATCTCCTATCTGGACGAGTCCCTCTTAAAGTCGGATCGCGTTTTAACATGCAATCCTTATCCACTAAGAATTTTGCTTCTAAAATCTCAACCAATCAGATGTCTGCTAACTTTTATTTCCAAGCCAATCCTTGCGTGGCCTTTTGGGTGACGTTTCTCTGTCAACCCCTCCTTTACAATATGCTCTTTTCTGTCTCGCGCTGATTTAACCAATCCCAGCGCGGCACCTGTGATGTCAATACCACTCCTGACTACTGACCCCTCCTTTACAAGAGTCTCTCCACACCCGCTGCTTCAACCTACCACAGCGCGGCGTTTTGTGACGTCAGCTCCCTCTCCGGCAACTAACCCTCCCTTTACAAAAATTTACGCAAACTTATTTTCTCTATAAATCTTAATTAAATTTCAGTAACAACATAAAAACATTCGCTATCGTGCCAGTTTCCACTAATTTCGAAAAAGATAGTTTCTTCCACACTTAGTAAAACGTTTCCGTTTACTAAAACATACACTACGAGTAAAACACTTCCGTCTACTCTTCACACAAGCTCCAGAAGTACCTGTTACTTCTCCAATGTTACCCTTACTAGGTGATTTAACATCAAATTTTTATCAGCGTACCCTTTTTGCTATTACTCACACGCATAGAGTCCCTAACGAGTACTTGAAGTCCTGCTTAACTTCTCAGTACTATTTCTGCCTGACAGATAACCTCACTGCAGTATGGCTTCCACTTGCCACCCGCTATTCTTTCCCCGGGGTATTCTGGACAACATAAAACAAAAATTAAGCGGAATGTTAGTTCATAAAAATACAAAAATTCTCATTACCCAATTAACAAAGAGTAACACTAACCATCCTCTGCTTACCAGAAAACTGATCCAGCGCGATATTAGCAAACAACATTCATACACCATATACTCACTTGGGCCCATACATTCATACTACACTATACTTACGCTGGGTGTCAGATGTACTCTTTTATCAAAAATCCCTGCTACCAATTACCTTCTGATTGAAGAGTAATAACTTACCAATGGATCCTTTGGTAATTGGGAAATTTAAAATGAGTGACATTCACTATAGCACATAATCCTGTAATAACCACTGAGTCAGGAAGTTTTAAATTGTTTATCTAAAGTTTTAGCAGAGTAAAATACAGAAAACACGGTATTTGATCAGAATACCCATAAGGAAGCATAGGAACGAATTCTCTAATAAATGACACTGTTTAAGGAAATAAGAGAGGATAGAGACAGCAGGGCAACTAAAGGTTGCAGTATAGTTACCTAAATGCGAGAACCAAGCCCCTTAGCCAAGGAGTTGGAAAGAATAGGACCCTGGAAGGATGAAGAGCAAAGACCTCCTTCAGGATCAGGACAGGACTGGTGACCTCTCTATAACGACGCCTGCGCCGTTCCCCTCTCTGGCACTCAGCTTCTCCTCGATTCTCCCGTCTAATGGACTCCGCCGCCCCCTCCTCAGGACCTCTTCCGGATAGGGATTCAGTCAGCAACCGATCAGCATGGCAGCCTGGAGCTCTTCTGTATGTTCTGAGAGTCTTTGCTAACTAATTAACTAATGCTATATTCTATTATACCCTTCTACGCCCATGTACCTCCAATTAATGTTTCTAAACTATGGGGCCACTACTTCTGATTGGACAGGGGGTGGATTCTCGCACCATGTCAAATTTGGCTTAATTTGTGAAGCCTATTGTTCATAGCTTCCCGCCCCTTCAAATTAATACATTCACTTTATTTCCCACCCGTCTCACGACAAATGTTATTCAATTTACAGGGGAAAAGTATCAATTTTTGTCCTCCGGAAACATAGTTCACATCATCTTCGGCCAAAAGGTCGTGGCCTTGGGAGACGTCCAAGTTGACTTCACTTGGCAGGCACACAGGACACATGCGCAGAACCATCTGTCTCTCGAGTTTCAAGTCACCAACCCAGGCCCAAGTTTACGAATTACTAAAAGTGCAAGAAGAAAATATTAAAATCACAAATAAAACGTTTCACTGTATACCCACTTTCCCTACTTTATTCCCATTTAATTTTAATACTATCCCGCATTAGTAGCATTTAAGAAAACGACAATTTAATAATGACATGAGAGCAAGCTTAAGCATGTGAGAACATTGAGCGGCCATTTTAATGCACACTGCGCAGAAGCAGAAGTTTCCCACCAAGCAAAGAAAGACGTCACATCATGTGATCAGGTTGCGACATGCGCAATAGAGTCCCACGCTTTAGCGGCCATTTTGGTTTTATAAACAAGCGTTATTCATTAGTAAAACACATAGACAAGCGTCTGTCCCTTTCGTGTTTGTGAATGCAAATATTAGTATTGACAGTACAAGTTTAATAAATTAGTACTATTAGGAGAATTGAATACAAGCAAGTTTCAATTTTGAAACCTTGCTCCATCACTTTCACTCACACCCTTGTAGTCCCCTTCACTTATTAATACACACTTAAACTCATATTCACACTCACTTTTACTCTCATTGACACTTGCACACACACTCCCACACACACTTTCACTCATTTCCATTTTAGGTATGAGCCTTTCAATAAGTCTGAGCCCGACATGTGCTGTTGAGTGTAATGCCAGGGACTTTTCTAAGGTGTCACACATGGGAAAGCCCCATGTGGTCA